>JACYFF010019584.1:40847309-40923714 GCA_017589665.1 Selenicereus undatus
TATTATTATTATTATTATTATTATTATTATTATTATTATTATTATTACTATTATTATTATCATCATCATCATCATCATCATCATCATCATCATCATCATCATCATCACCATCATCATCATCATCATCATCCATCCTGATATTGTAGCTCTAATTGTTTGTAATTTGGAAGTTATTCAATAAAATTCTCGAATTACTACTTAGGACTATAGAGCGCTTAAGTACTTATTGTGTCTTTTGTCTTCTTTATTTTTTGGGGAAAATGGGGGTTGAATTGTATTAGATCCATAACAGGCTTGTAAAACATTTGCATTGCAGTATAGTACAATTATCAAAAAAGCACGTACATAGGTCTACACAGGTTGCCCTTACTGATCATCCGGGGACCCACTGTTGCTTCCACCAAAGAAGTAGTTAACATAACCCAAGGCATAACAAGAGTCCAGTAAAGCACAACTTGTGCCTGCATCTGTTCGGGGATTGCCCCCAGGAGCCCAGGAATGTTGAGGAGGATCATTGTGCACTGCTCCAGAAGAAGAGTTACCATATAGAATGTATGGTACAAATGGTTCTCCCAAAGAAGTAGACATGGTGAAAGAATCTTCAAGATTGAAAACTTGCAATTCCACCTCTAATGGAGAATTTGGATAAGGACTCCTTTCATGTACCAACGAAGCCTTAGCCATATCTTGTGCTCTTGCAAAATAACACCTTTTAGAATGGCAGACATGAGATCTCTGTGGCCTGAAGTCATCTCCAGGTCCCTTTTTATGAAACAAGAGAAAGTTAGCAAAAGGAAAGGTATGAAAAATCAGGTTATATTTTAAAATCTCATCTATTTGAGGGTGGCAATAAGTAAAATTGTTCACAAACGCTCTCCTCGTAGAGCGAAAATAGTGTACTATCAATCCATATTGCTGACAATTGTATTAAAAAGGGCACAACAGCCAAGAGGTTGTAGCTTAACTCATGACAACAAGCTAAGTAATATACTTACCCAGTAAAAGTGGAAGCAAACAGAAGTTCAGGGCATTCTGCTTCACGAGCCAACGATCCTCCACGTATATAGCCTGCTCTCCTTACCCAATCACATAAATGTTTAAGCTCAGTGTAAGAGCATCAACAGCTATTACCCATAAAAGGATTCACGCGCATTAGCATCGTAAAAATGCTAATAAAAAAGAAAACATTGGGAAGAAAAAGAATGAATCATGGTTCATTGAAGATGAGTGGCATAACCACTATGGTGGACAATACAGTCTACAAAATGGACTCTCACCTTCAGTTCTTCCATGTCAACTTCAGTGAGAGTCGTAATATAAAACATGGATTGAGGAGGATTCGCGACGGAAAAGGAAGACATTGGTTAGCAACTTGAGCAGTAATGCACTTACCCAAATAGCAAATAAAGCAATATGGCCCTTCCATAAAGACCCCTCGTTGGGTGTAAAATTGGATAGCTTCAACATTGGAAGTTGAAATACAATTTTCCATGGGTGTAAAGTGGCCTACCAAAGGACAAGGGATCAAGAATATAAAGTGCTCAAGTTAAGCCAATTTCAAAAGAAAATAACATTATAATCTCTAAGGAATTGATAGTTGCACGAAGACGCTAAAGGTCTCCTTACTTGAACTGTCAATGAATCTAATTAAGCACGGTCTGTGAGACCATAACAGGGGAACAAATAAAAAAGGAAGAGTTAATAATCTTAATAGCTCTCTATAAACCCTTAAGGGGCATACTAATGTGTTGTTCTCCATGAGTTTGATTGGTTTTCCACACTCCTTGGCGCATCCTATGAATAAGGGTGGAATACAAGAGAGTTCTCCAATTCAAGTTTCTCACTTTATTCAGATCAACCAAATTAACTAAATAATGGAAATGGTAGCGATTACTAAGATTAATGAAGATTGTCATGATGAGAAGAAGAGCTAAAATGATGTGTGATTGCTGCTAAGACAAATGTTGTGGCCACCGTTCATCATCGGTTGTCAAGACCACTAGAATGCTATAAGGAAATCAATCCTTATGAGGAATATACTCCATGATAGGACCAAAGAGATGGAAAAGCTTGTTATGAAGAGCTTGAAAATCTTCCTAATACACTAACCGCTCTCCTGCAAGTCCAAGACCCATTAGCGTAGCAAAATTAGAAAGGGGTAATGGTCATTTCCATAAATGGAAGGTGAAAAGTATTGGTTGTATACTAGAATCTATGAACCACCCCATGAGTAACACAACAGTCCATTAAATCAACTACTCATTCAGTGCTGAATAGATGACACCAACTCCCACATGCTCTAAGACTGAGAAAATATGAACTTACTAAGGATTATAAATTACTAAAGGCACTACACCCCTCATTAGATCATCATCATTAAAAGAAAGAGATGAAAAACATCACACTTATATTCATATAGAAAGAAAGCAAGAAGCAAAATAGAAGGGGAAGGACACTTACTGCATTAGTGGCAACATGACTAGATGCTTGGTGACCGACATCTAATAAAAGGTCATGGGCATCCCAAGGATCGATAACTATCCATCTTCACTTAATGAAGTAATCTTGAGGAGCCTTTCCTCCTTATAGTGTGGATGAGCCCTCCTTACACTCTTGTTCTTTTTTAAATAGTACCAAGATCCTAATGAAGGAGAAAATCCAAAGAGTTGAGGGAAAGTTACACACTGGTATGTAACATAAGAAGTTAGTGTGATATATGCAAAACCAAGGTGGCCTTTTATAGAAGAAAAGAACAAGAAAATGAAAGGGGAAACTGGTAGGGCTCCACTTGGAGAATAGTTTGCCAAAAGCCCTATGACAAATCACTCAAAATCAAGCGAAAAAAAGCAAAAGAAATAACCAAAATCAAGGGGGAACCCACCTATAACCAAAAAGAGCAATCTTAAGAAGATCAATCAAAGAGAAAAACAAGAAACAAAAAAAGAGGTGGTGACTAGAGGACTTGACTGGTTTCTTAGGGGAATCTACCTCATATGCATGGATTACTAAAAGAACAACAAAACAAGAAGGAAAAAAGGAAGTAGTCACATAGGTGTCCCAACCGGTATCCAACGGGAATCATGACAACGGAAACTAGCTTTACCATGGACTAAAGCAAGATACAAGTGGCGAACAAGAAGAGAACATGGAAAATGGGGGATCTGATTAGGTTCACTAGCACATGCCAAGGGAAGAGCAAGTTCACTAGCACATGCCAAGGGAAGAGCAAGCTCACTAGCACATGCCAAGGAAAAGAGCAAGCTCGAACTTGTTAATCTATCATGCATGAAAAGAAGAAGCAACAGAATGATAGCAATTGGGGCTAGGCCGGGTTCTAAAGCACTCAAGGCATTCTAAGCATACACTAGCTTTCATAATAATGGAGAAAAGTGTTGACAAGAAGACACGTAAGAAAATAAAGCAAACGTGCTTAGATAGTTTGCAAAATCCAAAAATTTGCTAGACTGACGAAAGCTTCGCTAATCACGTGAAACAATAAATTCAAAATTTGCTAGACCGGTGAAAGGTCCACTAATCTAGCAAAATGATAAAGAAAAATAAGCTACACAGGCAAAAGGTACGCCAATTCGGTGAAAGGATAAATTGAAAAATCCACTAACTCTTAGTACTACATCACTGGCTCTCAGTACAATGGAACATTTTAACGACATTGCTGATTTCCAGCACAATAAGACATCACCAGGCCACCATTATGGTGAAAGTTGGCGAACGTAAAATCTCAGGACCTTAGCAGTGAGGTTTGGATCTCACATCATAGGCCACTGTCACAATGAAAGTTGGCAAACGCCAAATCTCAGGACCCTTGGCTACCAGGCTTGGATCTGACATCATAGGCTACTATTTGTAACACCTCTAACCCCTAGGGTTATGAGTATTAACTATTTCTGAAATCCTACTTAAAATCTGGGGCGAAATGAATAGAGTTTCTCCTAAAAGTGGGCCAAAACCAGGCTTATAGCCTTATAATAGGTTCTTGCATCTGATAAACGCATAAACATATAGGCATAAGTCAAAGGCTACACGCTGACGATCACAACTCTACAGGCCACACAACCAGCGTATACCAAGAATAATGTTCAATAAATAGAAAGAACAATAAAGATACAACTCAACAGATCACACATCCGGAGCACTGTGGTTTACATCCCATAATAAGTAAAACTGCCAAAAGAATGACTGACCACATAGATAGTTGATCGACACAACCATTCAGTGTGACTATCACTATTATATTATACATGAACCAACCTAATTAACTTACAGGGCTCGCATACTTATAAATACGTTACACAACATTAATAAATTTATAAATCGACGTTGTAAGCCCCTCACATCTTTCCAAAGCACAAGAAGCCTCTAGTTCAACTTGTGTAGGCCAAACTCTACCTGTCGTAACCAAATCCAGGGGAAAAGGGGAAAAGATAGGGGGATGGGCTACCACACGCTTAGTGAATCATTCCTCAACCCTAGAAAAAAAATAGTTACACATAATGCTTTTAGTAGCACACACACATACACAATCTAATATATATTACCATATAATAAGCATGTAGGGTCTTCCACATTTGTCATCACCTCAACATCCACTCTAGTATAATGGCAACCTTATTATCCTTTAAATTCACACACAAGGTACTTAACTTGTCTAACCTAAGTCTTTTATAGCTTATTGGTGGTAATCCCATGTTATATCAACAAAACATCACATAATATAAGCATAACGTCGTATAACATGCACACATGATTCATTAATAAGCTATTTCATGCAATAATTTAGGTATTGGATGTAATAGAACACTCGGTCCACATATAGACACCCACCACCAAGTAGTTTAAACAAAATCACCAAGTGAGACTCCTTTTGGCTAGAAAGGGAGATAAATGCATATCGCTTGAACTAATGGAAGTTCTTATAAAGCCATGGTTATGCACTTGGCAGATAATTAGAACTCAATAAAAACCCTTTTCAAGAAGACAAGAACCCTTTTAAATCTTTATGCTAACATTATCCTCGAATGAGGCATTTACATCACTTAACATGTACGAAATCATTTTTATAATGCATCATATTCTCATATTTGTGCTGGGTATGGGTAAGGCCGTCGCTCACGCTCCATTGTATCGGTGAGATCGTCACTCATGTTTTGTATTATCCCCGAGCAAATTAGTGGACCATTACCCTTGTCAGGGTCTTCTACGGTTCCCACTTTTCGATCTATCTCCCTAGCCATTAGGGTTCCCGTAAATCGGGTCTGTTCCCTAATAATTTGTCTAAGCATTTAACCGCATTCTCCTAGCCCAAAACATTTTAGATGCATTTCACATTAGATGCACTTGCGTTACAAATTTCATTGCATCACAGACAATGACAATCTCATTCTCAGGAGGCTTGAAGCCTTAATGATTTCACATCGATTTAAAAAGCATAAAGCCACTCATTTAGTAAAATATGCTTAAAATGAGTTAATGACTACATAATCATTCAGTCTTTAAGATAGGTGATATGGAAACTCATTTTAAAGGTAACATTGCACTCATAGATAATTATCTCGATTTTTCACACTTCAGACGTAAACATTTCATCTAATGACATGAAATTCTAAACATACTCAAGAGACGTCATTCAGGTCATGAAAGGGGTTTACGTTGCACAATCACCACCACCGTTAGCTAACATATGGTCTATTTTCCATAGAAAGTTACACATTTTGACTTAAGATGACTTGACATGACAATGGGAAACTACTGTCGGAATGAGATAGGGTTCTTTCAAATGCAATCACATGTTTATTTACTTAAGTCTGCCTAGCATGCCAAGTAATCAAACAGTTGTAAATGCATCAATTTAGCGTGAAACTCAATTTAGGCAAACACACCTAATGCATGCGTGAGTCCAAGGCTAACATATTCGTATTTAGTTCATTAACGCACATCGACTATAATTCACCACTCAACACATATAATGCAGCATTAAACATGACAATCTACTTTATAATATACGGGTTTCACACAACCTAAACTCCCTCCTCACAGCACTGTCCTCAAAACCATTTTAGTTCAACCCAAATGATTCACCAACTACTTACAGTTTCTCAACTCATTACAGTTTCAAGCTAACTACTAAATCAGCTATCATAAATATTTCAGACAAATTTGCAAATTAGTAGCAGGTTTAGGGATCAGGAACCACCCACCTACCCCCAAGCTTAAGACCTATTCTAAGGACTACTGGGTGCTATTGTGGATGGTCAGGACCCTCCTTGAATCGAACCTTTTTGTACGAATCCCTTTATTTATTACTGCTCAACTCTTACTGCTATTGCTGCTCCTGGGTTGCTGTTCTGGCTTAGTTTTGGTGGTTGCCCAAGCTGGTTTTGGTGGCGGTTTGGTGCGATTGTGGGTGTTGCTAGGAGCCTGATTGGTGGTGCTACTACTGCTAGTGTTTGTATGACCCTTCCCCATCCTTGAACCACTCATGCTACTGTTACTATTCTCCTTTCTTAGTTCTGCTCCTTCACTTGAATCCGATTCCATCATCAACAGTGTGGTCGTTGTGCTGCTGGCCATGGCTTTTAAACCCTTACTCTCAATTCTCGCCCCAAGTGGCACCAACGCTTAAGTCCGATCAACAGAGCTGCTCTGAGCCGACAGCCGCCGCTCGACCTTTCTATTGTCACTCCTGACCGCCCCACCATCTCTCTCTCTCTCTCTCTCTCTCTCTCTCTCTCTCTTTCGATTCCACTCTCGCTTTCCCTCGATCCCTCTCTGGTCTGGCTAGGTACAGGCTCACGGTTGCGGTGCGAGCCGGGGTGGCACCACCACCATGCCACCGGGCCTCATCTCTCTCTCTCCCCCCTCCCTGTGTCTCTCTTCTCTGGTGGTTCACGGGCCTGGGGTAGCAGAGAACCCCCTAGTCACCGTCGTGTTTTCATAGAAGAAGGGTGCTTCGATCACCTTTTGGTTTCCCTTTTTTTATTTTTGTTTTCGGTGTTTAAGCCTTACTCATTAAACCGAATTCAGTCCTAATTCATCTAGTTTCGCTTAATCTCGACCCGAAATATCATAATTCAACTTGCCAATTTTTGAGTAATTATGCCTCGGCTTAACTTTTAACGAGCCCACTAATTTCATGTAATTGCATAATTTAATCAGAAAAATTAATAAAATTACTCCGTATACATATTACACCTAATTAGTGTAAATAATTAATCTAACATGGATAATTAAACAGAGTACAGTTAATGAAAACATTAACCCAACCAGTTAGCCCCAGATTAAGAATCTCGGTTATTACATTTTCAACCCTTTAAAGAATTTCATTCTTGAAATTTCAAAGTTCACAGTTCAGTCAGACACAAGATGCACACACATACTATGATCTACATGACTTGCACTAGGATCTAAAAATTTCATTTTGCAATCAACTGTATCTTTTAAATAAAAAAAGGGCTTATGGTATCCAAACTCCTCCTTCGAAATTCGTTTCAAGCGTCTACTCACTCTATTTAGGCGCTGAGGGCAAATTGCATCGAAGGGGGCAATTGAGTTGGCATGGGTACCCTTTTCAAAATCATGTTAGAGCAAGGGTTAAACAAGAACCACTTTAGACAGAAGTACATAAGTTGACACCTGAGAACCATTTTTGTACATGACAACTAGCAGCACTAATGAAGGTCGAGTCAGGGTACGCAGTTACATCAAATTCATCCTAATACACAAAGGAATCAAATCATTTTACGATTAAGTCAGTCGACCAGGAATTCTATATCATCATGGAATAGAAAGGGCATTATATAGCATCACAAAGCATCACATAGCATTCGATGAACAACGACAACACATAAGAATGACACATAGGTTCACAACAATGTCGCACTTTGAAATCAAGCATAATCCACGGAGTTAGTCCATGTTTCAGTACATATAGGGCATGTTATTGGGTTATGCATGCGGCCATCAATCACTAAGCATAAAATAGCTTGGGGAATATGGTCCAATAGCAGGCCAATGACAGGGAAGGCTCCCGATACTTCTTATACATAAATTGTTTAAAAGGGGGTGATGAGGTTAGGCGAGTGTAAGGTCACTACTCCCAACTATGCACCTATAAAGTGCTTAATAATTCAGCCACTCGAGGAAGTCTTCTTCAAATAGGAACTATCACTGAAGCGGTCACTAGTTCCTATAGGTAATGGAACGCAGTATGGAAAACAATATAAGAGTTAGCAAGGTAGTAATTGAGAGCTCCAACCTAATGCCCCCTATTATGTATATGAATGCAATAATCCCAATAAGAATATTCCGCCAACAGGTATAGTTAAATGTGCAATAACTGACATGGTACTTAAGTTAGCTTAATCATAATGGTTTACCTAATGTAAAGCCCTATGTTCGAGTTTCCACATGGAATTGGTTTCTCTCTAACTCATGAAGTCATGCAGGTAAATTGACATACCCATGCCCCAATGAGGATGGCACAAGTATATACCATTATATAGTCAAACCACACCAGAACACTTTAATCAAACTTTAACCGCAACGTTTCACAACTTTAAGGACCAGGTGATACAGTAAAGCCTTGCATACGACTACAAGTACACCTACACATCATCATGTCACATGAAGCACATACGTAATTGCATATCCAAATAGACGTTAGCCCCTAAAATGTGAGCTACTAGCATGTTCTCCTTAGCAAGCATAAGATATGTGATTGTGAGCACATGCGAATGCAAATTCTGATAGTCACTAGGTCGTGTATTAAATATATGCGCATGCGGCCGCTCAAGCTAAAACATAAAGCAACAGGAGCCATGTAATGCAAGTAACACTCCAATGATCTTATCACGTGATAGGCCACACACATTAGACAGTGCATCTAACTTAACTGCATCCTAGGCAGGCTCAAAACAGGCACCAAGAAGCTTATGTACTTAAGAGTTCACTTACACATCTAGTTAGTGACCTAACTCCTATAATGCATCAATGACTTTGCATAACGAACGTGCATATCTATATATATGCTCACATGACCTTGGATGCTCTACCATGCTACCTTTCTAACACGTGAGGTATACCCATGTAGAGATGTGAACACATGCAAATGTAACTTTATTGTCATCAAGTCACGCATTATATACATCGTGTTCAATTACTCCAACTATAACATGAGAAAACAGAATTCATAGACTGTAAATGATGATTCAAGAGTCATGTTGTGCAACTAATCGCATAAATCAAATCGCTCGACTAATACCGTCATATGTTTAATCAAGTTCAGGCCAAGCAACTACCAAAGACTCATTCTTTTACCGTTCGACCACAGACACATCGATGGTTGCTCACAACAATCCTAAGTGCAGTTACTCCAATGGCTTCACGAAGAACATTACACCGCAATCATTCCTTAAGTCTTGCAAACTCATGGGGTTGTCACATAAGGAAAACACCGAGACGTGTATAAACGTATACAATCCCCATTTACAACCTATGGTCAATGGTACGCGTTAAAGCTCATTCAAATTTAGGAGAAACTGGTGACCAACGGGCTATGATCATTTTGAGTATGGTCGACATTAATGGTCTTATAGGTATGCATTAAGGTCTTATGAGACACACCTGTTACGTAATTGATCATAGGAGTCTTACCTTGTAGGCCGCTCACCTTGGTAACCTTGGTAGGAATCATTTACTACGTACAATTCCAAAGTTTACTAGGTTTTCTCTTCCTTGCACTTTCTAGGTGTATTAGGGTTCATTCCAGCCAGAACATTGCCACCCCACGTCACGAACAATCGTCCGTATGATAGAAAGCATGTAGTGCACTGTGCAAGCAATAATGACAAAGATGGGGAACGACAGGTATAACTATGCAATGTTCAATGAGATCCTACTGCTAGCATTTAATCTTCCAAGCCTATATATGAAAATATCACCTAATTTTCTCAAGCAATTTAGAATTCGCAAGAGGAAGGTATCATTTAGTGGGACTATTGATCATAGTAACTGATCTTCAATCATTCCTCTCCTAGTCCATTACGAACAATTCCATTGATGTACACATCTTAGCACATACACAGTCACAACCAACATCCCGGCACGCATAAGAACATCTATTTGTGAACCTAGACTCATTCATCATTACTAAGGGAACGTAAATCCTTTGGTGCGAAGTAAAACTTAACTCAATAGCGAGAAGGGCAATAACATTTCAAAATCTTGAATTTCAAAGGTGGAAAATAACTTATCTATTTTTAGCCTCTTCTCTACTACCTCTAAGTGTGTCTGCTCTCTCTATTGTACGGCCTAAGGAGCAATCTGCATGTAGTGGCAAAGAATGAGCTTGGAAAAAGTTTTTCAATCGTTCAAGTTCAAATCAACATGCTTTAAATTTCAATTGGTTTATTAAGGCGCACGAATAAAACATTTACTTTCCGAACCATCACTTAGCTCAAGCAAGAAAGCACAAGTTGAAACACATGACTTACTTTTTATCCCATCGGCTTAACCGAATAACATAACAGTCAATCAGTTAAGCCAATTAGTACGTTTGGAACACATTGCGCCAATGGGGCATCCACGATGCCAGCTCAAGGTGTACGGAGCCATTTAGCTCCTATACTAATACATAACCCTCCCCTTTTAATCAATCGACCTACTTGGGCTACACATAAGTCGCAAATGACCATGCCATAAGGCACACATACACAGAGCACGACATATGTCACATTATCACAAAGTGTTCTTGGGCAACTATATGAAAGGCAAGACTCAGGTCATGGCCTTTGGTCACAAGACCTTGCTCTGATACCGTCTATAACACCCCTAACCCCTAGGGTTAAGAGTATTAACGATTTGTTAAATCCTACTTAAATTCTGGGGCGAAATAGATAGAGTTTTGCCTAAAAATGGGCTAAAACCAAGCATCTAGCTTTACAATAAGTTCCTGCATTTGATAAACGCATAAATATATATTCATGACCCAACGACTACACGTCAAGGATTAGAACTCTACGGGCCACACACCCAGAGTATACCAAGAATAACGTTCAATAAATAGAAAGAAAAATAAAGACACAGCTCAACAGATCACACATCCGGAGCACTGGAGTTTACATCCCACAATAAGTAAAATGACTAAACAAATGACTGACAACATAGATGGTTGGCCCACACGGCCATTCAGAGTGACTATTACTTAATATACTATACATGAACCAACATAATTAACTTACAAGGCTCACATACTTATGAATACATTACACAACATTAATAAATTCATAAATCTACCTTTCATAAGCCTTTCACATCTTTCCAAAGCAAATAAAGCCTCTAGTTTAACTTGCTTAGGCCAAACTCTACCTATCATAACCAAATCCCGGCAAAAACGGGGAAAAGATAGGGGGATGAGCTATCACATTATTCACATGCTCAGTGAATCATTCCTAACCCCCAGAAAACAAAACAGCTGCACATAATACTTTAAGTAGAGCACACATAACACTACAAAAAATTACATTTTTAACGACCACTTTTTAATAACCAATTATAAAATTTGTTATTAATAATGACGAAGTGTTTTTTTGTTGTTTAATTTCATCAAAAAAATCATCAATAGACAACGAATGAAAAAGTAAGTCGTTATTTTTTTTACAATGTTCATCGTTATTATCAATAGGAGAGAATGTACATACATTACAAAAACGTGCCTATATAGCTACGAAATTAGATACACCATTAAAAATTTGTTTCTAAAATCAATTAGATACGAAAATTTGAAACGAAAATATTTTTGTTCCAAATTGAACCAAAATATTGAAGCGAACTTAAAAAATGGTTTATATTAGACACGAAAACTAGAATTCATTTCAAAAGTTCGTATTAGATGGCTCATTTAATTTTTTGGAAAATAAAACCATATCTGCCTGTGGCTTCATTTCTAGACCTAGCAAAACTGACCCGAGATCCGAGACCCGAAATCAGAACCGAACGACCCGGACCCATTCCTGACGCGACATCCAAAATATACTCACCCGATAATAGACCCGAAACCCGAATTGACCCGAACCGAACCATGTCTGACTCGAAATTTTCTTTAAAGTTGCTTGTTTGGCATGACGAGCGTATTTGACCAAAAATTAGTTGACCCAAAATCGACCCCAACCGAACCATACCCGACCCAAACCGAACGATCCGAAATACCACTTGACCTAAACATGATCTGATCCGAACTTGACCCAACCCGTACCCAAACCAAATGATCCAGTTGCCAGGTCTATTCATTTCTGTGCTTTCCTTTCTAACTTGACCCCCCAGCCGACAAAACCCTAGCTTTTGCTGCGAATTGTTCCCACATTTGGTCAGAGCTTTGGTCGAGAGGGTAGTGCTTGTCTCATTCTCATCTCTCTTCTCTTACTCCATGAATTGATTTTTTCATGTTTGGATGTGTGAATGATATGTTTTCTAGGAATTACAGGGAATTCATGGAGAAATAAAAGACGATATTGAAAGACTTTTAGAGAGAACGGAGGAAAAGAATAGCAAGAATGTTTATTGATCAAAGTGTGCCTGCCTCTCTTACAACTGACCGTATTGAAAGGATGTAAAAAAGAGCTTCTTTGCCCTCTAACAAACTCCTTGAATTTCTGCTCCTCCTTAACAACCTTTTAACTAACTTTTGCTTCCTTTGTTGGCGCCTCTTTTGTTGCCCATGTGTCTCCCACGTGATCATTATTATTTGACATATATTAAATACCTTTCCCTTAGAGAAGCTTGCCCTCAATGTCAGAGTATAACTCCCACGTAGCCTCCTCATTTGGCCTGTTAGACCACTGAATTAACAGATAAACCACTGCCTTATTTCCTTTTTTCCCCAACCTGCAACCTAAGATTGCTACAGGTTTAGCAACTAGCATTCCTAGTTCATCAACCTCAGGTACAGCTCCTAGCCGGGAAGGACAAACTCCTACATATTTCTTTAGCAAGGATATTTGAAAAACTGGGTGTATCTTCGCTTGTGCAGGGAGTTACAGTCTATAAGCTACTGATCCAACTCGAGCCAAGATGGGGAATGGTCCAAAAACCTTAGGATCAAGTTTCTGGTTCAACCTAAGGGCCACAGAGTGTTGTTCATAAGGTTGTAGTTTTACATAAACCCAATCTCCTACTTCCAATTGCTTGCCAGACCTATGCTGATCTGCCTGCACCTTCATTATGTGCTGAGCTCGAGTTAGGTGATATTTGAGCATCTCAATACATCCTTCTCTTGCCGTCAAGCTCCTGTCCACTGCCTCGATTGAGCTATCTCCATCCACATAGGGTACATGGAGGGAAGGTGGCTGACCATAAACTACTTCATAAGGAGTGATTCCAACAGCAGAATGCCAATTGGAATTGTACCACCATTCTGCCAAGGGTAGCCATAAAGCCCATTCATGAGGCTTCTCTCCAGTCATACACCTCAGGTATCCCTCTAAACTTCTATTAACCACTTCAGTCTGGCCGTCACTCTGGGGATGATTAGCTGTGGACATGTGCAAGGCCACATGTTGCAGTCTAAAGAATTCTTGCCAGGACTGACTGAGGAGGACCTTATGCCTTTCACTTACTACAGACTTAGGGACTCCATGCAACTTAAAAATGTTATCAAAGTAAAGCTGGGCCATAGTTACAGCTATAAAGGGGTGGGACAATGGAAGAAAATGAGCATACTTACTCAATCTGTCCACTACCACTAATATGGCATCCTTACCCATTGATTTAGGTAGGCCTTCAATGAAGCCCATGCAAATGTCCACGCACACTGCTCCTAGGATGGGCAAAGGTTGCAGTAGACCTCCAGGCGCTGAGAGATCTGCTTTATATCTCTGGCAAATTGAGCATGCTCTCACATAATTCCTTATACCCTTGCGGAGGCCCTTCCACCAAAACAGACAGGCTACCCTTTTTGTTGTAACAGCTACCCCAGAATGGCCCCCCAAGGATGAATCATGGAAGAGTTTTATAATATGGGTTTGTAAATCAGCATTATTTCCCACCATCACTTTTCCATTCCTGTACAGCAACCCTTGATAGTATCTGTATTTAGGAATGACTTCTCCATTGCTTAATCTACTGATACATCCTTGAATCTTTCCATCTGTTTGCCAAGATTGTTTAACTTGTTCCCATAGATCTAAGCTGATAGAGGATACTGAAATAGTTATCAAGTGAGCAGCAGGAATCCTAGATAAACCATCTGCCACCACATTTTGCTTCCCTCTTCTATAAAAAATCTAATAATCAAACCCCATAAGCCTATGCAACCATTTGCTCTGAAATGTTGTAGCGATCTTCTGCTCCATTAAATACTTCAAGCTGAAGTGATCAGTCTTAATCACAAAATGCCTCCCTAGCAAATATGGCCTCCACTTTTGTACGGCTAATACCACTGCCATGAACACTTTTTCATAGGTTGATAGGGTTTGATGTTTAGGGGAAAGTGTCTTGCTTAGATATGCAATAGGGTGGGAATCTTGCATAAGAACAGCTCTAATTCCCCCTCCTGATGCATCAGTCTCCACCACAAAGGGTTTTGTAAAATCTGGCAAAGCAAGCACAGGGGCTGATACCATGGCTTCCTTCAAAGATTCAAAGGCCTTCTGAGTTGCCTCACCCCAATGGAAGGAGTTTTTCTTAAGAAGAACTATCAAGGGTTTACTGATTTGACCATAATTCCTGACAAACCTTCTATAATAGCCTGTTAACCCCAAAAATCCTATTAGTTCCTTGATGGTTTTTGGTTCTGGCCAATCCTTCATAGCATAAATTTTCTTAGGGTTAGTAGAGACCCCATGAATGGTGATAATGTGTCCCAAATACTCCACTTGTGTCTCCCCAAAGCTGCATTTACTCTTTTTAGCAAAAAGGGTATGTTGCCTTAAGACTTCAAAAGCTGTTTTCAGGTGTTCCAAATGCCGCTCATATTTAGTACTGTATATCAGGATGTCATCGAAGAAGACTAGTATGAACTTCCTTAAGCAGGGTCTAAAAATGTGATTCATAAAGGCTTGAAAGGTTGAGGGTGCATTGGTAAGACCAAAAGGCATTACCAGGAACTCATAATGGCCCTCATGTGTCCTAAATGCAGTCTTATGCACATCCTCTGGGTGCATCCTCACCTGCCAATATCCAGACCTAAGATCTATCTTAGAAAAATAGGCAGTCCCAAACAATTCATCCAATAACTCTTTAACCACTGGAATTGGAAATTTGTCAAGGACAGTGTGCTTGTTTAGTTGCCTGTAATCCACACAGAGCCTCCATGAATCATCCTTCTTCTTGACCAATACAATTGGGGATGAATAAGGACTCTGAGAAGGTCTCACCACTCCAGCCTCCACCATTTCTTTGACTATTTGTTCAATCACATCCTTTTGTAAAGCTAGATACTTGCAAGGCCTCACATTAATAGGTGAAGTGCCTTCTTTGAGGATAATTCTATGATCATGACTCCTGCGTGGGGGAAGTGTTTTTGGTTCCTTAAAAATATCTACATAATCCTGTAACAGCTGAGTAAGATGAGGTTCCCTTCCTTTAGTTTGCAGAGCAGTTGCTCCATACTGTACAGGTTCAATATGAACTGCCAAGAGTTGAACAGCTTGGCAAAGGGTTTTCTGATTTTTCCCTTTTGCCCATTCCACTTTTTGATACCTCTCAACTTATGCCTCCTTCCCTTAATGAAAAAATCCAAAGTATAGATCCCAAAGTAGATAACCACTGCACCCCCAATACCATGTCACAACTCCCTAATGAGACTATATAAGCATCAGTCACATACTCAGTTGCCAACAAAGACCGTGTGAATCCGTTACACATTTATTGGCACTGCAGTTGAGTGCCCCCAACCACTGCTATCACTGATGGGCGAATCCTTAGCAATGCACATCTTAACATCTTTGCTGTTGTAGAATCCAAGAAGTTATGAGTGCTTCCTGAATTTATCAATATATGTATAGGTTGAGAGCCAACCTTGCCTATAATTCTCATGGTTTGAAAGGAATTCAGGCCCTGTAAAGCCTGCAGAGATAATAGTGGTTGTTCTTCCTCAGCTGAGAAAGGAGTGATGTTTTCTTCCAACATTTCATCCTGTCCTTCCTCCCATTCATCATCCCCTATGATTTCCAACCTATACACCTGTCCCTCACAATTGTCGCCTGGGTGGTATTTTTCATCACAAAAGAAGCAAAGGTTATTTGCCTCTTTTCCCCAATTTCCTTGGAGGTAAAACCTTTCTAGGTTCAGAAGACACAGACCCAGTGCTGGACATAACACTCCTAGGACCAGACTGGCTATTGGTCATAGTACTTCTGGGGAGAAACTTCTAATAAGTGGAGGCTGCTGATCCCCTAGATGACCCTCTATAAGGACTGAAACTCCTAGTGGTAGCAGGAGGTTTATCCAATATAGGTTTGTTTCTTTTTGTTATGGAAGCTAGAGTAGCTTCCTGTAGCTTGGCTAAGCAGTAGGCATCCTGCAAGCTAGCAGGTTTGAACATCCTAACAGCACATTGTATCTCATCACACAATCCACTCAAGAAACAACTAACTGCTTGGTTTATTGACAAGTCCACTCTATTTAACAACATGTCAAACTTCTCCTGATATTGAGCTACACTTCCCAACTGCTTGAGTTTCATCAATTCTGCTAAAGGGTCGTCAAAAGGCCCAGTCCCAAACGGAGCTAGGATGGTTGTTTTGTAGTCTTCCCAAGGTGGCCATACCCTAGCAGCAAACCCCTTTATATATGATTGATGCCAAATCAGTGGCTTCAAGACAAGTGTATGGATGCAATTTTAACTCTCATATTTTCCCCAATTGAGTCTAACTCAAAAAACTGCTCACATTTATAAATCCACCCCTGAGTATCCTCCCCATCAAATTTTGGAAAATCAATGCGAGATAGTCTAGAATGATTACTACCTCCATAGGCTCCATTATCTCTTGCTCGCTCTGTCAATTGCATCACTTGAACGCCCAGTCTAGTGATCAACTCTCTCAGCTATGCATGGGCTCGCTCCCGAGCTTCTCTCTGGTCTGCCAGATGACCATTGATTTACGCAGACTGATTATTGATCTGATTCTGTAAATCATCGATGGATTGTTGCAATTGTTGTTGAACATCATCAATACGAGGTATGATTGGTTTCTGTTTGAAGAAATGTCTCAATGAATACGATGAGGTTGGGTGACCAGGCCAAGGAATGTCTTGGTCTGATACCAAATTGATATGTTTTTCAGGAATTGCAGGGAATTCGTGGAGAAATAAAAGAGGATATTGAAAGAATTTTAGAGAGAACGGAGGAAAAGAATAACAAGAATGTTTATTGATCAAAGTGTGCCTGCCTCTCTTACAATTGACCGTATTTAAAGGATGTAAAAAAGAGCTTCTTCGGCCTCTAACAAACTCCATGAATTTTTGCTCCTCCCTAACAACCTTTTAACTAACTTTTGCTTCCTCTATTGGCGCCTCTTTTGCTGCCCATGTGTCTCCCACATGATCATCATTATTTGACACATATCAAATACCTTCCCCTTAGAGAAGCTTGCCCTCAAGCTTCCAAGCTGAAATTGGGAAACTTAGCCTCAATGTCAGAGTATAACTCCCATATAGCCTCCTCATTTGGCCTGTTAGACCACTCAATTAACAGATAAACCAGTGCCCTATTTCCCTTTTTCCCCAACCTGCGAGCTAAGATTGCTAAAGGTTTAGCAGCTAGCATTCCCAGTTCATCAACCTCAGGTACAACTCCTAGCCGGGAAGGGCAAACTCCTACATATTTCTTCAGCAAGGATATGTGAAAAACTAGGTGTATCTTCGTTTGTGCAGGGAGTTGGAGTCTATAAGCTACTGATCCGACTCGAGCCAGGATGGGGAATGGTCCAAAAAACTTAGGACCAAGTTTCTAGTTCAACCTGAGGGCCACAGAGTGTTGTTTATAAGGTCGCAGTTTTGCATAAACCCAATCTCCTACTTCCAATTGCTTGTCAGACCTACGCTGATCTGCCTACACCTTCATTTTGTGCTGAGCTCGAGTTAGGTGATATTTGAGCATCTCAATACATTCTTCTCTTGCCTTCAAGCTCCCGTCCACTACCTCAACTGAGCTATCTCTAGCCACATAGGGTACATGGAGGGAAGGTGGTTGACCATAAACTACTTCATAAGGAGTGATTCCAATAGCAGAATGCCAATTGGAATTGTACCACCATTCTGCCAAGGGTAGCCATAAAGCCCATTCATAAGGCTTCTCTCCAGTCATACACCTCAGGTGTCCCTCTAAACTCCTATTAACCACTTCAGTTTGGCCGTCACTCTGGGGATGATAAGCTGTGGACATGTGCAAGGCCACATGTTGCAGTCTAAAGAATTCTTTCCAGGACTAACTGAGGAAGACCTTATCCCTTTCACTGACTATATAGACTTAGGGACTCCATGCAACTTAAAAATGTTATCAAAGTAAAGCTGGGCCATAGTTACAACTGTGAAGGGGTGGGACAATGGAAGAAAATGAGCATACTTACTCAATCTGTCCACTACCACTAATATGGCATCCTTACCCCTTGATTTAGGTAGGCCTTCAATGAAACCTAAGGAAATCTCCACCCATACTGCTCCTAGGATGGGCAAAGGTTGCAGTAGACCTCCAGGCGCTGAGAGATCAGCTTTATATCTCTGGCAAATTGAGCATGCTCTCACATAATTCCTTATACCCTTGCAGAGGCCCTTCCACCAAAACAGACAGGCTACCCTTTTTGTTGTAACAGCTACCCCAGAATGGCCCCCCAAGGATGAATCATGGAAGAGTTTTATAATATGGGTTTGTAAATCAGCATTATTTCCCACCATCACTTTTCCATTCCTGTACAGCAACCCTTGAGAGTATCTGTATTTAGGAATGACTTCTCCATTGCTTAATGTTGAGCGATTTTGAGGGGGTGGAAAAATAAGTAAAGAAAAGGGACCTCAAATACTCGATTGTCAATCATAGTACTTAAGGGTCGGTCCTCAGGAAAGACGTGAGATTTTATGGTCATTACTGATTAATTAAACTAAATGGGGTTACTTAAAGCAATCTAATAACCTAATTCAACTAAACTAATTGCACTACTTTTAATTGAGAATTTGAATGACCTAAACAATCTAGACCTATACTAGACCTTGTATTGATTATCCAAATTAAACCAAACTAAGATTAAACTAAGCATGACTTAAAACCTAGTTACCAACCACAGAAATTAACACAGTGAACAAAACTCAAGCTTGCAAATACTAGCTTCAAGTAACCCAATCTAGCACAAGGGAGGGGTAGAAAGCATTGAGCACTAATCATCATCCTTCAAGCTACCTTAATCATCAAAACAAGGCATAACATCTAACATCTAAACCAAAACATCACAATCTAAAGCCGAATCAAAACAGCAAGCAACCTGACCAAAATGACCAAAATAGAATAAAGCTACTAATCACACTGAAGCATACTCAGCAGAGGAGCAGTTTCAGCAAAATGGAGCAATTTACTTCAACCTAACAACAACCTAAAATGACCAAAACAGAATGAATTCACTTAACCAACCCATATTAACTCACTACACTAAACCAGCATCCTCACTTGCACTGTTCATTCAGTGTTCATTTTAAGGACAAACAGAACCGAAGCAGGCAAACATAACAGCAGCAAGCAAAAACAGGGGAAAGAGAAGCAAAACCGAAAAAAAACAGAACAGCAGCAGGGAAGCAGAACAACAGCAAAAACAGGGGAAAGGGAAAATTTAACTGGGATTGAGCAGGAAGCAGAAACGGGCAAGGGATTACCAAGAAGCTCGATGAACATCAAGACGTGACTCCTCACTTGCAGCCATCCGAACTCAAGGAAGAGGGCGGAGTCGAAACAGGGGAACTTCACCAGCAGAACCGAAGCAGAGGTACAGGGGAAGGGGAGGGGGATTATGCTAATGCTAGTCTATGCCTGAACACTTTGCAGCTCAGCCTCAACTAGCAACAATGGCTGAGTCGCCATTAACAAACATTCAAGCTCACAGTCATGAACTGAACGAAACAGGGGAGGAAGAGTAGATAACAAATGTGAAAATTCTTCAACAAATTGAACAAAATTTCTCATAAAATTGATTCAAAGGTTCGAATTACACCAGAAATTCATGAAAATCAAGATCGAATACATCAAATCGTGACTGACTAACAGAAACCCTAATCGCGAAAAACTGAAATTCTAACCCTAAAACACGGAATTAAAACCTAAGCTCTGCTAACCCTAGAATCGCTTAGCCTAAAATTACCTAAAATTACCGAGTGAAAAAAAAAACTCGAACCTGCTTCAATGGCGTCGCCTTTATACCCGAGCCTAGGCATTCTCAGCCATTCGATTTTCGGTGACATGGACGGTGGAGATGGGAGCAGCTAGTGTGAAACGTGGCGTGTGCAGCGTGAAGGAAGGGTGGTGGGATGGGTTTCGTAGATGGAAAGTACAACCGTGGGTTGGGGTTTGTGGGTTTCTGGGGATTCCGTGGGTTGGTAGGGTGGTTTCTGGGTTTGGGATAAGGGATAAGAGTGAGAGAGAGATGACGAGGTAGAGAGAGAGTGGAGATGAGATGGCAGAGAGGATGGGCATGGCGAGGTTGGGTGGCAGCGTTCTGGGTTGGGTTCGTGTTTCAGGGAAATGGGGAAGAAGAAGAACGAAGAAAGGAAGGGGAGGGGGATTATAAATGAGCCGGTTTTTTTTTTCTTTGAACCGGGTTCTCTGCTGAACTGGCCGGTCCAGTTTTCCTTGACCGATTTGGGTTTTTTTTTCTTTTTCCTTAGCTGCCTGGACCGGTTTTCTTGGAATTTTGGACCATTTTTTGAATTCCCGTCATTTTCCCCATTTTTCTCATATTTTTGGCCCCTTTTTCACACTTATTAAAAATCTATAAAATAAAATAAAATAAATTAAAAACCTTAAAAATATTATTAAGACGAGCATAAAACTGGTGAAAAAGTACCTTAAAAATAGCACATTTATGGTTCAAACACTTAATCTACTAATAAGTCCTTGAATCATTCCATCTGTTTGCCAAGATTGTGTAACTTGTTCCCATAGATCTAAGCTAATAGAGGATACTGAAATAGCTATCAAGTGAGCAACAGGAATCCTAGATAAGCCATCTGCACCACATTTTGCTTCCCTCTTCTATAACAAATCTCATAATCAAACCCCATAAGCCTACTCAACCATTTGCTCTGGAATGTTGTAGTGATCTTCTGCTCCATTAAATACTTTAAGTTGAGGTGATCAGTCTTAATCACAAAATGCCTCCCTAGCAAATATGGCCTCCACTTTTCTAAGGCTAATACCACCGCCATGAACTCTTTTTCATGGGTTGATAGGGTTTGATGTTTAGGGGAAAGTGTCTTGCTTAGATATGCAATAGGGTGGGAATCTTGCATAAGAACAGCTCTAATTCCCCCTCCTGATGCATCAGTCTCCACCACAAAGGGTTTTGTAAAATCTGGCAAAGCAAGCATAGGGGCTGATACCATGGCTTTCTTCAAAGATTCAAAGGCCTTCTGAGCTGCCTCACCCCAATGGAAGGAGTTTTTCTTAAGAACTATCAAGGGTTTACTGATTTGACCATAATTCCTGACAAACCTTCTATAATAGCCTGTTAACGCCAAAAATCCTCTTAGGTCCTTGATGGTTTTTAGTTCTGGCCAATCCTTCATAGCAGAAATTTTCTTAGGGTTAGTAGAGACCTTATGAATGGTGATAATGTGTCCCAAATACTCCACTTGTGTCTCCCCAAAGCTGGATTTACTCTTTTTAGCAAAAAGAGTATGTTGCCTTAAGACTTCAAAAGCTGTTTTCAAGTGTTCCAAATGCTACTCATAATTAGGACAATATATCAGGATGTCATCGAAGAAGACTAGTATGAACTTCCTCAAATAGGGTCTAAAAATGTGATTCATAAGGGCTTAAAAGGTCGAGGGTGCATTGGTAAGACCAAAAGGCATTACCAAGAACTCATAATGGCCCTCATGTGTCCTAAATGCAGTCTTATGCACATCCTCTGGATGCATCCTCAGCTACCAATATCCAGACCTAAGATCTATCTTAGAAAAATAGGCAGTCCCAAACAATTCATCCAATAACTCTTTAACCACTGGAATTGGAAATTTGTCAAGGACAGTGTGCTTGTTTAGTTGCCTGTAATCCACACAGAGCCCCCATGAATCATCCTTCTTCTTGACCAATACAATTGGGGATGAATAAGGACTCTGAGAAGGTCTCACCACTCCAGCCTCCACCATTTCTTTGACTATTTGTTCAATCACATCCTTTTGTAAAGCTAGATACCTGTAAGGCCTCACATTAATAGGTGAAGTGCCTTCTTTGAGGATAATTCTATGATCATGACTCCTGCGTGGGGGAAGTGTTTTTGGTTCCTTAAAAATATCTGCATAATCCTGTAATAGCTGAGTAAGATGAGGTTCCCTTCCTTTAGTTTGCAGAGCAGTTGCTCCATACTGTACAGGTTCAACATGAACTGCCAAGAGTTGAACAGCTTGGCAAAGGGTTATCTGATTTTTCCCTTTTGCCCATTCCACTTTTTGATACCTCTCAACTTATGCCTCCTTCCCTTAATGAAAAACTCCATGGTTAAATCCTCAAAATTCCAAAGTATAGATCCCAAAGTAGATAACCACTGCACCCCCAATACCATGTCACAACTCCCTAATGATTTCCAACCTGTACACCTGTCCCTTATAATTGTGGCCAGGGTGGTATAACATCCCAAAAGAAGCACAGGTTATTTGCCCTCTTTTCCTCAATTTCCTTGGAGGTTAAAACCTTCCTAGGTTTAGAAGATACAGAGCCAGTGTTGGACATAACACTGCTAGGACCAGACTGGCTGTTGGTCATAGTACTTCTAGGGAGAAACTTCTGATAAGTGGAGGCTGCTGATCCCCTAGATGACCCCCTATAAGGACTGAAACTCCTAGTGGTAGCAGGAGGTTTATCCAATATGGGTTTGTTTCTTTTTGTTATGGAAGCCAGAGTAGCTTCCTGTAGCTTGGCTAAGCCGTAGGCATCCTGCAAGCTAGCAGGTTTGAACATCCTAACTACACATTGTATCTCATCACACAATCCACTCAAGAAACAACGAAGTGCTTGGTTTGTTGACAAGTCCACTCTATTTAACAGCCTGTCAAACTTCTCCTGATATAGAGCTACACTTCCTAACTACTTGAGCTTCGTCAATTCCGCTAAAGGGTCGTCAAAAGGCCCAGTCCCAACCTGAGCTAGGATGGTTATTTTGTAGTCTTCCCAAGGTGGCCATACCCTAGCAGCAAACCCTTTTATGTATGGTTGGTGCCAAATCAGTGCCCTTCCAGACAAGTGTATGGATGCAATTTTAACTCTCATATTTTCCCCAATTGAGTCGAACTCAAAAAACTTCTCACATTTATAAATCCACCCCTGAGCATCCGCCCCATCAAATTTTGGAAAATTAATGCGAGATAGTCTAAATAGATTACTACCTATATAGGCTCCATTATCTCTTGCTCGCTCTGTCAATTGCATCACTTGAACGCCCAGTCCAGTGATCAACTCTCTCGGCTGTGCATGGGCTCGCTCCTGAGCTTCTCTCTGGTCTTCCAGTTGACCATTGATTTGCGCAGACTGATTATTGATCTGATTCTGCAAATCATCGATGGATTGTTTCAATTATTGTTGAACATCATCAATACGAGGCACGATTGGTTTCTGTTTGAAGAAATGTCTCAATGAATAGGATGAGGTTGGGTGATCAGGCCAAGGAATGTCTTACTCTGATACCAAATTGATATGTTTTCCAGGAATCGCAGCGAATTCGTGGAGAAATAAAAGAGGATATTGAAAGAATTTTGGAGAGAACGAAGGAAAAGAATACCAAGAATGTTTATTGATCAAAGTGTGCCTGCCTCTCTTACAACTGACCGTATTTGAAGGATGTAAAAAAGAGCTTCTCTGTGCTCTAACAAACTCCCTGAATTTCCGCTCCTCCATAACAACCTTTTAACTAGCTTTTGCTTCCTCTGTTGGCTCCTCTTTTGTTGCCCCATGTGTCTCCCACGTGATCATCATTATTTGACATATATCAGTGAAGTATGAGCAGAGGGTGTCGCCGTTAACACCACTGGCATGGAACGTATCTCCAGCTGCTGAAGGTAATCTTCCCAATATTCTACTTTTCTTTCCCTTGCCTGACCCCTTACTTGATATATCAGGTTTGGATTGTTGATTTGATTTTGGTAAATGGTGAAATTGTGGTGTTTTCCAATGGTGTGATCTTGTCATCTTCTGTCTCTGTAAAGTCTTTCTAATTTGAGAGCAAATGCAACTCTAATGGCGAAATGAGATGAAGAATCGAGGTTGGAACTCTTTACAATAGGCCTTATTTAGGGTTTGTCCTGTTTTTCCACTTGATCCTCCGTTTATAAAATCAAGTAACTGAATAATTAGTACTTAAATTTTTTAGAATTCACATGAAATGATAGTTCTACAGATTTCGAATCCTTAGTATTGAATTGATCTGTTTTAGTGCCCTTTCATCAGGACTGTCAAGTTCCAATTTGATAGATTTAGGTTCTTATCTTTGCGTTCAAAAGAGTATCTACATTTCATTTAAAATCAATTCACGTAATTACGAGTTCCTAGTGCTGTGATATTTCTGAATTTTAATGAAATGTCAGTTCTATAGGTTTTGAATTCCTATTGTTGCTCCACTTTGTAGTTTGTTACCTCTTCATATGAACTGTTGAAAAAAGCCAATTATAGCTTAGATTTTTGAGATTCAAAGTCTTGTATTGAGTATTTGAGTGGTCCAAGGATTTGATTTTTACATCTTAAATTTGACCTCTTGTGGTTGTCCTGGACATTTCAATTTCATTGTTGAGGATGTGCCATGCTATTTAATGATTATCATGTGGTGTTTGTCTATGACATTTTAAAATGGCTGCTTGAATAACTTGCTAGACCAATTAGGATATAGCAAACTGACTACTTATTCAGTTGGTTAATTATGTGTCTCTATTTTGAGTTGTTGTTCAGCCCTCATGCTTCCTTAATTTGTCATCCTTTCTTGAATAAAACTAAATTTTAATAATTACATAATTGAGCTTACTTCATGCAATTAAATTTCAATGTTTGCATTATAGTGCTTGTTTAATTTGGCATCCTTTCTTAGTATTCTTGAACTTAATTGGTTCCGTTTTAATGGGCATCAGGACCCCAAATATCTTTGCTTTCATTTCAAGTTTTTCCTTCACAACTACTTCCATTGCCTTGTGTGTCACTAACTTCATCAATTGACTTATTTTTTTGCATGATATTATGATTTTGTGTTATTAGATTTTGTCCACTAGTGGCCAAAATGTGTAGAACTCGATAGCTATTGATAGATTATTTTTTGAGGCTCATATTTTGGCTCCATTGCTCCAAATTTATGATTGGGACATGAATATGAAAATCTGAGATGAAGGTTAGTTTATGGCTTATACACAATCAGTTTATAATCATTTTCTTCTTGATTATTAATATGGTTTTGCCTCTGATGTACAACCTCCTATTAAAAGCTATGTGAAACCAAGGTCTCGTTTCTTCATTCTTTTTAAGGTTCGAAGAAAATATAACAACATTCCTTGCCTTTTTTTTTAATTCGTTGTACGCTACATTGGTTGCTTGGATAATCAATACAATGGATTGGTTTTATGCAGGCTAGAGCCTTGGCTTTTACTTTCTCTCTACATCTTTTGCTAATAAGTTTGTGATCATTTTTGCGATCGCTGTTTTTTCTCACTATTCTTGATTTTTGGATGTTAGGAATGTAAGTGGGTGTGTATTAGGTAAGATTATACTTGCAGATGACCCTGGAATAACAAGGGTAAGAATATAGTAATTTTCAGATAATGATATGTCAGGATTCAACTCATTTAGCAAGTAAAAGTTCGATAGCTTACATATATTTTAGTGACCTACACGAGAAGAGAATAATTGTCTTCCCTCTATCTCGATTGTAGGATGATACTAATCTCACCAAGGTACTATTGTCAAACGCCTATGCTCAAAAGTTAACAGCAATTTTGCAGCTCTAGTTAACTCTTTAATCCATATCTTTAGCTCTATCTATCTCCTGTTTTCTCTATGCAAATTGTTCAAATTCATGAACCTGTAGCAGTGATGAGAAATTTTTAATTGAAAATTTTTCATCTAGAAACCAGGGGTTATGAGATGAATGGAAAATTTTAATCTAGAATATTGATTGTTGTTAACTGAATGGGAAATTTTCACATATGAAATACTCTTTGATTTGATTTTTCATCTATGAACGAAAAGTTTTTCAAGATAGGCAGGTATGTGGTGGTCTCGTGATGTAATAGGGTATGATGTCTAGCAATTATCTCCCTGTTAAATTATCTGCCTATCAAAGGCATGGGTTGCACCTCCATGCATGGCTAGCCCAATAATCAATGCATTCCAAGAAGTCAAACTTTTAGTTTCCATGTTGTCAAATACTTGTTTCGCAGCATCTATATTGCCACATTTAGCATACATGTCAATGAGGCTTGTCGAAAGAGCAGTGTTGGTTAAATGCTTTAAATTTCTGTCAGCATATGCATGAATCCATTTGCATTTGGGACCTTGAGCTTTTATTGCAATGTGTACGAATTTGTAAACTGAACACATAGCAAAGTAAATTTCTGACTTGGCTATCGATTACTCAGAAAACTCCTGCAAAGTAACATGACAAAAAGTAAAATTAGAAAAGTTATCATCCTACTAACCTAATGCTATATTACATGAACTTAGCTACAAGTGCCTAAAATGGTATGTGTTTAGGTATAAGACTTGCCTATTTACTAAAACATTTCTCTCTATGGTCTGAAGATGAAGGTCCAGTGTCTAACCATACAAACTTATTTGCTTGAGATAGGATAAAGAGTTCAACTAACAAAATCTTGATGCTCACTTGATTAATGCCCTAGAAATATCGGCTTGTCCATTATGACACATTGTAAACTTGATTGGGGAGAAAGTACTGCTAAAGTTTCAAGTCTTGTTGAAAGTAAATAAGGGAACACTGATGAGTTATTCATCTAAATAGAATACATTAAGCATGGAATTCAAAACAACACTCAAAACAGACTCCCAAGTTGTAACAAAATGGCCCAATAATTTTCGGATTCAACAAGGACGGAATTTGTGGTAAGATGTCATAAAGTTGTTTAGTCTTTCACCTTGATAGTTAAGACCCCAAGTTATTAACTTCTCTTGGAGAGTCCTGGGACTTCGCGTACAATTCATTCCTTTGTAGCTCCAACTAATTCAGCAATCAGCAGCTCCTCAGCTTCTTGAACTGAGCCCAGAGAGGGGTCAGGAAATTAGGGAAGTTCTAGAGACACATCCAGCTGAACCAAACATAACCGTAACCTAGAATCCCATTAGTTTTGAGAAAAAGAGGGTTTAGATGTAAATTGCTTAACCACAAAGTTGAATTTTAGATTTCAAACCCCATACTTAGAAGCCATTGAGTGCCTATCATGGTACTACTTCACCACAAAACTAGTGAAGAACAATCCATTGAGACATTTTGCTCAATCGGTTATAATACAAAGCTGTTAAAGTTACCCAATGATGAATCATTTCAGGTGCATATTGAGATACACACCCATTATAATACCATGGTTTTTGTATTTATAGTACCTTTTTGGATGTCTAATGTTTATGTATTTTTGTGAATTGAAAACATCCTTTTTTTAATTAAGTAGACCTAACCATTTTTGTTTCAAAGTAATGTGGAGATTGGATATGTTTTGGGTACGAATACTTTACTTAAGAGATGAAGCTAACCATGGTAGACAAAACTTTTGGTGTGCGTATTTTTTTGTAATCTCTCCATGAATATATGTTTAGCATTTTTTTTCTGTTTTGTAGATACTTGAAGATGCTCGATTCCCATTCGAAGTTCTAGCGCTTTTCCACGGTTTTCTTTGAAGATGCAACATCATTTAGTTTTCTTCGATGTTTTTAGTCAGCATTTTATGTATTTAAACATCAAATTTTAAGGACAACTTTAACTTATAGTTTACAAAGTTGTTTTTTAGAGTTACGATGCTTTTGGTATTATATTGCTTTGTACGCAACGTATATAGCAAACGAATGATTTTCAATTTAATCGATATATGTGCAAATTTGGCAATATGAGTACTTCTTTGAGTTATTTAATCCAATGCACTGTTATATTGATTACACAATTGACATTAGCTTCACATAATTAGTAACGAGAAAAATAATAGGTCGTTATCATGTGATCGCAATTTTCAACAACAAAAAATTTTGTTGTTAACCATTATTTAGTCCATAACGAGGAACCAAAGTTGTCATTAATGATAATAATTTTATATTTTTTTATTTTTTATTTAATAAGAAACGATGAACAATTTGATCGTTCCTATTATTTTGTCCGTCATTAATTGGTTAACTAATAATGATGACTTCTCTTTTCGTTGTTGTGAGAACAACGACGAAAATTTTCATTTCGTCATTAAAACTATTAACGACGGGACCAATAACAACAGACGACAACCAACTTTTTTTTTGTCGTTAAAGCCTTTAAAGACGAAAAATAGTGCATTTAACGACCAACTTTTTTATCCTCAGAAAAGTAATTTCTAGTAGTGCAATCTGGTATATATTATCATATAATAAGCATGTAGGGTCTTCCACATTTGTCATCACCTCAATGACCTGTCTAGTATAATGGTAATCCTATTCTCTTTCAAATTCACGTGCAAGGTACTTAACTTGTTTGACCTAAGTCTTTTGTCGTTTATTAGTGGTAATCCTATGGTATATATCATCATAACATCACATAATATAAGCATCACGTCATATAACATGCACACAAGATTCCATAATAAGTTATTTTATGCAACAATTCAGGTATTGTATGCAATAGAGGACGTAGTCCACATATAAACACCCATCATCAAGGAGTTTAAACAAAATCACCAAGTGAGACTTTTTTTTGGCAAGAAAGTGAGATTAATGTATGTCGCTTAAACCAATGGAAATTCTTATAAAACCATTATTATGCACTTGGCAAATACTTGGAACTCAATAAAAACTCTCTTCAAGAAGATGTGCATCCTTTTCAAATCTTTACACTAACATCACCCTTGAATAAGACACTTACATCACCTAACATATACGAAATCAGTTTCATAAGGCATCAGATTCTCATATTTGTGCTTGGTATGGATGAGGTCGTACTAATGCTCCATCGCACCGGTGATATCATCACTCAGATTTTTGTATTATCCCTTGGAAAATCAGTGGACCATTACCCTCGTTATGGTCTTCTAGGGTTCCCGTAAATCGAGTATATTCCCTAATCATTTGTCCAAGCATTTGGCACCATTCCCATAGCCCAAAATATTTTACACGCACTTCACATTAAATGCTCTTGCATTACAACTTTCATTATATTACAAACAATGACATCCTCATTCTCAAGAGGCTCGAAGCCTTAACGATTTCACATCGATTTAAAAAGCATAAAGCCACTCATTTGGTAAAATACTTTTCAAACGAGTTAATGACTACATATTCATTCACTCTTCAAGATAGGTGAAATGGAAACTCGTTTTAAAGGTAACATTGCACTCATACATAATTAGCTCGATTTTTCACACTTCAGACGCAAACATTTCATCTAATGACATGAAATTCTAAACATACTTGAGAGACATCATTCAGCTGATGAAAGGAGTTTAGATTGCATAATCACTGCCACCCTTAGCCAACATCTAGTCTATCTACCGCAGACAGTCACACATTTCAACTCGAGACGACTTGGCATCACAATTGAATAAATGAAACTATTCTCAGTATGACACAGGGTTGATTCAAGTGCAATTACATGTCTGTTTGCTCAAGTCTGCGTAACATGCCAAGCAATCAAACAGTTATAAATGTTTCAATTTAGCAGGAAACTCAATTCAGGCATACACACCTAGCGCAAGTGCGAACCCAAGTCTAACATATCACATTTAGTTCATTGATGCAGATTGACTAAACTTTGGCACTCAACGCATATAATGTAGCATTAAACATGACATTGCACTTCGTAATACATGGATTTCACACAACCCAAACTCCATCCCTATAGCACCAACCACAATAGTCCTTAAAACCATTTCAGTTCAATCCAAGTGATTCACCGACTGCTTAAAGTTTCTTAACTCATTACAGTTTCAACCTAACTACCAAATCAACTATCACAAATATTTCAAAAAAATTTGCAAATTAGTAGTAGGTTTGGGGATTAGGAGCGACCCACCTCATTCCAAGCTTGGGATCCATTCTAAGGGCTTTTGGGTGCTGTTGTGGATGGTCAGTAACCCTCCTTGAATCGAACCACTCCACACGAACCCCCCTTTTACTACTGCTTAACTACTGCTACTATTACTACTCCTGGGCTGCTGTTTTAGCTTAGTTTTAGTGGCTGATTGAGTTGGTTTTGGTCGTGGTTTGTTGCAGCTATGGGTGTTGCTGGGAGCTCGGTTGGTGGTGCTGCTACTGCTAGTGTTTGCATGACCCTTCCTTCACCTTGAACCACTCGTGCTACTGCTATTCTTGTCATTTCTCGGTTCTGTTGCTTCACCAGAATCCGACTCCACCATCAATAGCACGATGATGGTGGTGGCGGCCATCGCTTTCAAACCCTAACTTTCAATTCTCGCCCAAAGTTGCACCAAAGCTTAAGTCCGGTCAGCAGAGGTGCCACTAGCTGATAGTCGTCGCCGACCCTGCTAATATCAAGCTTGACTGCCCTGCTATCTCTCTTTCTCACCTTTTTTATTCCTCTCTCGCTCACCATCGATCTCTCTCTAGTCTGGCCGACCATGGGGCCGTGTTGCGGTGCGAGATGAGGTGGCAACACCATTATTGCCACCACGCCTCATTTCTCCCTCCCCCCCTCTCTCTCTCTTCTCATGTGCTTCGCGGGGCTAGGGTAGCAAAGAACCCCCCTGGTCCACGTTATGTTTCAAGAAGGGGGCTTCGGCCTCCTTTTGATTCCCTTTTTTTTTGTTTCTGTTTTGAGTGTTTAATCCCTATTCATTAAACTGGATTTGACCCTAATTCATCTGACTTCGCTAATCTTGACCCAAATATCATAATTCGACTTGTCAATTTTTGAGTTATTACACCTTGACATAACTTTAGCGAGCCCACTAATTTCATATAATTGTGCAATGTAATCGAAAAAATTAATAAAATTACTTCGTATACGTATTGCACCCAATTAGTGCGGAAATAATTAATCTAACATGGCTAATTAAACAGAGCACAGTTAATGAAAACATTAACCCAACTAGTTAGCCCAAGATTAGGAATCCCGATTATTACACCGTCACAGTGAAAGTTAGTGGATGCCAAATCTCAAGAACCTCAATGGCTAGATTTGGATCTGACATCAAGAGGCCACCACCACAGTGAAAGTTGATGGATGCCAAATCTTATGACCCTCAACAGCCGACTTTGGGTGTTATATCATCAGCCATCATCATAGTGAAAGTTGGTGGGTACCAAGTCTCAAGTTCCTCAGCGGCCACACTCAGGCATCAAATCAGCACAGGCAAGTAGGCAGCTATAGGTGAAGATCATTACTTTGATCTTATTTATGCTCGATTAAAGTGGGGACTAATTATGAACGCCTAAGAATGGCATCATTATTTTAATTGCTGAATGATGAAAATAATGCTCCAACTTGTTAATGAGGGGCCCAGCAAGGTGACTACTAAATAATAGAGTCTGAAACAATAAAAGAAAAAAAAAGCAGGAGAGAGGCCTACTGGGCTTGATTTTATCCAGGACAAAGCTAACCACTTCACTGAATAGGGAACCCAATTGGGGTCCCTTTATTTTCGTGCACTCTAAGCTTAAGTCTACCTAAATAGGATTAATTAGTCCTAGTGCTGATCTGATTTGCTTTCCATATTTAATTAGTCAAATTCCTAGGTGAATTAGTCTACCCATTTATATTAAGCTTAATTAGACTGGGAGTAGGTCTCCTTTCTCAAAACTAGTTCGGATTATCTCCTCAATCGTTATAAAAAGGGGGAATGCCCCAAGGGATAAAGGCATGAAGAAGATAAGCATCAATTATGTATCCAAAAACTAGCATTGTGAGAGAATGGAAAAATATCGAAAGATTTTTGATAGAATCATTCCAGAAATTATAGAAAGACAATCTTGAGTGATATATGAGAGCTTAGGAAGGAGATATCTTATTGATTGTTAAAAGATGTCACTTTGCTAGGTTTCTGAGTAAATTAGGTGGGTTATCCTGAAGGCGTAATTCCCTTCTTTTATCCTCATACTTCATTCTGTTTTTGTGATTTTTAATTTCAAATTACCAAAGATGAATCTTTAGGTAGTTCCCTACCCATTGTAATTGTTTCCTTTATTTCAACTTTTTGTTGGACTAAAAATTTTACCTTTTCGTATTATCTAATATAAATCGTACTAACCTACTACATTATCGTGTGATAGAGTAATTACGATTTGATTTTCCATATTGAATAGTAGTGGCCGTTAGTGATGATGTGCAATGACATTTTTCTAGAAGTCACATTTATTATATTTTTATAGTTTTCGTTTTATGTTTACAAAACACAGTAATGCGAAACAAGGCTTTCAGGATTGCAAGAGGTTAGGCCTTGGGCCTAGCCAAGGAACCTCATTGGGTTCCCTGGGTAGGACCAGTTCTGATTCTCCAGTAATGGGCCCTAGTAGTTCCCTCAGCCTCACCCAAAATCTAGGTGCAGGTCTGATTGGTGAGTTCCTAAGCCAAATCAGAACCTTGTTTCTGGTGCAAGCAAATTCTAAAGTCATGGGGCAAATTTGCATTCCCCAGCTTAGCAAATATAAGAACAGATGCTGAATGAAACAATAAAAAAGAAGCACTAATCTTTTTACTAATAGTGTAACCGGCGAGATTTAGGAAAACTTACAAACCATAACACCTTTTGAAGCAGATCATAATGATAGGGACACTAAACGGAAAAATTAATGCTACTTCAAAATGCTTTTGGAAAGCCCAAGCAACCGCTATAGTGGGGACCATACTGACTCAGTGCTTTGGAATAGAGGTTCTAGATTTGGGAATGATGGTGAAGTGATACAATGGGGTGCACCCCATCACCACTCATCATCACTAATAGCCTCTACTAATCAATATAGAAAATTAAAGCTTAATTATACTAACATGTATTCATGCAGCAGGTTAGAATCATCCACATAATCAAGGCACAGTGTCATTCAAATATGCAAAGGTAAGATAATTTAAATCATTATAGCAGGCAGGGATGCAACTAACTTAAAAGATTACGTCTTTGCCAAACCATAATCAACTAAATTTTATAAAAAAAAATAGTAAAGAGAATGGGAGATAATGGTTATAAAATGCATCCTCAGGATAACCCTACCTAAATCCTTTAGGAACCCAGAGCAAAACACTCTTTGTACAACTAATGTGGTTTCCCTCTCCTAACACTCTCTCTCCCTTTTAGAAAAAGGGATTCTAAATCTCTCTCCATCTTTTTAGCTATGTGCCGCTCTCAATAGTTTTTCGTTGTCCCCCAACCAAGGGATCAGCCCTATATTTATAACTATTGAGGAAGCTACATGATTCACCCTTGGAAAGGGAGACCTAATCCCGTTCCAATTAAGTTTCATCTAAATTAGATTGTCTTGGTAGACTAGAACTCTAATTAATTAACATATATTAATTAATAAGGAATGGACGTCAAGCTTAAGTTTAGGTAAGCCTGACTTACCCTAATGAGAACAGGTCTTGACCAGAAGAAGAACGGGTACCGAGGAGGGCTCTTGTCCTAGAAAACCCAACGCGGTTCTCATAAATACTATCTATCCCACTGGGCCAGTTCTTCCGGCAGCTTTGACCTATCTTTATTTTCCTTCTATTAATTTTCAATCTTTTGTTTTGTTGGGCCCTTAAACATTCAAACTGGGCTGTCAATTTCATCATCAGGATATAAAAAAAAATGCCATTTTTAGGTGTCCACAGTTAGCGCTCACTTTGGCCAAGCTGGGGTACGATGAGGGTCAAAGTAAATAGTTGCTTCCTGTAATTGTCTATTTAGCTGTGATGACGTCGGATCTGCATCTAACTGTTGAGGATCCTAAGATTTGGCACCTGCCTACCTTTGCTATAATGGTGCTTGATGTATTTTATCCTTGACTTGGCGGATCATGGATTTCCTTGTCACCGGAGTAACGGACCTTTCTTGTCAGTGAGGAAAATTTATGAATTTATTTCTCTGTATTGCTAGAGCAGTGAACCTTTTTCCTATCGAGTAGGTTTTAGTGTTGCTGGAGTAGTGTACCCTTGTGCTAGTCAAGCGAACTTATGACTTTCTCTTTCGATACCATTGGAGTAGTGGACCTTTTGCCGGTTAAGCAGGTTTTCGTATTGCTGGAGTAGGGGACCTTTTTGTTGGTCAAGCAACCTTGTGGATCCCTCCATATCACTAGACTAGCAAACCTTTGGCTAGTCGAGCAGGTTTCTGTATCACTGGAGTAGCAGACATTTTGCTAGTAGGGCAACTTTTCTGAATTTATCTCTCCATATAGCTGGAGTACCAGACCTTTTGGTGGTCGAGAAAATTTCAACGATAAAATGTCCTATTATGTCAAAACTATCAGTTTTAGCTCTTGACTTTGATAAATATTTTGAAACACTTTCATGGCATTCCCCTTTTGGTTGTTTTGCTTTGGATGCTCATGGATGTAGACTATCCCTTGGATCCTCCTTCGTCGGCTTCTTCTTCTTTTGCATTTTCCAAGAGATATATAATCATATGGCGGGGGAGCCTGGCTGAGTTTTGTTGACTACTTTCCTTGCTCTTGCTTTGCTTTCCTTGTTTGTATGTGTGTGTTCTTTTGATGCTTGCAAGTTCCCACACACATAGGGATCTCGATTGGGTGCCCATTGCTTATCTTCTTTGCTTGTTTTTCTTCTTTTTGTTTGAGTGTTTGGTCCTTTAGAAAGGGAATATGCCCACATGAGGTGTGGCGAACCCGACCGAGTCCTCGTGCTTGACACCCTTTTAACTCATAGTGAAGGAATATGTGCATGTCACTTGTGGAAAACCCGGCTAGTTCCTCCCTTGGCTTCTTCCTCCGCATTTTACCTATAAATAGCTTGGCTTGTGGAGTATTCAATTCACTCCTAAATCATGCTTCTCCTTTCTCTATCATTTTTCCTTTTCTTTCTCTTATTTTTAGTACATGTAAGTGCTTTCAAGTGTGAGTTTTAGAAGAGTTCATCCTCCTCGGCGATCTCATCAAGAGAGGCTTGTGTAGGACATCTTCATTGACAGCAAATGCAGAGCTGTTGAGGCTTGGGATGGCACTAATCTTCTTGTGGAGATTGACTGCCATGCTTTAAGCCATGCTGCCATAAGGAAGGTAAATGTTCTTTTTCTTTGTGTTCTTTTTCCTTTCTCTTATTTATTGAGTCTTTTTGTCTAATTTTCCTCCTACTTTTATGAAGACCTTATCAAGGGTGTAGGTGCCCCTAAAAAGTTCATAACTGATCTTAAGTGTAGGGAGATCTAAGTCCGAATTGTTTTATAAAATGCTTTAGAAGGGATATCCCAACTGACTAATCAATGTGTCACTCACAAAATTGCTAAAAGAGTCTAGGATACTACTAATATCCGTCATTTGCAGTTTGGAGATATGACTACTACTCCTTTTGATTTTGTTGTACTAACAAGTTTTGGATTTTCTAGTGACCTATCAGTGCATCAGGAAGATTTCCATTAGAACCAAGAACGCCTTTTTGAGCTTCCTAGCCTTGTCATGGGGAATATGGGGATAGCTTTCCCTACACCATTCTATCTAAACTAATGTGAGATAATGCTGGTTAGGCCACACACATGCCTAACCAACAATCTCAAATAATTTTGGCTTTTTCATGGGTACCACCATCTTTGTAGAACTGGATAACCACTGTTATTTTCATTACTTGGCTAACCTAGTTGATCTAAGCACTTGAACTGAGAAGTGGTTGCATATGCCACTTTCATTTGGGGGATGCGGAGTAGAGTTCAGGAGACTAATATAACTCAATGCAAAAAGAACTCTAGTTTGCCTCTTAGTGACTGTGGAGGGTGATTGAGGTAATACTACCACAACCTTTCTTTCCCATTTTCCTTTTGAAGTTGTCATCCTTATTTTGTTGTTTCTTTACAACTTGGTTCTACGAATATTTCCTGAAATTATTCCCTGGATACTGGAAACCTAACCATTTTCTTACAATGCTCTCTTAGACAAAAGATAATCAAATCTAGCAGAAGTTTTGCTCGTGAAGTTTGTAGCGCACTTGGCGGGTTGTACATAACATAACCACGGTATGATAGTTAGTTTTATTCATCATTCTTCACACTTTGTTGTGACAGTGGTGCTTTATAGGTGAACTTCTACCCGTGCGATGCTCATACGATTCCTCTTGAAGTCGATGCGACTCAATATTACACCCGAAGACACATCTTGGTGGAAGGGCCTTTTTGCTTCATTTGGTATTTGGGTGAAAGGGTGTCACTTCAAAGTCTCCACCAATGGCCTCTCCCAGTGGATCCTCCACAATCTATGTTCCATGCTAGAATGTTATCGGTAGCAGACATAACTGAGATTAAGGTTGGCTGTCATTGTGTTAACTTTATTGACCATGAGGGTGACTATGGGGCATATCTTCAGTGAATTACGACCCACTTCGTAATCTAATCCTCATGCCTATCATTTCACTTGACATTTGAGTGATGCCATTCTTACCTTGCTTTCCTCTTCTAAGACATGTTTATTGATGTTCCAATGCCCAACTGAAATGTCAATGTGGCACTAACGGGAGAACCTGAGCAGTATGTTGAGATTCCCTTATTGCCATAGTTCGAGCGCCCCAAACTTTCTTTTTCTCCCACCTTTATGGGGGGAATTGCATCACTTGTTTTCTTTCCTTGGATGATTTCTCGTACTTACTTTGTCGGCCTCCTTTTTTTGGTATAACCGGAAGCAGTCGAGCATGATACTTTTCTACTTTCATTTTGTGACTAAGGAGTTTACGAACCTCTTTACCTATCATCATCCTCAGATAGATGAGATATTCCCCCACTTCTGTTCCACCTTTCTTTGTTTTCCCCTTTTATTTTTACTTATAACACTTTTTTTGGTTGCAAAAAGGGCTTGAGGATTATACTAGATGAGAACCACTTCGAAGGTCCCAATGGTGGAGGCATCCTTCTTCAAAGGCTTGGGATGTTTAGTAATCTTCTCATGCTAAGGAGATGAGACCTCCTTTAGATTCTTCGTTGCAAGTTGAACCCTTTCAAATCTATGATCCTCGGGATCTTTATGCTACCACCTCCTCTTTGGGGGAATCTCAAATGTTGTATGGTGACTGGTCATCTGGGACCATGCACAGTGAGCCTCGTCACCACTCTTAGGCTCCTAGTGGTAGTTCTCGCCCTAATGTAGCGACGATCCAATCATCAGTTGATTTTGGCGTTGCGTTGCATTACATTGACTACTTTTTTGGTGGAAGCAGTAGTGGGTTCTGGGGTGATGAATATGGTTATCCTGTCAGATTTATGTATGATACTGTTGCACTAATTTTATCAATGCATTTGGACTTTTTAGGCAAGATGCAATACTCAAAATGCAAGACTCAAAAAACAAATGCAAGGCTCATCGGAAAAAAATGCAAGACTCTAGAAAATGGAAGATTTAGTAAAAGCAATGCAAGACCTAGCCCCCACTTCCCAAAAAAAACAACCATAGAAACAAAAAACAACCATAGGTGTAAACAACTTTTACTGGTCCTGAGCAACAAACCATCTAATTTTATAAACCATATATTGTTAATATAGAACCTGGGGCAAAGCAAAGAAAAAAAATGTTACAAAATTTAATGGTCCCCAAGAACCCAGCCAGGTTCTTTATGGATCCCCGGGAGTCCAATTCAATTCTAAAATTAGCCTGGCATGCTTACCGAGAAGCTATAGAAGCCTGGATTATCTAGGGAACCTGGGCGAGTTCCCAAATCCAAGTTCGATTGGAATTTGTTTTGTGATGTTATAAAATCCGCTCAAGTCTAACATTTTGCAAACTAGTTTTATCAATGTTTCTGAGTATTAAAAAAATCATGTGCTTTGAGAGGAACTTGTCATCCTGGTTACTTGCCATTGGTTCTCAAGGTAAGTATGACCTACAAAGCCTGAGGTTGAATACCCTTCTTAGCTTACATCAAGTCAAATTTATTGGAATTTTCTTAAAGCCCCTATTACCTTTTGGGAATTAGAACTCCGTGTCTTTAGGTTTGGGACTCATGAACTATGGCCTCTAGCTAAGGAGTTCAGTGCTATTTTAGGATATTCCCTTTATTGTTCTTCCATCATCCCTGCATCTTTAAAACATCTGTCTAACCAATACTATCGCCTTTTAGGCTTGACCTAGGGTAATATGCCTTCCGTTGTAATTGACGAAGACTTAGACTTTGTGTTGCTGATTGCTCATTTTAGGCAAAGGCATGGCTATACATTGGAAAGTTTACATAAGCATCATGCTACAATGCTCTGCCTTTTAGATTCCTACCTATTCGTATGGCGTTTTACTGACAAAGGCTCCGCTACGCTTCTCATTATAGCAGATGGCATTCGTTACGAGGATAGTGTCGTGCCTCTTGTGCTTACCAAAACCACCCTTTTTCTTGACCATTTGTGCCACTATCCCGATCAATTGTTCTTAAGAAGCCCCTTGCTGCTCTAGGTAATGATTGTTGGTCCAATGGGCCCCTTTTTTATTTGCAGATTCTTCAATCTGATCCACTGTTGCAGGAGGTGGAGAACCCGGCCGAGCTTTCAGTAGACCATAACCTGGCTTGCTTTTCCCCCTTCCTTCCTTTTTTTCTAGGGAGGGACTTCGGAACTCGGGCAGTTTCCATGTCAATAATAATTTTTTATTTTTTTGTTTTCCTGTAGATCTAACTATTGGAGCAAATGACACTTATTGCTGTTCCACAAAATGTTGACTCCTATCTTACAATTCACTTTTGTTAGTGAAAGAGACTTTTTGTGGACCAATCGATTACAGAGTGGGTCAGATTTTTTGAGGAGTCTCCACCCATACGGTGTACCATTCATTAGTGGAACATTCATCAAGTTGTGACCTATGGAGATCATAGCGCCTATATATGACTTATTGGTCTTACGTCAGAGACCTACTTCTTCCCTGAGCACCTTTTAAGATAATATGGTCTTAGACAGACCATTCTAAAGCTAGACTGTGTCCCTCTAGTTCACTCTTGGACGGAGTATTGGCTTTGGCATCCGCTCATCACTCTACTGGGGTCATCTCATTTTACTAATGTTTCTAAATTTTACATAGAGTGGATGATCGAGCGTGATGCAAAGAAGAGGAAACTTATTTAGGAGAAAGAAGACATTAAGGCTTTAAAAGCTAGCGAAAAGGAAGACCCGTTTCTGATTAGCAATAACAGGGCTTAGGATCCTCCCTCTAAGAAAGGACCCCTGAGTGAGAAATGAGAAGAAGTTGAGGATAGATTAGCTTTGCCTCTTAGATGAAATAAAGTTTTTACTTTCCCATAGTTTTAGTAATGTTTTAGTGCACCTTAAAGTTGTATGCTTCACAATCATTGAGAAGAAATAAAAGTATTATATTCGAATTATTTACTACTTCTTTTTCTTTCTTTTACCTTCCTTTCCCCTATTTTCTTTTATTCAACCCATTAACCTAAGTCCTCATAAAACCCGGTCGGGTTACCATTACTATGGCTCCAGCCTGGTCTTAGGCATGCTACTGGGTTGCCTGTGTTATGCTATTCTTTATATTTTTTTATTTAAGAGGGAAAGAAAAAACATGATAAGGTGTAGTAATTCATTAGGTTGGACCGATTGGCTTCTCACATATGACCATCGTAGTTCATGTTGTTTGGGCAAAGCATGGACCTTATGAGCATAATATGGACTTAGTCTTGGCAAATTTATTTTTAGATAACCTATTATGAGCTTTGTTTTAGGCTACTTAGTCATAATACTTTTTTATCGAAGTTTCTATATTGGTCATATTCCTCTCTGTCCAGATTTACCAATTTTACTGCTCCTCCAAGTAAAATGATTTGGATTATGAATGTGCCTATCCAGTTGGCAAACTTTTCCTCTAGGATGTTGAATTAGAGCTATGATTTCTTTTAGCACCATTCATCCTTCTTACAAGTCCCTAAGCCTGACCTTTTTTATTGAAGGCTCTCATGATTCGACCTTAGTATAATTGAACATTGTGTAATTCCCATAGCCTTCTTTAATCCATCATTACCAACTCTTCATATCAAGCTCTTACCCATTCCAACTCTGGAATCTAACTTTCTGCTATTACCCTTAGTGAGGTATAGCTATTTCAATTGGGAGCATTGCTTTTATTCCGTATACTAGGGAATAAGGGGGTTGCTCTAGTCGAAGATTGAATTGAGGTTCGATATCCTGATAGGGCAAATGGTAGCTTGTTTAGCCAGTCATTATAGTTTTCAGCCATTTTCTCAGTTATTCCTCGTATGTTCCTGTTTGCTGCTTCGACAGCTCCACTCATCTATGGTGATACAACGAAGATTTGTGATGCTCGATTTTATACTTTTCCAATAAGTTGGCCACTTCTTTGTTAAAGTGACTGCCCTAATCTCTTACCAATTCATGTGGCATCCCATATCAACATATGATGTTCTGAATGATGAATGTTGTGTTAAAAATACCGCAAGCATACGATGTAGTTGTATCTAGCAACTGATAAGTACAGGTCGTATCCACAAGGAGTTGTGTTTTCAAACATGAAAGCTAACTCAAGTGTATCAATTTAGGAAAATAAAAAAGGAGATAGGAAGAGGAACTAAACTACTGAGGAAAACAGGAAGGACTTTGATTATAGTTAAACCCAAGATCAACCAACTAATCAAGTCAAACCCTCACCATCCCATGTTGTGCTAGCATTTAGAGATGATTAGTTGTACCATCAAAGCTCATCTAAGCCCTCTTTTAGGGTTGAAGGATAGTTTAATTGTTCTAACTGCCTATTTTTATGGGGTGAGCCCAATTAAACTATAAGAATAGCAACCGTGGACCTAGTTAGGATTTGAACAATTTTCACGTCCAAATACTAGCTATCCTCGTTACCTATACTGGACAATCGATGTCACCTTTCAGTAATCCAACTGGCCTAAAACATGAATCAAAACTCTTCAAAGCATTTCATCTCACATTTGGTGGGCATGACAGAAGACACTAAGTCTAAACACAAACAAGGCAGGCTAAGGCTTAAACATGATCAATTACGCATCTCAATGGCTAACCATAACCATAGAACACAACTTTGATTGCAAATAATAAATATGAAAACACAATCATAATAATGATCCACTAAAGTAGCAAACAAACTGAAAAACATAAAAATAAAGAGAGAAAGAGAAGCAGAACTTAGTCATGAATAGCAAAATCCATTATCCTATACATGGTATACACTAATCTAGCCTAAGTTATTCTTCCCCTAATGGGATTTAGGTGGCTAACATAAACCTTAAAAACTGCTTAGGGCAAAATACCCAAGGTAGTGTAAAAAATGTTTCAAATAAAGTTCAAAATCTACTCAAATATTGTAAAAATAGGCAAAATGCACAGTCGTGCTTCGACGCACAGGCAACCATGTACTTTTGAAACTGGCATGGCACCAACCGTCCGCTTCTGCACTGCTGCCTGTGCGCAAGTTTAGGGACTGAAATCTGCAAATATCTGTATGGTTGTGTCTTAGTACACGACCAACTGTGCACTTTCTTAGGCTGCTCAATCTTGCTCTTTTTTCCCTCAAAACTTCATTAGACCTCCTTTCTTCCTTAAAAATCATCGACGTGGCTTTCTTTCGCATCAACACTTGTGGATTTCTTATTTTCTTGACAACACTTTTCTAAAAATAAGAAAAACAGTTCTTTAACCAAAATATGAACAAAAGGAAGCCCATTTGACTCTTTCTCATCATAATCCAACATAAAAATATGGCAAAAGAAGGGCCAAATAAGGGGTTGAATGAGGTCAAAATAGCGGTTTATTAATGAATTTCACCACGTGCTTCAAAGTGATATTGGCATAAGATGCTTCTTTCACACATTTTGTGAAGTAGTATATTGCCACAAGCACATATTCGTACCCTCCAGTTCCCTTAGGGGTTATCCATACAATGATATCAATTCCCCATACGGAACAGGGCCATAGATAAGTTAATGTTGAAATTAAAGAGGGTGGGTAATACTATAAGTTTGCATATACTTGACATTTGTGGCATCTTCTTGTAAATGCATAACAATCGGCCTCTATAGTGGACCAGTAGTACCCCATCCGCTAAAATTTCTTTGGTAATATACGACCGTTCATGTGTGATCTACATCCCCCACCACGGAATTATTTCATTATCTCACGGGCCTCCTTGAGGGTGACACAAAGCAAATTAATACCTATGTTGGTCTCTTTATACAACTTCCCATTATCCTCAAAGTGCAATTAAGCTAACATCTACAATGCTCGTTATGCTTCCAAGGAGTATCCAAATGGGTGTTCCCTTTTTGTTAGCTACTGGTAGATGTCGTAATACCAAGCATTAAGGTGGATATAACATGCCTCTATTACATAACCATGTGTAAGTTTATCCCTCTTTTCTACTACTAATGGCATGGAGTGGATGCCTTTTTAAATATTGATCATTGAGGCTAGCTTTGCCAAGAAATCAGCAAATTGGTTATCCTCATTAGGCAAGTAGGTATATGTAATGTGACTAATGTTCTTGACGAGTTCAACCAAATGGGCTTGGTATGTTATTAAGGAATCACTCTTTACCTTTTGGGTATATGATATTTGGTTAACTATGAGGATAGAATTACCATACACTGTTATGTTCTTTACCCATATTCAATAGTAGCCTGCAACCCAATGATGTAAGCTTCGTACTCAGCAACATTATTATTAATGTCAAAGTCTAATTTGATAGAGATTGGGATGTGTGCCCGCTCAGGGGATGTAAGGAGGATGCTCGCTCCAAATCCTTTCATCAGGAAAATCGAAGGTTTCTTCTTCTTGATCTTTTGTTGGCAAATCTACTAAGAAGTTGGGCATAAAACTTCCCTTAATTGATTTCTGTGGAAGGTAGTGGAGCTCGAATTCTGAAAACATAACCATCCGCCTAGCCACCTTTTCGTTGATCACTTGTTGCTGTAGTAAGTATTTTATGGGGTGCATGGGTGCTACCACATGTACTGTATAGGTATAGGTTAACATACAATAATGTCTAAGCTTCTTAGGTGCCCATACTAAGGCAAGGGCAGTTTTTCTAATGGAGAATACCAAGTTTCATATTTAAGGAATTTCTTACTCAAATAATAGACTACACTTTTCCTCCCTCTCAATCTTCTATGCCAACATGGCACCCATTGCTGTTGCAGTGGTTATGAGCTATAGGATGAGATAAATGCCTGGTTGCGGAGGAACCAACATTGGTGGATGAGAGCAGTATTCCTTAATCTTATTGGATGCTTCTTGACACTCTTAATCCCATTGTGGCTTGACCCCTTTCTTTAATTTCCTGAAAATGAGCTCACATACCATGGTTAATCTGGATATGAACCGGCTTTACAGGCGCCTTAGGAATCCTTGTATTTCCTTTTCTGTCTTGGTTAGGTGGTCTCTCCTAGATGACTTTGATTTTCGAGGGATCAATAGCGTTTCCTCTTAATATCCTGTCAAACAACCAAAGGTGACCCCAAATGCACAATGGATTCGAACGGATCTTATATTTCCTCAGTCTCAAGAAGAACTTTCGTAGTGTGGGGACATGCCCTGCTCTTTCCTTGGATTTTATAATCAAGTCATGCAATAGGTAGCAGAAATCCTTTAACAGGTTACCAAGGCATTTTGCAGCCCAAATGGCATCACGTTGTAGGAGTAGATTCCGCAAGGGGTAATGAAGGTAGTCTTTTACATATCTTCCTCAGCCATTTTGATATCATTGTATCTAGCATACCCATCCATGAATGACATGAGAGCATGACTAGTGCTATTGTCGACCAAAACATCTATATGTGGTAAAGGGAAAATCATCTTTTGGACTTGCATTGTTAAGGTTTCTAAAGTCTACACACATTCGTACATTTCCATCTTTCTTAAGGACTGGGACTAAATTAGCTACTAATTAGGGGTCCTATGTAACTCTAAGGAAGCTAGCATCCAACTATTACTGGACCTTTTCCTATATATTCAAAGCCCATTCCGGCTTTATTCTATGGAGTTTCTACTTTACTAGTTAAGCATCAAGATAGAGACGAATCTTATGTTTAGCAATATCCCAATCCATACCCAGCATGCCTTTGTAAGACAGTGAACACATCTATGAATTCCGTTAGGAGTGAAATAAATTCTTCTTGCAATTGGAGAGTTAAGGAATGCCCTATTTTAATTACTTGTGATTCTGCAGTTGTTCCTAAGTTAATTATTATAGTATCCTCTATTATAGAAGTTGGATTTCTATGATATTCCAGCGCTTCAATTAGTTCTTTTCGGATAGTTTCTTTATTTTCATCATTATTAGAAGCAAAGCATTCGAAAGGAGAAGAATGAGATGAGTTGCAAGCAATAGGATTCATCTTATTAAAATATGAAGTGAGTACATATAAGGCAGAATAGATAGAAACATAAGACTAACTCTAAGACTATACCCTACAACCCATGCTAGACTTTCCTAAAGCTATAGTAAAGATTTTTCTCTGTTCCTTAGCCTACCAAGTTACTTAGGTGTGGCTATTCATATTGGCTTCAATGATGAAATCAATAGTATTGAACCCTGGGTTGGCCATGGTGAGGGATAAGACAACAGCATGATTGTCCCTCTTCCAATACTCTTGCCCAAACAACATACTAAAGATGTTGTTGTCAGCTTGATCAATCCAATATGGCATGGATTAGTCTTTACCTTTTAAGGTCAGCACCTCTCTTCTGCCAATTGGTAATCACTGAATACTTCCAACTCTAGAACCCAAATTTCCTTTCCTTTAATAAAATGAGCTTTAGGGAAACCATAAAAAGAGAAATTATCACCTTGGGACAGAAATTGTCCATTAAGAGTGCGTGGGTGTGACCTTATGATGTAGTCCCTCCTATATCCTTTCTTGTTAGCCACTTTTCGTGCTTGCTACTTCTGCCAGGCCTCAATTACTTCTTCCGAAGTGGGTTGGTACCTGAGCCCAAATTTATAATTTTCTTTTTGGGTCAAGGGAAAGGTGGTCTACGCTTGTGCTCTTTGACCTAATGGTAATCCCGGAAAGTATCTAGCAGACCCATCCATGAAATTGAGGATTGCTAGACCTTTTTGGGATGATAGGAATAAAAAAGTTCCTTACATGACGATTAGGGTTGTCAATTCCATGGAATTTTATATCTAGTTTAGTGAACTTAGGATGAAATTTTTTTTTTAGGATGGTAGTGAATCCTATATAATCATTAAAGTAATTATTAAACATAGAGGATTCTTTCAGTAGGTGTTCTCTATGATCGAATTGCGAGTCCATAGAAGGAGCGGTTTTTTCCTCATCTTCTTCCTTTTTTTCAGCCTCTAGGTTTTCCCTCTTATCTTCCCCTTCTTCCTCATCGTCAGCTTCTTTGCCGTGACGTTCTTTACTATGGTCCTAGAAAGCAATGACGATTATGTCTATCCTCTTATCACTTTCATCCGTCCTAGCCTGCATCTCTTCTAACATCTTCAGGATTTTAGCTTTTTATTACTGTTCCCAGCCACTGGAATTGGTTTTGTGTTAGACTTGGACTTGGACTTTGTCCTTGACCTAATAGATGGAGTTTCCTCTAATTTTTCTCATGGTAGAAGTCCCTAGATCTATGGACTTCACTCATACACTTTCTTTGCCTTCCCTATCCTGGTTGACATCATAAAGTACTCGGGACTAGCTAGTATGGATGCTTTTTATTAACGACCCTATATGATTCATGCTAACTTAAGGATCTAACTCTAGGACTAAGAGATCAGAATTCATCTTTATGCCATGAATGCAGACCCTAAAGGGATAGAGACATATCCTGGCTTCCCAATTAGATCCTGGCTGGGTTATGACCAGGCTCGAAATTTACCCTTTTTTATTCTCCCTTTTTGCTGGGCTGGTATGCATCTGACCTAATTAGTAGACTTTGCTAATTGGGCCCTTATGGATCTTGGCTGGGTTCTGGGCTTGACACGAACTCCATTCTACTCCTAGATACAAACTACCAATTCATCCTTTTCTTTTCTAACAATCCCGACCGGGATTGCCCTTTTTACTGTTTTTGGCCCCCCAAAAAAAAACTAATACTTCATTCAATTGGTTGAGAAAGTTTTTGGGTTCCAATTCCTAGACTCAGTTCCCCCCCCTAATTTGCACTCCTCTAAGACTCATAGTATCAATTCATAGTCCATAGGGCCAAAGAAGTTAAATCATACAAGGACAACTTGCCCTAAATCATACACATGAGTTCCAACCTAAGGAAGAGTTCTATATTACAAAGGTTTAGGGTAGGTTTTGAACAGTCCTCCCACAATCCAATGTTTCAGACGCCATCCATGTGGTGCATGGTATGACTACAATGTTTTGGTTGCTTTCCCGAGTCATGACCCGAAAAGTACGTCGTGAATGGGTGAAGCAATTGCATGCTCACTCGAAAGTCTAAATGGACCCACTGACTGACCAGCCACTTTGCCAAGGGGTAGAATGAGTGTTTTGCCTAGAGACAATTTTGCTTCGCAATAGGTAGTGTCGTCTAATTTAAGTGTCTAATGTAAGCATAATTAAGATAATTTCCTATATTAAAATTCGAATCTTGCTCTCTTAAAAAATGTCTCTAGTAGAGTCGCCTTTGTATGATAATTAAGATTATGTGGTGCTAGTTACTTTATATCTTTCTAGAAATCAAATTTATTATATTTTTTATTTTATTTTCACATAACACACCAAAGCAGAACTACGCTTTCAACATTAAAGGAAGTTGGGACTTGGGCTTGGCCAAGGAACCCGACCAGGTTCGCTGGGCAAGGCCAATTGTAATTCTACTGGATTAGGTTCTGGCAGTTCCGTAAGCCTAACCCAAAATCTAGGTGCAGGCCTGATTCAGGAACTCGGCTGGTTTCGTGGGTTAAATGAGAACCCTACTTCTAGTCCAGGCATATTCCACTGATATGATTTAAATCTATTTTCACTAGTTTAGCAAGCAGAAGCATATGCCAAATGAAAAAGTGAAAAAAAAGCATTAATCTTTTCAATAACAAAGTCGCTAGTGAATTTTAGGAAAACTTACAAACCATACCACCTTTTGAAGTAGACCATACTGATAAGGACATCGAAGGAATGCCAAAGGGACAAATTGAACCTGCTTTGAAAGGATTTTTGAAAGGCCCCAAGCAATCTGTATAGTGGGGACCATCTTGACTCCTTAGTTTAGAACTGAGGTTCTAAATTCGGGGGCATGGTATAGTAATGTGATGGGGTGCACCCTATCAGTGTCCGTCATCACCGATGGCCTCTACTAATCAACATGAGAAATTAAAGCTTAATTATACTAATATGCATTCATGCAACAGGTTAGAATCATTGACATAGTCAAGGGGACAATGTCATTCGAAATAGGCAAAAGGTAAAATTATTGAAACTGTTACAGCGGGCGGGGATAAGACTAACTTAAAAGGCTACATATTTGCGAAACCACTATCCACTAAATTTTATGAAAAATAGTAAAGATAATGGGATATAGTGGTTATAAAATGCGCCCTCAGGATAACCGTACCTATTCCAATTAAGTTTCATCTAAATCAAACTGTCTTGGTAGGCTGGAACTCTAATTAATTAACATATATTAATTAATTAGGCACAAAAGTCTAGTTCGAGCTAAGGTCTATGTGATTTAGCCTAATCAAAATAGGTCTCGCCCAGAAAGAGAACAAGAACCTAGGCGGGCTCTTGTCCTGGAGAACCCAACCAGGTTATCGTAGAGACTGGCTTATTAGGCCAGTTCTTCCGGCGGCTTTGACCTGTCTCTATTTTCCTTCCATTTATTTTCTCGCTTCTATTTCGTTGGGCCCTTAAGCATTCAAACTGGACAATCAAATTCGTCATCCGTCTATAAAAATAAACATTTTTAGGCGCTAAAAAACTTCATCATGCAAATGCATTGTAAATTGATGAGCATTTTCTTCATCCACCATCTTCATAAGCTTTTCACCTACACCACATTCACACTTGTTGCAAGTACAACTGCAAACCTCACCTGATTCTCTAATTCACTCCATAGCACTATAAGCATTGAATAAAATTTTACAATTTCCGATCTTCCTTGCTTGCACCGGCTAACTTAGTCTTGAGTTGGTGTATGTTTGGGACATTAGATACTGCGTTGCATTTCTTTAGGTTTTCCACATGAGCTCCGTGGTCTTCTTAATATATGCAATACTCGTTCAAAGCTTCAGTCAATAAAATTGAGTATCCAGAAGCAAATTATAGAGTTTTCCATTCCCAAGCTTGCAACTCAATTGGTTCATCTTCTTCTCTTATTATTGGTTTCATTAAGGTGCCTTCGATAAAACCTAATTTTTTCTTAGCCTTGAGAGTGCTTCTAATCGCTTTCTTCCATAAGTCGTAGTTTTTCACATCAAAAATCACAATGTGATTAACACTCGAAGTCCCTCTGAGAGATGTTAGAATTATGAAGAGTGATTTCAATTACAAAATTTTTACCTGTCATGGTTGTTTTTAGAACTAGGGTTTGGAATTTTTTGAAAAACCTCAAGGGTGTTAATGCACCTAGTTTCTCTGCCTCCTCATTGCAAGACCCTTAAATCATTAAATACATACATGACTTATGCATTTAATTACACGCCTAATCCTAACTTGGGGCCTAAGAAATAAAATCAGTACTACCAAGAATCAGAAAGCTGAATATTTCCATAATATTATTAAGATTAAGATAAAACCTATATTAATATCTTTTCTTACCTGCTTTGAAGATATCATACTATATATAGTGTTCATGTGCTGTCTCATAAGTTTATACTCAATGTTCCAATTTTTTTCATTGATGAGCTAAAAAACCAAATTTAAAAAAATGATAGATTAAGAGTTTTTATAGTGAATTTTGCTTACTTAAGGTCAATTTAAGCGCTTAATCAAAACAAAATTATGACCCTGTTCTTTTTATGGGTAAATCTATGTCATCCACTCATTTTGACTCATTCCCACTCATTCGCACTGCTTAAAATAAATACCACTCATTCTCAGTCCTTCCTATTCCAACCCACTCTTTTCCGCTCTCTTCCATTCCCTCTGACTCCATCCCACTACTTCCAACACTCCATTTCAATCCTTGCCACTTCATTCCATTCCTTCCCTCTTTACTACTCTATTCCATTCCTTTTCATTCTTGCGTAGAACAAACCCCTTCTACCCCACTCCATCCACTTTTTCCCAATCCATTCTATTAATTTCCATTCCACAACTGTAGTATACTTTTGAAAAGAACAAGGTCTATAGTGGCACTATGTGTGTTCTTAACTATGACAATTAAAAAATAAGACTTCCCGATCATCCCATGTACTATTTGGTTCATCAAATAAAATGTGAGCTATATTTTGTACTATCAACACCAAATAAATTGTAAGTGCAAAAAGAGATAAAACCATCCTTCATTGTAATTCTATTAAAATGAAACTTATGATTGATTATAGAATACAAATGTCTACATATGACATCAAATTTTTCTAATAAGCTACTCAAATATTAGTCGAAATAAGAAAACAAGTAATTGAGACATTTTATTGACATAAATTAAGAAAATGAATGTCAATAATTTCACCTTTTGGAGATTTGGACGAAAATAATACAACTATTAAAAGTAGTAAAAACTGTTCTACTATTATGTTGAAATCGAAAAATAAGTAAGTAATTGAGACATTTTATTGACATAAATTAAAATGTTGGAATGCCAATAATTGCATCTATTGGAAATTTGCACGAAAATAAGGCAACTATTAAAATTAGCATTTGACATGTCGCACGGAAACCTTTCGGTTGTTTATGTTTAACATACAAACTTCAAGTTTTAGCTTATGGATCTAATAAAAAGATATAGCTTATCTATTAGTGAATTATGGTGCTGGAAACCTTCATATAAATACACCATTAGCTTGTGAAAATTAAGTTATCACATCTCAAATTAGTAAAAAGTGTATATGCACAATTTGTTGCAAGTAAAGTAGATACCCCTAAAATTTAGCAAGCAGTGAGATGATAGTCCTATTTATCACATAAGAAAGTTGGCGTTGAAAAAAGTGTAACAAATACACCATCTACACATAGAATTTACTTGGTGGTATTTTTTTAAAAATAGATATCAATGGTCGGCATGTTAGGGCAATAGATTCAAAGATGAAAAATTATTCTCATTCAAGACCATTAAAGATTGGATTATTAGTACTCAAAAGCCCAAACTATGTCTTATTGATGAGAGAAAATCTATGAGCGGACATAAAATTCTGCTCCTTTGCAGTTAATAGTAGCTTAGCTTTGATAAACAGATACCCAATGGTAAAAAAAATTTAAATGATAAATAGGAACCTAAATGGAAGAGAAAATGTTCACATGTTAATGATTAGTGATTAGAAAAGAATTGTTGCATGAATAATGCTGATAAAAACCCTTAAGGTTATTACATTTAGTCACTCAGGCCATTTGAAGTAAAAATATGTTTTACAAACAATGGCGGATCTAGACTTCTGAATTATGGGTGCTCACTTATAAACATTCATCACCATATGTATCAAAAAAGTAAAGTTCAAACAATATATGAAATATTACAATAGTATACTATTAAATCGTCCTTTAGCATTTTTCAAGCTTTGGAATCTGGAGCGTGAGCTAGATGGGCCGGATGTAGTTTGCTTGAGTTTAGTTGCAAATTTCCCTTGTGCTTAAGATATGACTGGGTTTAAAGACTAAGCCACCCACCAAGACGAAGGAACCACCAAGAAATGCCTAAAGGCTTGGCCACCAACGCTTCTATTAAGGTTCCCCTCAAGACTCACCACCTTAGAAACAAGGATAAAGAGAAATGAGATTTTTAAGAGAGAAAGCTTTGAGCTCTTTTCATATATCCAAATCTGATTTTTAACAACCTAAGGGCCTCCCTTATATAAGAAAGCCTTTAACAAGTTGAAAGAAAGGGGGAAAAGGGATCATACACGTCCATAAAGCAAGAGGGAACCAAAAACCAATGTAAAAAGCTGAAAAGTGCTTTATGCTTTTTGTTAGCAGTTCTTCAGATTACAATTGTCAACTTCAAACAGCTATATCTCCTAAGTTTCTCCCTCAAATTGGGTGAAACAAACCTTGTTAGAAATCTTAAGAAGTCAGCTTTCAGGTGGATCAAGTTGGCAGAACTTCAGAGCTACCGTTTGGGAGATATAGGCCAAAAGGTACAGCATGTGTAGGTTGGGATAGTTTGTGCACCATCTGGAAAAAGGCTCCAATTTACCTATTAACCAATGATGTAACCTAGAACTCTTTACATGTCCTTAAAGCTGACATATTAAGGGTTTAAAAAAGTGGATTTGCAACCTCTTAAGTCCAAATTAAGCTTGAGTAATCAAGCTTGCAATATGTGCGCTGGCTTCTGGGCAGTTTTGGAGCATGCTACTGTTTTAAGCTCAACTTATTCTTACCGAGGGTTTAACCTTAATTTCATGATTAAACCTCTTAGAAGGCCTCTTGAACTTCCAAAAATAGGAGAGTAACACATCTTAAGTGCTTAGGATGGTATTTGAATTGGATCTCTAAATCAGTGCGTGGACTAAGTCCCTTGGAATGGAGCTTTTGAGTACTGAGGAGGACTTAAATGTTTTGTTAGACTGAATTGGGCATGGATTTTGCTTCATCCTCCCCGTCTTGATTGTGATTTTCCCTCAAATCATCTTCATCCTGAAGGTAAGGTGTGAGATCACCCACATTGAAGCTGCGAGATACACCCACGTCTCCGGGCAATTCAAGTTTATAGGCATTATCATTGACCTTGTCAAGGACTTTGAAAGGGTCATCCCCTCTAGGCAAAAGCTTATTCTTCCTTCTTGATGGGAATCTCTCCCTTCTCAAGTGTAACCATACTAACTCCCCGGGCTTGAAGGTGATAGCTTTGCGGTGCTTGTTGGCTCTTGCCTTGTATATCTTATTAGTCTTCTCAATCTTTGCTCGAATCTGTTGGTGAAGCTTCTTCATCTCCCTTGCTTTCTCTTCAGCCTCATAACTCACTCTAGACTCAAGTGAAAGTGGCATGAGTTCTAGTGGAGTTAGTGGGTTGATCCCATAGCATGATTCAAAGGGAGAATGGGCTGTAGCAAAGCTAGGAGTGGGGTTGTATGCAAATTCAGCATAGGGAAGCTTGAGATCCCACTCCTTAATGCTTTTACTCACCAAGCTTCTAAGCAAAGTAGCAAGAGTTTTGTTGGTGACTTTGGTCTGCCCATTCCTTTGAGGATGGTGGGAGGTACTATACAGGAGCTCAATACCAAGGAGTCTCCACAAACACCTCCAAAAGTGACTAAGAAACATTGTGTCCCGATCAGACACAATGTTCTTTGGAATACAATGAAGCTTAATAGCTTCCTTGAAGTAGAGATGGGCTATGTGAGATGCATCATCGGTCTTCTCATAAGGAATGAAGAGAGCCATCTTTGAAAAACGGTCCACCACCACCATAATAGCATCCTTAACCCTTTGAGTCCTTTGAAGAGCAACTATAAAATCCATGCTCACATCTCCCCATGGACCATTAGGGATAGGTAAAGGAGTGTATAAACCTTGCTTGGCCTTTTGATAAATATAACACTTGGAAATCACCTCATGAACATCACCTCCCATCTTAGGCCAAAAGAAGTGTTCCTTGAGCATATCAATGGTCTTATTGATTCCAAAGTGGTCAGCTAGACCACCTCCATGAACTTCCTTGACAAGAATCTTTAGGATGGGTCCTTTTGGAATACAAAGCTTGTTGGCCATGAATACGAAGCCCTCTTGGAGAGTGTAAGGGCTATGCTTGTGACCTTCTTGCTCATGGAGATAGTGCTTGAAATCTCCATCTTCTTGGTAGAGCTCACGGATGAATTGGAAGCCTAGAACCCTTACTTCCATCATGGCCAAGAGAGAATACCGCCTTAATATTGCATCCACCACAACATTAGTGCTCCCTTTCTTATGTTTGGCCACAAAAGAGAAGCTTTGCAAGAACTCAGCCCATTTAGTATGTCTTGGATTGAGCTTATGTTGGCCACTCAAGTACTTTAAGGCCTTATGATCTAAATGAAGGACAAATTGCTTCGGCCTCAAGTAATGGGACCATTGATCAAGAGCTCTCACCAATGTATAGAACTCCTTGTTGTAAGTTGACTAATTCTTCCTTGAACCATTGAGCTTCTCACTAAAATAGGCAATGGGGCGTTGATCTTGCATAAGGACAACCCCTATACCCACTCCACTTGCCTCACAATCAACCTCAACAAGATTATCAAAGTTGGGAAGGGCTAGCAACGGGGCCTCACGTAGCTTAGATTTGAGTTTCTCAAAGGAATCATAGGCGGCCTTGGTCCACTCAAATGAACCTTTTTTCACGCATTCGGTGATGGGAGCCGTGAGGGTGCTAAACCCCTTGATGAATCTCCTATAAAAAGATGCCAAGCCATGGAAACCCCTAACTTCGGTGATGGTGGTGGGAGTTAGCCATGACTTGATAGCATCCACTTTGCCTTGGTCCATGCAGATTCCGTCTTTAGAAACAATATACCCCAAAAAGGTGACTTGGGGTGCAAAGAACTCACACTTCTCTAGCTTGCCAAAGAGCCTTTGAGCTCTTAGAACCTGGAATACTTCTTCAAAGTGATGTAGATGATCTTCTTAACTCTTTGAATAAACAAGGATATCATCAAAGTAGACCACCACAAATTTCCCAAGAAAAGGCCTCAAAACCTCATTCATTAATCTCATAAATGTACTAGGGGCATTAGAGAGGCCTAAAGGCATCACTAACCACTCATAAAGCCCTCCCTTGGTCTTGAATGTCGTTATCCATTCATCACCTTTCCTTATGCGGATTTGGTGATACCCACTCCTTAAATCAATTTTGGAGAAGATAGAGGAGCCATGGAATTCTTCAAGCATGTCCTCAAGCCCAGGTATGGGGTACCTGTACTTGATAGTAATGTTGTTGATAGCCCTACTATCCGCACACATGCGAAAATTTCCATCTTTCTCGGGCACTAATAAAGCCTGAACTGAGCAAGGACTCATGCTCTCTCTTACATAACCTCTAGCCAACAACTCATCAACTTGCCTTTGAACCTCTTTGGTCTCTTTAGGGTTACATCTATGGGTCGCTTTGTTAGGAAATGGGGCACTGGGGATGAGGTCAATTTAGTGCTCAATGCCTCAGATTGGTGGGAGGCTGGGGGATAAATCTTATGGAAAGACATCTTGATATTGGGAAATGAAGGGGCAGATCATAGGGTGTAATGGAGTCACTTCCTCAGTTTTGTTGCTTTCAAGCATGAGTAAAGCTAAATTTGCTTACCCTTGCTTAAAGCACTCTTAACCCATGTTTCACTCAACATGAGAAGGTCTCTCTTTTTCTTAATTCCCACCCTGGGCTTAATCTTTTGGACTTGGTTAGGAGGTAATCGGTTTAGAACAATCTTTTCCTTGTCAATAATCAAAGAATATGTGTTCTTGAAACCATCATGCATGGCATGCCTATCAAATTGCCAAGGTCAACCCAAAAGAATATGACAAGCACTCATAGCCACCACATCACAAAGGACATTATCCCTATACTTCGTCCCAATTAAAAAGGAGATAAGGGCTTGTTTGGTTACCTTAAAGTTGCCGCCATCATTGAGCCACATCAAAGAATAAGGCTTGGGATAAGGAATAGTAGGAATGCCAAGCTTCTCAATAAGAATAGTGGAGGCCACGTTGGTGCAACTCCCTCCATCGATGACCAAGTTGCACACCTTGTCTTCGATGGTACACCGAGAGTGAAAGATCATTTCCCTTTGAGACTTGTCATAAGGAGTGTCTTGAGTATGCAATAATCTCCTTAAGACAAGTAGTTCACCTTCATCAGCATCAAGTTAAGTTTCATCTTCCATGGGGTTCGAATCAGCCCCGTTAGCTTCATCTTGCACTTCCATTATCATGGCATCAACTTCTTCAACTTCTTGCATGATCATGACCCTTTGATTTAGAAAATCGTATTGGAAATTACCATAACCTTGACACTTAATGCACTTCTTTACTTCAAGCTTCTTAGGCAATTCCTTTGGAGAAGGAAGAGCCACGACCTTACCCTTGTAACCCCATGAAGTGCCTTCGGGTTTTGTGTGAGAAAAGGGCTTGAATGGAAGCCTTGAGCTTACTTGGTCCTTGGAAAAAGGCTTAGTGAAGACTTTCTTTTCCTTCCTTTTCTTTTCAACCTTGAGGGCTAACTTGAAGACATCATCCAATGTGAAATAAGTTTGAAGTTCCACCTTTCTAACAATGAGAGGGTTTAGCCCATTAAGAAAACAAGCCATGGTTTGCTCTTGGGGTTCTTGGATGCCTCCCCTTAAGAGAAGTTGTTCAAACTCTCTCATGTATTCACTCACACTTATATTGTTTTACTTGAGTGAGAAGAGACGGTTGTTGATGTCTTGCTAGTAGCTTTTGGGAAGGAACCTCTTGGTCATGAGAGACTTATATTTCTCCCATGAGTTGACCATATTCTTTCTTTCTCTAGCCCTTTACTTCATGATGTTTTCAAACCACAAGGTGGCATACCTTGTGAGTTTAAGGCGAGCAACCTTGAAACTCTTTTCATCATCATAGCCTTCAAAGATTCGGTCCATGGCTTGAACCCATTCAAGGTATTCATCGGGGTTCAAGTTACCATTGAACTCCGGCGGTTCTACCGTGTTGTCTCTAAAGTCGTCCATAGGAGGTCTCTTACCTCCCCTTCTTGGATTGCTTCCCATACTTGAGTCACTAGAGAAGCCTTGTTCATCCCCATGATCACTTGGCTCTTGAGCTCTTTGGCCTCCTTGGAGGGCTATAAATTAGGTGGTCATTTGCTCAAGTTGCAAGTAATTTGCCTCACACTTTGTTGTAAGGCTAGAATGGCATTATCTTGTCTCATGATATGAGCTTGTTCTAGGCTTATACCTCTTGGTACCCTTGCCAGTTCGGGAGAGTTCGTGGAGGGGTTTTCTTCATTAGACATGGTGGACTTTGGAAAGGAGGAGAGAAGAGGTTAAGGATCGAAAGAAGAGGGTACGGTCGTGCTAGGGAAAGCATGGTGCAAAAATAGGCTAGGGAAGGGAGGCACAGTCGTGCTCAGGGGCACAGGGTGGCCATGCTAGGGTTCTGCCACTAGGGAGGGGTGGCACGATCGTGCGCAGGGGCATGGGGTGGCCGTTCCTAAGTTTTGGCCGGGTTTGCACGGTTTTGTGGCTTGAAGCTTTTTGAGGGGTTTTGGTTGGGGTTTGTGTTTGGGCTATTTTGAGGGGTTCTTGAGGAGTAAGAGAGGGGTTTTGGGAAAATCAAATGTGAGTTAAGAGTTGAGGATCTAAGAAAGTGTTCGGTTAATGTTGTTTTGAGAGGAGAAGTGGGATTGCTCAAGCTAAAGAGCGTGACAGATTCACCACGGATTTCATAACAAGTGTGAAAGAAACAAAACTTGACAATGATGAAACCAAAGTAAGGAAATGTGGTATAAACTCAAGAAAACCAACCTGGATTAGCTCTAATACCAAATGGACCATAAACTAGATGGGTCGGATGTAGTTTGCTTGAGTTTAGTTGCAAATTTCCCTTATGCTTGAGATATGACTTGGTTTAAAGGCTAAGCCACCCACCAAGACTAAGGAACCACCAAGAAATGCCTAAAGTATTGGCCACCAACACTTCTATAAAGGTTCCACTCAAGGCCCACCACGTTAGAAACAAGGATAAAGAGAAATGAGATTTTTGAGAGAGAAAGCTTTGAGCTCTTTTCATATATCCAAATATGATTTTTTACAACTTAAGGGCCTCCCTTATATAATAGAGCCTTTAACAAGCTGAAAGAAAGGGGGAAAAGGGTCCATACACGTCCATAAAGCAAGAGGGAACCAAAAAGCAATATAAAAAGCTGAAAAGTGCTTTATGCTTTTTGTCAGCAACTTTTCAGATTACAATTGTCAACTTCAAACAGCTATATCTCCTAGATTTCTTACTCACATTGTGTGAAACAAACCTTGCTAGAAAGCTTGGGAAGTTAGCTTTTAGGTGGCTCAAGTTGGCAGAACTTTGGAGCTACCGTATGAGAGATATAGGCCAAAAGGTCCAGCATGTGCAGGCTAGGATAGTTTCTACAGCATATGGAAAACGACTCCAATTGACCTATTACCCAATGACCTAACCTAGAAAACCTTGTATTTCTTCAAAGCTTACATATTAAGGGTTCCACAAAGTGGATTTCCAGCCTCTTAAGTCCAAATTAAGCTTGAGTAATCAAGCTTACAAAACCGGGTATGTGCGTTGGCTTTTGGGCAGTTTGGGAGCACGCTATTGTTTTGAGCTCAATTCTTGCCGGGGTTTAACCTCAATTTCATGATTAAACCTCTTATAAGCCATCTTGACCTTCCCAAAATAAGAGAGTAACACATCCTAAGTGCTTAGGATGGCCTTTGAATTGGAGCTCCAAATCAGTGCATGGACTAAGTCCCTTGGAATGGAGCTTTTGAGTACTGAGGAGGACTTGAGTGTTTTGTTAGACTAAATTGGGTATGGAGTTTGCTTCAGAATCAATACATGATAGAATCATTAGAAATTGAGTCAAATACACCTTTCTCTGTATAACAAACCAAACAATCATTCAAAAGCTGATCACACGTTCGATTCCGAAGCAACCTAGCTGTTAGATAATAGGTAATTAGATATTAACTTAAACTTCAGCAACACGAAAATGTGGGGTAGCACTGAAATAGAGTGCAAGAAAAAGTGGGTATTAAATAAGAATCCTTACAAGTTCTTCCCATATTTCAAACTTCATAGATACATAACGACATACAGATTTGCCAAATGTCAAGTGTGAATCACTTAATCTAACAATTCCAACTTTGCAAGAGCATAAAACATATTCACATTATGAATTTCACATGAGTGATAACAATCATTAACTAATCCAATAACCAAATTATTCCATTCAACAATATCCATCTACATAACATGAGATAAGAAGCTAACAATTACAAGTAATTCAAGCAAAAAGAAATCTAAAGGTTCAAAACCCTAACCTGCGTCTAGGCTATGCGTGGTGAGGGAGGGGGCTGGGTGCAGCATGAGGAAGTGGTGGTTGTTTGGCACGGTGGCTATTGTGGCCGGTAGGCATTGCTGATTAGGGATGGTTGTCACTGATATTGGCGAATGGGGGGTGGAATGTGGAGCCATGGAGGAGAGGGAGTGAGAGGAAGGGCTGAGAAGAAATGGGGAGAAATAGCATTCTGCCAGAATCTACCTTCAGCCCTTTAGTGATTGTGTTTTTTAAAAAACAAAAAGGAATGAAAATTTATGCTAAAATTGGACCAAGGGTTTAGTCCAGAACTAGGGAGTGTCCACCAACCTAAAGCGTTTTTTTGGGCCTTTTTTTTAAGGGTGTCTACCTTTAATATTTTCAGATCACTTAAACGGCCTTATTAGGGATTTTTTTTAGGTTAGGGGTGTCCATGGACACCCCTAACTTGTGCATAAATCCACCCCTGCTTACAGACCAATAATTTTTGCCATAAGACATGGATTATTATATTTTATTTATTAGCGGATAGCTATTTTTAATATTGGACTAAAGAAACTATGTTCGATTAAACTAGCTATTGGTTTAGCTAATGAATACAAAATGATGAAGACGGATATGAATGTTGTTTAATATTATTATTGTCATCGCCATCGTTATTGTTATTTTACCATTGTTGTTGTTATTATTTTATTCTTGTCATTATTGTTGTTATTGTTATCATAAATTTTATACATATTGGCAAAAATCATGTGAATTTTTTGATATAGAAGGGCAATCAAGATTACATTCAATCTTGCAGCAATTACAATTCCGAGATGATTATACAAGGCTTGAATCATGTAGAGTAGTTTCAAATTAAAAAGAAAAGAAAATCTAGTGGTAAAGCGGTAGAATTGTCCATTTGAGGAAATGAAGCATTATGAAGTTATCTATCCACATTAAGCAGGCGGCTATGGATTGATTATGTTAGATTTACGCACACAAAGACACAAGAGGGGGGGTGAATTGTGTCCTTCGGTTTTTCTGTTCGTTTCAAAACACTCGTGAGAACTGTTTGGAGACGTGTTTCAAGTGAGGCAGAAACAAAACTAATTGCGGAAATAATAAAGGAGATACAATATTTTTACGTGGAAAACCACCTCCGGCCCAATTGAGGTGTAAAAACCATGACCTACCTCTGTAGGATTTCAACAACACTTTCACTAATAAGGGCCAAATTCATTACACATGTAACTCACACGTGACTACATCACACGCGTAACTTAGTCTCCCCCGAGACTCAAGTTACACAGACGTAACTCTTCTCCACCTGAGAATGAGTCACACAACACGTCCAAAGTCTCTCAAGACTTGGACACACTCTAGACTTAACTGATGACAGAAAAGAATAGAAGAATACCTTACTTTTATGCTTCTAACCAAGCTGAATGTAAGGTACACTTACAAAACCTATTATGCCAGAAAGAATGACTCAATTTAGCACACTCCTTCACTCAGAGAATAAGCTCACAAAAAAACTCGATGTTTGCCTTGAAAAACCATGTTGAAGAGATGAGAAGCGAGTGTTTATATAGCCACAAAATGCAAGGATTTGATTTTCATAATAACTCTGAAAATACTCAGCAGATAATAGGAATTAAATTTCTCAACAATATCTTTTTAGGAAATCATATCTTAAAAGATTAGATAAAATCTTTTGAAAAATCTTTTTAGGAGACAAATATTATTTGGGAACTTATTCTTTCTAAAACACAATATTATCAGAAAATCGATCCTAAATATATTACGAATTTTGGCAGTACGAATACTCTTGAAAAATCTTTGAAAACCGATTTTTGCACTCGCTGCCCTCAGAACATTACAGACATGTTTGCTCAATTGTTCTAAGCAGTGTTCTGAGTCAGCTTAAATAATTCCTCCAAGGTGAGTGTTAAGTCAAGTTCTTCTTTGGCATATTAACAAGAATCTAGACTAATATAACTAGTACTTAGCCCTAAGACTCTAAAGACTCTTGTACTCTGCTAATGGTGTGCACATATATCCACTTTGATGATTTCAACTTCTTTGACCTATTCTTTAGGGTGTTTGTAACTTCTGTCACTTTCAACATACAATTTTATTACATAGCTTCAAGCATGATATTTTGAACTGATCTCCAGGATATTTGCAATCTATATTATCACATGATTCTGGCACTGACCTCCAGGATATTTGCAATTTGTCTTATCATATGATTCTTGCACTCAACTTAAGCCATGGATAATTAGCACATTTGGGTTGTAATCATCAAAACCTTATATAAGATTAATTCAACAAATTGCCCCCCTTTTGATGATGACAAAAAAATGACTATTAAAAAATGAGACAAGAAATGGCAAAATATTAGTGCCAAGACAGTTCAAGAAGCTAATTCACATGAGAGAGAATAATAAGAATAGAAAGTCAGCTCAAAACAGGCGGACCAATCAAAGCATGGTCATACTTATCTTCCCCCTTTTTACATCATCAAAAAGTTTGAGCGAACCATCAGCATAAATTCAGTAGGGATGCACCCACCACCATGGGTAATGAGGGAAATAGCCGTGATACACTCAGTATATGGTACAGTAATGATATTGGTCATCCGAGTCACGCATAAACAGGTAACACATGCAACAGGCTAAGTTATAGCATAAATGCAGATATTATCCAAAAACAGCCATAAACCATTAGTAGGCACATACATAACCAAGTGTTTGAAAAATAGTGTTGGAAACAGGGGAAGGAACAGGTTCAGGTAGAGAAAGGTGGAGGAGGAATTTGGGCTGTGAGGGCAGGAAGGGCACTCAGCAGATGCTCGTAACGCCTTGCATTAAGAGCCTTTTCCTCCGTAAGCGCTTGGTTCACTTCAGCTATCTCCCCATTCAAAGTGATCTGATCTTACAACAGACTGGCAATGGTAGGACCACTGGATTTGGAGGCATCACTGGGAACAGGGCCAACAGGTGTTTGGAACCCCTGTTCTAAAGGTGCACTGCCGCCTTTTGTAATCTTGAACCCACACCCAATCAATGTACTGTTGCCAATCTCATCAGTAACATGATGGCCTACTCTCTTCTGCAATGGAATCACAAGCTTCTCAAACAATGACGTCAGCAAAAACCAATACCCCATGTCATGAACCTTGGTTGTGTTGGCAATTCTCCCAATATGGCTAATCATGATTGCGGGCAAGTTAATTTGCTCACCCCTATCCAACAAATCAGTGTAGCATATAGCAATGGGATCAACAAGGTTGTGTCTCTAACCTTAGGGAACAAGATTTCTAATCACAAACCAAAACAACAACCGATGTAATGGCATCATTTTCCCCTTTCTCACCGACCAGGACACAGTCAGATGGGGCTTTTGGGCTAGTCTTTGGGTTAGCGCCAATAGCCGTTGTTTACCTAAGATGCTCTTGTCTTCTCTCTCATACACATTAAAACCTTCAGAGGACACCCCAAGTAACTCACCTAACTTCTTAGCATCAAACTGTACTTCATGACCATTAACTATACTTGTCACCACTCCATTGGTGACAACACAGTTTGCATAGAGCTCAGTAAAATATGGGACCGAACACCCTCTCTTAGGATCTGTAAACAATTCCAACCATCCCTGGGCTTCCAATGTCTCTATAAACACCCTAAGCCCTTGTTCCTGAAAGTGTGACACCTTAACTACCTTCCTCCTAACCACAGATTTCTGGAGGAAATGTTCATATCTCTCAGCAAGTGTCATGGTCTTCTAATTTTCTTCTTCTTGGGTGCATTAGATTCTTCAACCAGTTTAGATACTTGTTCTGGGGCAGCCCTTTTTTGTGCAGATTTCTTGGATGGAACTGGTTTGAAGAGTGTTTTGGTGGGTGTTTTGGGACTTGGTTGGAGCAGTTCGTTTGAATCCGCAAAATTAGTTCATCCTCATCAATATCCTCAGCATCTTCAACAACAAATTCATTACCAACACGCTCAACATCATAATCCTTTAACTCCTCAATTGATTCGGCCTCATTTCCCCCTAATATAGACTCGACCACAACCGGGTCATACATCACAATCTCTCAACCCGCAATTGGGTGAACCAAAGGTACTGTAGTAGGGCTCAAGTCTACTGATCTTAAGTCCAAGCTCTTCAAGAATACAAAAATAGAGGGAGTAATTGAAAAGGAAGGTGAGGGAGGGTTTCCCATACCAATCTAGATCGTTTATGGTGATGAAGGTGCCAGTGATGTTCTCTCAGAACTTATCCCAATTCCACCCCCCTATCTTGCTAGTTGGTCTCATAGTGATCTTGGGTGAGAAGTCTTGTGCTTGGAGGATGCTTGACAACCACGAGTTCTTGCCATTGAGGATTTGAGGATTTTAGGTGATTTAGGGTTTTGAAGGGGTTTAAGGAAGGAGAGTGAAATCGGGTTCTTGGTTGAGAGAGAGAAGGATGGATGGATGGGTTATGGAGAGAGAGAGTGTGTAGGGATCTAATGGTGCATGAGTTTCCCGAAAATCAAGGAAGTTTATGGGAGAGTTTATTTCGGCCCTTCTTGGAGAGAGAACATGCAGCACATCATTACACTAGGTATGGTATAAATTATAGGTTAGTTGTAATGAAAAAGGAAATTTCAGTTTCCAACATTCCGTTAATAATGCCATTTGGTCAGCACATGATACAAACATTTGCCAGGTCTGTTCCTGGAGCCTGTTCTTGTTGTTAACAGTTCGGTGTCTCAGGACACTAAGGGCAATATCATTATACCTCAATGAGTGTCAGCGTGTTACTTTCCACACATATGCCAGTAAAAGCACAAGAATTGAATGAATCCATTGGAACAATGTATTTGGCCTAACGACCCTTAACTAGTCAATCATTGATGGTTAATTAAGCATGCTCAAATTCTTTTAATCAAACCCAATTCAAGCCTATTCCTTTCAAATTGATCTGTACTTAGTGCCTTGGTAAAAATATCAACAATTTGTTTATTAATGGCACAAAAATTCATTGAAATCAAGCCTTTTTCAACATTGTCTCTTAAGAAGTGATGGCGAACGTCCATATGCTTAGTCCTTTTATGTTGACACGGATTTTTGGCAATGTTAATTTCACTTGTATTATCACAAAATATGGGAATGCATGCCGTGTCAACACCAAAATCCTTGAGTTGTTGCCGTATCCACAACAATTGAGCACAACAAGAAGCAGCTGCTACATACCCGACTTCTGCTGTGGACATGGCAACTGAGTGTTGTTTCTTTGTAGACCAAGAGACCAAACAGGGCCTAAGAAAAGTAGCCATACCCGAGGTGCTTTTTCTGTCAACTAGAAATCCACCATAGTCAGCATCAGCATACCCAATGAGCTTAAAGTTGCATCCACGTGGATACCATAGTGCCAGATCAGAGGTGTTTTTCAAATATCTAAAAATTCTTTTTACAGCTTTCAAGTGTGTTTCTTTTGGATGTGACTGAAAACGGGCACACAAACCAACACTGAAAACAATGTCAAGTCTACTAGCGGTTAGGTACAGGAGTAACCTTATCATGTCCCTATATGATTTTTCATTAACTGAAGGACTTCCATCATCTATCACCAATCTGGTGGAAGGAGAAATAGGAGTGTCCATAGGCTTAGCCGATTTCATCCCAAACCCACTTAAGTAGTTCCTTGACATATTTTTGTTAATGGATCATAGTTCCGTTTGAGGTTTGTTTAATTTGCAAGCCTAGGAAAAAATTAGGCTCGCCCATCATGCTCCTCTCAAACTCACTCCTTGAAAATTCATCACATAAATCATTGTTGGTTGCACCAAATATAATGTCATCGACATATACTTGGACAATTAACAAATGTTCCCCCTTAGATTTGAGAAACAAGGTATTATCTATCGTGCCTCTTTGAAAATCATTCTCAATTAAGAAACTTGACAATCATTCATACCAAGCTCTAGGAGCTTGTTTTAGACCATAAAATGCTTTGTCAAGTTTGAAAACATGGTTAGAAAAATCATAACTTTCAAAACCAGAGGGTTGTTTTACATATACCTCTTCTTTAAGATATCCATTGAGGAAGACACTCTTGACATCCATTTGGTACAACTTGATCTCCATGTGGGCTGTAAAGGCTACCAAGATTCGAATAGTCTCAATCCTTGCTACTGGTGTAAACGTTTCTTCATAGTCAATCCCTTCTTCTTGATTATAACCTTGGACCACTAGCCTGGCCTTGTTCCTAGTGACTATTCCCAACTCATCTAACTTGTTTTTGAACACCCACTTGGTTCCAATAATTGTTTTGTCCTCAGGCTGTGGTTCAAGGTGCCAGACCTTGTTCATTTCAAACTGATGAAGCTCTTCTTGTATGGCTATAACCCAGTCAGAATCTGCAAGAGCTTCATGAACATTCTTAGGCTCGATTTGAGATAAAAAGGCATAGAAGGCACAAAAATTTCTGAGCTTAGATATGGTCTGCACCCCTGTATTAATATTAGAAATAATTTGGCTAAGGGGGTGTGAGCTTTGATGCTTCCAGGGTTATGAAGTGAAAGGATCCATAGATCTGCTTTTCCGTTTCTCCTGGTTGTTTGCATGAACAAGGGTGGGATCAGGTTGGAAGCCTGTTCCCAGATCAATCAAAGAAGTTTGGGATTGAGTGGGATGGTTTCGGTCCAAATCAGGGTCAGCTAGGCTTCCCCCTGATTGGTCTACGTTCGGCCCACTTTCCTTACCATTAACTTCAGTAAGTGGTTCATGTTCAAGCATCTTGCCATTGTCTTTTCTTGCAAGTTCAATATCAAAATCTTCATCCTGTATATCATGCTCAATCATGGAGTTAGTTTCATCAAACAATACATACCTCTTCCCTCCTCTACTTGTGATCCTCATAGGTCCACACAAATCAACATGTAGTAGTTCAAGAGGTCGGGAAGTACTAACACCGTTCTTTGACTTGAAAGAAGCTCCAACTTACTTTCCTCTAGCACAAGCGTCGCACACCTTGTCATCATTATACTTGATGGAAGATAGTCCGACTACTAGGTCCTTAGAAACAAGTCTATTCAAGAGAGAAAGGCTTGCATGACCTAGCCTCTTGTGCCAAAGCATAACATCATCATCAAGAGCTTTTAAACAAGTCAAATGATTTTGGGGAAGTGAAAAAACACACACTTTATACATATTGTTGTGTCGCTTCCCCCTCAACACAACACTACCAGAATTGACATTGGTAATCAAGCATTGATCTAAAGAGAATTCAACATGATTACCTCTATCACACAATTTGAGACACACTTAGCAAATTATGTTGTAACCCATCAACCAAGTATACATTATCAATAGAGTGAGAGAGTGATTTACCTATCTTACCTACACCGACAGTTTTCCCAGATTTGTCGTTTCTGAATGCCACTCTCCCTCCATCAAAGGGTGTAAGTGAGAGGAAGTTTGATTCGTATCCCGTCGTGTGCCTTGAGCAACCACTATCCAAGAACCATAGTCGATTGCCTCCTCTCACTTTAGCCTGCAAAACAGCTTAAGTGTTTGTCTTAGGAACCCAGATCCACTTGGATCCCATTCTTTTCTTTGTCATGGAATTTAACTCATCTTTTCTAATCCATATTTGTTTAACATACAGTGAGTTTCTTTCCATGTCCCTTTTTCTCAGGGAGCAAGCATATCGATAATGACCAGTTTTTCCACAATGATAACAAATTATATTTTCTGACAAACTAACATACTTCTTGTCTACTGGCTTAGTAACACGTCTATTCACAAAACCTAAACCTTTTTTGTTTTAGTTATGATGAGCATTAAGCCAGATCAGAGGTTCTGAGGAACTATTCTAGCGTTTGTTTTCAGTGAAGTCAGTTTTAGCTCTCTGGACCTGTTCTCAAAGCTATTTGTTGTCATTCATCTTGGACTCTAGATTATGCCTTAGCTTTGAAGACTCACTTTCCAGCTCTCTTATTTTAGTGTTGAGTTCTTCCTCTTTCTTGTCACTCAGGCCCTTAAGGATGTCTAATTCTTTACTTAAAGCAAGAGCCTTTTCATTAATTTCAAGCTTCTCATACATGAGCGCCTCATTCATATGTTCAAGTTCTTGTCTTTTTCTTTCTAGTCTCTTAACATCCTTTTCTAAATCTGAGCAGGTACTTTTAAGCATGCAATTTTAAGAAGTTAGAGCCTCATATTCCTCCATCAATGAAAAAAATTAATTTTTCAAGTTTCCTCTTGCTAAGATTACGTACCTCTTTCTTGAGTTGGAACAAACTCTCGATCAAATCAGAATCTGAATCTGAATCTCTTCGGACCATAAGAGCTACTGCTTCCTCTCCATCTTGAGAGTCATCTTCTTCTTCTGAGGTATCACCCCAGGTTGCCATCATTGCCTTGGTGAACCGTTTTTCAGCATTAGTTAACTGCGTCTTTTTGCCTCTGGTTCAGACCTGTTCTAACTCCTGTTCTTCCTTCACCAAAGGGCAATTCTTCACAACATGATCTTGTCTTCCACACTTAAAGCATCTTAAGAAATGATCTCGATCACTGTTCTTGGCCTTGTTAGTATTACCATTCTTGTATTTGCTTTCGGCCTCTTTGATGAAAATTTTGAACTTTCGAGCGATCATGGCCATCCCTTCTTCATCAAAATCTGACCTATTACTTTCTCTAGCTTTTAGTGTCGGTCCTCAGTCTTTCTTCACTTCTTCCTTCATCTGGGAATTCCTGCATAGTTCATACGTTTGTAAATTCCCAATAAGCTCATCCAGGGAGATCTCATTCATCTTCATGGCTTCTTGGATAGCTGTGACTTTTGATTCCCATGATTGAGGTAAAATTCGTAGGATCTTCCTTACCAACTCTTCTGTGGTAAAGGATTTTCCCAACGATTTTAACTCATTAGTGATACGGGAAAACCGAGTATACATGTCCATAAGTGTCTGTTTATTGCTCATCTCAAATAGCTCATACTTCCTTACCAATAGCTCGATTTTAGATTGCTTGACTTGATTTGTTCCTTCGTGAGCTATTTGAAGAGCATTCCATATCTCCTTTGTGGATTCACACTCTGAGATGCGAGTGTACTCGTCAGGTCCGAGTCCAAAATATAGCAGCTTGGCTTTGGCGTTTTTCTCCATCTTTCTAAAACCATTTTAGTCGAATTCCTTCGGCTCCTTAGGAATAGTCTTCCCATCAGTTGTGACTTTCATTGGAATGTAAGGACCATTCACAATGAGCATTCACAACTCATAATCCTCAGCTTGGATATAGTTCTCCATTCCATTTTTCCACCAACTGTAGTGTTGTCCATTGAAGTATGGAGGTCTGGTCACAGATTGACCTTCTAAGATTCCTTGTGAAGCAATCATCTTTTCAGGATCTCTCAAGGTGTTAACCTAACTGTGAGAACTCTGCTCTGATACCACTTGTTAGATTTACTCACACAAAGACACAAGAGGGGGGTGAATTGTGTCCTCCGATTTTTCTGTTCGTTTCAAAACACTTGCGAGAATTGTTTGGAGACGTGTTTGCAGTGAGGTAGAAATGAAACTAATTGCGGAAATAATAAAGGAGACACAATATTTTTATGTGGAAAACCACCTCTGGCCATATTGAGGTGTAAAAACCACGACCTACCTCAATAGGATTTCAACAACGCATTCACTAACACGGGTGCGAATTCGTTACACATGTAACTCACACGTGACTACGTCACACACGTAACTTAGTCTCCCCCGAGACTCTAGTTACACACACGTAACTCTTCTCCACCTGAGAATGAGTGACACAACACATCCAAAGTCTCCCAAGACTTGGACACACTCTATACTTAACTGATGACAGCAAAATAATAGAAGAACACCTTACTTTTATGCTTGTAACCAAGTTGAATGTAAGGTACACTTACAAACCCTATTATTCCAGAAAGAATGACTCAATTTAGCACACTCCTTAAAGATTTTTCACTTAGAGAATAAACTCACAAAAAAAACTCAATGTTTGCCTTGAAAAACCATGTTGAGGAGATGAGAAGCGAGTGTTTATATACCCACAAAACGCAAGGATTTGATTTCCATAATAACTCTGAAAATACTCAGCAGATAATAGGAATTAAATTTCTCAACAATATCTTTTTAGGAAATCATATCTTACAAGATTAGATAAAATCTTTTGAAAACTCTTTTCAGGAGACAAATATTATTTGGGAAATTATTCTTTCTAAAACACAATATTATCAGAAAATCGATCCTAAATATATTACGAATTTTGGCAGTAGGAAAACTCTTGAAAAATCTTTGAAAACCGATTTGTGCACTCGTTGCCCTTAGAGCACTGCAGACCTGTTTGCTCAATTGTTCTGAGCAGTGTTCTGAGTCAGCTTAAATAATTCCTTCAAGGTGAGTGTTAAGTCAAGTTCTTCTTTGGCATATTAACAAGAATCTAGACCAATATAACCAGTACTTAGCCCTAAGACTCTAAACACTCTTGTACTCTACTGATGGTGTGCACATATATCCACTTTGATGATTTCAGCTTCTTCCACCTGTTCTTCAGGGTGTTTGCAACTTCTGTCACTTTCAACATATAATTGCTTCAAGCATGATATTTTGAACTCATCTCCAAGATGTTTGCAATCTATCTTATCACATGACTCTAGCACTGATCTCCAGGATATTTGCAATATGTCTTATCACATGATTCTAGCACTCAACTCAAGCCAAGCATAATTAGCACATTTGGGTTGTAATCATCAAAACCTTATAGAAGATTGATTCAACAAATTAATCATGTATGAATCATCCGTATTAATCTCTTGTTAGTTATAAATCTTGGTGCTGATTCAAAGGAGTTGATTATGGGTTTAAGAGACGGCAACAAAAAGTGTTAATTTCTCTGCACCTCTTTGTGCTCTCTTTCATATTAATCCCACCATCACTTAGGGATTGGGTTTAGCGTGTGACGCTTTATGGAGATGGTAGTAGCCATCATCAATTTGATTCAACAATTCATAGGCAATCACCGAGTAATGAGATCCTATGCTTCTGCACTAAGATATGTCCTAAACTTCCAATAGTGGTATCAGAGCCATTGTTGCTTGGATTTGACCCCGGTTAATTCAAATCATGTTTTGATAAGCAACTAATATGTTTAATCTTGATTCAGAGCATGATTGTGTGTTGTTGTGTGTGATTACGCTAATTGAACCCATAAGACGCATGGTTGGTTACGTATGCCCCAACGAACTTGACTTGCATTGGTTTTTAAATGGTTTATTTAATTCGGCAATTATGTTTTTCAAGGCTTAGCAAGTTTCTGTACTAATTAAATTGTTATACTTCCAAAGTTTTGCTAAGTGTTCTTGTAAACTCAGAACAATAACCCTAGACCTTGAGTCCTTAATCCTTCACCCTTTGACGTGACTCTATCGATCAACCCAAAAAGGTCATCTTTGCCTCCATGGCTACGGTGACGTTAGCCTTAACTAGGTCTTAGTGGCCTAACCGAAACACTCCAAACAGTAATAAAAACAAATAATTAAAAATTAAATTTGAGAAAGTATCCGAAACAAGAAGGTAAGCAGGAAAGGGGGATCTGACCATACTCATTAGAAACCATACAGAGGGATAGCATGTGTATGTGTCACACACTACCGACGAAGGTAGACTTAGTGTACCTTCTTCCTCCTTCGCCTGTCAAATGAGTCAATATTTGCAAATTCGTTAAGGAAAACCGCAAACCACTTTCACGAGAGGTGCTTAGATCCACATGCCACCGTGTGTGAGGCATGTTTTTCTGGGTGACTGGCAGATTCTAGTCCCTTGGCTACCAATCTAGACCCTAGCATAGTGTCGACTTCACTTGGGGAAATGTCGCAGAGGCTTACGTGCCTTGAAGTCGTTGCGATGGGTAGTAGTTTTACATCCTTGGCCTGTTACTAGAGCACCAATAGTGGCACGATTAGGCTTCTTAGTAGAGGTGGCTGCTAGAAGGAGGAGAATGGAAGTTGGGGTGGTGGGTGAGGCACTGAAGCCAATAGGTAGATGGAGTTAAGTTATCCATTTTCCTTGTATGGCAGAGGAGTTGAAGCTAAGCTCCGTTTATAAGGTAGAGAAAGAAGCCAGAGAGAGACAGAGATTGAACGTGTTGAGGAGCAGAATGAAGTTAGAAGACGAAGGGTCTAAGAAGATGAAGAATTGTTTGGGGATTGAGGGTTTCTGTTTATATTTCTTTTATTATTATATGAATATGTTTCATGAGGCTAAAAATTAATGTTACACAATTGAGTAGTTATTTATGAATTCGTTTCATAAATTTGTATTAATTACATAAATACGTTTGATATAGTTATTGTGATCCATATATGAGAACACCTCATAAGTTATGTTTTATATGAATTCATTTCATGTAATTTAAATTTAAACATTATCTAACCAGTTTCATGTCATTATTTGGATGTTCATAGTATGTAATTTTTTTATGAAATCGTTTCATAGAATTTAAATTCACAATATTTATTAATACATTTTATATAATTTGCGAGCAATACTTGGATTCATTTCATATTATTTAAATTTACAATATTATATGGATGTGTTCTATACAATTACTTGCGATTAATATTTGGATGTATTTATATTACAAATTATGTTGTATAAATATGCTCTATATGATATTTTGTCACATGAATATGTTTCTTGTTAGTCATTAATTAGTGAAATTATATAAATGTGTTTTATACATGTACTAATTACACTAGTTGTGAATTTGCTAATTATGTAGTTTAGCAGCATTTTATGAATTTGTTTCATGAAATCTAAATTCATGAAATTATAAATGTGTTTTATAATTTACAAGTGACATTTGAATATGTTTCATGATTATTATATAAATGTTTTTTATGTAATATTATATGGGATTTAATGAACTTCTTTTGTAACATGTCGTTATTCTAATTTCACAATATCATTTCATTCTATTATATAAATACGTTTTATATATATAATAATAGTTGCTATTTGATGTGTCATTAAATAGAGTTTTACATGACATATTTATAATTTTATAAATTCATTTTATATAACATAACATCATCTAAATTTGTTTTACATGATTAAGTTGAATATCTTTGTGATATTTCTAATTGTGTTAATTAATTTAACAATGAATACTCCATAAATTTTATTTTATGGAAAAATATGGTAGTTAAATTATAAAAATTTCTAATTCATGTTTGTATGTGCTTACCAAAATTTTCGATCATGTGACATGAATGATGGATTTTTTTATCATTTAATTATTTGAAAATATGCCTAAGGTCCATCTTTTATATATATACTTCTAGATACGGAAATTAAAATTTGGTTGGTGATTTGCTTACCAATGAAAAGTTTGATTGCGCTAACTATGACACAAAGTGTGAGAAGATTTAGTTTCTTTTGAACAAGCATGAAGTGTTAGAACACTTGATGGCTTCCAGGCCTCCTAGAATAGTAAACATGGTACTGCTAATGAGTAGTATCGAGAGAACCTAAGGGAAAACCGAAAATAGTTCGAGAACGATTGATCAACATGCCATACTATGTTGTATAACATGCATGATGATCTGGTGGGGAAATTTAAAAGTTATTCCATTGCTAAGTGTATGTGGGATCAGCTTAAACTCATGTTCGATCAGGTTCATTTTTTTAAAACCTCTGAACCCGAGGGTGGTATTATCAGAAAGAAAAAGGCCAAGGGAAATAGTGAGAAGAAAACAACACATATGAAATGCTATAAATTGTGGAAACAAGAAGCCCTAGACTCGGGATTGTCCCAGGCCAACTAAGGTACATTTCTTTCACAGTTACCCCTAAATATTATGTGTGGCCAAAGTATTTGTTTCCAACTATGATCCCTAGTGGATTGTAGATATGGGAACAACGAAACACGTAGTTCAGGACCAAGTTGATTTTATGAACTTTCATCGCTACCCTATGGGTTCACAGACTGTCATTTTATAAAACAACAGTGAAGAAGATATCCTTGAAATAGGGACACATTATCTTAAACTCCATGCAGAGAATGCACTGCTTCTTCACTATGCTCTCTATGCGCCTGGGGTGCAATGTTACCTTGTGTATTCTGCTTATGAGAATCTGTTTTCTCTTCCAATTTTTGTCTATCGTGTATGATGGTAATTTGTTTGGCCATGCAACATTGAAAGGTTTTTTTGATCATCTGGACGAAATGAACCATCTTCCATCTTTGCCTCATTTTGTATTCTGTTTTTAGGCATGCTCAATTTCACCATGAGGGCCAAGATAAAGTAAACAAACTAGCCAAATATAGCCTTTTAACACCTACTAACTAGGGTTAAGTTACCCATATGAAAGTCAACTTTAGCAAGCAAAGCAACTATAAACTCATTGGGTAAGGCTTTAATTAAATCGAGTCCCTTGAAGTTCATTCACTCCAACATCTATGGACCCGTGAATGTGAAAGCACATCATGGGAAATTTCGTTTCATAACTCTTATAGATGATTCATAATATAGATATGTGTAAAGCACATCATGGGAAATTTCGTTTCATAACTCTTATAGATGATTCATAATATAGATATGTGTACCTATTAAGTCTTCGCTTTTAGGTAGTTGATGTGTTGAAATATTTGATAGCGGAAGCGTAGACAGCTAACGACTCCACATACCCCACAATAATGGTGTTATAGAGCATGGGAATTGTACGTTGCTTCACATGATCAAGTCAATGATGGAACATGCTAACCCTCCAATTTGTTTTGGGGGGGGGTGTACGTGATAAGTCCTTAAAGTGCACACTATTTTGAGGTCATTTTGTGCCCTTTTTTTAGGAAGAATTATGTGCTCTATGTTATAATTTATACTTTTTTCAGTTTTATGCTCCAGGATGGTTCTTTTCTATGTTTTGTAGGTTTTTGGACCATTTCACCCTAAAGTTGACCATAATCGAGCATAACGTGACTCCCAATGGACACTTCTAAGTCACCATGCCCATAGAAAAAGAAAAACAGAGGATTACCGATATAGAGCTCACCACGGATTGTCCGTGGTGACGCCATAACTCCAAGCCTGTTCATTTTCCTTCATCGTGTGGCTGAGGATGATTATCTTCCTCTCTAAATGGAGTCATTTTCGGCAGAGAGGAGACACAGGGAAAATAAAGAGAGCTCTTCTATCTATTTTTCCATTCCTTTTCCATTTCTTGTAAGTTTAGTTTAGATTTTTAGTAGTTTTGAGCGTGAGTGTTGAAGAAGGGCTTACTAGTTTGAAGCCCTTGCAAAGTTGGGAAACCCTTGAAGGATCTCCAATTGCGCTAAGTTTTCTTCTCTCAAACTTTGTTTAAGTTTTCTTCTCTCAAACTTTGTTTAGTTTTGTTGATTAAACACGTGAGTATTTTTCTGAATCTAGGGATTGTTAGCCAAGTACTGATGTTGGAATCTTTCATCTTTATTTAGTTATACTTGTTCTTGATTGGGATTGGTTGAATTCTATCTTGTGTGTGAAATTGTTTTGATTGAATTTTGGCCAAATTCATTTGCTAATTCTAAATAGTTAAGTGAAGGACTGAATGCTGAAACTTTCTATTTGATTAACAAGATAGGACTTGACTTAGCAATACTTGAAAGAGATTCGCTTGTTAAGAGGACCCTTCAGCGATCAAAGATATGTAGCTTAGACTAAACAAGGGCATTTGAAAGAATGACTGGTTAGTTTAAACAATTCGGTTTATTTCAAAGGAAGATTAAATTCTAAATGCGATTGCACCCCTTTCAATCCTCCATTATAGATCAAGTACATGATATATTTTATTGATGCGCATCTTTACAAGGTGAAACAAATCCCTAGATGTTTTTAATTGATTGAATTTTCCAATTGGGTTATATTGTCATTCAAACTATCTATTCAAATTGATTGGTTATCACTTTTATAGGACAAAACTCAATAGATTACAATTGGTCTTCACAGGAACAATATCCTTACTAAACTACAACACTCGTGTACTTGCAGGCATAAGTCAAGTTTCTGGCTCTGTTGCCCAGGACTAAATGTGTGGATATTGAGTTAACCCTTAGAAATTGACTTAGCATTTTATCATTATTTTCTTTTCCTTATATTTTTTATTTGCATTAGTTGTTTTCATACCAATTTTCCAGATTTCTCCTGTGTATGCAAAGTTCCTTTTCGTTTGAATTCGATCAAGAAATCAAAAGGACTTTTCACTCTATAAGGAAGAAATTAAGGGTAGAAGAGCAAAGGCTCAAGACTCAAGCAGTTTCTTCATCAATGGTAGGAATAGGAGGCGACCAAAGGACACTCCTGGATTTTGTTACCCTAGGAGTCCAAGATATTTCCTCGAGCATCTTTTGCCCAAACGTAGAAAAAAACAACTTTGACCTCAAACCAGCCCTTATATCCATGGTACATGCAAAGCCTGTCGATGGCTACAAATTTAACCTCTACTTCGGTTATTATATACTTTTTATAGCGTAGGAAAGTAGGGATCGATCCACGAGGAAAGATTGCTTTAAATGGCTAGATTGATTCTAAATAATTTTACTAATCAACTTGTTAAGTCTAATTTTAATAATTCTAAAACAATTAAAACCTAACGAATAAAAATATGGAAAAAATACCCAATGATGCTCCTAAACATTCTAGGTCATATTCGGGAAATAAAACAGTAAAAATATACCCTAAATAATTCAGAAAAATAAAAACAGATTAATAATCCAATCTTCAACTAAAAATTAAAAACAGAAATTATTAAACAGAAAATCAATATTAAAAATCACAATCAGTAACCTAAATTGACAATCCTAGATTTGAAAAATTTATAACTCCAGAATAATGTCTGATTTATTTTAGGAAAATTAAATCAGAAATTTACTGCAGGATAATCAACAGAAAATTAAATCAGAAATTAAAAAGAAAATAATTTGCATAAATAAAAATACGACAATAATTACGAAAATTACCCTAATTCTAGGACACAAATTTCTGGACCTAAAAATACCTAATAGTCGTAAATTAAAATTAAAAACCGAAATTTTCAGAATTAATTGCCTAAAAACCTGCACATATCAATTTCACAAAATAATTCTCAAATATTATCAAATAAATTCCAAAAATCACGAAATTTGATATGAGAATACTAGAACACTTTATAAACCCTAGGAATTAATAAAAATCGAAAAATAACTAAAATAACGATTTTTAGTTTAAATTCTAACAAACCGGTAATTAAATACTAAAACTGAATACAATTCAAACTAAAATTATAAGCACTCCAAAAATCAAAATCTAAACTATCTAAAATCACCTAGACACTCCTAAAAGACTATAGTTTTGGGGGGGGGGGTAATTGAAATTATATTGAAGCTAATAAAAATAGAGCAAAAATTAACAAACTAATCAAATTAACTCTACACAACAAATAATGATAAAAAGTTATCAAATTTATGAAGAATACTTAGTATAACCTCAAATCCACCATGAAAATTAATATTTATCATTAACACACAAGTTAATTTCATTCATGAGTTAAACTGTAGAAGATATCCACCAGCGGTTCTTCCCCGTTTTTCCTTAGATTTTAGTTTACTTAGGTCCAGCCCTAATATAAACCCTACTAATTTGATAATCTTTACACCAGCGCAAAAATTTAACCAAATTAGAGCATTAAGAATTAGAAAAACATCATTTAACACTTTGTAACCAATTTACCAGCAAATCGATTTAACAAAGATCTAAAGCGATTACCTAATTAAAAGAGATG
>JACYFF010019584.1:40923724-40956963 GCA_017589665.1 Selenicereus undatus
TATACTCAAAATAATTATAAAAATAATGTATGATTTTTTACTTAACAGTACAGCAATATCAGTTCGGAGGCACCTCATTAGAAGATCCAAAGTTACACATCTCCATCTTTTTAGAGGTATGTTATACGTTAAAGCTCAACGGAGTTTCTAGCGATGCCATCCGCTTGCACCTATTTCCCTTTTCACTTAGCGATAAGGCGAGGGCATGGCTTCACTCATTGCCTCCAAGATCTATAATGACAAGGAATGAGCTTACAAAAGTCTTTCTTGCCAAGTTCTTTCCTCCAAGTAAGATGGCAAGCTTGTGAAATAAAATCACTACTTTCTCCTAAAAAGAAGATGAGACTCTCTATGAAGCCTGAGAGCCAATCAAGGATCTTTGATGCTTATGCCCTCACCATGGTCTTTAAAGATGGATGATTGTACAAACATTTTATAATCGAGTCATCCAACCATTGAAGTCTACTATTAATGTGGCAGCAGGAGGTACCCTTATGAATAAAACTAAAGATGAAGCATACAATCTTGTAGAAGAGATGACCCTTAACAATTTCCAATGGCCGTCTGAGAGAGCCCAACCCAAGCAGGTTGGAAGTAAGCTAGAATTAGATGCTATTTCTGTGCTTTCTTCTAAAGTTGATGCTATGTCTAAAAAATTAGAATGCTTGAACGTTAATTCTGTTAGGTCAAGTACCCCCTTCGCATCATGTGATACATGTGGATCAATTGATCATTTTACTATGCATTGTCAAGTAGGTAATCCTTTTGCCCGAGATGTAAGTGATCAGGTCAATTATGTGAATAACTATCACTTAGACTAACAAATGACCTTTTCTCTAGCACATACAATTCAGGTTGGAGAAATCACCCCAATTTCTCCTATAAGTCTAATGCCCCACTCATGCCGCAAATGAATTTTAGACCACCCCCTGGATTTCAAAAACCATCCTATCCTCAACAAACACCTCAAAAATCCAACTCAGAGACTACGATGGAGAATATGCGTTTGGCTCAACAAAAGCAAGATGAGTACATTAAGTAATTGGCCTCGAAGGTTGATGTGCTTACTACTCACAATCATATGTTGGAAGCTCAAATAGCTCAACAAACTACGTCTCTGGGTAGACTGCCTACTAAACCCGAATCTAACCCTCGTGAGCATTGTAACTGTGTTACCTTAAAAGAAGGGGTAGAGCATCCTGAGGACATAACACTTAAGAAGGATGGAGAAGTGATTGTGGCTGAAAGCAAGGAGAGAAATGATGAGGGTGAGCTCATAACTTTTAGAGAAAATGATAGCTTTGGGATTCCCAAAGTCTTTCTCCTTAAGTTTCCTTACCTAAGTAGCTTTTCTATCCCCTGTGTCATAGGAAAAATGAAGATTGAAAGAGCCCTATGTGACCTTGGTGCAAGTGTCAGTTTAATGCCCTACTCTATGCTTCATAAGCTTCATTTGGGACCATTACGACCTGCACTTTTTACACTCCAATTAGCAGATGGTTCTGAAACACGACCTTTGGGTACATTATAGGATTTACCCGTAAAAATAGGAGATTTTTGGGTGTTGGAAGATTTTATGGTTGCTGATATGACTGAGACTAATGATGCCCAAATTATTCTTGGAAGACTCTTCTTGACTAGTTCAGGTTACACTATTGATGTAAAAGGGGGTCGGATAACATTTGAAGCAGGGGTTGTTATGCTATGTATTGTTTCATAGATGAGAAAGTTGTTTTCCCCTAGTCTTTCCTATCTGATATACTTCCCCTTTCTCCTAAAATAGAGATTGAGGATGGTTGGAGTTGTCCTGAGCCTTCTAATTCTAATTGGATTTCTACAGATGATCCTGACCAGGGTTATGTTAAGGTGGAGTTTGATGCTCCTATGCCACCTAGCATACCTGAGGTTGAGGCCTATGCTTCTAATGAGTCTTCCATGAGTTATTATTGCAGGTTCACTCAAGTAGTCCTTTCTTCACCTCCTATATATGGAAGGAGTCGATTTAGACTTTGACCTTGGGATTGAACATGATGATAGTGGTCCGTTTGATAGAGCCCGTTATCGATTTGTCTTGTATGCTGATGGAATGTTGGGGCATCATTTGGCAATGAAAAAGGGCTTCCAACCAGATTATTTGAGATGGTACCTTCAATTGAAAGATTTTAAGCGATAAAAACAACGCCAACATTTTTAATAAACTTAAAGCGGAATAAAAGAAAGGTCGAGCTCCCAACCATAAATAGGCGCTTCTTGGGAGGCAACCCAAGTGTTTGGTTTACTTTTTTCTTTATATGTGCCCTTTTTATTGTATTTGTGTTATTTTTGGATTTTAAAACCTTAACTAGAAATTTATTATACTATATAAAATAAAGAGAAAGAAGCATAATAAGAGGTTTTTTTTAAGAAGCACCATGGACACCACCATGGTCCGTGAAGGGTCTAAAGAAAAAGAAAACAAAACAAGAGAAAAGCACGAAAAAATTCAGGGCCAGAGCTTACTACAGACAGTCTGTAGCCACCACCATGGTGTGTGGTGAGCGTCGCGTTTGTGGTCAAAGGTTTTCAAGGCCCTTTTGACCCAATTATTTTCATCTTCTTCCTCAAACTCCATACTCGCTCTCTGTAAACACTCCATTCTCTCTGTAAAACCTCTATAACCACTTCACCTAAAACCTTCAAATTTTCACCAAAATCCATCAAATTTCTTCCCTTTTCACTTCCTTTCTTCACCTTAACCCCATTTCTCCCTTTATTTTTCACTTTTAAGCCGTCTTTCTCTCCCATTTTTCCCATCTCCATACCTACAACTTTCATAACTCTATTTTTCACTTATATTCTTCCAAATTCCATTTTTTTCTTCCATATTTCTCCACTATTTACCTCCCTTTTCTCAAATTTATCATTTTCTAGCATTTTTCTTCTCCCTTTCTTTTTAGTTTAATGTTTCAAGTTTTTTCCATCCACATTACACCATTGTGGCACCAAAGAAAAAGGCAAGAGCTGCATAAGAAGTTAGGATTTCAAGTCAAGCCCCACAACGAGCTCCCTGAAGCTCCCACACAACGACAAACACGAGAACCCGAGGTAACATTACACACCCACTTGGTTTAACTAATCCTTAACACATTGCTAAATATAATGCTTCAAGTAGTAAACTTGTGGTAGCTACCTGATATTATGATGAGGATTTGTTAAATTGTTTAGGATTGTTGGATGATTTTCATTGGTTGTTTGCTCAGGGTGCGATAGGTCAATTTTTAGAAACTAAGGACCACACCTATCGAGACCTCACACTTGAATTCCTAAACACATTGCATGTTGAGCTCACGAGTGGCCCTTGATGTCAAGAGGACTACATTTCCTTTTATCTTAGTAGGGGGTTTTATGAGCTTAATTCGGGTGCCTTTGATAGTATATTTGGTTTTCCGCCAAGTATGGACCTTCGATACTGCTATATCTCTAAGGAATTCAATCCGAATGCTTTTTAGTGTGAAATTTCTGGGGATCATCGGTATAACACTAATAATTCCAAAGGCAGTGTTATTCGAAACCCTTGTATTCATGTGGCCCAACGGTTATTAGCTCATGGTTTGTTTGCTCGGGAAGATAGTTTAAATGTGCCCCACCTGTCTGAATTATATTTTTTGTATATAATGCCTGAAGATGACCAGATTAACCCTAGCTCATTCTTGATCAATCAATTGAATAGTGCAGCCACTAGCTCTGCACATAGGATTGTCATTAGGAGCCTCATTACCCTCATCACTAGGTTAGTTGGAGTTGAATCGAACCCTGATGACAGAGTCATAGGTTTAGAGTGGTTGAACTTGGCTGCTTTTGAACAAATGAATTTTTTTAACGCTGATGGTAGGAGTATTTGTTGGATTTATTCTGGGAATCGACTTATGGCTCTCCCAAATGTTGATCGCACATCTCTTGAACCGGGTCGATCTCTACTTTTTAGTCAGTGATGAAGAGTTGGCACGACCTACCCCACCTCCTCACCTTAGGGCTTCTAGTTCTTCTCAACCATCCTCATCTCATGACTATCCTGACCTACATGCTACCCTTTGGCCAATTCAAGAGGAGCAAGCTTCTTTATGAGCTTATGTAGAAATTAAGCATGCCTAACTCTTGGGCTTTGTTCAGGAGCGCCATGATGAACTACATGGGATGATTTCCTCCCAGAACTAATATTTTCAAGACTTTAGGGCATACTTATAGACAACGTGAGACTGGCACATTTCTCAACCCCACCCTCTTTCTTCTCCTCCACCCACTCCTTCTCCATTTTAGAGTTTTATGCTTACGTTAAGGACAATGCATTGTCTAAGCATCGGGGAGTTATAGTTTTTCATGGTTGTATGTATGTCTGTTGTGGATGTATGAAAATTTGTGTTTTTTAGGTCGTGCATTTAGGCTTAGTTTGCATTTTTAGGTTGATCATTTAGTTTTTCTAGGTTTCTTTCTTCGTTTTAGTTTTGTTTTGACACCTTTTATTTTTTAGTTACATTTTAGGCTCAATAAAAAAACAAAGAAAATAAAAAAGGAAAAAAAAAGAGGAGCCTATAAATCCTCCGATGATTTAGACTAAGTCGCTTCCTTTTACCTATTTTGATCCTTTTTTTCAAGCTCATTTGTGACTAAAATGTTTGTTTCAGCATTTTCGAACTATGCTTCATATTTTGACCTTCATGTTAAATATGAGTTGCTTACTTAATGATTCTCGGCATGAGTATTTTGGCGTATGAAATTCAAAGACTTAGATGAGCCTTTCCTTTGAGATTTTGAGATTCATCAGTTTAGTCTCGTATTTCGTTTCATGTGTGGCTCTTCCTAGATTTCAAGTCTCTAGAACTTGCTTTGACTCTTCTTCAATACCACATTTAGCATGCACATTTGGACAACGTGATTAAGGCTTTCTTTGACTTTATGAGCTACATTGACCAAATAGCCATTCTTATGTGAATAATTAATCCCTTGCTACCCCTTTGAGCCTTTACCATATTTATTGATGAGAGCATATATTATTATCTTTAGCCACACACATATGTCTCACCTTTTTAGCCAAGGCTACAAAGTTTCCATAGTTGATTGAGAGTAGTTTGTGAATGATAACCTTTTATGGATATTCTGGTTTGGTTGGATATGATGAGGGAATCATGCTTTATTTTTCCCTTCAAAGTTAATTGCATTATGTTTTGTGAGTTGTAAGAAAAGTGTTGAAAATGCATAGTTTCCTTTGCCATTATCCTCCTCATAGAAAAAAAAAGAAAGAGAAAAGAAAAAGAGGCACACCAAAGGTGTGTAAAAAAATGTGCATATGTTGAAAAGAAAAAAAAAAGGAGGATAAAAAACCAAACAAGAAAGGGAAGAAAGAAAAAAAATTACAATAAGAGGATTTGGCATTGTTTATATATTTTTGCGCACTTTTTCTTATGACATCACCTGGAATGTTGTCAATATTTTAAGGAGTATGTTTTAGGTGGGAGATGATGGTTTATGCACTTAGTCTTTGACTTTTAGCTCGACAAATCCCAAAATTTTTGTTCCCTCCTTACCTTTACCCATTTGCCCTGTTACAATCCTTAAAAGTCCTCATGATTGCCTTGTGTGTTTTGCATTCTAGTGGTAGCAAGTTAGAGAATCGTATCAAGCTTATGGTTAATTTAGTTCTACGGAATGAGATTTGAGATAATCGCATTTTATTTTATGCACATAAGTGATGACTGCCCATCCCTAAAGTGAGATTCTATTGGTTCTTCTAAGCTCTACTTATTGTAATAAGCCGATATGATTGCTCAAGTTGATTTAAGTAATTGCTTTAATATTTTGGTGTGATGGTTCCTACCTTTTTCGAAAATTTCCTTCTCCTATCTGTTTGTAAAATTTTTCATCACTTTTCGGCTAAACTTATTGGGTTGATTTAGTTATTGATGCTGGTACTAATGTCTTCCTGAGGAGGTTAGTTATATCTTTAGCCTCAGTTTCATGATTGCTTGGGGACAGGTAATGGTTTAAGCATGGGAGAATTTGATAAGTCCTTACTTAAAGTGCACACTATTTTGAGGTCATATTGTGCCATTTTTTAGGGAGAATTATATGTCTTGTGTTATAATTGTACTCCTTTTTTGGTTTTACGGTAGAGTATGGTTTCTTTCTGTGTTTTGCAAGCTTTTGCACCATTTAACGCCAAAGTTTACCATAATTTAGTATAACCGGACTCCCCACGGACACCACCAAGTCACCATGCCCGTGCAAAGAAGAAAGAGCAGAAGATTACAGAGACAGAGCTCACCACTGATTGTCCATGGTGAAGGCCACGGTCTGTGGTAAGGCTATAACTACAATCCTGTTCGTTTTCCTTTATCCTGTGGCTGAGGTTGATCATGTTCCTCTTGAAATAGAGGTATTTTCGCAGCAGAGAGGAGACACACAGAAATGAAAGAGAACTCTTCTCTTTAGGGTTCTATTCCTTTTCCATTTTTTCTAAGTTTAGTTCATATTTTTAGCAGTTTTGAGTGTGAGCGTTGAAGAAGTGCTTACTGTTTTGGAGCCCTTGCAAAGTTGGGAAATCCTTGAAGGATCTCCAGTTGTGCTAAGTTTTCTTCTCTCAAACTCTATTTAGTTTTGTTGATTTGAATATGTATGAGTAGTTTTCTCAATCTAGCGATTGTTAGCCAAGTATTGATGTTCGAATATTTTATCTTTATTTAGTTGTACTTGTTCTTGATAGGAATTGGTTGAGTTCTATCTTGTGTGCGAAATTGTTGTGAATAAATTTTGGCTCAATTCATTTGCTAATTCTAAATAGTTAAGTGAAGACTGAAAGGTGAACCTTGGTATTTGATTAACAAGATAGGACTTGCCTTAGTAATACTTGAAACCGATTCACCTATTAAGAGGACCCTTTAGCAATCAAAGATATTTAACTTAGACTAAACAAGGACATTTGAAAGAATGACTGGTTAGTTTAGATAATTCAGTTTATTTCGAAAGAATATTAAATTCTAAATGCGATTGCACCCCTTTCAATCCCCCATTATAATTAAGTACATGATATATTTTATTGATCTACATCCTTACAAGGTGAAACAAATCCCTAGATGTTTTCAATTGATTGAATTTCTCAATTAGATTATAGTGTCCTTTAAATAGTCTATTAAAATTGCTTGCTCAGCACTTTTATAGGACAAAACTCAATCGATTACAACTGGTCTTCGCGCGAACGATATCTTTGCTAAACTATAACACCCGTGTCCTTGCAGGTATAGGTCAGCACGATGATTACGACAGCCTATATCCTTAATCGTGTGTTGGGCAAGAGTATGTCTACAACACTATATGGGTTATGTTTTAGTATAAAGCCATCGTTAGACCACTTATGCCCATGGGTTTGGTTGGCTATGTGCATGGTCCAACCTACAAAGATGGTAAACTTAGTCCAAGAGCTACCAGGATAGTGTTAAGAGGATATCTCCCGCATTCCAAATGATATGTGATGTATGGGAAACACCATAATGGTGGCATAATGGAAATGGATTTCTGCAATGTTGATTTTCTTGAGGATGGGTTCCCAAGTATTTGGTGAAACTTAACGAGGACATATAACAAGACCTTCAACCATCTCTCGGTGAGGGGGAGGATTTGAATTCTTACTAAATTACCAAGGATGATACATCTCCCTTATTTGATAGGTACGTTGAAAGCTTTTCTGTTAAGGAGAATGAGATTTGTCGTCAATCTCTAAATGTTGACGAGAGTCAACATGAGAATGAGGTTTTTCCTTGATCTTCTGTTCTTGAATATGCAATTACTCCACACGTTTAGGATCCCACACCTCCAAGGAATAGTGGGAGCGATTCTCCACATAATTAGGATTTCATACCTTTTATCCACCCCGGTAAGTGGTTTTTCATGATAAAATGTTAGGTAGATGGTTTGATCGATAAAGTTCAAGGCCCATCTAGTAGTGAAAGGCTTTACCCAAAATTGAGGGTATAGACTACAAAGAGATATTTTCTCTTGTGATGAGATTCGCCTCTATTTGCCTACTCCTAGCCCTAGTTGTCCATTTGAGCCTAACGTTGTTTCCAATGGTTGTAAAGATTGGTTTCCTCAATGGTAACCTTGAGGAAGCAATTTTTGTGGACTAACAAATTGGTTTTCTATCAAAGGGACAAAAGGACAAGGCGTGTCGTCTTAAAAGATCCATATATTGGTCTTAAGCAATGTTCCAGATCTTGGTACTCTAGACTCCATGAAGCCACAGTTTAGCTTATTTATGGTTTTAGATGACCGTCATATGTATGTCAAAAGATCAACATGGGGGATTATATTTCTTGCCCTATATGTTCATGTCATATTGCTGACTAGGAACAACTTGGATATGATCGGACCTACTAAAAAGGGGTTATCCTATGTCTTCAAGATAAAGGACACGGGTGAAACTAGTTATGTCCTAGGAGTAGAAATAACCTAGAACTATCCTAAGAAGCATACATAAAAAAGGTCTTAGAACGATTTCGGATGTGTAATTTTAGACCTGTGGATAGTCCAGTTGAGAAGGGTCTAACCTTGAGTCATGATCAATGCTATAAAACAGATGATAAAATAGAGGCAATAAATAATGCATACAATTAAGATTTCTAACATTCAAAAAACATTGGTATTCACATTGGATGTTGACATTGAATGCTAATTTGTCCTACATTAAAATCTGAATGACTAAGTTGACATGTTAAATACTACCCAAAATATTATTGCTGAATAAGACCTATTCAAGCTGCTATCAGCTACTCAATTAAGAATTAGCTACTTACAAGGCTAATACTGCTTTTTTTTAATGCATTTAAGGGGGCTAAGCTCCTGAGTTGCAAGAGTTCATTGACCATTCTATGCCAAGCAACATCCATACGGTTCTCGTTGAGATTTCAAGCTAAATCAGGAGAAGAGGAATGAATGATAAAACGCCCACTCAAAAGTAAAACTCCTCAATTGACAAGCCAGTTTGGAGCTCAATTCACTTCACGATGGCAATGTTATATTCTAGTAATCCATCCAAATAGCTTCATCATGTCTTGCATTTAACTATTAAATAATAGTGATGATGTGCGGCCGACACTGCCTTGTTTAGCCAACCGTCCACAAGCTTGGAGTCAACTTGTATCTCCAGTTTTCAAATACCCAAATCCTGCTCCGTCCTCAGACCCTTTTGTGATGTATTCTTGCCTCACAAACACTCAAACAGCCAAGAAGCAAATGACCAAAGTTGAACAATAGGTTCTGGCCAGACAGAATTCAAGCAAACTAGGAGAAAATAAGATAATCAAGTGGGAAATCAAGAGATAATCCGAAGAGCCACTCCTGTTCATACTTGGGCAATCTCTTTAGATCATTTAGGCTATAGAAATATCACCCCCTAAATGAGATAAAGAGACCTAGAGACCCACTTGAGTTGCCAAGCTCAAGATATAACACTAGGATTTGAGAGAGAAAGAGTTATGCAAACTTAAAGCCAGTCATTCAAATCTGATTACAAAAGGAGCTTAGGGCTGGCTTTATAGGCATAATACCAGCCATTTAGGCCTCCCAAAGTCATCCATAGGCGGAGGGTACATTTGGGGAAGAGAGGAGATCAAATCAATCCCTCCAAAGTACAAACTAGCTATTCTAATTGAGCTTAGCCACCTTATTAGGATTAATGATTCGACTACATCAAGTGTCAAGCTTATAAGACAGCTATCACATCAATACAATTAAAAATCAGCAAGTTATACAAGTGAAAACCCAAGAAATCCACTGCTAGCTCCAAACCGGGTGAAAGGGTATTTCATTGTACTTTTGGTTAGGTAAAGGCAGCACAATGGGATGCTTTAGGGGTGCTTTGGGCATGTTAATTGATAAATTATTAATTCTTATTTCATGCCTTAACATTTCAAAAAGGTTGGACTTTGTTCGGTCCATTTAATTTCCCCCAAACTAGGCTGCGCTAGACTGCCGCCAGTTCTGCACTGTTGGAAATAACTTGCTGAGTGACTAACCAAATGATGTCCAAAATCCTTGCAACTTGATTTATTTGAAATTTAGCTCCTTAAAATTAAGGAGATTAATCAAGGAAGTCAATCATCCATTCAACAGTTGGCCCCAAAAGATAGACAAAATCGTGTCATTTTTTAGATGGACTACACAGGTCACTATTGGACTTGTTTAGGGCATTTCTGACCAAGGCATGGACTTCCTTTATCTCCTTGGTGCTTGTTTGTTCCTAAGGGCTTAATTGGTAAGGTTTAGAAAGCTCCAAAGGAGGGTCTCCATCATACCCATTGGCTTTGTTGGAGTTTTACCTCAAACTCGAAAGTTCTTCATTCTCATCATAATACGGACTGAGATCAACCATGTTAAAGTTGGCAGACACCCCATACTCACCAGAAAGGCCTTCTTAAAATCTTAAATTACAAGTCATTTCCACACCAAAATGTCCGGCTAAGGCTCCTCAATGGAGTTCTTAAATTACAAGCTCCCTAAAGCCACTTCTCAAAATGCATAGTCAATTCCCCTTAAATAGAAAGCCATTCTCCATATGAAACAAGCCATGAGCATGTTTGAAGCACTTTTCAAGGATGTCCTTAAAATCTTCATCTTTAGCATACAATTCCTTCACACACTCAAAGCCAATTACTTTAGTTTCCAAAGTAGAGAGAAGAAGATACATCCCTCGAGGTGTATGCTACCTTGTTCATCTTGCCACCCTTCTGGTGAATCATGAAATGAAAGGATTGGAGATACTTTACCCACTTCGAATGCCTAGGGTTGAGTTTGTCTTGGCATTGTATGAACTTGAGGGCCTCATGGTTCAAATGTAAGATGAACTCTCCTACCACCAAATAGTGTCGTCAATGCTCCAAAGCTCTCACTATGACATAGAACTCTTTGTCGTAAGTGGAGTACTTCCATTTGGTTTCATAAGTTTCTCACTAAAGAACATAATAGGTCTCTTTTCTTGTGACAAAATAGCCCATATCCCCTCTCCAAAGGCATCCTTCTCCACTTCAAATACTTTTGACAAGCTTGGAGGGGTTAGGATAGGCACACCAATAAGCTTAAGCTTGATTTCCTTAAAGGCCGTTTGAGTTTGCTTGGTCCACTCAAATCTTTTAGGCTTGAGTATTTTGGTCATGGGGGCCACAATGGTGCTAAAATTCTTGACAGACGTCCTACAGAAAGAGGCTAAACCATAAAAACTTCGTACTTGTTGGATTAAGGTTGGAGTTGGCCACCCACAGATGGCCTTAATATTGCTTTTATAAACATGAATCCCTTGAGCCGAGACCACATATCCTAGAACGATGACTTATGGGAAGAAGAAGCGGCACTTCTCCAAGTTCCTATAAAGCTTTTCTTGAGCTAGGATACTCAAGACTTGATATAAGTGCTCGGCATGCTCTTCTTCACTCTTGTTGTACACCAAAATATCATCAAAAATACCACCACATACTTGCTAATGAGGCGTTTAAGACCATGATTCAGAAGCCTTATGAAAGTGCTTGGTGTATTAGTCAAACCAAAGGCATTACGAGCCACTTATAAAGGCCTCCTTTGGTTTTGAAAGTCATCTTCCATTCGTCTCTCTTATAGATCTAAATTTGGTAGTAGCCACTTCTAAGATCAATCTTAGAACAGATAGTGGCCCATGCAACTCATTAAGAAGATCTTCCAACAGTGGGATGGGATAGCGATATTTGATAATAGCCTTGTTGATTGCCTTACTATCCAGACACATCCTCATACTACCATCCGATTTGGGCACAAGTAAGGCCGGAATGGCACAGGGGCTAAGGCTCTCTTGGGTTAAGAGTTTAGCTAGAAAATCATCAACTTGCCATTAGACTTCTTAAGTTTCTTGAGGTCTCATTCAATAGGCTAGTTTATTTTGGAGTGTAGAACCGGGAATGAGGTCGATTCTGTGTTGGATGGATCTTTTGGGAGGTAGGCCATGAGGTATTTCACTGGGAAACACGTGCTCAAAGGTTTGTAAGAGTGGAGTAAGCAAAGGGTGAGAATGTTCCTTAGCTTTGGCCGAATCTTAGCCAAGCAGAATCCACTCTTTGAAAGCTCCAAATTCATGGAGTTTGGGATTGGAGTTGGGTAGTAAGGAAGGTATCCATTCTTGCAGTGTCTTGGGGTTTGTTTTGTGGGGTAGGTTTAAGAGGGGTAAGGGCGATTTTCTTATGATCTTTGGTGAAGGTGTATGTATTCAAGCGGCCGTCATGCATAACTGTTCTATCAAAGAGCCAAGGACGTCCCAAAAGGACATGAAAAGCATCCATAGACACAATATCAGACCACAACTCATCCTTATAATTCTTCCTAATATATAAAGTAAGCAAACACCAAGAAGAGATTTGCAAACCTTCACCTTGATTGAGTCATTGGATAGTATATGGGCTAGGATGAGGTGAAACTGCAAGCTTAAGCTTCTCCACCATGGCCTTGGAGGCCACATTAGCACAACTTCCCCCATCAATAATGAGAGAACATACCTTCACATTCACGGTACACCTAGTGTGGAATATGCTCTCCTTTTGCTCCAAATCTTCTTGGGAAGCAATCCGACTTATGGTCCCCTAATCACAAGTATTTCCCCTTCTTTCGAACCCTCCTTAACTTCTTTTAGAGCTTCATTCAAGAAAAGCTCCTTCTTTCCTCCCTCTTCTTCGTCCTCTAAATCCTCAAAAGAAGCTTAGTATTAGGCCAAAGAATCACTCTCTTGTTAGGACACTCAGGATGCAATGTGATCGAGGCCTTTGCTTCTAAAATATCTGTTCTTGTTCGTGGGTTTTGGTGGTAGTTTGGATGGGGTTTGAGGGGCAGTAGGTTGTGAGGGCTTTATGTTTGTTTTTTAGGGCATTTTTAGGGTGATGTAGGGAGGTTTGTGAAAGGTATAAGGTTGAGGGTTAGGCTTGGTGAACATCCCTTGCCCTTGAGTTTCTTTTGTAACTCCACTTTGTGAGCTAAAGTACTAAGCTCATCTAGGAAAGCATGCAGGGTCCAACTTTACAGTGTGAGCAATTTGCTCATCTAACCCACGCAAACACCTTATCAAGGTTTGTGACTCATCCTTCTTCAAATCACACTTTAAAAGAAGTTGTTCAAAGTCTCTAGTGTACTCCTCTACACTCTTACACCCTTTCTTAAGGTGGTGGAGTTTAAGGAAGTTATCTTGAAGATAATAGGGTTGAAGGAATTCGGACATAGGTTTGGCTTTCATTTTCTCCCAAGTCTTGGTTCTCCCCTTTCCCGTCCTAACTCTCTTAGAAACCACATTAAACCACCAAATAGATGCATACTTTCTAAGCCTTAAAGCAATAATCTTTACCTTCCTATCATCCAAAATGTCTTTGAACTCAAAGACTCTTTGAACGGTTTGAAGCCAATCTAGAGATAGGTTCGAGCCTAGTTGGCCTTCAAATTCTAGTATATCCACCTTGAAATCATTGTAGCTTCTTTCTTTGGGCCTACGGTGCCCTCCTGATCTCCTTACATACTCATCATCGCTTAATTCTTCAATTCGCTTACTTTCACCACCTTCAGAGTCATCCGAATCCTCTCGCTTACTTAAACTTCTTGAACTCCTTAAGCTCCTCCTCCTTTGTTGCATAAGTTGGCCTAGTTGAGTTTGCAAGTACTTGATTTATACCTCAAACTTGGCCTTCTCTTTTAAGGCTTGTTCTGCCACTTGCTCAGGTGTGAGGCTAGAACACATGCTGGAAAAGGGTTCTTTGCGGATTGGTTTTGTGTTTGACTAGGGTTGTGTTTGGGTGAGGAAGCTACGACCACAAAAGGATAGCCAAGCTCTGATACCACTTGATGTATTCTTGCCGTACAATCACCTAAATAACCATGGAAAGCAAATGACCAAAGCTTAACAGTAGGTTCTGCCCATACAGAATTGAAGCAAACTAGGAGAAAGTAAGATAATCAGGTTGGAAATCAAGAGATAATCCAAAAAGCCACTCTTGGTCACACTTGGGCGATCTCTTAAGATCATTTAGGTTACAGAAATGTCACCCCCTAAATGAGATACAGAGACATGGAGACCCACTTGAGTTGCCAAGCCTAAGATATAATACTAGGATTTACGAAAGAATGAGTTATGCAAACTCAAATTCATTCATTCAAATCTAATTATAAAATGAGCTTGGGGCAAGATTTATAGGGGGAATACTAGCCATTCAGGCCTCCCAAAGTCAGCTATAGACCGAGGGTACATTTGGGGAAGAGAGGAGATCAAATCAGCCCCCCGAACTACAAACTAGCTATTCTAATCTAACTTGGTCACCTCATTAGAATCAATGATTCAACTAAGTGAGGTGTCAAGCTTAGAAGACACCCTATTACACCAATACAATTCAAAATCAACAAGTTGTCCAAGTGGAAACCCAAGAAACAAAGCCCTTCTACACGTCTAGCTCCAAATTGGGTAAAAGGGTATTTTATTGTACTTTAGCTCAATAAAGGTAGCACAAGGGGGTGCTTTGGGGGAGCTTTTCATGTTACTTAATAAAATTGTATGTCTTCTTTCATGCCCTGAAGCTTCAAAAAGGTTGGACTTAATTTCCCCCCAAACTAGGCGGCGCTGGATTACCGTTAGTTAAGAAGAGCAATCAAGGCAATCAATCATCCATTTGGCAGTTGGCCCTAAAAGATAGACAAAATCGGGCTATTTTTTTTATGGACTGGATAACTCACTGTTGGACTGGTTTAGGGCATTTATGACCAAGGCATGAAGTTCCCTTATCTCCTTGGTGCTTGCTGGTTTCTGAGGGCTTAATCGATGATGTTCAGAAAGCTCCAAAGGATGGTCCCCATCACTTTAGAAAGTAAGCAGTTTAGCTTTCGGGGATGTACAACAACCATAAGCCTCCATAAGTGTAGACATACCCCCACAATGGTGCTGAAAGATCCCCCCACCACCAGCTTGGCCCGAGTTGCCTCTAGCAAACTCATCATATTCAAGAGGATCCATCATTCTCGAGTGGGAGCCCATCGAATCAATTTTTCAACCTTTATATGCTCTGGATCCCCAAATACAATATTGTCAAGGCATAAAGCCCACTTGGTTTCCTCAAGATAATGAATTAAAAACAACTAATTTTGTTCAATAGGGCAGGCTTGAATATGTCCCAAACATTGTGAGTTTTGGCTATAAAAATCAATCATCAACGATAAAAGTTGTCTTGTTATGAATGTTATGTTGTTATTATGCAGGTTAGTGATGTCATATTGAGTAAATGTTGTCTGGTTATGTTATATTCTTTTTATGATTTTATTAAATTTTTTATATATTTATATAGAAAAAATAAAAGAAGAGTCAAAAGATGATAACAAGCCGTTTATGTAAATTATTTATGTTGTGTGACTTTTGCTAACTTTTGGCTTATATTATTAGAGTGAATGAACTTTACTATTTTTGGACAACCTAGTGGTCTATAGGACCATAAATAAAATACTAAGGACTTATATAACCTTTTTCAATAGTTGAGGGTTTTTTCTCCTAAAATATTTGAGGTTATATTTGATCAAAAGATGTAATCCACTAGTGTACAAGAATTTTTTCTTTGTTTGGTGCATAAATAACTTCTAGTTTAGACGGCCATAAAAAATATAGTTACTTTTTTTAAATAAAAAAAAAATAATCCTATGTGATGTGATTTATTCTTTCATTCATATCATGAAGTCGGATTATGTGTTATTTTACTTAAAAATTTGTGGAGATAACTCTCTAATAATCAAGTTTTCAGTATTTGTAAGAACTCGACCTATGGTCAAAGTGGCTAATGATATAATTTATAATGTTAATGGCCAACTCCTAAGTGAGTTTTGGGCAAATCTAAGAGCATATGCAATGATGATCCAGGTTTTTGAGCCAAAAGCAGGGATCCACACCCTCCACATCAACCTAAAATCCCACTTTTTCCTCTTTTCTACATCCTATGGATCACCAACTTGGATCATAAAGTAAAATATTATATTATGGACCCCACCACTAACACATTATTTGGTTTTAGACTTTTATTTTGTGTATTTTTGTGAATGATTGTAGACTAATTATTCATATATTTTCCTAAAAATTGAATAATTAATATTTAATAATGAATTTTTTGTAAAGGTATAATCGTAAACTTAATAATATAAATATTATTGCAATAGTTCGACTTTTAAAAAATTACAATAGCTTCATTTAAAAAAAACACGAGTTTAAAATTAAAAAATTACATGAGTTTAAATTTAAAATTAAGAATAAAATCGAGTCGTTTAACTTAAAATATACATCACAAGATGTCATTTACGACCTACGTATATGTCGCTTCCATATTTCTTCAACCAAATCTGCCTAGAGATGCACATGTGTTTTAGGGGTATCGAACTATTATTGTTTTGTGTTAGTAGGTTGTATAACGGGGATGAACGTCATATCGAACATTAGGCTCTGGGGTAGTACCCTCCACTTGCTCTTAATCGAAAGCAAGGTCATATGAATCTTGTTCGTCCTCAACAATCATGTTGTGAAGTATTACATATGCCTTCATCATAAGTGCGACGACTTTCTCTTTCATGTATCTAGCAGGGCCGCGAACTATGGCAAAATGAGCTTATAGCACACCAAAGGCCTACTTGACATCCTTCCTAGCTGCCTCTGGATGTTGAGTGAATAATTTTGCCTTTGGACCTTGCAGGAGGGGGATAGTTCTCACAAATGTCACCCATTTCGGATAAATACCATCCGATGGAAAGTAGCTGATTTTATACTCATGGTCATTAACGATATACTCGCATTTTGGAGCACGATCTTGATACTCATGGTCATTAACAACATACTTCCAGGCATTCCGAAGAAAGGTAGTTTGGTGGTGTATGATATGGTGGGTACTGCATGTGGTTATTAGTAGGCACATTTGTGTTACTACGCTCAACATTTTCTGTTTCATCATCTCCATCAAGTAAAGTCGTAAATGTACATGGGGTATTCGAATCCATATGGTCACAAATGATACCTACATACATGGAACATTTGTTTTTTTGTCATAACTTGCATCATTTTTTAACATTTATTCGCATAAGTTACATATATATATTTCAATTAATTTGCATAATTTCATAACAAATAATGTATATAATTTCCTAACTAATACACTAAGTGAAGTATTTTGGATATCATTATTTTAGTTCTTTCCTAACGAGTCAAACTTGATCAACATAACTCATTCATCATATTAAAAATTTAAGCATGATATTATTAAACATCAAAGCTCCTAACATGTAACTAAATGTTTTAAACATATAAGAATTCAACATTATATGTAACACTTAATTTACATAATTTCATAACAAATTATGTATATAATTTCCTAACTAATGCACCAAGTGAAGTATTTTGGATATCATTCTTTTAATTCTTTCCTAACATATTAACCTGAATGAAAATAACTCATACATCATATTAAAAAATTAAGCATGATATTATTAAACACCAAAGTTCCTAACGTGTCACTGATAAATTTTTCAGGCATATAAGAATTCAACATTACATCTAACAATTTGTGACTAAACAGTTCACATATAAATTATAATAGAAACTCAATTAATTTACGTGAACATATGCATGAGCTAAACTTAATTACAATTAACCCTAAATTAATTCACTTGAACATATATATGAGCTACACTTAACAAACAAATGTATGTACAAAGATTAACAACAAATTCATTAAAATAAATCATTATCGATGCCATAAATAAAAACTTTAAAAACAAATATATGAATATTTAAAAAATGAAAATTTTCAATTTATAGAATCACTTATAAAATCCCAAACTTCTTTGTTCTCTTCTTATCTCACGCTAAAAACATAACCTTTTTAACCGCTTCAAAACTTTTGTAGAGAATATGAGAGATAGATTCTTTGTTTTTTAAGTGTGAATTTACACAAAAAAAAGGTGTGGGTATGATGGAGATCCCTTAAGGAGCACTAATTTGGAGGTCCAAGGCAGTCAAGGTAATCCAACTTAGTCATCAAAAGTCCAAGGAACAAGTCGGATTTTTACAAGTTTAAAAGGAGCTAGTTGCTGTGTTAATTCTATCAACATAGTCGGTTTTTGTGAGCTTAATTACTTAGGTCTTTTCTAGGTTTAAGTCAAATATTTTGTCATGGGTTTAAAGTTCAAGAAGTTAGCTTTCCAAAAAAATAAGTTTCAGCTCATTTGGACTTGATTTGATAATTCAACCCAACTCTTAAACTCAAACTGTCTAGCCTGGAATTTTGGGACAGTCTTAACACGGTTGTGCTTTTGTTATTTCATAGAATCAATGACATCCAAATCTTGTAATACTTTTTATGTTAGTTATTTTAGTGCCTGATTATGCACAGTCCGATTAATTAGGCCAATTGAGCCTCCTAATGATGTGCAAATCTAGATTTCTCAAGTGGGGGAGTTTGTTGACGTCTTGAGTTCCCCCTATGGAAGGAAACCTATACTCATCAAAATGAGGTGGCCCAAAAACAGTCAAAAATCGGTGCATACGACACTCTCACAGCCGGTTGGTTAGCCTAAGAGGTTTACCCTCTTAGTGGGTTTTCTTCACTAACCTTTGTGCTTGCTTGGCTGTCTAGTCATGCTTAGTCACCCTATGATTCACTCAAGGAGAGAATGCCTCGTGGGTCAATGAGGATGTGCCATTTTGCAAGCATATATTCAAACACCATGGGCTTGAGGTGGCGTGCATGCATAAGCTTTGCTTTTTGAGGTGGCAGCCATGGGATGAAGACCTTCCTAGCAAGGAAAACATGACCAAGCTACCTAGTATCACTAAGGAGTGAGTTTAGTTGATTATTTTGTTAAAACTGGACTCATTGTTTATGCTTAGCATAGATTTAGGACATGCAATGTAATTTAGCTAAGTAAGTGTACTTAGCAAGTTTCCTAATCATTAAGTAACCTCCTGATGGTTAGCTAGTGAGGGAGGAAAGGCTTAGGTGTGCCTTATAAGTAGCCTAGCCATTCATTTTGTAATAATAATTTGATGAATTTTAAAGAAAAGCTTGAGTGAAAACTCTTTTGCAAGGGTGGATTCCCTTGTGTTAAATTCCAAAGTGTTGTATCTCTAAGTTGGTTCCTTAAAGTGGTGATCTGTTAGGTCTAAATCAAACTTCTTCGTGATACTTTTGTTGTATCCACGAAGCCTAGTTTGGATGAACCCTTGAGAAGTTTGGTGGTGGTGAAATCTGTATCCATCAATCTGCAGATGCCTTGCTCTTGACTCTCTAGGTGTGGATTCATTTTGGTGAGTTAAGTTCATATCTTTCACTTTTATCTTCAAATTCACTTGTTTTCTTTCTAAAGTGAGTTTGAGTTTGTGCCTTGATTGTAATCTTTCATGGTTTAAGTTACACTCTTGAATTGAGTTTAAGCTTAACCCTTGATAGATACATCAGGGCATTTATAGAAATAAATATCAAACAATTACAAAAAATTACACAAGCAAGCTGTTGTGCACAAAGTGCCTCTATAACGACACCATTTCTAGGATTTTTCCTTTTTTTTACCACACATCCAACAGCTCTTTAAAAAAAAAAGTGTCACGCCACCAAAAAGACGTTGTTTAAGGGTGTACCTGACAAAAACAAAAAGGAAAAAGGGTGCAAGCAAATTAGAGCCACAAGCTTAACTATGGGGTGGGTTGGAAGGCTCAACGCTGTAGCCCATTTTCCGAACTGCAGGCCGAAAATTTGGACCACAGTCCTAGCATTGCAAATGCTCTAAGGGGGTCCTTCATTTTTATCCATATTATCTTACTCACTATTAACTTTTTTTTTATATAAAGCAGTATTTAATTATTTTTTGCCAATCATATAGGCCTGCACACATGCACACCGCACATGTAGTCAATAGTCAGTTAGGAATCTCAATTTGCTCCAGGTCTATAATTAACGGATTATTGGCGCCTAGGAAAATTTTCTTTACTTGAAACACTCTTATTATTAGATTTGGCTCGTAAGATGTGCAGACATAAAGGTATTTTAAGAGGTGAGTTATTATTAAAGACTTTCGATGCTTGCTTTCAAAAAACTTTGGAAACACAAAGACGGAAAATATAACATTTGAAAGACTATATATGTAAAGATCTCAATCTTAAATTCTTTTTTTTTTTTTTGTTTAATTTAATGGCTCAATTCAATCATAAGTTTTAAACCTATCTACTTAATACTTCTTTAAATATCCTGAGTTTAAAGGGGCAAAAAAAACATGTTTATGCATATTAGATATAATCAACTTTCTAAAAATGTACAACTTTTCAGATCTCACATTTCAATCTGATATGAATTACAGTACACTAGTCTGGACCCGTGCTGTGCACGCTGCATGTTAAAATAGAAATTTCATGACATATACTATGCAAGTAATGAACCAATAGCCATTGTAGACATAGTTAATATTATAATTTAGGAAAGATAATAGCATAATCAATGAAAAATATATATGGATAGCAAATTCATATATAACCATTGGGATGAACAACTAAAAACCACATGACTTAGAAAAAGGTCTATAATAGTATGATAGAAATAGTATATTGTGATTATGACAAAAGATACACTAAATAACATGATGAGCAACCAATCCATCACGCCAATGACGAAGAATCCACCTCCTCCTTTTATACCTACAGAGGAAATAAAGTTTTAGAAATAATTTGAATGACAATGATGGGGTTAAAGTTTATATTTACACGTGATCTACCTTGTGTACCTAACATTGGTCTTTCGTAAGTAATAAACCTCTTCCGCCCAATGAACTGGTGCAATCAAAGCGACAGGAACCTCTACGTCATAGTGACGTGGGGGCTCCATGTCAAATACCCATGGTTGACCTATGTAATCATCTATAATCGCATAAAGCGATAGATGACCATATGGCTATAGAAAATATTAACATAGGATAGTCAACAGCAAAAGAATAAACTGTGTTAACTATGATACGTAGGAAAAACTGTAATACTTGTGATGCATACACATCCAACTGGGCAGTCGTTGTATGCAAAAGAATTCGAGCATCCTCATGAAGAACAGTAATCTCTCTACAACCTGTATTATCTTGCAAGAGAACTCTGAAGATATACCTATAATTTTAAATAGCACAGGATAGTTATAATAATGCAGACATGTATTTGGAAAAGTAGAACAAAGTACATAACAATAGGCAATCAAGTACGCAAACCTCTTTTGTGTCAAATTTGGACATTGACATGTACAGCAAGGTACATTCAGAGCGAATACGTGAGAGTGATCACCTTTTTTGCAATTAGTGCAAACGTCATAAATCAACAGGTGAATTTCAATGACGTATGTAAAAAAGTCGGCAATATCTGACTTGTATATTGTGAACTGTAAAGATTATGTTTTGTTAAAATAATATATGCAAGCATAAAGTTACATTTGTAAGGGAAATTTCTAGCTTACATGTCGCGTAGATGCATATTCATATAATCTAATCCTTCGAGCGTCGAACAACTTCTCTAGATTGTACATATTTAATGTTCTCTTACACATGAAATCAAAATGGGTCATCACACACTTAGTGCCAGAGAACCTAATATATGTAGGGAGGGTAACATGTGTGAGATCAAGTATATATAACTTATAGGGGAAATGGAAATTAAAACTAATATTGTTGGTTGTATATACCATCCTTCAAAGTCTTCTGTTGCTTGAACGTCCGGGTTAATCAGCAATCTACTAATTTGTAAAGTAGAAACCGATATTCCTAAAAATATATTTTATGCAAGAAAACATATTAATAAAGTATACCATCATAGTGATGTTAACCAATCTGATGGGGTGAAAGTATATGAATTGGATGTGATGGTACCTTGATATTCTCTAATGTGCACTCTTGAAGCAAGAAGTATATTTTCAGTACCCAAATGTTGCTGAAGGTGGGTGCCCTCAACTTCCACGAAATCTCCCCATAAAGTTAGCCTCAACGGGCGCATGCTACATATAAGAATTAGATGTACTAATATTATTAGGGAGAGTAATATGCATTAATAGAAAAGGAAAAATCTATACTAATGGAAATACATACTGCATATCAGAAAGCAATAATTCGCGCCTTGCAGTGCCCCTGTTCCTTGTCGTTTCTAATGGCGATATTGCCACTACCATGCCGATGACGTCTGTACAACAAAATGATATAAAAATGTTATAGATAATTGAGAGGAAATACATATAGAAATTTAGGTACTTAAGTTCACCGTGTTAATTATACGTACCTATAACATTGTCACGTGTTCTTAGACGCCGAGGGACAACAATGAATGACACACAAGGTGGTAGGTGCTGGTAAGGAATATCAGGACAATCCTCAACCACGCCAAGGAGTCTCGATCTCGGCGTAAAAACCAACTTCAAATTGTTCTTTACCACATTCCTTTCTCCATCTGTCGTAGCATCAACCAAGACCCCAGAGATATGGTAAGCTTTGCCAGCATTGAGTATAGATTTCCATTGGTTAATTTGAGCATCACCTTCTACGCTAGCGAATATCTCATCACGCTATAAAACAATCAACTCCATTGATAAGCAATATACTTGTACATGGTGGGAAAATTTTTAGGAACTTCAATAAACCAATACCTGATAGTCCATGAATATAACTTTCCACAATGTGCGTTGCTCATATACTCGAACCGTCATTGATCGCACGAGTCGAACAATTAGGGTGACCGATCTATTGCAAGGGTTGATGGCACATATGGGCATAGAAGTATGCACTAAACCTGACATATCTGTAACCATTAATAAAAGAAGAAAATAGATTAGTATAATCCAATGTAGTGAACACATCATGATAGCGAATGAAATCTACACTAATGTAAATAACACCATTGTTATATGAGTAGAAGGGACTAACCAAGCATCAGGAATGCCATTAAAAATTTCACGGTAGACAATATTTTTGGTCATGTTGTGAGGCACATCCCTTTTGTTGCAAATTAAGAACATTAGCCCTGAAGGACAGGTGACGCTAGAGATAGCTACACATAGTTAACCGTGGGAGAACACAGGTTCTGGGAGATAAACTCCTACATATTGTAATGTTTGGCCTTGACTTTTATTAATTGTCATTGCAAAACCCAATTTTAAAGGGAACTATCTTCTCTTTAAGGCAAATAGCAAGTCCTTAGCTGAAGGACTTAAGTCAACCCGTGGAATAGTCACTACATGCCCAATATTTCTTCCAGTCAAGATTTTGGCTTGGACAACCTTAGTACCAAGTCTTTCAATAATCAAGCGAGTGTCATTGCATAACCCAATTGATGGGTCAAGATTTCTTAGCATAACAACAAGCACACCAACTTTCAACTGAATTTCATGATTCGGGAATCCTGAAAAGTTCATACCATGTAGCACCTCTGGTGGATTAATGTCATCAATAACGGAATCAATGTTGGTTGCTAGGAATGTGTCATAACTCAGGTATGTACGGCTACAACCGGGAATCATTGATAAAATCTTAGAATTTATTTCATCCACATCAGTGTTTAAGGGGGCTAATATACAACAGTACTGAAAGTATGACTCGTTTCTGTATCTTTCCACTAATCCTGGGTAAACAAACTCAATCAACTTCGTGAGGCCGTTGTTGTCATTCTTAATGAGAAATTCTTCAGGAATCTTTATCCAATCCAATTCTACCGCCTAAAAATGAGTATCCTTGCACACGACCATTACCAACATTCAAAGTCCATTCTGCAAAACTTCATAACTGCTCATGTTCGTTGTCACTTAAATTTGAATGCATAAGGCGCATGTTGGTTCTAAGATGTTGAATGTTGTAGTAAGACCAAAAGGTTGCATTTGATATTGAAGATGCAACGATATCTGCTCTACTACCCTTTGTAACAACAGGAAGTATTTGCTTGAAATCACCTCCAAAAATGACCATTTTCCCCCCAAATGTTTGGTTCTGATTGCATAGATCTTGTAAAGACCGTTCAACAGCTTCTACCGTGTAACGATGGGTCATGGGAGCCTCATCCCATATGATAAGTGATGTTTCCCTAATTAGCTGTGCTAATTCAGACTGTTTAGAAATGGAGCATGTGGATGTCTCATCTGCATCAATTGGTATTTTAAACATTGAATGAGCTGTTTTCCCAAAAGGTAATAACAATGCAGCTATTCCAGAGGATGCCACGGATAGCACTATAAACCCTTTTGACCTAAAATGTGTTCCGATAGTTTTCCAAAGATATGTTTTTCTAGTTCCCCCACTACCATAAATAAAGAAGCAACCTCCTCCTCCATGTTCATCTGCTTGAATAACTGATTGGAAAACTCGCATTTGATCTGAATTCAATGTTGGTATCAACATTTGTAGGTTATGGCTTTCTTGCTCTTGATCATAATCAAGTTGTTCTCTAATAAGTCTTTTACCAAGTTGATGCACCAGATTAGGTGATGGCAAAGGCATAAGAGGGTAGTCCCTTAATGATCTGCCATTCTTATTCAAAATCATCTCAATTTCATAAAGTCCAAGGTCCTGTTGTTGTTTAACAGTAATCTGTAAACTATGGTCTCTGAGATCCCTCTTTATTCGTCTTTGTAAATCATCAATAAGGTCTTCCCAATGTTTCTCCCACAATCGATGGGGGTCAAACACTTATGAGAACATAAGCATTGAACAGAACATACTTCGAAGTTCAGTCCCTGCTGCCCATACTAATGCTTCTGCTAGTGCCTCATGCCACTCATTAGCATCATCGACCAACCCTTGTGCCAAGCAAGCTTCCTTAAAAGTTAAATATAATATTCCACTAATGGTTCTTAAATCCTCATATGATGTAGCTCCTTGAATAATGTGCAACAACATTCGCAGATGGTATCTCTCGCCTACGTTTGGGTGAGCATAGGGCAGTCGGCCAATGCATACCCTTTATTTTCTTTTGGTCCATTTCCTCATTCCTTTATTCCATACATAATAAGATGGGAATGTTGCATAGGTGTAAGGTCTTGCTTTAGGATCTTCAATATTCGCCATGAACCAACCTATGAGCATAGTAACCCTCTGTGCTCCTTCTTCCGCAACCCTATGAAGTCGATCACGATCATTGAATATAACATATTGCTGTCCCAGCAAGTGGTACTGCAATAGTTCAACTGACGGATAACGTTGTGTGATCTCGAATTCAAATATTCTCCAAACAGCATCCACTGGTGACACATAACGACAATCCAAGTATTGTTTAATCTCATTGACATCTTCATAGTTAGGAGGACCAATCCCCTATTGAGGATTCTGGACATTGTCCTCGATCACTATGGTAGCTTTGTCAGCTCCCTTATGCATGTATTTGTGAAGGTACTTAATGACCTTTTGTGCACACCGCTCTACATTAATATGTGCATCGTATTTGACACATAGATCACGGTTATATTGGATTATCCATCTATTGTCCATTCTCTTACCACGAATAGTTACACTTCGACCATCATCCCGACGCCTGTATTTCACAAAACCATTTTCTTCAATAATGGTCTTATAACAGAAACTCTTAGGGTAATGCTTTGTGCATGTGTTACAATCCATGCATGGAGCATACGGGATGTCAGTGCCACATGGACCATGTATCATATGTCTTGTAACAGTTTTGAACGCCAGGGGGTCAGTGTGTTCATCAGGGAGCTCTGCGCATATAATATGGTCGATGTCTTCAGTGCACGTAGGCTTGTCCTCACTTGCAAGGGTTAGCAATATATGGGCATGTGGTAATCCCCGTTTCTAGAATTCAATAACATGTATATCTACAGATTTAACGGATGAGTATAGGATAGGAGGATTAAAATAAATGCCAATAAATAAAGCAATATTGAGATTTAATAAAATGCTAAATACATGAAGTGGGTAGATGACAACATTACCTGCAATACCTTTACCGAAAAGATTTCTCTCCTTGAAGTCTCGTTTTAGCTCTTTTAGCCTTAAGCGAAATACTCGAGCAATAATGTTTGGCCGGTAATTCGCATATTGGCCTAGTTGTTGTGCTAGAGCTTCTTGGATTTCCGGCCAATTAGGATTGCTGGTGAATGTGACAAAAAAATCTGGATAACCCATTTGATTGCAGATGGCCATTGCATCCAAAAAATGTTGTCTCATATAGCGTGGTCCACCTATGAATGATGCAAGTAGTATTAACCTTTTTCCCACTGCATGAGCATCATTTTCACCGGCAGTAATAGCATCTTGCAAGCCGCTGTATAATTATGCTCGCAATGTGCTTTGGTGATTTTTGATATATAGTAACCTCCAAGCCTCAATTGCAATATAACAATTCACAATAAATTGAAGGAACAATCTGCTGCATCGAAGTAGAATGTTTCTTTCGTCAAACCTATGTTGTACGAGGAAGGCATAAAATTCTCTCATTGTCACCATTACTCGATTACTGCTTGATCCCCCCACACATTGAATGTAAGCTGACCAACCATCCATTCCATAAGGAAATAGGAGTGGGTATTGAAAGGGCATATACGATGGTTGCGTTTCATATACTCGCTGTAAATTTCCACCGATTTTTCGAACAATAATATCTCGATGCTCTTCACCTCCAACGTCACCACTGACTATGAGAGCTGCAACATCATCCGCAGTAGGTAATGTGTATTGTCTTCCAGGACGTGCTTTAATAATGCGAATCCTTAAATTAATCACAACATTTGCCTTGAAGATATCACGTGCATTGTGAAAAACCTTGATGTAAGGGTTCACAACATCAAGCATATGTTATAAAGCCTATAATATTTCCTCATCAACTCCACCCACACTTTGTTGACCTTTTAAAGCTCGACATCTATTTCGCACTTCGTCATGTGTGCCATAGATATATAGCTGACCAAATTTGGGTCGTTGTTCTTCTGCAGGGAGTAATGAACCAATTTGGTCGTAATTATTTTCACTTATTCTGAAGGAGTAAGGACCATGCCCATCCATTGTAGAGCGGTCGATAGCTCTACCCATTGATGTGAATGATCACATGGAGTTATACGTCCTTATATTATCAAGAAAATTAGGCTGATTCAACAATGTTTTTAGCACTGGAGGAGGTGGGGCAATGGCAGCAATATAACACATCCACTTTGACAACATATCATAAATCGAGGTTGTGACACACTACCTCTTGCAACTCACTCATCCAACCACATGGACGCTCGACATTGGCCATAAGAAACGAAAGTTCCCGTGAAATTCCAACGGCTTGAGAACCTTCTTGCAGGTGGAGTGCTACGTGCAATTGCTAGTTGCAGTTCTCTACATTGTGACTGATAGCGTTCGCATTCCACGATGAATTGGGATTGTGTGTGATCTGGATTACGCCGATTAAATAGCCTCCGTCTTGCGTTTTGTCGTGCAAGTCTAGCTCAAAGCCTATTTACAGTGCTCTCACCACTTCCACTTGGAATTTCCATCGCTACTTCAGGAAAATTATGTGCGTTATTAGGTAAAAGTTCATCATTTTGTTGTTCAGTGAAGCAGATGTAGTTGCATCCATGCACTATTTAGTAACATTATTTTCCCCTATACAGTATGATTTTGTATAGATTTGTGAAGGAATTTTAGGAGTGCCACAAAGTTTGATAATGTAAAGGGTGGTTGCAATCTGCTTGGTATGTAAATCTATCTAATTGGTTGTCAAAGTGTGACTCACACAGTATGATTTTGTACAGAAGTTTCATCTATTTCACGCTCTTTTAGGCTCCATTGTGTTGTACATTATTTATTTTGTGTTTAATATATAGGAAATGAACTATGCAAAATATTGAGAATTTGACGAAAATCGTGTGCTTGGGGATAAAATCAAAGGAAAAGTATACTACCTATTGTATGATAAAGGACATATTATTAATTGAAGCAATTTTAGGAGGTCCACAAAGTTTGACAATGTAGAGGGTGTCTTTAATTTCATTGGTATGTAAATTATCCAACTGTTTGTCAAAATATGACTCCTATAGTATGATTTTGTATAGAAGTTTCCTCAATTTCATTTTCTTTTAGTTCAATTGTGTTATACGTTATGGTTTGTGTATATAATATTTAGGAAATGAACTATGATAAATGTTAAGAATACTGCCTCTTATTTCACAAAGGACGTATTATTCATTGAAGGAATTATAGGAAGGTCACAAAGTTTGATAATGTAAACTGTGTTTTTAATTTGCTTGATAGGTAAGTATAAATAATGTAAGTAAACAATTTCTAGTAACCAAATAGGTAGTATAATAATTATACACGTATATTATTTACATTAAGTATTGTAATTACTAATTATGTGCATATGTAATTTACATCGTAAATATTATGGTAATGTTTGTACGTGGAATTATTATTATCTTAACGTTGATTTTTAGGTTTTCCATCTTAACCAAAGGTAAGTATAGGATATATATCAGATGTTGGTTTTAATTCATGTGGAAATGTACACAATGGGTTATCTGTATAACAGGTGAAAGCTGTAATGTTATTATCGATATGTTTTTTACAACGCATACTATACTTCATATATTGATGACAAATATGTGCATAAGAGTACCCAAAATATTAACGAACAATATGTGCACATTATGCCCACAAGAAAATTATAAAGAAATGGAATAGAAACAAAGAAGAATACGCGAACGTAATGAGTATAGTAATATGATAAACTAACCTCAACAAATATCAATATTCAGGACACACCGGCGAGAAAAGAATGCAAACTTTCTTTTATGTGTTTGTCAAAGAAAAAACAGAACACAACAAAGATAATTTTTTCAGCACTGAGATCTCAAGTTGGGTAACGACATTATTAATCTAACCATAAAGAATTTAAGATAAATTATTGTACAAATATTACTTTCGCATGTGCATATGTATTATAGATATGAATTTATCTAAAATCATTGATATCAATTTAAAGAGCTTTATTATACAAAAAAAATTGTGCATATTTGGTTATCAAATGTAAAATATACAGTATATGTCATTTAGTTCAACTAATACAATTTTTGAAAGTTGTTTTCAAAAATCCGAGTTCAAATTTTGCCTACATTGATCAGGGCGCCTCATCCACACTAGAAAACCAAAATAAAAGCAGACAACTTATAATTGATGATATATAAAATGTGCAAAAGAGAATTCCGTATAAGCAGTTAGCAGTAGGTTGCATCCTTGGCCCTGTAATTGGCTTAATGGCTTCCAGGCATGCATGCAAAGTGCACTCTACTCTTTTTTTTTTTCTTTAATTTGACATCTAATTTGACCCAATTACAAAAGCTCGTTTGTTCATTGTCAATGATTTATTCAATAAATATTTTTTTATTTCTTTACATGACCAATTATATATAGTCGACTAATAATATATATTAATGTGATGTACAGAAAATATATAAAAAAAAAGTGGCACACAACCTCCCCCCTCCAAACACTAATAATTTACAGGATTAATTGCCAGTGAATATTGTGTATTAACATGTAAATTCAAACTTTTTGTTGCTCATTAATATGAACAACATATTCAAACATCAAAAACAAATTGGCCAACATAGATGAAACATAGTTGAAATCGCACATAGTCTAAAAGTGAAATCAGAAATTTCAAACATTCACATGACTCTCCACCATCACATTATTCAATAACACAGACCCCGTCACCCAAAAAGAAACTATATTACCCTCTTTTCATTAGTGTTCATTACTAATAGTAGGAGTGATTAATTAATTAATTGATTAAGTTTAGTGTTATCTTAATTATTATCTGTGGAAAAGATTAATCATTAAGGGGAAGGAGGCAAGCACACTCATGCACCTTGAACATGCCAAAGAAAAAAGATGACACTGATCGATAGATCAGGGATGAGAATGACATGACATGGGGCAGCTTATTATCTAATAATTAAGCTTGTAATTATCTATGCACAATACCCCATTACATGCACACAAACATAATGTGCTTGCAAAGTTGGATATGTCTCAAAAAAGCTAGACCAAGTATAATTTGCAATTATAACGGCAATATAATTATACATCTGGCGAACTAAACGCTTGCACTTTTGTGTAGTCTTGAACTCAAGATTAGCATACATCCACACACACACACACACACACACACACACACACACACATATATGTAAGACCCACGTTTTTGTTTACCATTAAGCTAACTATATGAGTTAAATGATTATCGACGTGCTTTTGGGAGCAATAATTTTATTAAAAAGGATTATTCTTGCTATTATTGATTTCAAAGTTAATTCGTGCTATTTGCACCTTTAAATTATATCGATAGTTTGATTTAGTCGTTTCTCGAATTTAGTTAGGACGCCGGCTTTAAGACCCTTCAACCCCGATCTTAGACTGATTGATAACGAATTTGGGATCGGGTTGTTGTAGTAATTGGGCATAAAAGACACAAAAAAAGGGGGGAAATCAAAAAGGGGGCGAAGCCCCCTTTCTTCAGAAAAAAAACACACGACAGAGGAAGAGGGGATCTCAACCCAGCCCCCACAACCCCGAAACCCAGAGAGAGGAAGAGAGAGAGATTGAGCGAAGAGGAGAGAGAGAGGGAGGGTTCACCGACGACTGGGGGTCGGTCAGGTGCGCCCCGTTGCCCTGCTTCCCGTCGACCACCGCAGGGAGAGATCGAGCAAGCTGAGGGAGCAAGATTGAGAGTGGGGGTTCGGTCCAATGGTTGGGGTTTCGAAACCCTCAGCCCCATGCCACCCCGGCCGTCGCACTCGACGGTGGAGCCCACGCCAACAACCACCAGCAGCGGCAACAACCCAGCAACAAAGAGCGGCAGAACCAGGTCTGGGTATGCTGATTTGGGTATGTGTCGGGCTAGGGTTTCAATCACATCAATTAGGCGTGCGTTGGGACTAATTGCATCGAGGATTGAGGGTTTCCGGCCCTCAAAGTCAAGCCCAAGCCCTTAGAACAGGTCCTCTAGCATGGAATCGAGGTGGATGTTCCTCGCCTCCTAAAATAGTATTAATTACGAAACGTTTTAACCTAAATGATGATTTATGTCGACTTAGGTTTAGTTAATTTCATGGATTATGTGATGAGAAACTATGCATGTGTAGAATAGATTCGAATATATTAAGCTTATACATTTCGAAGTTAATCATGCATGTTTAGCTTTGATTCGAATCTATTTAGTTAATTGATGCCTGAAAACTATCTCGAAGTGGATTATAAATGTTTATACACGCCTGAAGTTTAGATAATTCATAATCGTTTGCGAACTTCGAAATGAATTATGAATGTTTAGAATCGTTATATACATGATTAGTTAAATCATGATCGTTTAATAACTTCAATATAATAAACGAATGCCTAGAATCGGAATATGCTTAAATGACTTAATTAGATTCGAATTATGACTTCGATGTAATAAACGAACGTCTAGAATCGTATTACGTTTATATGGCTTAATTAGGCTTTTGATATAATGAATGAACGCCTTGAATCACACCATGCTTCCATGGATCAGTTACACTTGAAAGTGGCATGTATAGTTAGTTAGGTGTACTTTAAAAATGACATGGGTATGATATGCTTAATTCCTAAACGTAAGCCATTAACGTAATCGAGTTTCATCCCTTGTTAGTTTAATACTGTTCATTAAGTGCCTATTTCAAGTTGATGCGATATAGATATATCTGTATATGTGTTTATATATGCTATAACGCACCGCTGAATGAGGTTGCTTGCCCTGGTAAGTGCATAAACCCCATTCCACGTCTTTTTACAAGCTAGCATGACAATATTCTATGATTAATGAAATTCGAAAACCGAGATGGTAGTTGGATGGTTTGAGGAAGAACCATGAGTGGTTCGAGGTTCTTGTAGTACGGTGCTTGTGAGGAGGGAGTTCGGGTTGTGAATTGACCGCAATCGTGTGAATTGCGAGGCCATGTACGGCTCATTGTGTTGAATTGATTATGAAAGCTTTCTTTGCATGTTCTATGCTTTTCTTATAAATGAAATGTGAATGAGGTCTAAGTAAAGTATGTTGATGAAAATAAAGTATTATGTGCATATTCCAAGTATGATTTATGAATGAAATGCTAAGTAAGATACGATTACGAAAAAGAAGGCCTTATGAGCATGTTTCATGCATACCCTATGAATGAGATATGAGATTTGAATGAGACTTGAAATGTGTGTGTGCCATATGCATATCATATGAATGAAATGCCAAGAAAAGTATGATTATGAAAAGAAGTGACCTTATATGCACATCATATGAATAAGGTTTCATGTATAGTTTAAATGGAATGGTAAGAGGTTACGTTTATGAAAAACGAAAGATCCCTATGCTTAGCCCTCGATGCTCGCTTATGTGCTTAACTGCTTTTTAGTAAAGGAACTTAGTCATTCAGGGATCTAGAAATGTGTTTGAGTGGTTAAAATGAAGTTTATGGTTAGTAATCCTTCCATAAGGATTTTATGAATGCCTAATATGATAGTGAAATATGAATACGTGATATGTGACTAATATGAATATTATTACCAGTAACGATTTTGGTTTTAAGGGGGTCGGGGGACACTCACTGAGCGTGTGGTTGCTCATCCCACTACTATTTCCCCTTTTCCCCAGGTGTTCCTGCACACAGGAAGAAGTTGAGTAAGCTATATCAAGATGGAGTCTATTCTTACTTGCAAGGTGTCATGTGTGCCTACTTACGTCTTAAATGAAATCTTGTAAAGTTTGTAAATGTTTGTAAACAAGTATTCTAGTTCATGTAATGCATATTGTTTATGAGTCGCTCTATATGGCCATGTGAGTCGACCATCTAATTAGTTAGATGTATTCTTGGTTAAAGTTAGTTATGTTTTGGGATGTAAACCCCATACTCCGGTTGAGTGAACCGTTGAGTTGTATCCTTCGTTTCTTCTTTATTCACAAGCTATTATGTTTGGTGTACTCCGAGCGAGTGGCTCGTTGATTTATGAACTCCGACGTGTAGCCGTTGAGCTTCTTTTAAATGTTTTATGCTTCTGTTGACTTACAAGGATTTATTGTAAGACTTTTAACCTGGAAACAGTCAGTTTTTAGGGAAAGCTCTGTCCGTTTTGTCCCAGAATTTAAGTAAAAAGTTAAGAAAACGTAACGCTTTCTGCCCTACGAGCTGGGG
>JACYFF010019584.1:40957363-40970896 GCA_017589665.1 Selenicereus undatus
AAACTCGGTTTCACTAAAGTGGCACGGTCGTGCCATGTGGCACGGTCAGACCGTGCCACATCTCTGCCTTCTGAAATCTGCGTCTCTCTTCGACCCAGCGCCAACTGGTGACCATGCCACCCAGCAACCCGACCGTGCCTCAGCCCATGCCGCCCAGATGACTCAGATTTTGGGCCACAAACCCAACAATCTCCACCTTGGGCCAAAATCTCCAACAACCCAAAAAACATCCAACAATCGAACCCAATGCAAAGCCGCCATCATACCCCCTCACACCGAGGGGAATGCCCCGCAGGGCCATCAGTAAGAACCAACACCTACCAAGTTCAAGCAGAGCTCAAACTTGGCTACAGGAAGGGATTTGGTAAGCATATCAGCAGGATTTTCAGAAGTGTGTACCTTCTTGACTACAATATCCCCTACTGCCACTGTGTCTCTCACATAATGATACTTGACACTAATATGCTTCGTCCTAGAATGATAAGCATCATTCTTAGTCAGATGTATTGCACTCTGACTATCAGAATACACCACCATGGTATCCTGATGAACTCCAAGCTCCATGACTAGCCCCCTCAACCAGGTGGCCTCCTTCACTCCTTCTGATGCAGCTATGTACTCAGCCTCAGTTGTAGACAAGGCTGTAACCGACTGCAAGGATGCCCTCCAAGAGACGGCACCAGCACAAAGAGCAAAGATATACCCAGAAGTCGACCTCCTTCTATCGAGTTCCCCAGCATAGTCCGAGTCCACAAAGCCTACCACATTACAGGTAGCAGCTTTGGACTTGTCAAATACCAATCCCTTACCAACAGTTCCCTTCACATATCGAAGGATCCATTTCACTGCCTCCCAGTGATCCTTCCCAGGATTGTGCATGTACCTACTGACCACACTCACCGCATATGCCAGGTCAGGTCTAGTGCAGACCATGGCATACATCAGACTGCCAACTGCACTAGAGTAGGGTACATGAGACATACTCTCGATGTCCTCCTCACTTGTTGGGCAACAACCAGTAGACAGTTTACAATGTGCAGCAGAGGGAGTAGAAACTGACTTACAGTTTTACATGTTGAAACGATCCAACACTTTCTCAAGATAGCGACCTTGAGATAGAAACAATCTACCTCCCTTTCGATCCCTCTGGATCTCCATCCCCAAGATCTTCTTAGCTGCACCAAGATCTTTCATCTCAAACTCCTCACAAAGTTGAGATTTCAATTTGCTAATCAAGGAACGATCCTTGGAGGCAATCAGCATATCATCCACATACAGTAATAAGTATATGCAAGCCCCATTCTCATACTGTCTGTAATACACACAATTGTCAAATTTGCTACGTGTGTACCCATGCCCAACCATAAAGGTGTCAAACCTTTTATACCACTGCCTGGGAGCCTGTTTTAGTCCATATAATGACTTTTTCAACCGACACACCATGTGTTCCTTCCCAGAAACCACAAACCCCTCAGGCTGTTTCATATATATCTCTTCCTCCAAATCCCCATGGAGGAAGGCAGTTTTGACATCCAACTGCTCAAGTTCCAAATCGTACATAGCCACAAAGGAAAGCAACACCCTAATAGATGTGTGTCTTACCACAGGAGAAAATACCTCATTGTAGTCAACTCCCTCCTTTTGGTTGCATCCTCGAACAACCAACCTCGCTTTCCATCTGGCAGCCTCTACACCAGGAATACCTTCTTTCCTTTTGTAGATCCACTTGGCAGTTAAGGCCCTCCGACCTTTAGGTAGCTGACAAAGATCCCAGGTCCCGTTCTTGTGGAGACTATCCATCTCCTCTTGCATAGCACATTCCCAATGCTGGGAATTAGAACACGAGACAGCTTCTCTATAGGTGGAGGGATCTTCCCCTTCAGGCACCTCCTCAGCAACGGAGAGTGCATATGCTAGCAAGCTTTCCTCATCAGTGTATCGAGCCGGCCTCCGGATCTCCCTCCGAGGACGATCACGAGCAATGGAGTGATCGACCTCCTCCACCTGAGGTCGGTCCTCTCTAGCAGCAGTAGGCGCAGCAGTATCATTCTGCTGGGCTGACTGATCATCAGCTCCACCTTGAGCTGAAACACGCTCCACCTCAATCTCCACCTCCTTGTTGATGCTCGTCGAGTCTCGAGCACCAACCCCAGGCAATTCCGAGTCTGCTGTAGGTGACAGCATGGCAGACTCGTTGAAGGTCACATTGCGACTCTGGATGACCTTCTTCAATTCAGGACACCACATCCTGTATCCCTTGGATTATGTAGCATACCCAAGGAACATACACTTGACTGCTCGAGGTGCCAACTTCCCATTGGTCACATGGGCATACACTGGGCACCCAAAAACTTTCAAAATAGAGTAGTCTACTGGATGACCCGACCACACCTCCTCTGGAATCTGGAAGTCAAGGGACGTGTGTGGCGACCGGTTCACCAGGTAGCATGCCGTGGAGATAGCCTCAGCCTAAAACCCCTTGCGGTCCCAAAGCCCCACATTAGAAAGCATACACCTTGCTTTCTCCAGAAGTGTCCGATTAACACGCTCTGCAACCCCATTCTGCTGGGGTTTCCCGACCAGAGTCTTGTGTCGTGCTATGCCATTGATGGCACAAAACTCATTGAACTCTGACTCGACAAACTCAAGCCCATTATCCGTCCTGAGTTTCTTAACCTTTCGCCCAGTCTGATTTTCATCTAGGGCCCTGAACTTCTTAAACATAGTGAAGGTTTCATTTTTTTGCCTCAAGAAGTATACCCATACCTTGCGCGAAAAATCATCCACGAAGGTAAGCATGTAGCGTTTGCCTCCCATTGAAGGCACTCGGGATGGACCCCAAAGGTCTGAGTGAATATAGTCAAGCACTCCTTGAGTGCGATGTTGCACTGTAGAGAAGCTCACCCTTTTCTGCTTCCCTAGCACACAATGGTCACAGAAGCTCAACTTGCTGGTCCCAACGCTGCCCAAACGACCCTTCTTGCTTAGGAGGGTCATCCCCTTCTCGCTCATGTGCCCCAGACGTATATGCGACAAGCGAGTCTCATCAGCATCAGATGACACTGAACCAACTGCAGCCACCCCTGCAGCTGTCGTCCCATCCAGGATGTACAAGCTTCCCATGCGAAACCCCTTCATTACTACCATGGCACCCTTCATTACCTTCAGTACGCCATGTTCCATGATGATGCGACATCCATTCGTCTCCAACGTCCCCAAGGATATGAGGCAACGTGTCATATCCGGCACATGACGAACATTGGATAGCGACCGAACGATCCCATCATGAGTCCGTATCTGCACAGTACCTCTGCCTGTAATGTTGCACCGTGTGTCATTGCCCATGAGAACCACTCCAAAGTTCACTGGCTCATAGGAAGTAAACCACTCCCTATAGGGGCACATATAAAAGGTGCATCCAGAATCAAGCATCCATTCATCGCCCATACTCCTGCCTGTGGTGGTGGCTAAGGACATGCGGGTTGCCACCAGCACATCTCCATCGGACCCCGACTCGATCACACACTCAGCTGAAGCAAGCTTCTCAGATCCTTCCCTCTTCTCCTTATTCTTCAGCTTCCAGCAACTGGCCTGAATGTGGCCCAACTTGCCACAATAGCGACAGGTCTTGTTTGCGTGAGGATTGCGGGATTTGGAGCGACTCTTTTTCCCCTTGTCATTCCCCTTCTTCTCAGGTCTACCACGAACTATTAGCCCCTCCGCGGAGTCTGTATGAACATCCTGGTCAAATTTCTCCTTGGAGAGCAAATTTGACTTCACATCCTCGAACGATATAGTGTCCGAGTTACTGTACAGCATTATCTCCTTGAAATGCTTGTACGATGGTGGTAGAGACACAACTAATAGGATGGCCTTGTCCTCATCCTCGATCTTGACGTCCAGGCTCTCAAGATCAACCAGTATTGAATTGAAGTCGTTCAGGTGCCTCTGAACAGGAGTACCTTCAGCCATTCGAATGGTGTACAGTTTCTCCTTCAGGCGAATTTTGTTGGCAAGACTCTTCTGCATGTAGAGCTCCTCCAACCTCGACCACAGTTCCACCGCAGTTGTGTGATCAAGCACCTCCCTCAGTACATAAGGCGCTAAGCACAGTTGTATGGCGGAGACTGCCTTCAATTCCAATTCCTCCCAATCCTCATCCGTTAATTTTCCACGACGCTTCTTTTGATGTTCAGCCTATTGTTCATCAGTCATTGTTGCAGGTTTCGTGTGAGGCCCCTGCAGGACCTTCCATAACCCATGTTGAATCAGTACAACTCTCATATGTACTTTCTAGAGATTGTAACTCATCTCCCCATCGAATTTCTGGATATCAACCTTCATGATTGAAGACATCCTGACAACCCTAATTCGCTCTGATACCACTTGTTAGGGTTGAATCGAATCGCAATTCGATATCACAGCGGAAGTAATTAGGATGAATAGATAAACAGAAATTATAAAACAATAACAAGAACAAATCACACACACCGAGAATTACGTGGAAAACCCCAATGTGGGTAAAAACCACGGACGACGACAAGCCAGGAACAATTCACTATGAGAATCTGAAGTACAAAGATTGCAATCACAATACGTGATTCACTCTGGATGTTACAATCCCTCAATTTGCACTCAATCTCACCAATTGTGTTTGGGAATAGGATTAGGACCTCTCAAGATCGCCATTCGCACCTTTTCGCCACGGCACACCCTCTGTTTTTGCTCTTTTTTAAAACCTAGGTCGCGAAACCCGAGAAAACTCGGTTTCACTAAAGTGGCACGGTCGTGCCATGTGGCACGGTCTGACCGTGCCACATCTCTGCCTTCTGAACTCTGCGTCTCTCTTCGACCCAGCGCCAACAAAAACTAATCACAAATTCCGAAATTACCCAAATCACATAAATTGAATACAAAACCAATCGAACAGAATCCAAAACAAATCACAACGCGAGGATTATGCTTACCTAGGAAGATCAGAATCCTTTGGAATATGTTTAGAAGAATTCACTTGATTAATTGCAAACGATGTATGAGATGGAAGAGGATGCTGTGAGGTAAGAGGTGAGAATGGGGGTATTGACGGACTATGAAAGCCAAAAGCACATAGCTGTTTGAGGAGAACTTCAGCAAGGAGCAATGAGCAGTTACTAAATTGTCACTGCATCAGAGAGACGTGGGGGGCCAAGTTTGTGAGTGTTTAAGAGTCTGACGGAGCTGGGAACCATAGCATAACCGAGTAAGAATTTTTTTTCAAAAAAATAAAGGTAAATTAACAGAAAAATTGTGGAACATATCTCGAAATGCCTTCCACAAGCTCCTTTCTCTCTCCTGCTTCAATCTCTTCACCTTCAATTGCAATGACCAATTCAAAACTGAGTAATATTGATTTTGTAAAAAAAAAATCAAAGATGAATTAAAAGAATGATTATGCAACATAAATTAAACGACTAAGAACACACTCGAATCAACCAAGAGCATGAGAACACACTCGATTCAACAAATAACACAAAAACCTCTCAGATCTACCCAAAATAGAGCAAAACATAGCAAAATTATGATGAGGAACAACCACACCTGATAAGGGCTTCATAGAAGAAGGCTCAGACCTATTCGCTTGATAGCACAGGCGGTCGAATCGAAGACCTTCCTCCAAGATTCCACTGCTGGGCTCTGAAACTCGAACTACCCTGCTGTGACTTCAATTGATAGCACACTTCAATCTCCTCTCTTTTCTCTGTGAATGCGGGAAGGAAGAAGAACAACGCTTCTTTTGCTCCTTTCTCTCTTCTCCTCCAATCTCTTCACCTTCAATTGCAAAGATCTTGAAAGTTTGGGGGGGTTTTGGGCCAGAACGCTTAGAGAGAAATTTAAGGGGCAGGGAGAAGATGGAGGCCAGGCAGTGAGAAGATGTTTTCCAGGCAGTGATAGAAGGAATGGAATTGAATGAAAGCTTTGCAGCCATGGTTGAATGAAAGCTTTGCAACCATGGGAAGATGATGGTGAGAAGATGACCGTCAGATGAAGACAGTGAGAGAAAGAAGGGGAGAGATAAAGACAGAGAAAGAGAGAGGAAATGCTTTCCAGCCATGAGAATATTAAAGGGCAGACCACGGTCTGCAACCTGGGGAAGGGAATTTAGATGACGGTTGTCATACAGCTAGAGAGAGAAGAAAGAAAACTCTATATTCAAAGCCACGTTTTGCTTCTTGGCAGATAACGGTTGAATTTTTATATCTTTATTTCTTGCACTGTTAATTTAAATCAACGGTTGTTAGTAATTCAGATTGTAGATCTTATGGCTAAAAAATCTCAATTAATGAGGATTTAGGAAAGGGTAGTTATTAAAACTTTACTATTATGTATTATATAGATGATATCGCTCATATCCCTTTTCTTATGGTTAGAGTAAAGATGCTTTAACAATACTAAATTAGCTATTTAATACTGCTTTTGTTTTAAACAGATATGATAATTATCTGTTCTTTTTGTAAAATTCTTAAAATATAATCTTTTCAACTATCATTAGTATTAAAGGTTTTCTCGCTCTTAATTCTCATATCAATGAAAAACAGTCTATTAGATCATTTTTAGAAAACTTTGAATGCTAAAGTAAATAAACTACCCTTTTTTTGAAAATTAGGGAGCATCGTTTATGTTAAAACAAATTCATTTCATCAATTAAGAGATAAAGTAATGTAACACACTCAAGAGTTTAACAACCAACAAAAATTATGTTTGTAAAGAGGCATAAAAAATAGTATCAAATGTAGATCCTATTTGACAATCAAGTATTAGTTGCTTGTTCAATAAACTAATGATTTGTATCAATTGTTTACATTAGTTGTTTTTGGAAATGTGTTTGGTAAAATTAATTATTTTCCTAAAAAAATATGAGATAAAAAGCTAATCAAATGACTCTTTTGATGAAAACACTTTTAGGGTTAAAAAGTTATTACAAAAGCCAATTTCTAAAACATTCTAAAGAGTTTTTAAAGTCAAAAAAATTTAAAAAATCAAAAATCTATTTTTAACTAAAAAGTTCTTGAAAAAATATGTTAGTAAACCATAACATAGTTAATAAAATCTTTAAAAATTATTGCCAAAGAGTTAAGTTTGAATCAGATACACATTAACTTCTTTCTCATCTGGTGCAAATAAGACAAAAAGACTGACGTTACCGGAATTTGAACCCTAGATTTCTAACAATTCACAAATATTTTATCAATTAAGTCAACTGAAAGCAATATGGATATCGACCTTCGTACCAAATATATGAGAGGGGGAAACTTGCATACTATGACTACGTACAAATATTTGTGAAAGCGATCAAGAGTTATGCTAAACTAAGATTTGTGAAAATATATAATATTTTCAGTAAGCAATAAATCGACATGTTGTGATAAGATAATAAAAAGGCTTAGCTTTATTAAATTTAAATTAATTAAAAGGGATTACAAGGTCTTAGCGTTATTCATTAATGTGGTCTCGTTTTGAGCTTCTATTAATTAGTGACCCCCCCCCCCCCAAGGGAAAGAGCTTATACTAATGTTTTTTTTCCTTTTGGCTGAATAAAGAAGAGCTAATACAGTACCACATGGATAGGGGATATTACATTCCATCAACCAACCACCGTCAATCCCCTCCACCCTCCCCCCCCCCCCCCCCCCAAAAAAAATTTTTAAAAAAAAGAAAAAAATGTTAAGAAAGAAAAAAGAATCCCCAACCTTGGGCTTGGGCAGGTTTAAGTAACATGATCTACTATTAGTAAGAACCATAGATAATTAACTAACACACTATCAAAAAGGCAAACAATAATTAACTGATCACCGAAACTTCAAATGGAATCTTTATAATACAATACTAATTTTGTACATTTCTTGGTTCTCCTAAATTTTAGCCTTTTCCCTCTTTAGATATACAACTATCTTTGCAGTAGTTATTAGAATTAGAATTTAATTGATTTTTTTTTTTACTTTTTAATCATGCACCAGAGACAAATTAAGGTAGACACAGAAGATAAAGTCATCTCAGCATAAGTTTCTAATACACATAGTATACAACAATCGAATTCGGAAACTTAATAAGCAGAATTTGTTTAATTAATTCAACATTTGTCATCCTGCACAAAGATATTATGTTTGAATACAACAAATTGAGAAAATTTGTGTTCAAATTAAATAATTTTATTCTCTACAAATTAATAATTAACTTGATCTCCATTGTTGGAGAATCAAAACAAAAAAAAAAAAACTGTAATTTAAAATTTTTCTAATATTGTATCAGTTTGTATTTTTTAAAGAACCAATTTTATTGTAAACAAATTAAGGTATTATAATGAATAGATAGATAACGATAGACAAATAGTTTTGATTATTAGTAGCCTAAATGCTAAGAGTACCAAGAAAAGAAAAAAAACATCGTAACTTTGCGGACAAGCCACCTTACCAAAAGATGGAAAAATACAACCAAGAAAGAAGAAATTCTCTACGTGCCATGAGCACTAGCTAGTATAGGTGAGGGCGTGAGGCTAGCCAACCAATTAAACGAAGAAACTAATCAACTTGTTAGATTAACAAAAAATGTGAAGCGGTCATTCATGCAAGAGTTTTCTCCACTCAATACTATGGGTGGTGAAGAGATGAATGACGTGGACGATGATTTATAAGTGTAGAGTTCTCAATTCTGTGCAGAAGGAAGGACCTTTGTAAAGCTTGTGACACATGAAGTTCTACAATGACATGGTGCAACATAAACACCCTAATTTCAACTTTTGTGCTCGTCTACACCCTATTTGATGGAGCATTGACCTTTTTAGCAACTCGGAGGATGACGATCCCCAAAGGGGAAGGATCCAAGTGAGCCAACCATTCCCATGGGAGGAAAAAAGATGCTTTGATGCCCATAGAGGTATGCTTATATTATAAAAGTGTTCGACAAGGGTATTGGTTTTATGCGACTTAAGTGACTACTTAAATCCAACGGCCAACAAAAAGGGATTTTTCATTTATTGTTATGGGGTATTATCCTTACATAACTATCTCAGCCATTTGGATATATGAACATAATCATGTTCTTTCGCAAGGACTAGGGATTCTTGGTGAAAATTATTTCGTAATTCCGGAATGGTGGATTCTGAACTCTATTACAAATGAGGAGCTTGCTACCCACTTGATGGCTTGGGTTCGAATTCCTCCACTTAGTGCGCAATACTTGAAGAAGTATTTCCTCCTGGAGAATATTGGATGTAAAATGGAAAAATTGTTAGTGTGGATTACACGGTAGCCAACATTAAGTAAGGTCAATGTACTTGTAGTGTGGAAGTAGATCTTACAAGGCTTATGTTTTCAAATTTCATTTAAATGGGAAAATTTGGAAAGAGAAAGAGTCGAAAATCACAAATATCTTACAATCGCACCAAGGCAAACACTTTCTTTTGATTTTTTTCTGATTTTTTTTTTTTGCATCGTGATCCTTTATTTCTTTTTTTTTCTTTTTTTTTTTAAAAATAAGGATAGCCAAGGGGAAATCCATAACGAACTTTGCATTTCAAATCTTCTCCATACATTGTAAAATAAAAGAAGGGATTTATCAAGATCTCACACCCTTGCACCTGTAATGCCCCCAAATTAGACATGTTTCACTGCTTGTATTTTCCTTAATAAATCCCTTAACTATAATCTAGACAACCCAATGATAGGGGCATTACCGCCGTCCAAAAGGACAAGGCTTGAAACATGAGTGCTATAAATAACATAGCTAAGCATAACCTCAAACATATGCACTCACATCAAGTGTCAACCAATGAAGGGTTTATACACCATAGTAAAATAAATCACTATATAGTCTACATCTTCATCCATAGATGAATTCAATTTACATCTTTAAGGTATGCATATACTGCATTACTTCTAATCCATCTGAATTTCCTTGCTTCACGTATTCTCTTCAGCTGATTTGTTAGCATGAGGGCAACTCTCTCAGCATTTGCCTAAAACAAAACATAAAAACATTTCGAACTGTGAGCCGAAGCTCAGTACGTGCATTCCTGAATTGTTAAATGATCATTGAAACACTGGTTGGGCCCGCTTTGCAATTCATTTTAAGTTAAAACAGTGAATGAGATAAATATAAAACTGCATTGCTAATTATTATCTGATAGTGAACCCCTTGATACTGTTACGATCTATGGATAGGTGTACACCTGCCAAGCCGATCGAAGACCTGGCCTGAAGCCACGCGGGTAACTGAAGGGCGAATGCCCTGTAGATGATAACTGACGGGGTCACTAATTAACTGATAAATCACTGTGTAAACTGATTCATTGATGTACTTACCAAAACATGATAACGTTGATAAATACACTCTGATTTCTAAAGATACAGGCAATGGACGTACCTGAAGTCTTTAAAATGATATTTCACTTGATAGTACTTATGCACAATGGAAACGATAACTAGGCCTCAACTCTGTTTCATAAATGTCATTGTAAGTATGTGTAGTCAGTAGATGATCCTTACTCGCCTAGTTGAGTAAGTAAAAATATGTGTAACAGAAATTGACTAATAAAATGGGATACATAACTTGTGCATTTCAAATAATAGATTAAATCAGTTAGAGTTATTGAACTTGAAATACAACAAATTGAAGTAAAATAGACCAAATGAAAATGATTGAGTAATAACGAAAAGATTTTAATTGATATAAATAGCACATGGTTTGCTGTATTTCTGAAATGGATAAAGGAAAGTGTGAAGCTTCTGAAAAGGATAATAGAATGGTTAATACCATGAGGGGTGTTGTGAGGTTCATAAAAGCTCAAATAACCTCAGAAGATCTGATAGACACTAACTTGAATCATTACTGCTCACTTCTGAAATTTCATTTTCATACTCATGTAACTCAGTTTTCAACCCAAATAAGCTTCTGTACACTAACAAACTTGTTGAACTCAATACACTTTGTAATTTCCTTGTAATACCCATAATTATATAGAAACTTCTGAAAATATTTTCAAATGCCTCGATTTCTGCATTCACTCATGTTACCGTTTGATGGTCTGCATTAGAAAATCCATATCTTTCACTCCCAAACTCCAAATGAGATATAAAACCTCAATATGAAAAGCTCATAATGTCCACTAAAACTTTCATTCAGGACACAAATCATGATTCATATAGTAACGTCCCTAAAATTAGGGTAGAACAAAGACATGCACAATTTCTGATCAATTTGCGCAGTCACAGAAAAATGACCATAACTTTTTCCACAGAACTCGGATTAAGGCGATTCAAGAGGCATTTTAAACATAACTAATTGATCTATACACACACCAAAAATCACAATTTTTTAATGACCCAATCAATACCATTTTTTCCGTAAAGTTACTGTTCCATTTCAGTTCCCAGTTTCAATGTATTCTGCATAGTCTTGAGTAAATTCGTCATAACTTTTTCCACACAACTCGAAATCAAGTAATTCCGAATCCTATTGAAAGCTAACTCATCAAGCTATCACTACACCAAAAATCATGAATTTTGGATGTGTCAAACAGTACCAGTTTGTCTCCAAGCAGACCCCTGTTTCATGTCTGTTTCCCAGCTCTAACTCACATATTGTCAACCTTTTTTTTCACATAACCACCCACTAAATCACTCTTTAACTTATATACCTCAGCATAAAAATTTGGATATTCATTTCCAATGCCAAAGATCACATAATCTCATTTAAAACAATCAAAATCCATCATTACATCCTAAACTTGCATGAACATGAATAATCTCCATTTTTTTTTTCTTTCAAGATGATCCATTCAACAAAACATCAAAATAACTCTTGATTGCATCAAAACAAGATAATCAATAATCAAAGCAAGAATCAAAACCAAAATACCACCAAAATCACTAGATAAAGTTAGGGTTTACTCACTTTGTTCATGTAGGCTTGAGTGGGTGTGGGGAATGGATGGTGGCTGACTTGGTGGTTGTTTTGGTGGCTGTAGGGGTGGCGGCTGGTGGCCTAAAACCACCAGAATAGTGGTGGCAGGGCTGGAGAGAGAGAGAGACAGAGTAGAGAGAGAAGGAGAGAGAGAGAGAGAGATTGCTTTGACAATTTACTTGGTGCAAAATAAAACTTAAGCAAATAAATACTTGGCACTTAAGCAAACAAATACTTGGCTGAAAATTAAGCACAAAAATTCAGCTTTTGCTAATGATAATTAAGGCTTAATGATGGTAATTAGACAAGCAAATGGGTTAGGAACCTATTGGGCCAAAATTGGACTTGATTTGGGCCCAACAGAAAATTAACCCGTATGCGATTAAATTTTCCGTAGCTCGAAATTAAATGTGGTATCATGAAAAATAATTTAATCTTTTAAATCATAGTCATCGAGGCCTAATATCAATATCTCCGAAAAATTATTTTCGGTAAATAAAACTCGAATGAATTGCAAGGTAGGGCCCAAAATGAATTCTCCCAGCCGGGATAATTAAATGAGAAAAATAAATGAGGAAAATGAATAACATGACTTAATTAAATAAATAAACATGATTTAGGGTCGAGCTATTACAGCACCAAACAACGAAAATTCACTAAAAGATAACAATCAACCTTACTAACACCCTATTATACTTGATGCAAAAAAATGAAACACTCATCTAGTCTTGGCTTAAGGGTAAGACAAGTATTTGGCCATGGGCTATAACAGGAGGTTTAAATCAATAAAAACATATATAGGCTCAAAGGGGCTAGCAAGGAATATAATACACAACCAAGGTGGCTACTTGGCCATGGGTTTTAACAAATCAAAAAAAAGAAAAATGGCTCAATCATATTGCCTAAATGCATATGCGAAATGTACTCTTGAATGAGAATCAAAACAAGTTCTAGAGAAATGTTGTCAAGGAAGAGTCACACATGAAAGAAAATATGAGACTAAAAATGATGAATAGCCTCTAAAAGCTCGAAATCTCATGGGACATCTACCAAAGTCAAAACTAGCTCACCAGTAAACATACGCCAAAGTCATGTAAAGACTCATGGGGTAAATCAACTTGCATCCAATATGTGGTCAAAACATGGAGATCATTTCTAAAACTCAGTCGCAAACATTTTATGCACAATTCGGGGGAATCAGAGGATCAAACTAAACCATAGAAGTCTGCCAAATCTAGAGAGATCATCGTCAGAGGATTTTTTTTTTCTTTTTTTTTTGTATGCTCCTAATAACAATGCAGACTAAAAATGAAAATAAACTAAAAAAAGAAAGAAACTAAAATACAACCTGTAATGAAAAGAAAACTAAATGCACTACTAAAAAAACTAAAACCAAAAAACTACAAAAACTACCACTAACTACATATACATATCACAATCACAACAAACCGAAAATAGGCATCAGACGCCAAATATAACAACTAACTGACTCCCGCACGCTTAAATCACACATTGTCCTCAATGTGGGCGGAAAATAGAAAAAGGGAAAGGGAGTAGCACATACCAATCAGAAAGGAGGTGGTGGTGGAGGATGGG
>JACYFF010019584.1:40971247-41014354 GCA_017589665.1 Selenicereus undatus
ATATATATATATATATATATATATATATATATATATATATATATATCACAATCACATCAAACCGAAAATAGGCATCAAATGCCAAATATAACAACTAACTAACTCCCCCATGCTTGAATCACACATTGCCCTCAATGTGGGCGCATAATAGAAAAAGGGAAGGGGAGTGGCACATAACAATCAGAAATAAGGTGGTGGTGGAGGATGGGATGGTTGACTATAGGAGATATGCCAATCCATCCAGGTCTCTAGACATACCCTATAGTCTTGGAAATATTGTGTCTAGGAAGCAAGCAACCCCCGAAGCTCATCGTGGCGCTCTTGGACAATGTCCCGAAGAGCGCTGCTCTCAAAAGCAGCAAATGCTCAGACGGAAACTTGCTCCTCTTGAATAGATCTAAGGGTGTCTTGGATGTCAGAATAGTCAGAAGGGGGTGGTTAAGAGGAAGAATTAGGTCCGGCTTGAGTAGATTGAGGGGCTAGATGATAGGGTGCAGGTCGAACAACCTCATCATCATCAGGTACCCAATAAAGTTAGCCCGGTGAAGAAGGGTGGTGCGATCAACATTGGGAGGCAGCAAAAGCCAGTCCTCAGGGTAAATCCAACATAAACGGCGAGCCTCAACTTTACAAAAGTTCATAATCTCAAAAGCAACTTAATGAAGCCGCTTATACCCGGAAACTCTATGCTCAGGATTGGGCTCAACACCTAAGAATCTAGCAATAGTAGTTACAATCCCACCTATGACTATCCTACCTTTAGTGCTAACAATAGCACTATGTAATTGTCTAGCTCAAAATGAACCTCGGTCAAGCTGGCTCCATCAAGCATACAGGACAAAAAGTGCAACTCAGAAAGTCTCGGGACGTTTAGAGTATCGCCCCGAGCAAACAAAGAACAAGCAGAGGTACATTGAGCTACTCTAATGCAGGGGTGGTTCCTAATATGTGTACATTTTGATGAACTAGTACTGCACCTAACACTCCCCAAAAGTTCACCCCAAAATTCATTCGGGTTGAATTTACGGGAGACTTGGCAGTTTGATAAATCCATGCTAGGTAAAAAACCGAAAATACTGTTGAAGGTACCTAAGTTCAGTTCATACAATTGTCCCTGCAAATAAAATGATATATATCCGACTTGACATTGAGGTCCTCTAGTGACCTCGACATAGAGTGTACAAAGGAATTCACAGGTCAGGTCTCGGTATGTATGCTCTTTGAGTTCTAAGAAGTGTCCCATACCACCTCTTGCAAACAACCATCTAATATCATCCAACGTTCCCAACTGGGCTAACAAATCCTCATCATAATATCATGTTGCCACAACCATATGTTCATTTAAATAGTTGTACGTAGCAACATGATCGGGGTGCGTTAAACCTAGAGGGTGATTGTTAAGCCAAAAATCATGTATTATTTTTATAATTATTTCGATTATATTATATATATTATTTCATCTAATTTATTTTATTTTATATATTTTTCAGGGTTAGTATTAATTTAATAAAGAGGAGAAGAGAGGACGTCGAAGCTCGGATTTTACACACTTGGCTATAAAGACGGTCAAAAAATAATAATTATGGAGAAGATTATTTTCATAATTATTTAATTGGGCTAGGGTTTTAAGAGTTGGTGAAAAGCTAAAAGTCTTGAGGAAGAAGAAGCCTAAGGAAGAAAGGAGAAGAAAACCCTAAGCAAAAACCCTAACCCACCTTAATAAAACCCCCAAGCATCATCTCACGGCTACTTGCTTCTCAAACATCACCTTCTGCTTCTACGCCACCCACCACGGCTATTTCATCCCACGATCACAATCACATCTTCTCCTTGCATCACCATAATCTTACCCACGGCACATCACCTTCTCACAACCCTTTCTCTTCTTCCTCAACATAAACCAACACCACCTTCTTCAAACACATGCATGGCTGCTTCAACCCATAAACCTCATCTCCTTCATTACACTCCTCCTCCAACGTCCTTCACCATCATCATTCATCATCACCAATCTTCCTCCCATCTAACCATCATCAGGCCTCATCTAAGAAAGACCCACGCTTCACCCCTTCTCATCTCCCAGCCACGCCTTCCTCCATCACATCTTCATCACGAATCAATCTCCTCGCCATAAGCATCAGCATCATCATCACTGTGTTGTTATTCCACTTTTTTTTTAATTTTTTTTTATTCTATTTTGCTTAGTTTCAAACATGAAGTATTTGGTTAATTTGTGTACTTTAATTTTTAATATGAGTGAGTAATTTTTTTGGGCTTAGTATAATCTTCTTGAAACCATGCTAAATTAATTAGTTTGAAACAAGTTTTATGCTTTAATGCCTAGTTGATTTCTATTCATGGTTCTTTAACAATTAGCGTTTATCGTTTATGAAATTTGTGTTAAATCAATTAGAATGCATGCTAGTTGATTAAATACAATTTCGATTGATAGTTTAGAAGACTGTAATACGTAAAATTGATAGTTTTTTGGGCTTAGGTATCACCCTCATTAATCATGGATGGTTTAAACCCATCTCTTTTAATTAGGTAATCGCTTTAGATCTTTGTTAAATCGATTAGCTGGTAAATTGGTTACAAAGTGTTAAATGATGTTTTTCTAATTCTTAATGCTCTAGTTTGGTTAAATTTTTGCGCTGGTGTAAAGATTATCAAATTAGTAGGGTTTATATTAGGGCTGGACCTAAGTAAACTAAAATCTAAGGAAAAACGGGGAACAATTGCTGGTGGATGTCTTCTACAGTTTAACTCATGAATGAAATTAACTTGTGTGTTGATGATAAATATTAATTTGCATGGTGGATTGAGATTATACTAAGTATCCTTGTTGTGAATTTCCCGCAAGCGCACGGTTTATCGTTGTAACGTTTGCGGATATCGTCCTCAGGGATGGTTATGAAATTAGGTTGCTAACTTGACTAGATTAACAACTAAGGTAACTTAACACAAACAACAGATTGTATACTAAACTTTAAACCTAAAAGCAAGCTAATCCATTGTATATGGTTTAATGATGAGAAATTCGAAACAACCAGAATATGAACAAAGCTAAATTGCATCCGAAATTCGAAACTAACAGGGTGAAAATTGCATCCAGATTTACCAACTAGAAACAGGGGAATCGAACAGGGGAGAAGGCGACACCAACAAAAGGGCTTCTAAACGCAACAAATTTGAACGAACCACCAAACTTGAATCAACAAATTCAGACGAAACAAACCCGAGTGAACTGCAATTTGCAAACCAAAAATCAGATCTGGGAATCGAATTGAAAACAGAAACAGCTAATCTCATACTGAGAAATCAAGATCTACAATTTGAGATTAAAATAGGAAAAATTGAATTGATGCCCTAAAATCTCTAAAATTGAACTCGTATGTCTTGCTACCATTAAAGATGAAACTAAAACTAATAAACCTAAATCCCCATTAAAAAATCCTCCCCCAAATGGCCACAACCCTTCGATTTATACCCAACATGGTCGGCTCTTGGTTCATTGATGAAGCAAGCACTCGACGGGTCTGGAGATAAAGTAACGGTCGGCTGCCGTTAATGGGTAAGTGGGAAAAAAATAAGAGAGAGACTGAGGAAGGTTGTGTGGAGAAAGACGAACGGCCATGGCCTTTTTAGGTGTGTATAACCGAAGAAGAAGAAGAAGAGAAGCAGGGGATCGGGCCTTGCTGGGCATCGGGTTCTCTAAGAACCCATGGGAAAGGGAAGAAGAAAGAAAGGGAGGAGAGAGAAAATAAATAGGGGGTAAGGACCGGGTTGGTCACGTGCTGCACGCGTGATCCGGTTTTATTTATTATTTTTGTTCCTTTTTTTTTGGTTTGGGTTTGAATCAATCTGGCACAGTTCTTCATCTTTCAGCATTCCTTCGTCTCTTTACCACACTGTTACCGAATTTATTGAAAATCTGCAAAATCAAATAAAATCAACTAAAAACCTAAAAATAATAATTATTTTGAGGATAACTTAGGGAGAAAGGTACTGTAAAAATAGCACATTTTTGGCATCAACAATTACCCCCACACCAAAGTTTTGCACGTCCTTGAGTAAAACAAATTAAAAATCCTAGAAAAGAAAAGAAAATTCTAACTTACTTTCGTAGGAATCACGGTTGCACTTAGCATGTGCAACAAGCCCTTGAAACCACTAGGTCACCCCTAGTGGACGAGGAAGGTCTCATGAGGGTTTGCAGAAGATATACCCACAAAATCTATAAAGGCAAACAGAAACTTGAAAATCTTTTTTTTTGGTTTTGTTTTCAAAAATTAATATGTACAAAACTGAGAACAGATATGCACTGATTCTAATCAGCCAAATCAACCATGTAGCAAAGATGTTGGTCTGCATATAAACATATTGTACACATGAAGGCTCTTTACCCCATGAATGACATTGAAGCACTAACTTTTCATCCCACTTGTACACTAAAGCTTTGAATCCTTCCCTGTGCTTGTGTGCATGTGTCTCATCATCCTAAGGTTATGTTTCCAAAATCAAACTCAACCCCACTTGATTAACACAAATTACATCATTGATTAATCAACAAAGGAAGCAAGCTTTCCCAGTAGCAATATTGCCTCAAAGGGTAACACCCAGTAGCGCGTGCCTCAAAGGGTTGCTTTGTCATTCCAAATTTTATTTCATTTCCTTTTCTTTCTTTTTTTCAGTTTTTTTGCACTCTTTTTTTGTTTTTTTTTTTATTTTTGCATCTTCTTTTTTTTTTTCTTTCAAAAACAAGTGGAAGAGCCGATAATTAAAAACTAAAACCTTAAGAAAATGAGGATGAAATAAATAGGGATTGGATCACCCAGCGATAATGAACCAATGGGATTAGAATTAGAGTCAAAAATGCCACACCAAGGACAGAGACCTAACATGCATATCATGCGTATATGCAGGCTATCAATCAAAGTACAGGGAATTTAAGTTGATCAGAATAGTACTAAATTGCCCCAAAAACAAAACAAAATCTTTTTTTTTTAATCCTAAAGTTTCCCCACCCCCACACCTATTCCGAGCAATGCCCTAATTGGGAGTAGGAAGAAACACAAAACCACAAAATAAAACTGAAAAAGAAAACAAAACTCATAAAGACACGACTCAAAACCAAATAGTCAACATATATACAAAAGAAAGAAAAAAAAGAACCAACTATACAAAAGAAAAGAAAAAGGAAAAAAGAGAAAAGAGAGAAGGGATGAAAAGAAGTGCTTAGCAAACCAGGTCGGGTGCTAAGTACACCCAAGCTATCATCTCAACACATCACTGAGCAGGACTCGGCTCGCGGAGTATCAGACCTTCCACATCTTCCTTGCTAGGCAACTCCAGAAATTGCTTCAATCTGTGGCCATTCACCTTAAAAGTAGCACCACTGTCAGAGTCCTGAATCTCGACTGCACCATAGGGAAAAATACGTGAGACAATGTACGGACCAGTCCATCGGGACCTTAACTTCCCTGAAAACAAATGGAGCATAGAGTCATACAAGAGCACTTTCATGCCTAGGGCAAACTCTCTCTGAAGGATACGCCTATCATGAAACAACTTAGCCCTCTCTTTGTAAGATCTAGCACTCTCATAAGCCTCGGCTCTAATCTCATCAAGCTCATTCAATTGCAGTCTACGCTCCTCACCAGCCTCAGTCAAGTCATAGTTCAGTTTCTTAATGGCCCACGAAGCTCTATGCTCTATTTCCATAGGAAGATGACAAGGCTTACCATAAACAACCCTATAAGGTGACATACCCAAGGGAGTTTTAAAAGCTATCCTATAGGCCCAAAGAGCATCTACGAGTTTGTCAGGCCAATCCTTTCTATTCTGACTCACTGTCTTTTTAAGAATCTGCTTAATCTGTTGATTAGACACCTCAACCTGACCACTGGTTTGGGGATGATAGGGGGTAGCAAGCCGATGGACAGTTGAATACCTTTTCAGTAAGGCATCAAAGGACCTATTATTGAAATGGGTGCCCTGATCACTAATAATAGCACGAGGCATGCCAAATCTAGCAAAGATGTTCTCCTTCAAGAATTTCACAACAACTTTAGCATCATTAGTCCTAGAAGGGATGGCTTCAACCCATTTAGACACACAGTCCACAGCTAGCAAAATATACTCATTCCCAAAAGATGATGGAAATGGTCCCATAAAGTCTATACCCCACACATCAAAAATCTCCACCACAATGATTGGGTTCAGTGGCATCATATCCCGCCTGCTTATTCTACCCAACTGCTAGCACCTAGGGCAACTCTTACAGTACTCAAAAGCATCCCTAAATAGAGTAGGCCAGTAGAAACCACATTGAAGAACTTTGGCTGCAGTCTTCCTACCACTAAAATGCCCCCCCCCACATGCTTAATCATGACAGAAAGAAAGGACACTTTTCACCTCATGGTCGGGAATACACCTCCTAAACATTTGGTCATAACAGTACTTAAACAAATAAGGGTCATCCCAAACAAAGAACTTCACAAGGTAAAAGAATCTATCTCTATCATTCTTGGTCCAACTCTCATGGATCCTACCAGCAACTAGGTAGTTCACAATATCAGCATACCAAGGATCAGAGTGGACGGCATATAACTGCTCATCAGGGAAGCACTTAGAAGCAGTGGACTCACTCTCTCTATCATAAAGAATCCTAGACAAATGATCAGCTACAAGGTTCTCAAAACCTTTCTTATCTCTAATCTCACAGTCAAACTCTTGCAACAACAATATCCATCTAACAAGTCTAGGCTTAGCATCCTTCTTAGAAAGAAGATGCTTAAGAGCAGAGTGATCAGTATAGATAATTACATGAGAACCAATCAGATAAGGTCTAAACTTCTCAAACCCAAAGATCACAGCCAAAAATTCTTTCTCGATCACAGTATAATTCAATTGGGCATCATTCAAAGTGTGACTAGCATAGTAAATCACATGGGGTTTCCTAGCAACACGCTGCCCTAAAACTACCCCAAGAGCATTATCAGAAGCATCACACATCAGTTCAAATGATTCTCCCCAGATGGGAGGATGAAGAACAGGAGCAGAAGTCAAGGCCTTGTTAAGCTTAGAAAATGCCTCAAGACATTCATCAGAAAAGTGAAAAGGCACATCTTTAGCTAACAAGTTGGACAAGGGCTTTGCAATCTTACTAAAGTCCTTAATGAAGCGACGATAGAAGCCAGCATGTCCAAGAAAAGACCTTACCTCTTTCACACAGGTGGGAGGGGGAAGATTAACAATCAAATCAGTCTTAGCCTTATCAACCTCAATTCCATCTTTAGAAATCACATGGCCTAAGACTATTCCCTTCTTAACCATAAAATGGCATTTCTCCCAATTCAGAGTCAAATTTTTCTCCCTACATCTTTCCAACACTTTTCTCAGATTAGACAAATAGTCAGCAAAGGAAGACCCAAACACAGAAAAGTCATCCATGAAAATTTCCATGCAGAGCTCAACTAGATCTGAGAAAATGGAAATCATGCAACGCTGAAAGGTAGTAGGGGCATTGCACAGTCCAAAAGGCGTCCGTCTAAAGGCATAAGTTCCAAAAGGACCGGTGAAAGTAGTCTTCTCCTGATCCTCAGGAGCAATAGAGATCTGGGTATAGCCAGAGTATCCATCTAAAAAGCAATAGAAGGAATGTCCAACCAACCTCTCTAACATCTGGTCCAAGAAGGTAACGGGAAAGTGGTCTTTCCTAGTGGCAGCATTCAATTTTCTATAATCTATGCAAACACGCCACCCAGATTGCACTCGAGTAGGGACTAACTCATTCTTGTCATTCCTAATCCCGGCAATCTCGGTCTTCTTAGGAACAACTTGAACGGGGCTAACCCACTCACTATCAAAAATGGGATAGATAATTCCATGGTCTAACCACTTCAACACTTCTTTCCTAACTACTTCCTGAAGGGTAGGGTTCAAACGCCTTTGACGGTCACGGTAGAGCTTAGCATTGTCCTCTAGATGAATCCTATGTTGCACAATAGAAGGACTAATGCCCTTAATATCCCCTAAGGTCCAACCCAAAGCTTCCTTGTTTTCTCTAAGTAGGGCAATCAATTTGGTGTCTTGGTCCCTGTCTAGGTGAGAAGCAATAATGACAGGAAAAGATTCACTGGGGCCTAGAAATGCATACTTAAGAGAATCAGGAAGGGGTTTCAATTCAAGAGCAGGAGGGGAAACAGTTTAAGAAGCAGATTCAAAAGCAGCAGTGAGCAAACAATCAGCAGTAGAGCACAAGTCATCAAACTCAAAAGCATCATACTTAGGCTCATCATTCACAAGAAAGGACTCATACTCAACAGCAAACACATCATCACAAGCATCATCAAGAATAGAATCCTCTACCCAGTGAAGAGTAGAGAACTCCATATCATCAAAACCAGAAGACTGTCTTTGCAGATTAAAAATGTTAAGCTCTGAGGTCATGTTACCAAAAGACAGTCTCATCATACCATTCCTGCAATTAATGAGGGCATTGGCAGTGGCCAAGAAAGAACGCCCTAGAATCACAGGGACTTGACTAGCTAAGTTAGACACCTTCTCAGTCTCAATCACAACAAAGTCCACAGGGTAAATGAATTCACCCACTCTAATTAGCACATCCTCAACAATACCCCTAGGTAACCTGGTCGACCTATCAGCTAATTGAATAACCATCTTAGTAGGCTTAAGCTCACCTAACCGTAGCCTCTCATACTCAGTGAAGGGAATCAAGTTAACACTGGCCCCTAAATCAAGCAAGGCTCTATGAATGAACTGGTCCCCTATAACTATAGAAATAGTAGGGCAACCGGGGTCCTTATACTTCACTGGGATCTGATGAGATAGAATAGAACTAGCACTAGTGGCTAAGAAAGCTTTCCTAGGAACATTGGTAGCTCTCTTGGTTGTGCACAAATCCTTTAAAAACCTAGCATATGGAGGCATCTGCTGAATAGCATCGAGCAAAGGAATGTTGATCTTGACTTGAGAGAAGGTCTCTCTCATCTTCTCAACATGAGCGTGGTCTTTCTTCTTAAGCCTATGGGGAAAAGGAGGCAAAGGCATATGGACTTTCTCTGAAGAAGAAGAAGAAACATCCTTAGAAGGAGAATGGTCAACTGACTCAGAGGAGTCTTTCTTTTTAAGCTCATCGTCCTTAGACAGGGACTCAGGAAGATGGTGAGAATCAGAATCATTTGGGACACCATCAGTAGCATCCCCTGACTCACTGGATGATCCAGTCTCTGGAGGTGAAGAAAAAGAAGAAGATTTCTCGAAGAATTGGTGAGGATACCTGTAGGGCTCATTAGGACTTCTAACCTGGTTATCAATCTCTCGACCAGAACGGAGAGATATCACTACATTTACTTTCCTCACAGGCTCATTAGAGTTACCAGAAGAAGAAGAGCCGTGACTCTTAGGGTTCATCTCAGGCTGACTTGGGAAAATACCTGGCTCCCTAGAAGATGATGCTAACTGGGAAAACTGTTCAGTCATCATTCTCATCATTCTTTCCATGTTAGCATTAATCATTCTCTCAATATTATTATTAATTCTCCTCTCCATTTTATCAATATCACTGTAACCAGGAGGAGGCTGAACTTGAGCCACAGGAGGTGGAGGTCTAGGTACATTAGGTACACCTTGAAAAACTGGTATCTGAAAGGAACTAGAAGGGTGAGAGACAGGCTGGGAGTTAGGAACCGCAACATTAGGTCCATTACTCCAAGAGAAGTTAGGGTGATTTCTCCACCCTAGATTGTAAAAAGGAGAGAAAGGGTCATTCTTAGGTCCCTGGAAGGCCATATTCGCTTGCTCTTGCCCAGTTGCTAACTGGTGAACAAAGTAAGGACAAGCACTCAATGAATGATCTAGGGCTTGACAATGAGAGTAAGACACTGAAGAAGTCTGGGATAACTGAGTCATCTGTGGAGTCAATCCTTTCAACATGTTTTCTAGAGTAGCAATGTTAGACTCTAAGTGACTCATATCAGAGACAGAATGTAACCCACCCCTAGCAATCCTAGAACTTAAGTTGTCATCCCGAGCAGTTTCACATTGCATAGTTTTCTCAGCTAAGTCCTCTAAAAATTCCCAAGCATTTGTGGCGCTTTTAGAAAGAAAGCCACCCTGACACAGAGACTTTACCATGGTTCTAGTTTGTTGGTCTAGTCCTTCATAAACAATCTGGCACAAACGTGCCTGGTCTAAACCATGATGGGGACACTGAGACAATAAATTCTTGAACCTATCAAAATATTTGCAAAATGATTCCCTATCTAGTTGCACAAATTGATTAATCTCATTCCTTAGCTTAACAGTCTTGGCATTAGAAAAATATTTTCTTAAGAACAATTTTACAAAATCATTCCAAGAAGTTACAGAATTAGCAGCCAAGCCATACATCCAATGTTTAGCAGAATCTTTCAAAGCAAAAGGAATTAATTTCATATGCACAACATCAATGGGAATATTAGGAAAATGCATCATAGAACAGACTTATTCGAATTCCCTCAAAAACAAATAAGCATCCTCTAAGCCAGTGAATTTAGGGACCACTGAGTGTAGTGAGGTCTTAATTTGAAGGTGACATTAGGTCCAAGGTCAGGTATAGTGAAGCAAGATGGCAAAGCAGTTCTAGGAGGATAGAAGATATCACTCAAAGGTCTTTCTTATGCCATTTCTTCAAGCTTGGGTTCTGGTTCGGGTTCTAAGTTAGGGTCGGGTTCACTCCTAAAATGTCTATGATTTTCAGGATTTCTAACCCAACCAGTCATATAAATCCAATACCCTCTCCCCAAAGTTCTGGTTTTGGTTTGGTTTTTTTTTTCTATTTTTTTTTCTTTTCTCCTTTTTTTTTCAATCACAAAACAACAAAATGAATAATAAAAATAAAAACACTATTAAAACATAAAATGAACAAAACTGAAAACAAAAACACAAAAACAAAGAAACTAAAAGAAAATAAGAAATAAAACTACACCTAAACACCCTAATTCTAAGAATAAAATTAAAACAGAAAATGAAACTCCTAAAATTAGAACTAAATATACAGAAAATTCCACACAATCACAAAGGACATAAATATAATCTTTTCCAAATTTTTTCTATCCCTAAATAATGCAGAAAAATGCAAATAGAATATTAATTCTAAAACTCACAGAAAAATCTAAACAGCTCCAAAAATTCCAGAAAACTTCACACACACTCTAAAACTTATGCTGAATCTAGGAAAAATATTAGAATAGCAGAAATCACACCAGAACAAGTCCAGAAAATTCAAACAGAATGCGAAAATTGGTGAAAATCTGCACTGTAAATATTTCCGGATCAGTTCAACCTTGAAATTTTTTTTTTCTTTTTTCTTCACTGCACATAAACCAAACTAATTAGTATTGTTTTTTTTCTTTTTTTTCAGCAACGAATAGCATGTAAAAATTGCAAATAAACTAATCTTAACAAAAACAAAAATCAAAATCAAAATATAAACTAAATTCAAAATTAAAACTAAACTAAACAAAATAACGACTAAAAAAAATCACAACTCTAAAATTAAAAACAAAAACGACTCGAACGACTCGATTAATTAAAATACGACTCGATATAACCAAATTTCACAACGCCATCCCCGGCAACGGCGCCAAAAAACTTGTTGTGAATTTTCCGCAAGCGCACGGTTTATCGTTGTAACGTTTGCGGGTATCGTCCTCAGGGATGGCTGTGAAATTAGGTTGCTAACTTGACTAGATTAACAACTAAGGTAACTTAACACAAACAACAGATTGTATACTAAACTTTAAACCTAAAAGCAAGCTAATCCATTGTATATGGTTTAATGATGAGAAATTCGAAACAACCAGAATATGAACAAAGCTAAATTGCCTCCGAAATTCGAAACTAATAGGGTGAAAATTGCATCCAAATTTACCAACTAGAAACAGGGGAATCAAACAGGGGAGAAGGCGACACCAACAAAAGGGCTTCTGAACGCAACAAATTTGAACAAACCAACAAACTTGAATCAACAAATTCAGACGAAACAAACCTCAGTGAACTGCAATTTGCAAACCAAAAATCAGATCTGGGAATCGAATTGAAAACAAAAATAGCTAATCTCATACTGAGAAATCAAGATCTATAATTTGAGATTAAAATAGGAAAAATCGAATTGAAGCCCTAAAATCTCTAAAATTGAACTCGTATGTCTTGCTACCATTAAAGCTGAAACTAAAACTAATAAACCTAAATCCCCATAAAAAATCCTCCCCCAAATGGCCACAACCCTTCGATTTATACCCAACATGGTCGGCTCTTGGTTCATTGATGAAGCAAGCACTCGACGGGTCTAAAGATAAAGTAACGGCCGGCTGCCATTAATGGGTAAGTGGGAAAATGAATAAGAGAGATACTGAGGATGGCTGTGTGGAGAAAGACGAACGGCCATGGCGTTTTGGGTGTGTATAACTGAAGAAGAAGAAGAAGGGAAGCAGGGGATCGGGCTTGGTTCTCCAAGAACCCAGGGGAAAGGGAAGAAGAAAGAAAGGGAGGAGAGAGAAAATGAATAGGGGGTAAGGACCGGGTTGATCACGTGCTGCACGCGTGATTCGATTTTATTTATTATTTTTTTTCCTTTTTTTTGGTTTGGGTTTGAATCAATCTGGCACAGTTCTTCATCTTTCAGCATTCCTTCGTCTCTTTACCACACTGTTACCGAATTTATTGAAAATCTGCAAAATCAAATAAAATCAACTAAAAACCTAAAAATAATAATCATTTCGAGGATAAATTAGGGAAAAAGGTACTGTAAAAATAGCACATTTTTGGCATCAACAATCCTTCATAAATTTGATAACTTTTGATCATTATTTGTTGCTTAGAGTTAATTTGATTAGTTTGTTGATTTTTGTTGTAGTTTTATTAGCTTCAATATAATTTCAATTGACCCCCCCCCCCGAAAATTATAATCTTATAGGAGTGTCTAGGTAATTTTAGATAGTTTAGATTTTGATTTTCGGAGTGGTTATAATTTTAGATTGATTTATATTCAGTTTTAGTATTTAATTACCGGTTTGTTAGAAATTAGATTAAAAATAGTTATTTTTGTTCTTTTTTTATTTTTATCAGTTCCTAGGGTTTATATAGTGTCCTAGTCTGCCCATATTTAATTTTCTAATTTTTGTAAATTATTTGATAATTTTTCAGAATTATTTTGTGAAATTGATAAGTGTAGGTTTTTAGGTTATTAATTCGGAAAATTTCGATTTTTAATTTTAATTTAAGATTATTGGGTGCTGTTAAGTCCAGAAAATCGTGCCCTAGAATTAGGGTAGTTTACTTAATTATTTTCGTATTTATATTTATACAGATTATTTTATTTCTAATTTCAGATTAAATTTTCTGCTTGATTATTCTGCAATAAGTTTCTGATTTGATTTTTCTGAAATTATTTGGATACATTTGAGGAGTTATAAGCTGATATGCTTCAAGAATAGTATTTTAGGTTACTGTTTGACATTTGTTATATTTATTTTCTGATTATTATTTGCTGTTTTGATTTTTAATTAGAATTTCAGTTACTATTCTGTTTTTATTTTTCTAGATTATTTAGGAACGATTTTTACTATTTTCTTTCTAGAATATAATCCAAAATATTTAGGAGCATCATTGGGTGTTTTTCCAGATTTTTATTCATTAGATTTTAATTATTTTAGAATTATTAAGATTAAATTTAATAAATTGGATGAGTAAAATCATTTAGGATTAAGCTAGCCTTTTTAAAACAATCTTTCCTCGTGGATCGATCCCTACTTGCCTACGCTATAAAAATTATTTAATAACTGAAGTAGTGGTTAAATTTGTAGCACTGGACTAGCTTTATAGTGATGAATGTTACCTCTAACACATGCAGTTCAGGATGTCCTTTGAGGTTGAGGTGGTGCTTGACTTGAAGACCTAACCTCCTTGGTGCTCCTTTGTCTCTTGGTTGGTGCCATGGTTGCAAACTCTAACCAAAAACAAAACTAAAACCAAAATAAGAACTAAAACCTAGAAAATTGAAGAAATTAAGTAAAAATATGAAAAATAGGAGAATGAAAGGGATGGGTATGGAGGATGAGTGAAGGTGAGATGAATTTGAAGTAGAAAAAGAAGAAAAGAGATGATATTTGTTGGGAAAAAGGGAAGATTGAGAGAAAGGAAATTATTTGGTGTGAAAATGATTAAAAATGGTGAAGAAATGAAGAAGATTGAAGGTGTGAAGCATGGAGAGTTGAGAGCGAAAATGGAGGGAGAGAGAGGGAGAGAGAGAGAGAGAGAGAAAGTCGAGGTTGAAGAAGAAGAAGTGAGGGATAGGAAAGGGCGCTACGGTCAAAAACCTAGACCATGGACCATAGGCTTCACCACGGTCTGATCGTGGTGTCTACTGGTCCACTATATTTTCATTTTTTTAAAAAAAAATTTTTGGATGGCACCCCACGGCCGTGGTTCTGGGGATATGGTTGTGGTGGCTAACATTTTACGCACATTTTTTTTTTGTTTTCTCTCTCTCTTTTTTTTTCCTTTTTGACAAATTACAAAAATAGTAAAAATAAAAGCTAAGAAAAGAAAAAGGAAACGAACTTGGGTTGCCTCCCGAGAAGCGGTCTTTTAAGGTCAAGAGCTTGACCCTTCTTCTATGCTTGGTCTGGAACAACAAGTTTATGGACATTGGCTTTTTCCCGGACCACAAAATCAAATTTCTTCAAGTGAAGGTACCATCTTAAAAGTTTTGGTTGCAGGTCCTTCATCTTCATAACTTGGTGCCATAATGCCTAATCTACATGCAAAACAAATCGCTCTTGTAGCCCATCAGACAGGCTACTATCAACTTGTTCAACCCCTACGTCAAAATCTGGATCAAAACTGTCCATAGGGGGTATAGAGAGAACAGTTTGTGCAAACATACAATAATCACCCATGGAAGACTCATTAGGAATAGGGGCCTTAACCTCGGGCTTGTTAGGTGGCATAGGAACAAAAAACTCCACCTTAACATACCCTTGGTCGGGGTTCTCATAAGAAATCCAGTCAGAATTAGGAGGATCTTCACAATTCAAGACATCCTCCATATCAATCTCAAGGGAAAGGGGGTAATGCATCCAATATAGAAGAATAAGGAGAAACCACGTCCTCCTTTCTATGACTAAACACAACAAAGTGCCCTTCTACCGCAAAAGATACACAATCGTCTCCTACATCAGTGAGGCGACCAGTTGTCCCCAAAATGGGCCGACCTAGGATAATTTGAGCATCGTCGGTTTCAGGCATATCAACTACAATAAAGTCCTCCAACACCCAAATGTCTCTTATATTGACTGGCACATTATCCAATTTGTCTATAGGTTGCATCACAGAACCATCAGCCAACTGTAGTAAAAAAGGTGCGACTAGTAATGGTCCTATGTGCAACTTATGAAACAAAGAATAGGGCATTATACTAACAATAGCGCTTAGATCGCATAGACCTCTCTCAATTTCCACCTTTCCCATAATGCATGGGATAGAAAAACTACCTGGGTCAGGAAGCCTAGGGGGAAAAATGGTGGGGATCTCAACAGTGTCATTCTCTTTGAATGTGGCAGTCTTGCCATCATTATTTCTCTCCTTATTACCAGTCATGATTATTTCCCTACCCGGTTCTGTTGGTGTATCCTCAGGGTCAGTTAAGTCCTCTTATTCTTCCTTTATGGTAACATAGTTACAGTGCTCACGAGGATTGGGTTCGGGCTTGCTAGGAAGTCTATCTAGGGGCGTAGATAAAAAAAAAAGTAGCTTTTTGTGCAATTTGAGCTTCCAACATCCTATTGTGAGTTGTAAGCATATCAACCTTTGAGCCTAATTGCTTAACATACTCATCCTATTTTTGTTGTGCCATAAGCATGCTTTCCATCATCGACTCTAAATTAGACTTTTGGGGCATCTGAGAAGGGAATGGGGTTCTTTGAAAACCAGGGGTTGGTCTAGCATTCATACGGGGCAAGTTTGATGGGTTTGGATTAGACTTATAAGAAAATTTTGGATGATTCTCCACCCAGATTATAGGTATTAGAGTAAGGGTCATTGGTTAGTCTTGGGTTGAAATTTTGAACATAATTAACTTCATTAGAGTCTTGGAGAAAAAGACTCCTAACTTGACAATTCAAAGTTATATTGCTCAACAGAACCACAAATTTCACAAAAGGAAAGGGTACTAGAATTCAAAACATTAACATTCATTCGGTCCAGTCTTTGAGTCATAACAACTACCTTAGCAGAAAGTAAAGTAACCGCATCAACTTCAAGCTTACCTCCAACCAGTTTGGGTTGGCCTCATTCAGTGGACCATTGAAAGTTGTTTAGTGCCATCTCCTCGATCAAATTATAGGCTTAATCCTTAATCTTGCTCATCAAGGTTCCTCCTACCACCGCACCAATAGTGGACCTTACAGATTAGGTCACACTATTATAAAAGGCTTGGATGATCATCCAACACTGAATACCATGATAGGGGCACAAACACATCAGATCTTTAAAACGCTCCCAGGCTTCATAGAGCATCTCATCATCTTTTTGCATGAAGTTGGTGATTTGATTCCTGTTTTCAACTCATCCCAGGTAGTAATGCATCCAGATGGCAAAGAGTGTAACCAATCCCTTGCCTTGTCCCTCAATGAGAAAGGAAATAAGCACATGTGAGTCGCATCACTGGAGACTTCGTTGAGCTTCAATGTGTTGCACGCCTCTAAAAAGATCGAGAGGTGTAGATTCGGATCTTCCAAAGGAGCTCCACCAAACGAGGATTTCTACACCATGGAAATGAGTGTCGGTTTAAGCTCAAAATTATTGGCATGTACAGCAGGGCGAGTGATGCTTGAGGGGATCCCTTGGATTCTAGGCGTAACGAACTCTTGAAGAGTCCTTCTGTGGTCACCTCCTCCTCCTACCATGTTTGAATTCCTTCTTGCCTTGTGCCTTTGTTCTTCAATCCTTTGCCTTTTTCACCTTTGCCTTTTCCAACTTAAGCAAAAAGTCCTCTCAATCTCAGGATCGGGTTCGTACGAGATTGGACTTCGCATAAACTAGAAAAAATTCCTGCAAGCACTTTCACCAATACTACCAACGTAGTTAAACAAGAAAAGAAAATAACAAAAAAAAGGAACAATAAAATACTTAGTCACTTTCGTAAGACAACTCAATAGTTAATAGTTTAGTCCCCGGCAACGGCATCAAAAACTTGATTGAGACTACCGCAAGCGCGAGGGTAGCAGTAGTATAGATAAAGATATTGTTCCTCTTGGACTAATGTAACTTACTGAGTCTTGCCTGTCAAAATGTGGTAAGCAAAATTCTAATTCAATTGGTTTTGATTTAACTATTTCTAATTCCCTGTTCTGAATCAATCAAAGAGAAAATATGTCTAGGAATTCTCGTAGTTATGAAAGAGTATTGGATCAAAACAATAATCATGTGCTTTTCTCTAATCGATTAATCTCGAGGAATTGCAATCTGTTTAGAAATTTGGTCTATTTTTTCAAAGTCAATCAAATTTGCCTAAACTAAGCAAAAGTCATTCTTTCAAACTAATTTGTCTTAATTCAATTTTAATATATCTTATTACTCTCTAGTCCTCCTAACTTACAAATCTCTCTCTCGAGAGGACTCCACGTTAGGTTTAACCAAGCAATCCAACAACCAAATGTCACCTTTTAGTTTTCATTCATTTGTTTCAAGTGAGCAAGCAAACTTTGACAAAAAATGTACTCACAACGTGAAGAACACTTGATAAAGGGAATCAAACCACTCATGAAAATAAGCACAATTCTACAAACTAAAACATGATCCAACTACACTTCCGCAAACTACTAAATCTCTAAACAAGAGAAAACTACTCAGATATGATTAAGAAATAAACAAAACTAACCAACAATCTGGCAAAATATGAGAGAAAGGCTTGACTGAGATGGCCTTCAACCAAGGGCTTCAAACCGTCTTAAAAAACCAAACACATACACTTAAGATTTCTCACCAAAACTAAAAATCAAACTAGAAACCTACAAAATTTGAGAAAGAAAGAAACCAGGCTAAAGCACTAATCTCTTCTTTTGTATTGTTCAAGGGATTGTCTTCTACTACAGCAGAATGAAGCTATTTGTAGAGGAGCTCGGTTGATCTCAGCCACACAGCCGAAGGAAGACGCAGAGGCCGCACTTACAGCCTGATCACGGTCCGTGGCAGGTACCACAGTCTGACCGTGGTCTGGGCTGGAATAAGCTTTCTACTCTTTTCTTACTCCACGGGCGTAGCAACACATGGGTGTTTGTTGGAGAGGTCAAAATACATCTATTTATGGTCAAATGTTGGGTAAAAAGACTAAAAATTCTGCAAAACACATAAAACAACTATACTCAAGCATAAATCGAGAATATGAGTATAAATAATAATATTAAGCACATAACTCTCCTAAAAATTGACATAAATAGCCTTAAAATGATGTATACATTAAGTACTTATCATAAAGGCATGGTTGTCATCTAACTTTTAGATGAAAGATATAGGTAAAGCAGCATATGTTCTTAGAGTAAAGGTTTTGAGAGAGCATTTACAGAAATGGTTATCTCTTTTTGTTTAGAATTACATCAAAAATGTTCGTGAACAGGTCAACATGCTAAGCTGTAAACCTATTGTTGGTACTGCTATTAGTAAAGGCGAAGCCTTAAGTAATATAAGTGTCTAGAAACTCCAGAACAAAAAGCACAAATGAGTGGAATCCTATATGCCAGTATGGTTGGTAGTCTAATGTATGCCACATTATACACTAGGGCAGATATCTGTTTCACCATTGGCTTGGTTAGTAGGTAGTAGTCTGACCCAAGACTGGTACTTTGGAAGGTAGTAAACAGGATCATTAGGTGCATGAAGGAAACTACATATTTATGCACTATGTTATCAAGGAAATGATTTGCTCTTGAAGGGATACATAGATGTTGACTATGGAGAAGATTTGGATGATAGAAAACCTACCTTGGGATATGTCTTCTTGCTCAACACTGGTGCGGTATCATGGAGTAGCAAGAACCAATCATGTGTAGCCTTATCCATGATTGAGGCTGAATTTGTGGCTTTCTCGATAATAGTGCAAGAGGTTTTTTGGTTGAAGAGGTTCTTAAATCATCTACTAGGTGAGGTGGACAACACTAGTCTATTATTAGTTTACTATGATAGTTAAGCTGCAAGTGTATACACAAAGGACCCTAAGTATCATAGAAAGACCAAACACATCGCCATTAAGTTCAAGATTGTCAAAGAAATGTTAGCAAACATGATGATGTACCTTGAAGGGAGGAAAATATATTCAAGCATGAAAGTTTAAAAAAAAATGTGAAGAGAAGAAGGAAAAGCAAAGAAACTGAAACTAGCTTAAATGGAGCTATGTTGTAAGCAAGAACAAAGAGGATAAACTAGCTTGCCCAAGGATAAGACAAACCACCTTTAGAAAACTAAGGACTCTAATCATACTTGGGGATAAGAGACACCACCCTAAGAAAGATTAAGACTTACTTAACCACCACTTTGATTATCCAAATCAAAGATAAGTAAGAGAGAGTTTAAAAGTGGAGGAGTTAAAACTCAACTTTCATTTCAATGTCAAATCCACCTTTAACAACTTTAAGAAAGCATATAAATGGATGGGATAGGCCACAAGGCCGTTAAATACAGCGTAAAGACATAAAAAAAGCAGCCAATGGAATGGGAGAGATAAAAAAATAGAAAAGTAGAAAAGCTGAAAAGTGCAGTCTGCCAGTTGCTTTTTCAGTGCACAAACCCCCAATTCTAACAGCCATATCTGCTGATATACTTGCCCAAATTGGATGAAACAAAATTTTATGGAAATCTTGGGATCTCTTTTTTTAGGTAACTAAATTTAGATAAAATTTGGAGCTATCTTTTGGAACATAAATGCCAAAATGTACAAGTGGTCCAAACTGGATCAATTTCTCCCACTTTTTAAATTTGCTCCCATTTGACTTAATTTCTGCAAGACTTAACCTAGAACGATTTTTATTCCTTAACACTAACATAGAAAGGTTGTTAACAAGTATAATTAGAGCTCCATAAACTCATTTTAGTCTTAAATAATTCAGCTTACAAAACTGGGTTCGTGCAAGCCTTCTTTCTTCAATAGTTTGGGCGCTAAAAATGCCTTTGAGGACTTGAACTATTCCTTGTGCATTTGGAGCTTTCCCTTGACTTTCTTAGACTAATAGGACATTGAATTGATACTTGGTGGCTTCACCCCTTTTACTCTCCCCTTGTTGAGAAGAATTTGCCCTCAAATTCCCCAAAATGCCATGTGAGGTGACATATTAGCAACATTAAAGGTGGCGGATACCTCATAATCTTCAGGAAAGTTGAGCTTCTTTGCAATGTTGTTGATCCCCTCCTATACCTCAAAGGGACCTTGACCCTATGAATGAGATTAGACTTACATTTGGAGGGGAAACATTGTTTTCTTGGGTGCACCCAAATGTGATCTTCGGGGTTGAAGATGACTTGTTTCCTATGTTTATTGGTTTGGGCTTGATAAGAGGCATTAGATTGTTCAATATTTCCCTTAATCATCTTATGAAGCTATTGAATCTCTTGCACTCTCTTGTATACTTCCCCATTTGGTTTTAAGTCGATATGCCATGGAGTGAGATCAAGAGGGAAGAGTGGCTTAACTCTATAGACCACCTTAAAAGGAGACATCCATGTGGTCTTGCTAGGAATCTTGTTCTATGCAAACTCAACATGAGACAGGAATTGAACCCATTACTTGAGATGGGACTTGATCAAAGTCCTTAGGAGCACTCCTAACATTCTATTGGTGACATTGGTTTGCCTATCCGTTTGTGGGTGGCAAGTAGTACTGTACTTAAGCTTAGTAGCCAACGTTTTCCACAAAGTCACGCAAAAGTGACTGAAGAACTTATTGTCACGATCCGACACTATGAACTTTGGAATTCCATGGAGCCTAACCACTTCTTTGGAGTATAAGTTGGCCATATGGGTGGCATCATTGGTCTTATTACATGGGATGAAGTGTTCCATCTTGGAGAATAGATCAGCAACCACAAGGATGGAATCCTTGTTCCTATGAGTTCTTGGAAACCCAAGAATGAAATTCATGCTTACATCCTCTCATAGGAAGTTTGGAATGGGCAAGGAAGTGTAGAGGCCTCGGGGAAGAGTGTGACTATTTTCCATTTGACATGTGGTACACCTTTTGATCATATCTTGAACATCCTTATCCATACAAGGCCAAAAGTAATGCTCTATAAGCATCATAAGGGTCTTCTTCTCATAAAAAATGGCCAGCTAGGGAACCACCATGGACCTTACGGATTAGGAGCTCCCTTGTACCACGATGAGCGATATAAAGCCATATGCCCTTGAACAAGGAAGCCTCTTGGACGAGAAACTCTACCTTGGAGTGCCTTTAACATTCCTTGAACAACTCCCCAAAGCCTTTGTCCTCATCATAAAGTGACTTCAAATGCTTAAATCCAAGTACGCAAGCTTCAAGTTGGAATAAGAGGAGATACCTCCCTGAAATAGCATTGACTCCTCTGTTGAGCTTCCGAAACTTGTGCTTGGTGGTGAAGTAAAAATTTTATAAGTACTCAACCATTTGGCATGGTGAATATTGATCTTGTGTCAGCCTTGAATATACTTAACTGCCTTATGGTTGTAGTAGAGAATGAACTTGTTTGCCACCAAATAATGACTCCAATGCTCAAGTGATCGAATAATGGCATAGAATTCCTTATCATAGGTGGAATACTCTCTCTTAGAATCACATAGTTTCTCACTAAAGTAGGCAATGCGGCGGCCTTTCTAAGTGAGAACTCTACTAATTCCAACTCTAGAGCATCACACTCCACATCAAAGATCTTCTCAAAGCATGGCAAGACTAACACCAAGCTTGAGTGAGCTTCTTCTTGATTTCTTCAAAGGCTTATTGTGCGTTTCAATTTGAGTTAAACAATGTACTCTTGAGAACCTCGTCATAGGGTTTTTGATTATGCTAAAGTCTCTAATGAACTGCTTATGAAATGAGGCTAGTCATGGAAACTTTGCACATCATGAATACTAGATGGAGTAGGCCAATACGAAATGGCCTCAACTTTTATTTTGTCAACCTTGATCCCTTGAGCTGTGACATGTAGCCAAAGAATGTGACTTCTTGAGTGAAAAAGGAGAACTTCATTAAGTTACCATAGAGCTATTCCTTCTCAAGGATCTTTATGAGTTGAGTGAGAAGTACATGATGCTCTTCTTCTCTTTAATTATAAACCAAGATATCATCAAAGTAAATTACAATAAAGTGACCAACGAATGGCCTAAAAACTTAGTTCATTGGCCTCATAAAGGTACTAGGGTCATTTGAAGGCCCAAAGAGCATGAGTAACCACTCATACAACCCCCCTTTAGTCTTAAATGTGATTTTCCACTCATCCCTTCCTTAATCTGAATTTGGTAGTAACCACTCCTCTAATCAACCTTAGAAAGACTCTTGAACCATAAAGCTGATCCAACATGTCCTCTAATCTAGGTATGGGATGCCTATACATAATGGTAACCTTGTTTATAGCATGGCTATCCATACACGTGTTCATTGAGCTATCATTCTTAGGGACTAAAGGGGCAGCACGACACATGGACTATGGTTATCCTTCACAAGAACCTTGGCTATCATTGCCTTTATTTGCCTTTGGATTTCCCTGATTTCCCTGGGATTCATCCTATAGGCCGGTTTGTTAGGGAGTATAACACCGGGAATGAGATCAATATGATGTTGGATGGTCTTTTTTGGAGGGAGGCAATGGGTATTTCATCTGAGAAGATAAGACAGTATTACTCAAGTAAAGTGTTGGCTAGGGAATGAGCTTAGGAGATGGGAGACTCAGTTTCTTCATAGGATAAGAGCAACCAATCTCTAAAGGCCTTAAACTCATGCTGTGAAGCCTTAAGAAAGGGTTCTACTAGGGTAAGAACCATTTCCGTTTGCTCAAGGTTCTTTTGTGGCTCGACTTTTGTGAGTGAAGAGGGAGAAAGTTAGGCTAGGGTGGTCTTATTTCCATCCTTTGTGGAGGAGTAAATATTTAAGCAGCCATTATGCTTAACCCTCCTATCAAATAACCAAGGTCTCCCTAGTAATATATGGCAAGCATCCATGGGAACAATGTCGCACCAAAGCTCATAATGATAACTCTTGCCTATACTCAAGGAAATAAGACATTTAGAGTTAACTTGAAGTCCTTTACCTTTGTTTAACCATTGACTGTTGTAGGCATGAGGGTGAGTCGTGGCTTGGAGGTTGAGTTTCTCCACCATGCTTGAAGATGTCATATTGGTACAACTCCCACTATCAATGATAAGTGAGCAAACCTTCCCTTTGACTGTGCACCTTGGATAGAAGATGTTCTCCCTTTGTTCATCTTGATTACCTTTGAGACCACTCAAATTCCTCCTTAGGTCTAGTAATTCTCCTTCATTTGCCTCTTTTACAACTTCCTCTGTGCCCTCGATGAAGCATAGATCCTTGTCTTGCTCTTCTTTATCCCCTTGAGTTGCTTCATACTCGGCCAAGGTGATTACCCTATGGTTTGGGCATTCTGAAGCTAACTGGCTCAAGCCTTAGCACTTGTAACACCTCCTATTCAAGTTAGATCTAAAGGGAGGCTTATTTTATGGAAGAGGGTTTTTTGGTGGTGAGTTAGAAGAGGAAGTTGTGGGTTTAGGAGGAGGTTGGAAACTCCCTATTTAGAGGGTGAGCCCTTGGTGAGGGGGAGTTTAGGTGGATTTCTTTTGAGGGGTTTAGACTTCTTTTGTTGCTCAACTCGATGAGAAAGAACAAAAACACCATCAAAAGTGGAATATTGTTAGAGTTCAACCACGTTAGCATACCAGGGTAAAGACCACCCAAGTATCTCACAATGGTTTGGTCCTCACTTTCTTGGATATCACACTTGATCAAGAGCCTTTTAAACTCTCTTACATAATCCTCAACACTCAATTTTCCTTATTGTAGATTGCGGAGCTTTGAATAGTTGTCTTGGAGATAAGAAGGAAGGAGGAAATGATCTTTGAGTTTTGATCTCATCTTCTACCATCTCCTAATCTTTGGCTTGCCTCTTTTTGCCCTCTCTTTCATCAAGTTTTCCCACTACAAGGAAGCATACTTCCTTAGCTAGAGCGCCATCATCTTACTTTCTTATCCTCGAGTACATCTTTGTACTCAAGACTCTTTCAACAATTTGGAGCCACCGAAGGGACTTATCTGGGTCCAAACAACCTCCAAATTTTGAAATCTCACCCTTAAAGTCTTAGAAATGGTTGGGAACCCTATGATTCCTCCTTGGCATTACATGCTCTTCCTCACTTGAGGAAGCAAAGGGGTTTCTTTCCTCCTCTTCATCCTCTTGGGTAGAATCGAATGGAATGGAAGATGGGAGTGCGTTAGAGATTTCTTATTTGGTTTCCTATAGAGAAGGCAAGTTACTTCTTCAAATACTCATTTTGGCTCCTTACTTCTTCGAAATTCTTCATGGGAGCCTCAAATCTCTCTTCTAAACTCATACTTCCACTCATTTTGAGAGTAGATCTAAGTCAAGTTCTTTATAGTTTGGTTTTTGTTTGGGCTAATGGTTGTATTTGGGGTGAAAGCTACGGTCGAAGAGAGTGGTCAATAGCTTTGATGCCAAATACGATGTACCTTGAAGAGAGGAAGAGAAATTCAATCAATAAAGTTCAAGAGAAAACTTAAAGACAAGAAAGAAAAGCAAAGAAATTGAAATTAGCTCAAATGGAGCTATGGTGTAAGCAAGAAAAGGGAGGATATGCTAGCTTGCACAAAGATAAAACACACCACCTTTAGCAAACTAGGGCTCATAATCACACTTAGGGATAAGACATAGCACCCTAAGCAAGATTAAAACTCACTTGATCACCAAATTGATTAGCGAAATCAAACATAAGAAAGAGAGTTTAAAAGTGAATGAGCTAAAACTCAACTTTCATTTCAATTCAAATATACATTTTACAACTTTAAGGAAGCATATAAATGAATGGGAAAGGCTATAAGGCCATTACATATAACTTAGAGATGCAAATAAAGCAGCCAATGGGAGGGAGGGATAAAAAAGTAGGGAAGTACACAAGCTGAAAAGTGCAATCTGCCAGCAGCTTTTTAGTGTACAACCCTCCAATTCAAACAACCATATTTTCTGACATACTTTCCAAATTGGGGTGAAATAAGTGTTGTTGTAAAGCTTGAGATCTCTCCTTTTGGGTAACTCAATTTGAACAAATTTTGGAGTTGTCCTTTGGAAGATATAGGCAAAAATGTAGAAGGGGTCCAAACCAAATTAGTTTCTATCACTTTTTGAATTTGCTCCCACTTGACTTATTTCTTCAAGACTTAACATAGAAGTCTTTTTGTACTCTTAATGCTAAAATAAAAAGGTTCTCAAAAAGTGGATCTGTGACTCTGTAAACTCCTTTTAAGCTTAAATAATCAAGCTTACAAAATCAGGTTTGTGCAAGCCTTCTCAGATAGTTTGGCTGCTAAAAATGTCTTTGATGACTTGAGCTATTCCTAATGCATTTAGAGATTTTCGTTGAATCTCTTGGACTACTAGGACATTGAATGATCCTTGGTGGCTTCATTCTTATCACAAGAAAGTGGATGTTAAGTTATTTCTAGGAAGAGTATGGTCATAGTTCCCTTAACTAAGGCTATTGCAAGAAATGTGTTTGTTGAACACTAGGGCTCAGGGACTTTGTAGATGTTAAATGTACTTGACCTATGTTTTTCTCCTGTTTGCGCCACATATTCATGAATAATTGTTTAACATTTAACTTTTTTGAAATAAGTTGATTAGCATATACTTGTTGGAATGTTTGAGTGCACATTCTTATTTATGATGCTTATTGAGCATTCTTGAATATGAAAGGATGTCGAGTAGACATGAGGTTACCCCCCTCACATAGATAATCGCCTCCATTGATTTGAGTATTAATGGGAGATTAGATAAGATTTTAAGTAAAATTATCACAAAGATAATTATAAGAACCTATTAACTTAAAATTACGAATGTCGCCTTTATAATGACAAAAGGTCATTATAACATAGGGGTAAAAATAAATTTTGCCTAATATACCTAAAGGAGGCCAGATGTGAGTTCATGTCAATGAGTAGATGTAGGAACTCAATTTGGACAATGACATGTCCAAATATCATCTATACAACATTATGGTTAGAGAACCAAAAAGGAGATACACTCAATGGGAAAGGAAAAAATGTTAAAGCACATGTTCCATACCATATGTGTAAGAGATGACTAATGAAGTATAAGTTCAATCTCAACTTATATTTGTATGAGGTGCTATAAGGTTATGACCTTATATTTGTACCCTCGTTACTCCAATAAGTGGCTTAAGATTCAATTCAAAGTTCTTTATCTTGGTTTGTTACCAGAAGATGATGAACGATTTGGTATGGAGAAATATGTCTTGAAAAATGAGTTAGATTTGATCAAAAGTCTTGGGAGAAGAAGAAGATCATTCATAGAATCTCATTACTTTCTATCCACAGGTGCACTAGTTGATACATGTGGACCATAATTGTGAATATGAAATACGATGCTTTGATGAGATCAAAGTGAGACATCATAATGAGATTGAAATGATCTAGGGTACTTGAATACTTCCAACTACTCATGTATTGTTCTCAATAAGAGGCTATATATTCCTAGCATGTGTATAGCATAAATCACTCATAAGTATACTGGTCGTATGACCTATTTGCCCATGATGATGATTGTGTAGTAATAAAAGGAAAATAAGTTTTTCATAAGGTGGAAAATAAGCACTCCCTTATGTGTGAGTGGGAGATGTTGAACTTAGGACATGATACACCCATAAGGAGGTGTGAGCCCAATCCATATAATAATTTGATGACTTAGCCACCTAAGAAGCCCTAGTTCCATGCTTGGTCCATCTAATATAAAAGATGACCAGTCTAGGAGGGAAGACACACACAATAAACACTGAGGGTTCTATAAAGAGAGCTTTCTGTACAAAACCCTAAGGCTTTTAGGTTGTGGGATAGTGAAGGTTCTCTGCTCAATGAGTTCCTTCCTCAATCAATGATTTAAAGCCAAGGTTCAATTGTATTTTGCGGTAGAACTAGGGTAAATCTGTTTACGCTTAATTCAATTCATGAATTCCTTTACTTCTGAATGGCTTGATATGGTACATAATTCCATCAAATTCCCATCACTAAAAATACTAATATGATCCATATAGCGACTCATATGGGAATTTGTTTAATTTTTTTAATGTTTAAAGCCAAAGCATAAAAGAATGAAGGAAGACGATTAACAATGGAAATCATGCCTCAAATAGAAGTAAATGGTAGCCCTAAACACATGGGAGAAAATTGGATAGCAAAGACATGTTAATGCCAACTTCAACTTTGATTAATATGAAAAATAAGAATTTTAATTTGTTCGAAAAAGAAAGGTAATAATCTCTAAAATTACTGAACCATGTTCAAAATAATGTCTCAATATGTAGATCTCATCTGTATTTTTATTGTCAGAATACGAGCTTTAGTGAAATGAAGATGCACGATGTATGTGCTAAAATAATTTGAAACTATAATATGTATAGAACAAATGTCATAATCTGAATTATTTTATACATATCCACGTACCGATTTCCGATTATTATTTGCTATTGTCTGCCACATTTAAAGTATTCTTTTGTCTTTGAAAGTTCATATAGGAAAGCTAAACTTCTATTCGACATATATAGCATACCTTTTCCCGCATACAAAAGAATAATATTTGTTAAAACGTTTTTTTAAAGGGTATTTAAAATTTTATGTGCTCCCTCTATTTATATAAGAACATTTAGTGTCTGTTTATTTCAGCAGTTACAAGGAGAGGATAGTAGTTGTGAGCAATTAGGACAGGTTGTCAACAGTTGAAAGCGATTGTGATTAACAATTAGCAGTTGTGAGCAGTTCTGAGTAGTTAGAAGCTGTTATGAGTAGTTATGAGCAGTCATGAGGAAATTAGATCAGTGTTTGTAAAGCAGTTACGAGCGCAAGAGAGCAGTTGAAAGTGATTGAGAGTAGTTAGAAGCAGTTGGAATTAATGATTAGTGGTTAGAAGTCGTTGAAAGCGGTTGAGAGCAATTGAAGACAATTGTGGTTGGGCAAATGTAAAACGAACAGGCCCTTATTATGTGACATTAATTATGTACCTTACTTAACAAAATGATTTTATCAATTCAAGCCAGTGAAGACAATGTTATCATAATTGTTTTATGCTTCATACTCTTTTTATTTTAAAATTGAATTTTAGTAGAAATTAATTTATCAACATACTTGATATATATCTTATGTGTAAAAATTATCTAACTTTTTAAATTTAAACTATTATCTATAACTAATGCAGAAAAATCCCTTTAAAAATCTATGAAATTTTCAAACAAATTCCAAATAAAAATGATAAGCGTGTTGATTAAGACGCCAAAAAGGCCGCTTGTACTCGCCTAAAAACTATTAGATCTAAATTAAAAGAGCAAAATGATGTGATATGTGCCATTTGCATCAATCTATGTAAGCACTAAATACTTTAGTTTAATAACTGATAATTAATGGCACCTGTTGACATTTTGATGACTAAATATATTGATTCAGGCTAGTGCAAGGTACCTTTTTGTTGTCTTTGAGGGTGTCTTGATGCAATAAATTTATAATCATTCATCCACTTCCAAAATATTAACTATACATTTGAAAAGAACGAAAGGTCTTGATGCATGACAACGAAAAGATCTTTATATTAACCTAAAAAACTATTATATCATCAGTTGAAAAACGTAGGATGACAGAATGACAAAGAAATTGCTATTTATGGATTATGTATAATCACCTTATTATTTATAATTCTGCTTAAAATATCATTTTAATCCAGAAGCACTATCGATGAATACTCAAATCATATAACCGATCGATAATTAATTCTAACCATTGGTAAGTTAATAGTTTTAGATCATATAATATAACATAATATAATATATGTTATTTTAACAAATTAGGTAGGGCCAAGGTATCTGCTTGACATTTGGATTTTCGCATATGCATTGATCATGGCATGATTTGGAGAGCCAAAAATCTTCTGATTAAGAGGATTTTTTGATCCCAAATTTTTAAGGGGGCACTACAAAAGCAATACTTAGATTATGGCATCTATGTATTTCTATTGAATCTATGTTAGCATTCACATTAATGAGCATTGAACAAGGATTCACATGTTAGAGGAGCTATTAGGAAAAATAAAAGTAATTAAAATTTGTTGTGGTAGCCTAAATAAATTATGCAGTGATTGCAAATAATCATTGATAGAGATGTCTAAGAGAGCTAGAACATGCTTATGATTGCCTTAAAGGAGTCAAAACCCATCGTGATGACCCCACTAAGGTAGTTTATGTGATCACATTTTAGCTTATGAATAGAGGCTTATCCTTCGTCTTTCCCGGATACTCACTTGTCTTCTCTTTTTTCTTGTTATCAATTTGTTCATGTAGTTTAGCTTATTATGATAGCCATATATAAAATTTATGTTGTTTTCCCCTAAAGAGCTCAAGCATCATACCTCAGATATAATGAATTTTTGTTATTAGACCAATTAATCTTGTTTGGACGTTATTAAAGTTCCCAAAAGTTAATGTTAGATTGCCTTAGAGGAGGGGTGAATAAGGTGATCACTTAAAATTGAGACTTTATAAAAAATGATATGTACTTTGAATGTATACAACCAATGTCAAAGATGAAAACCTTGATGGTCTGTCACCAATGTCAGTAATAAATAGAATTAAAGAGCAAAAAAAAAGAGACAAAATATACCATATTTTTATGATGTTCCCCCTTCCAAATAGGGCTAATCACTGCCTAAGACACTTATTCCCTTAAGATTTATTCACCTCCACTTCTTATTCAGTTAAGAAGTACACACCAATGACCTTGGATTTACAATCTGTCTAACATTCCAATCTCACTTGACCCAAGAACCTCAACTAGCACAGTCACTAAGCATTGACCTCGCAACACCTAACTGCCTAAATAGGTTCCCTAACTTACTTGTTACAATTCACTTTTAAATATTCAAATGAAGAGCAATTATACAAGAATGATTTGCAATTGAGCTCTTTTTACGAAGTAATTCTTTCTTGTGTCATGTAATACAGTTCAACTCCATCTTTTATAGACTTCAAACCTTTTTGACTGTTTGAGTATTTCGTGCCAAATCTTTAATGTATTCTATCCAAAATCCAATATTGCTAATTTGAACCATGGTATTTGCAAATCTGGCGCTTGATTATTGTAGTTAATAGATCTTGATTGGTGAAAAAAGAGTTTGATTTGATCCCTAAAGATCTTATCGTAATCAATTAGAATACTTTACAAATAAACTCAAGATTTATTTATTACAACTTTCCCAAACTAAATCCAATAAAATCTTTACAAAATATCAGATGATATGCAAGGGTATATTGCATCAAAAGTTATAATCAATTCATATACAAATAAAAGATTATTTCTAAGTATAATAATAGCAATATATCTCAAAGAGTAAATCAATATATCATATAAATTGTTTTTGCCAAAAAGGATTTTGTCATGACCAAAGTGAAGGATTCTGACTTTGATACTCGATTCTAGCATAGTTAAGATTGGTTAGTGTAACTCAAAGTATTCAAATTAAGCTTTCCTCTTTCACTCAAAACACCTAATGTCCTTGAGTTATGTCATTGGAACAGTTAATAACATTGCTATTAATATTGAGAGTCTTTAATCTCCCTCTTTTTAGAAGGACAAGACTTCAATTTGAAGATCATACAAGCATGCTAGTCATATGAGCATATTAAGCTATCATACCACAATATAGGAAAATATAGCATTGTCAATCATAGCAAGGATCAAAGGGCGCCTCTAGTTACCTAGTTGTGAATGCTAGAAGCTTTCAAAGCCTTTTGGGTAGACTTTGATCAGGCACAGTCAATGTCTTTATGTCCATACTTTTTCTCCCCCTTTTTGACTTTCATCAGAAGGGGTAGACTCACACAAAATATTTAGCAAAAGATTATTTGAAAATACCCAAATTATTTAGAAAATAAAGAAACAAAAGATTGTTTTTGAGAGGAGAAAGGGAGAATATCAAGCTTGGTCTTCGGTTTGGGGGGTTGTAGCAGTTGGCTTGGGTGCTTCTATAGACTTGGGGGCACCAATCTCGTCCCTAATTTCCTCCTCTTGACCAGGCTCATCCTAGATCGTTTTCAAAGCCTTCTCTAACTATACTGCATTTGCCTTAAACTAATTGTTAATCACCTTCAGAGTCTGTTCCTCTACCTTTAGATCCAAAATGATGCTTTTAAGCTCAATCGTGCACCCCTTTGAATTCACATACCCCTTTTAGATCTACTAATGTCTACTTGATCTCACCCTGACCAGTCTTCAAACTAGTGAGCTCACTCATATTCTCCTTAAGGTCTCCTTTAAACCATTCTATCCGGGGAGGAGGGATTGTCTCAAGGTAAGGTTGAGGAGGTGGAGTCCCAATGTCATTGCTAGAAATCTCCTCCTCATGCTTCCAGTGTCTAGAGGGGAGAGGTTCGAAATTTAAGTTCTTAAAGGTAGCTTCATTAATGGTTGGGATCTGGGAGTCAAGGCGTTCTTCGCCTTCAAGGGAAATTTGAAAGGACTTGAATATGTGAGTAAGGAGACTTCAGTATGGCAAAGTGTAGTTTCTTGAAAGGTTGCAAAACTTGGTCATGTATTAAAGGATGAGCTCAACAAAATCCACGTAATACTCCTCCATAATATAGTAAACAGTCTTGAAGAGGGTGTCATTGGTGGTCTCCTTTGAGGAACCCCGAAGGTAGATGGTCCTTACTAGGATGTAGTAAAGGACCATCGGATTTAAGTATAGGGCAATGTAGGATTGGTTTCATTTTTTAATTTTGGAAGGATGGGCATACTTTTCAAGGTAGAGTTTTCGGGCCTTGGTGGCTAACATTGAGGTAGGAAATTTTAAGGGATCTGGGTTCCAATTGAAAATTCTTTCAATAGTGGTAGTGGTGAGTGTGATGACAGTGTCTTTGGCTTTGGTGGCATAGTAGGTTCTGCCCATACCCTTGGATTCCACCTTCTCAAAGATGGCATACAATATCTGACCAACTAAGGATTCATTTCATCACTCACTTCAAAAGACCTATACAATCCAAATTCTCCAATTTTTCAACAAAAGAGAATTTGCATGTCTTGAGAAATTGAAATCAACGAATTCATAAAACACCAATTCTCTTTCTACCACATGAATGCCACACTTAACCCCCATGTCAGTGAACCATTCAAGGGGAAGGTCAGACAACCCTAAATCTTCTTGAGGTTCTAGTTTAGAGAACGAGTTACCCAAGTTTGTGGACAATTTTGCCTCAGATTCTGTGACAGTGTTGATTTCCCCATACTTTGGCAATCTGTGTTTGGTGGCACCGCAGGTTCGCTTAGCAAGGGTGGAGAATTGTTCAGAGGGGGCACTTCCCTTGCATTTGGAAGACATTATTGAGGGCAATATTAAGGGTTTTCATAGGAGAGTAATAAGTATTAGGGAGTTTGAAGGAGGGGAAAGCAAGAGAGGGTAGAGGTTGAGTGACTAACGGTTACTACCAGGGCATATCCTCTTTATGGGGTTGACGAGACAGAAAAACAGAGTGATGGGTCTCAATTTTTGGTAGGTGAAGGATATAAATGGATATGATTAAGGGTGGTTCTTGAGAAAGGGCATCATTGCCTTCCATACACAAGAAAGAGACACCGCCTAAAAAGAGAATGAGAAGATATCAAAAATTTTAATTTTTGAAAAGATTTTGAAAAATCACGATTTCCAAAATATGGTAACTAGTAAGCCCTTTAATTGGCTTATGTCCCAAACCATTAGGTACTTGCCATAAATGATATGTGTGACATGGATCTAAAGTACAAGAACATGGTTTCGATCTAGGCTCTAAGACGTTGTCATAATGCTTGGTCCAATGTCATTGGATATGTCTGTAGCATTTTCTTTCATTGGACTTTGAGGGATCCTCCTCCTCAATTCTTGCATCCATCTTGAACATACTAATTTCACTTCGAACAAAATTGAACTGATCTTCACCAAGTGTTTTGGTGAAAATATCAGCCAATTGCAAATGTGATGTAAAAAAATTGAAGAATGTTATTATATTTCTTAACTTGATCTTATATGAAGTCATGCCTGACTTCAATTTGTTTGGTTTTGGAGTGTTGAACTAGATTTTTTGTGATGTTTATTACACTCATAGTGTCACATCGAATAAGGACCTTTTACATATCAAAACCAAATGACTTGCAGCTGTTTTGTGATCCAGATTATTTCAGCACAGCATACTTTTGTTGTTGTATATTTAGCTTCATCAGTTGATAAAGCTACTGAGCTTTATTTCTTTGAGTGCCAAGAGACCAGGGAGTGTCTATGGAATCGACAGTATCCATAGGTGCTTTCTTAATTGACGTTGTAGCCTGCATAATCTACATATGAATATCCAATGAGATTGAAATCCCCATCTGTAGGATACCATAAACCAATGTCTTTGGTTCCTACAAGATATATAAAAATTCTTTTGATAGTGGTTAGATGTGGCTTTTGGGGCTTATTTTAAGCCATAAAGGGCTTTATAAAGCTTAAAAATGTGATTTGCAAATTCAAGGTTTTCAAAATTGGGGGGGGGTGTTGCTCAACATAGACTTCATCATTTATAAAACCATTTAAGAAAAGCACATTGGACATTTATTTGAACTAACTTGATGCCCAGGTGAGCTCTAAATGCAAGTAATATGCGAATGGCTTCTAATATAGCCACAGGTGCAAAGGTCTCATCAAAGTTTGTATCTTTCTCTTGGTTGTACACTTTTGCAACCCATCCGGCTTTGTTTCCCTGTAGCACCCTAAATTCATTTAACTTGTTCCTAAACACCCACTTTGTCCTAATGCCAACGTCCAGGTGTGAAGGACCTAACTTGGTCTAGGTGTGAAGGACCTAACTTGGTTTCTCTTAAACTGGATGAATTCATCTTACCTTGCCAACGTCCAGTTTGGGTCTACTAATGCCTCAACATTGTGCTTTGGTTCTATATGAGAAACAAATGAAAGGAATGCACAAAAATTTCTTAATAATGAACACTTCCTTATACTTGTATTGAGATCAGTGACCAAATTGTCCACGGGGTAAGCACACTTATGCTTGAATTGCCTCCTTTGTTCATTAAGATGATTTTGAATTTGTTCAAGGATATCTAAAGATGGCTCATTATCAACTTGAGATCTCTCACAAGTATCTTGTGAGGTTTCTGGAGGTGGCCAATGTCATCAGGCTAACTTTGATCACCCTGATTTGGACTTTGGTAACATTGTTAACAGCACATTGGTGAATACACACATTTAGGGCTCCATCAACTTCATCTTCTACATATTTGCTTAACTGAAACTCATAAAATGAAGATGAACTAGCGATGCGATTGTTAGTTTCATAAAAGACAACATGAATGGATTCCTTAATGACCTTGGTACGTTTGTTATAAATACAGATGTCTTACTAATATAGGAATAACCAACAAATATACCTTCATCACTCCTTGGATCAAACTTGCCAAGGTTTTCCTTGCCATTGTTGTGGATCAAGCACTTACTTCCAAAGGTCTTGAAATATGATATGTTTGGTTTCTTGCATTTGCCAAGGTTTTCCTTTCAATAGCTCAATTTTGCTGTGATGTCCTTGGTGTTGAAAATTTGTGAGAGATATCATTTTCATTACAATAATCAATGGACTTATCTCGTTCAAATTCTCTCCCATGGTTGGTTATGATTGCAATAACTGGCAAGTTCTTTGAGATTTGTAATTTCTTGCACAGCCTTGCAAATTCCTTGATAGTTTCTATTTTATCTTTCAAAATATCACCCATGTGTATCTAGAGTAATCATCCACTACAACAAATATATATGAACTATATCCTATACTTCTAATGTGGATTGGTTAACATAGGTCCATACGCATTCCAAGCACCTAGAGGTGGACACTTTTCAAGGGTTTGAAGGAAGCAGATGTTTGCTTACCTCTAACACATGCATTACACACACAATCTTTCTTAAATCTACATGAGGGTAATCATCTTACTAAATCAAGCTTTACGAATTTATGAAGAATGTGCATGCTAGCATGTCCCAACCTATGATGCCAAAGCCATGCGTCATCAACAGAAGCTTTCAAATAAGGAAGATGTAGACAAGATATATGATCAAGGTTTATGGCACAAACATTGTCTAATCTTGAACTATATATACAATGTCATTGGATTTGACCTTTTCAATAGCGTATTGGGATTCATCAAACCATACCCACTTACCCTTATCACATTCCTGTGAAATGCTCAACAAGTTGTATTTCAAACCATTAACCAAATAGACATGGTCAATATAGTTGTTAGGATTCTTACCAATCTTACCAGTGCTAAGGATGTTACTATGATCATTGTCTCAAAGGTCACTTTACCTGATTTTTATGTTTGAGACTCAATAAACATTGACGCATCTCTAGTTATATGTCTTAAACACCCACTTCCAAGTACTAGAGACTGTTCTTGGCTTTCAAACACACCTGTAAGAATAAAAATCAAACCTTCTTGCATTCTTTGGTGATGGGAATTGGGAGAGGATGGCCAATATCCCTCCTCAAGGACATTGACCCTTTGGGTACTGTGAGACCCAGAGTTTTGTCGTACTTTTATATCGTTCAAGTTATTGATTTATTCAACTTTAGATCCCAAAAATAGATTTCCTAAAGTTGTGTAACAAGATAAGCCTTCGAATCCTTGAAGCTTCAACAAAAGCAATTCCCAAATACGTTCAGATTATTAAACCTTGGTAATAGTTCTATAATTTACTAAATCGATCCTAAATATATTCAGGGCTGGGTAAGCTGACCCGCGATTATATTTAGGACTTTGGTTTAAGATTAAGGCTCAGGAACTCGAGCAATAATCATAGGCTGTAGTCATGTGGGGTTAGTAGGTTAGAATTAATCAAAGCAATAAAAGAAAAGGAAGGGGGGGCTTATGCGTGAAACCCTCGACCCCCGTCTCTCTCCTCTTTCTTCTTCTTCTTCTTCTTCTTCTTCTTCTTCTTCTTCTTCTTCTTCCCGTCTTCCCTGTTTCTCATCTCCTCCTTCGCTTCTCCACCATGCACGCCAGAGCCAGCCGCCGACCTTGAGCCCCAGTCGACCCACCCTAGCCGTTGGCCGTCACACCACGGCGCCGCTAGCCGAAAATCAGCCACGATTGGGCTGATTTCGACCGAAGTAGAACCAACGCCCGGTAACCTCAGTGCATGCAAGGTGATTTCGAACTCCTCCTTCATTTATAAATTGCATTCTTGACCTAGATTCTTCCTAATTGTGTTTAATTTCTCACAAAACTTGAGTTAGGGTTTTGGGTTTGGTGGTGTTCGAACCTCATGCAAAGGCAGCCAGATTTCTGGGTGTGTGGAGTTCGAATTTAGCTTCAATACTAGCCAATGTGGACGCATATAGCTTGGATTCGAGGTGGGTAAACCTTTAATCCCTCCTATTTTAAGGATTTCGAATAATTAGTTTATGAATCAGTTACTGAATTGGTAGATTGGATTGTTGTTGTATGAATTCGATTGTATGTGTGGACAAACAAATGAATACTTCGTAAGTTGGCCTCAAGATAGATTTTTGAGTCTTTATGAAGTTTCAAGACAAGTGCTGATGTTTTTGAATGGTACCAAGTTTGGGAACATTTTAAGCCTTTAGTTTATCCTCACACCCATCTTGAGCTAAAAAGGAATTTTCAAACGAAGCTAGCTTGCATTTATTGCTAACTAAGTATCTAAGTTTCAAATGGGTTTCGATTTACGATTTACCAAGCTCATTACGTTTATAATAAGCTTTTAGTTAAAATCAAAGTTGTTCCTCGAATTAGCACACGTATTATGTTATCAAGAAGCCTTTAAGCTAAAATAGAATCGTTTTCACGAACTAGCGATCGTTTTACGTTCTTAAGAAGCTTTTAAGTTAGAAATGAAGTTGTTTTGCGAATTAATAGGTGTATTATGTTTAAGAGAAGCTTTCTAAGTTATACACGAAGTTGTTTTACGATTTAGTAAATTTATACAAAGCTTTTAAGTTAGAAATAAAATCGTTTTATGATTTAATAAACTTATTACGTTTATACGAAGCATTTAAGTTGGAAACTAAGTCGTTTTGTGATTTAGTAAACGTGTAACATTTATAAGAAACTTTTAAGTTTAAAGTGAAGTTGTTTTACAAGTTAATAAACGTATTACGTTTATGCCAAGCTTTTAAGTCAAAAAATGAAGTCGTTTTACAAACTAGCAAATGTTTTACGTCTATAAGAAGTTTCTTAAGTTAAAAACGAAGTCATTTTGCGAGTTAGTAGTCGTATTACATTTATATGAAACTTTTAAGTTAGAAACGAAATCGTTTTACGACTTAACAAGCTTATTACGTTTTTAAGAAGCTTTGAAGTTTCAAAGGAAGTCGATTTATGTGTTAATAAACTTATAACGTTTACGAGAAGCTTTTAAGCTTCGAACTTAGTTTGAATTAAGCATTAACTAAACACGTTATGTTTCAAACGAGTTCCGGTTTCCGATTTAGCAAACATATTACATTTAAAAGAAGCTTTTAGCTGAAAAGTGAAGTCGTTTTATGAGTTAGCGGTCGTTTTATATTTACACAAAGCATTTACGTTAAAAACTATGTCGTTTTACGATTCATTAAACAATTTACGTTATAAGAACGTCTTTAAGTTATTTATGAAACCGATTTACGTACTAACAAATTTTATTTTGTTTCTAAGAAGCTTGTAAGTTTAAAACGAAGACATTTTACAAACTAACAAATGTATTACGTTATTAAGAAACTTTTAAGTTGAAAATGTATTTTACGAAGTTAGTTTACACGTTAGCAACTTTATTTCGATTATGAAAAGCTTTTAAACTATTCACGAAATCGATTTATGAGTTCGTAAACTTGTTTTGTATCAAATTCCTTCTTTTGTGTTTAAAAGATTGAAATGATCTGAAAAATGGCAATTAGAGTTGTGTATTGTGAATCCTAGCTTTGAAGTGCATGCTGGTAACTACCCAAGTTTGGAATCGTGAGTTAGTATACTCACCATGTTTTTAAGAGGCCTTTCTCGTTGTTTGCCTAAAGCTAAAGTTGTAAGAAAATTATGTTGTTATGTTTTACGTTCATAAAACCTATATATGAATAAGTATGAGCATGTTTGTCTACTAAGTATGTATGTGTATGTAAGTATTTATGTCTATGAATGTTATAAGTTCCTAAGATATATATATGAATAAGTATAAGTATGTATGTGTACGAATGATTATGTTTATGTCTATGTATAAGTACGTATGTGTACGAATGATTATGTCTATGTCTATGTATACATAGAGGAGCTACTCTAGAAACTTTAAGCTTAAGTCTGAGACCCAGGGATGGTGGCTTAATTCCCGCCTGGTATCACATATGTTACGTTATGATAGATTCAGGGATGGTGGTTTGATTCCCGCCTGAAGTCTAAGTTTGAAAATTACGTCTCAGCATAGTATGATGTCTGTCCGGATAGGCGTATGTTGCAGCTCGAGTTTGGCCGACCCGGGATGGCAGTAACAAAGTACCTCTAAGAGTCTAGTCTCCTCACTTACGTGAACAAGTTACTATGTATGTTTTTCGGTAAGTGAAACTTATGCGTAAAACCCCTTTTATGCTATGTTTCTGGGTTTACGTAACTTTATTATGGACGGTTTCTACTAAAGTCAAGCTTTTTGAGTATGACTATTCCTTCACTTGGTTTATGGTTTGAATGTGATGTATTATGTGTAAGCTCTTCAACTAAAATGAATTACGAAAGGCTTTCATAAGTTAATATGTATTTTAAGTATGTTTCATAAGTTATTCACTGAGCGGTGGAGCGCCCAGAGTGGACTTGCTTGGACTGTATTGCTGTGTTTATGTTATCGTTATGTAACGTCGACTATGTTTGTAAGGTTATGTAATCATTTATCTTCTTGCAAGGTTTATGAAAAATAGAAAGCTCTGTATACTCCGGGCGTGTGGCCCGTAGAGTTGTGGACTCCGGCGTGTAGCCGTTGAGCTGTTGGTGATATTTAGTACCTTTTTGTATTGCAAGGGTGTAATGTAAGGCGTTAAGCCTGGGAAACGGTCAGTTTTTAGGGGAGATTCTATCTGTTTCACCTCAGAAATTAAGTAAGAAGTAAGAAAACGTAACGGTTTTGACCCTAGGGGCTGGGGTTGTTACAGGTACCCATCCTTATATGATTCTAAGGTAAAAGGTCTTTTTACCATTGGATATGTTGCATTCCTTACAGCCTATATCGGGTTCATAATATCTTTGATGCGTACGTCGTAGGTAATTGTCGTAGGTAATTGTGACCAAGGTTACCATTTTTGGAGCTTGACCTACTTTGGGAATCCTTTTGTGATGTCTCCTTAATAAACGAGTGCTTGTATGATCTTTTCTCATTATTTTGGTTGAAACCCAAGTCGTCTTTAGCCAAGGACGTACATTGGGATTCAAATAATATGTCGAAATTCTCTTATCCCTTTTTAAGTTTCAAGAGAGACTTGTGAGAATCATCACATTTGTTTTGCAAAAACACTTTTCTCATTCTGAAGGTCATTGAACTTGATGTGTATATTTTTCACATGATTTTTGTAAGTTCTCATTGTTTTTCGGGAAATTGTTTTCCTTTCTAAGAGTCTTGATTGTAGTTACATGATCTTGCTCATATTTAACACACTATAATAAACCTTGAACAAGATACTCTATTGTGAAAGTAAGGAGATATTCTAATGTTACCTCCTTAGATTCATCACTTTCTTCAGTGTTATCTCTAGTAATGAGAAAGGGATTGGCTATTTCTTTATCTTCCCTTTCACTTTCAAAGCTATCATATCACTCAATGTTGCAACCACAGCTCTTTTAACCGCCTTCTTTGACTTGAGTCTAAATCTCTCATTTTTTTGTTTGATGTTTGGACAATCCTTTATCATTTGACCTGAAAGTCCATAACCATAGCAAGAGTTTTGGTCATTGTCAGTTTTTGATATAAAGTTACCTTTGGAATTTCGAACATTCCTCCTTGAGGCCGATCTTTTCCAAATTCCCTTGAATTCTTGATGCTTTTGAAACATCCTTTGGAATCCTTTTGCTATCATAGCCACTTATTCATCTTCACTATTTTCATATTCTTAGGGTAACATATCAATGTCATTAGACTTTAGTACAAGTGCTTGTTATGGTGCATGTTCTTTGTGTTCTTTTTGCAAGTGAATTTCATGGGTTAGAAGTTTGCCAACAAGAACATCTAACTTGAGGGTTGTTAGATCTTGTACATCTTCAATGGCCATGGCTTTGGATCCCCACTTGCTTCTTGGAAGACATCATAATATTTTTCTCACCATCTCTTTATTAGTGTATGTTTTCCCAAGGACTTGAGGTTGTTGATTTTTCTCAGTAAAGCCCATATAGATGCCCTTGATGGATTCACTAGGTTGCATCTTAAATAGCTAATATTGATGGACATACAAACTGATTTTGGGTTCTTGAACTTGACTAGTCTGTTCATATATAGTCTTTAATGTGTCTTAAACTTCTTTGGCTATATCACAAGCAAACACACAGTTAAACTCATTAGAATCCAAACCACAAATTAGAATGTTCAATACCCTATAATTTGTGATCACTTTCTCAGTCTCTTCATGAGAATGCTAATATAGACTTTGGAATAATTTTATTTCTTTCCTTTATAGTAGGCACAAAATTGCCTTTGGAGATAATCTCCCAAAGCTCATAGTCATGGTCCCTGATAAGGATATGCATAAGTTTTTCCAATAGCAAAGTTAGAATCACGAAACAAGGGAGGTCTAGTAAAAGAGGGGCCTTGACCAATTTAAGCATTTTCAAAAGAAGCCATGATCTTTTCCACAAGATGGTTAACTCTAATACCAATTAAAGGCTGCAAAAGTCAATGCTAGATCACCCTAGGGGGTGAATAGGGTGATCACTAAAAACTTAAGACTTTATAACAAATGCAATGTACATTGAATTTATTCAACCAATGTTATTGATGACAACATTGATGGTTAGTCACCACTGTTAGTGATAAACAAAATTAAAGAGTAGAATAAAATGAGACAAAACATACGATATTTTATGATGTTCACCATTTCAAACAGGGCTAGTCACCACCTAAGGCACTTCTTCCACTAGGATTTAATCACCTCCACTTCTTGTTCACTTGAGAAGTACACACCAACGACCTTGCCTTTATAATTTGTCTAGCGTTCTAATCACACTTGACTTAGGAACCTTATCTAGCATACTCATTCAGTATTGACCTTTCAATACCTAGCCACCCAAGTAAGTTCCCCAACTTACTTGTTACAAGTACCTTTCAAATATTCAAATGGAGAACAATTACACATGAATGATTTGCGACTAGGCTTTTTTGCGATGTAATTCTTTCTCTGTCATGCAATATGGTTTAGCTCTACCTTTTATAGATTTGAAACCTTTTTTTTATTGTTGGAGTATTTTGCACCAAATCTTCAATTTATTCTATCTAGAATCCAATATTGTTGATTCGAACCTTGGTGTCTCCAAAATCTGGCACTTGATTATCATAACTAATGTCTCTTGATTGCTGAGAGAAGAACTTAATATGACCCCAAAAGATCTCATCATAATCAATTGAAATACTTTACAAATGAACTCAAGATTTACTTATCACAACTTTCCAAAACTGAATCCAATAAAATCTTTACAAGATCTCAAATAACAAGCAAAGATATATTACATATAAGATAAAATCCACTCAGATATAAATAAAGAATTGTTTCCAAATATATTGATAGTAATATATCTAAAAGAATATACCAATAAATCATATAAATCATTTTTATCAGAAAATATTTTGTCATGACCTAGTCAGCAATTCTAACTTTGATATTCGATTCCTGCATAGTCGAGATTGGTTAGTGTAACTCAAAGTAATTAAGCTTTTGTCTTGCACTCAAAACATCCAATGTCCTTAAGCTATGTCATTGGAACAATCAATGACATTGCTACCAACATTGAGGGAGTCTTCAATGAACTTACGATTAGCAAAATAAGAATCTTAATGATGTATACACCATATGAATTATAAGATTTTTATCTCACCGTTAATGTTGACCCTTTAAGTAGTCTAAATAGTGTAAGTGGTTCCTTTCTTGTTTCATGTCGATATTGTTCTTATGAAACGTCTTTACGAATTTATGTGAAATTGAAGACCAATAAATAATTAGAAGGTAAGTTTTTTAGGTTTGTCGGTTAATAATCAGGTCTCCAATGTTATGATCAAAGATGCTTAGTCCAAGATATTATAGGCCCAGCCCATTCAAGTAGAATATAGCTAGATGGTATCAAGGTAGTAATTTTAACTTAATTAATTGAGTTTTAATCCGATATGAACGAGAATCAAATTTGCTTCTACTTTAGCATAATTTAAGTCGCGTTCATGCGTAACTTAGCACTAGTGGAGAGTAATGGGACGAAGCATTGCTCATCCCACTTAAAATAGGCCCAATAAAGCTTAGATATATAATGAATAAGACCAACAGAAGGCCACCCCTAAATAGCAAGTTAATGGATTGGATAAGCCCACCGAATGAAATGGTCTATGTAATGACTCATACTTCTGTGAAATTTTCTATCATATTAATATACACATTAAGAGTTACTCCACTTTATCAGAAGCAATATGTATGCATATATATAGATATATATATATACAAATATATATATATATATCTATATATATATATATATATATATATATA
>JACYFF010019584.1:41051763-41068269 GCA_017589665.1 Selenicereus undatus
CGTGTGTATGCGTGCTTGAGTGTGTACATACATATATATGCATATATAGAGATATATATATATGTGTATATATATATATATATATATTTATATATATCTATACATACATATATTTATTCATTTATTTATTTATATATATATATGTTTGTGTATATTTGTGCATATATATTTATGTACACACTCAAACACGCATACACACGTATTAATTGAAGATTATGAACAAAATTTATAAGAAATGTGTTACTACTAATGCACTCAACAATACTCATGTAAACAGTAACAGCTAGTGCGCCGAAACAATGGTTATATTTTAAACGCATGCACTCTGCATTATAATACCTAATATGTATAATATTTGTGCTTCTCAGCATTATAATGATGCTAAAGCAAGTAAACCACTTGCAACAATATAATGAAAATTCACAATGGTAACTTGGTAACTACAAACAAATAAAAGCAATAACAATAACAACTAATTCCAAAGAACTACATGTTAAAAACTATTGCTACTTACGTTAACAATGACTACAACACTTACTAATGTTCATAGCATTCTTCTGACTTAAAATATTGACCATTAATTTGACTTCATTAGTATATATAACTGCTAATGTTATGAATAATATCATTACTATTTTCTGGTTCAATCATAATATTAATACTAACATTCTTCATATTGGTCAACAATAATTACTAGGTCCGTAACAGCAGTTAATATTCCAATAATGGAAAAATATTTAACGAACAACAACATCAGCACACCATCCTCAATAATTATTGAATGTAATGGTAGCCCAGTACATTACAGTCGCTATCCCAGGATGACAAGACATGTTGTACATTACACGTGAACTGTGGCTGCTTGCAGCCCATTCCATCTCTGCTTACAATGTACCAATTTGGATGTACGTTGCATAGAACTTTACACACAAAAAAAAACAAGCACCCTCAAAAATTTGCCAACATAGTACCCACAACAACGGTAACGAACAAGATGCATGCATTGTCAGCGGTTCTTGCTCCAAAGAAGCGTATCCCAGGTAACAAAATATAATGAAGCTCCAATGGGAGTGACTGTTGGTATGGCAGTCACATGAGAGGTTCCCAACAAACCAGTCCCCCACACTGACAACAACATCGGGGCCATCGACATCAAAATATGTTGTTGGATTGCAGCAAGTGTTCTTATAGTAGCCCATCTCGTAGCATTTAGAACACCTACAAAGAGTCAGTTTTTGGGTGTGAGATTCAATATGTCATTTCTGTAGGCGGTGGTCGTGAATTTTTAGGCGGTAATATCCGTCTATTAAACTCCTCATCCAACTCCTCCCCTCCAACCACAGCACCCATATTGGCATCCACAATCCGCAAGTCATGTGTCTCCATGGGATGCACAACATTCATATAAATTGTCTTCTGCACAAGGGGTCTTATGAAAAGGGTACACATAGTCATACACCCACAATTTATCTTTATCAATTACCGTCGTGGCATGGACACAAGGCAATCTATGCAATTGCCACCCCTTGTAGCTAGGTGTCCCCGCTTTGAGCTCCACAAGTAAGCATCGGTTGCTCGTTAGCCGAATATTGTATTCCTGAGGCTACGATTGTACAACTCCACCTGAATAACTGAACCAATATTCTCAAGTGTATTTTAAGCTTCTTCTCTATCCTTTCCCCAACTCCATTCTTCCATTGCTCAACCTAAGCCTTTTGCATCTCTAGCTTCTTCCCAAGCTTCTGAAGATGGCTACTTATTAGGCAAAGGATTGACGTTTGCCTCAACCCGCACATCCAATTGTTCCAACTCTCTATAGGGTTGTTGTTTAGTTTCCCCTGCCTTTCCTTCGTAAATTTGAATTGAGCCCAACACTCAGGTTCATTATCCTCCACCCATTGTGCCAACTCACACTAGTATTATCTGAGCTCCTCCAATGCCTGACCACACTCATCTAATGTTGGTGCATATGCCACTTGATTGAACATTTTCTTCACAAGGTCCTTTGAAGCATTATGCCTTATCCGTAACTTTCCAGTGTAACCAACTAAATTCTCCCTTACATGTATGACATAGTAACGATGGTTCTCTAAACCAAACACCCGATAGACTGCATACACAAGGGATTTATGCTATTTGACATTATGATAGGCTTCATCCCCCTAAACACTCATGGAGCATAGTGAAGAACCACAACCAATCATCGTTATTCTCTCCTTTCACCACTGTATACGCAACATCAAGTAGGTGGTTGTCGGCATCAACTACAACTGCTATCAGCAAAGTCCCCTCATATATCAACAAAGTCCCCTCATATGGGCCACCAAGATGAGACCCATCCACAAATAGCATCTTCGAACACCCTAAGATGAATCCATTCAAGCAACCTCCACAACAAACAAATATACTCTTAAACTTAGAACCTTCCAACTCCACAAACACTCTTGAATCAGGATTTGCCCTCTCAATGGTAGCACACATCCAAGATAACAGCTTATAGTAGTCTTCTGGTGTTCCCATGAGTAGCAATTGAACATACTCTCGTGACCTCCATGCCTGCATCCAAGTCATCGAAAATCCGAACTCCAACTCAAAGTCCTTCATAATTTCAATTGCTGAGTAATCCATAGACAAATGCACATTCCCATCAATAAGACATGAAAGTAGCTTTACTCTCATTATTCATCCACCCCACCTTCTCATCTGACATTGCTCACCTACGGTGTAGACGTGTACCCCTCTAAAATCCTTCACAATCATTCCATCCATGTTAAGGTGGCCCCTAACACACATGTAGAATTCACATCGTTTTGCAGTAGACCTAACAATAATTTGTTGCCGGCAATTACGGGTGAAGTAATATTCAAATTTATTTGCAGTTGCATACTTACCATATTGTATACCATTTCTCGACCAAATCCCATGGAAGTTGTGCTGTGAAGAAGGTTGGAATCCTCTTTATCGAATATAGTTGACCTGAAATTTGATAGATAGTTAAAGGTTGAGATTGAAGGAACAAAGAAGGTCATGGTTTGTGGAGTTATATTTGATCGATGCTAGGTCTTGAGACTTTGAATATGACTTACGGATGGATGACTAACTTTTAGAAGGTAAAAGATTGGTGGGATGACTTGGATTGAAGTGACTTTTATCCCAGCATCCATAAGATATTTAGATTTTTATTGTACTATTATTTCTAAGATTGGTGAGTTGACCATAAGATTTACAATTTCCAAGCAAGGTTTCTAGATAAAGATTTTTCTGGACTTATCATTTGTCACAAGACGTTTCTTAGTTATTTAGATTTTTTGACATTTTTTTATTATGTTATTCCCAACCTTCGCTATGTGCTACCTTCGGCAGAATTTACGGTCATCTTGGTCACAAATGTTAATCCTCTAACTGGGATGGTGTACACGTTATGTCGTTTAACCTTTAATTAGTTTTTTTTTTTTTTGCTGGTTCCTTCTTTGTCTGGTATGGCTATTCCTTTCTCTCCCTCTCTCTATGCTATGCTTTAGCAATTCATGAAGAGAAACAAACAAGGTGGTAATGGTTGTGAATTACTTGCTGCAACCACAATAAATACTCCTTCAAAGTTCAAGGCCATTAGGAAGTTCATCTATTTTTTACCCACTTGAAATCGTCCCAACCTTTATCACCAAAATTAAGAGGGGCTTGCGAAGGAGGTGTGTATTGAGAGGTATGGATATAAGCTCTGGATGGGATAATTTATCTTGTTGGGAAGCTTAGAAAGAGAGCAATGAGCAAGACCAACAATTGGTAACAAACATTCTAGAGATGCAGGAACAGGACAATTGATCACTTCTTTTTGTTGAGGGTTTTTATTTTTTTACATTTATTGGATTTTGGATATGAAAAAGTGAACTCAAAGACTAAAGAGAGTTAAGGTATTATCCCAACCTAATGCCCTTGCACTTTTTACTATGTTTTTTGTTTCAATTGTTCCTGTGCACGTTAAGACAGTAATGCTCTTACACAAGCTCTGTTATAACCCGTATCTCTTTTTCCCCTATTTAAAATATGATAATATAATTTTCAAGCTCAATTAAGAGGACAAGATTGTCTTGGATTTTATTTAATGAAAAAGAAATTTCATTAATGAAAAATCATGTAGTATTTATGTTGATTATTTTCTAACAAGAATAAATTTAAAAAATTAAAATAAACTTCTATTTGTACAGCTAATGGTAAATAAAATTTCAACCATCCTATATTTATACAATTATTTTTATTATTCTTATTTTATTGATGAAAACATCTACCTATTACATAAAAATATTTTAATTAACAAAATAACGAAGTGTTAGTTAGGAGTTTAAGCTAGTCGTTATCAAGTATGAAGTCATTACGTAAAAACGTTAGCTTGCTTCGATTCAAAAAAATGTTAGCTTGCTCTGATTAAAAAGAAAATGTTAACTTGCTTTTGTGGAGTTGTTCTATACTGTTTTAAAATATGCACTTTGCTTTTCCTTAAATCTAATGTTGTGGGTTGCTCTTTCCTTCCTTATAACTATTTTGACTAAGGAGGACTTGTTTTTTCCCATACTATAATCGCTGTTTGAAAATATTATTTTAAAATGTCTTACCTGTGCTTTCCAGTTTCCACACAGACATATCATACTGGTTGCAATAAAGAGGTGGAAATGTAGCTGTAGCTTGGAAGTTTCTTTAATATTGACGTGGGTGGTTAGGGGAGCAAACTTTCTACAATACATAACTAGTTTTTTCCTCAACTGCCTTGCGTTTGTGCATTGAATATTAACCTAAGATATTCAACTCAAATTATAGAAGCAATCAGTCCAAATAATAATATTAAAATCAAACACAAATAAAATATACTATTCTTTAAAATATTTGAAATAAATCCTTTCTTGCATATTATCATAAAACAATGAATCCTTTCTTGCATAGTAGGAATTGTTGAAGAATTCACCTATTTATAGGGTTGAGGAAAGTTTTATGTGTAATGTTTAAGCTTTCCATATCTTTGTTAGCTCTTCTGGTTTGCAGGTTAATTAGTAAAGATCTCATACGGTTGTTGGAGGGTTACATGAAAATGTTAAGGATGAATTACTACAACTCACTAGATTCATGAAAGGGAACTTGCATTTAAGTACTTGGAAGTGCTAATCGCAACAAGTAGGTAGTCTATATTAGACTACCATCTACTAGTCCAGAAAATTATTGGAAGATTCAAACATAGGAGGGCAAAAATCTCTACTATTTAGGGAGAGTTTTGCTAATAAAATAGTGCTCTCATGGGTTTACACTTTTCAGCTTCTAACTTTGTGCTTCCTAAAGAAGTTGCTAAATAAATTGTGACAACTTGTAGGAAATTAGGATTTTCCTATGTAGTGGTGTTGGTTGTTATACTAGAAAGCCCCTTATAGCATGACAATAAACCTGCCTACATAAGAATAGAGAAAGAATTGGCTTAAGAAAGTTTCAGAATCAGAACTTAGCTCTAATGGCTGAGCACATATAAGATGTTGCTAACAAAAAGATTCTTTATGGGTTAAATGTATCCACTCACATTATTTGAAGAGCCAAGATTCATGAGATTATACTCCTAAGGGATAAATTGTTTGTGTTGGAAGAAGTTGGTGAAGTTCAAATACCTAATGAAATTTGCTTATGTGGATAATGAATGGAGGCACTGTGCTGATGGCATGTATCCCATCAAGAGTGGCTCTGAATGGCTTTTTACAACAAATGAACAAATTAGCTTGAGCTAGCAAGTCTAGTTTTAAAAAAATCTCCCAAAGCATGCCTTCCTTATGTAGGTTATTATAAGTGAGAGACTCCACATCTTGAAGAGGATTGGAAAATACCAACCTAATATTGCAGTAACCTGCCAATGTGTCAGGCTATCAAGTAAGGGGAAGAATCACAGGTTCATGTGGTCTCTAATTGCAATTTTGAAAACATAGTTAGAATAGGTATTCTTTCATGGCTCAAAATGAGCTTCTCACCTACTTCATTCAATCACGTACTGCGATGGCTGAGAAAAATAATACAAGATTTAATATTCTAGTAAGAAGTCAACAGTGTCCATCAAGTCCTAAAGATTAAACCCATTATTTTTGGATCCAATAAACCTTGAAAATGGTGTTAATCTTAAAAGAGTTGTATTAGGTCTAAATATGAATCTATTTTTTAGATTCAAGTCTGACACATTAGACCCTTTCCGCTTATAACCCATATTATATAGCGGCTTCTATAACACTCGTGAATTGCAAGTGCATTGAATAGTACATTGGCCCTGTTTGGCAATCAGCTGTTAGCTTATTGTATTAGCTGTTATCTGTTAGCTGATTATATTAACTATTTGACTTAGCTGATTATATTAATTGTTTCTAAAAAAAGTGTTTGGTAAAACTAGTTGTTTCTAACAAGACTACTTGACAAAATTCCACTTATGTCCATAACATAATTTCATTATTTTTTTAACAATACAATTTTTTTAATTGTGAATTAATTTTTTTTCCAATATGAATTATGAATTATAAATTGTGACTTATGAAATATATTGAGTTAAATTTATATCTTCACCCTAATTGGATATTTATTACCATAATATTTTTGTTTAACATTAACATAATTTCTTTTTTAGTAATAATTAAAATTTATATGACATAATAACATTTAGAATATTATATATCTCAAAAGACTAATTAACCTACATTATTTATTAAAATAAAGAAAATATTTAAATTAAAATCATTAACTTCTTGGATACAAATCATCATAGATGGATTCCTTCTCTGAGTTGTTCAGTTGAAAGAAAAGGGTAGTGGAGAAGAGAAACAAGCTAGAGCACACAAAATGAATGAATGAGCATCATATTAGCAAAAACATAGAGGTTTTGTTTCGAATATCATTGAATGTAATTTTGACAAAAAGAAATGGGCAATATGATAATTTTGGTATTAAATAGTAAAAAGCTCTTGCAAAAATCTCATCCAAAGAGCATTTTACAAATTAGCTTTTTGGGTACAAAAAACTAATACAAAAAGCTATTTAACCAAACACTTCAAAGAGCTTTTTGACCATGCCCCTAAGAAGCTCTTTTAGGCCCCAAAAGGCTCTTTACCAAATAGGGTCATTATATTTAATAATAATTTTTCATATATTTTTAATCGTGTTAAAGATTTACAGAAGGAATGCATAAGATATGTATGTTGAGTATAATGTCTACAACATATCAAGAGTGACAAAAAATAAAATAAAATAAGAAATAAAATTGGTGCAAAATTAAGATATATAAGTTAAATTTAGCAAGACTTTAAGGAGATATTAAATGAAAAAGAGAAAAAAATTAATACTAAATAATAGATGAACCAATTACATAATAACACTTCTCCAAATAATATAGTTTCTCTCAGTTTTGTATAGATTTATATATATACATAGACCTATTATTTTTGCATCCAAAAAAGATGGCCCAGTACTAAGGGGAAGTGAGGAACTCACCAAATGTCATATTCAAGCCTCAGATAAACCCTACCACTTACGCAACTGAAAAACCATAGGATGAACCACCAGTCCCTCTTAACTCCGACACCACCATCGACAACCTCAAGTTGAGAATCGCCCCGCCCCCCCGCCCCCCAAAATTGAATTCGATGAGATCTCATCGAGTGTATTTTCCATCAAAGTTTGTCATAATTCACAAGCAATTCTTTTATACTTTATTTGACTACTCAACTCGCACAAATTCTCTTAATTAAGTTATCGTCAATGGATGCTGACCTTGGAATGGTTGGAATAAAGCACCAGTGAATAGGACAGAGACATACCAGGAATTCTTCCATCGAAGCCATGTACAGAAATGCTCGTTTGATTCCTAACGCGAACCCTACTTACTCTCTAATGTGTTTCCAAATCCTTACTCCTTCATCTAAGATTCTACTGTTGTGTATATGCCCTTCTCCCACTTTTACATCTTAATTGAATAAGTCAAAGAATTGTGGGCATTTCCTCTTAGAATGCTTTAACTATTTGAAGTTAGGACAATGTTATGGCAATGCCTCGCCGAAAACTCTAAAATTTCATATTTTGTGTGGTATGTAGGTCATGTGCTATGTAGGTGGATTATTTAGGTTTCATAATACCGTACTTATACAAAGGATTCAATTTTGCATTTCCTCGTAGAATGCTTTAGCTATTTGGAGTTAGGAGAATGTTATGGCAATACATTGCCTAAAACTTTGAAATTTTATATTTCAAAAGATAAGCATGATTGTGTGGTATGTAGGTCATGTGCTATGTCGATGGATTATTTAGGTTTCATAACTTCCATACTTATAAAAAGGATTCAATTTTGTACAATCGCTTAATTTGACGATTCTTCTTTTTTACCCTTCAACTTTTACAAATAGCAGTGGCTCTAGAGTTGCTAGTTTTGGGCTCAAGATTTGCTAGTTTTGGGCTTGAGAGTTGCTTAACTAATGATTACAAGGTTATGGTAATTGAGCTCCTTATAACAACCCAACACAAAGTTACCCTGGTGGAATTGCATAGCCGTTTGAGGACAATTAGGGTTGATGATATTGTATTTCAATTTAGTTTCACCCAAAGGAATACTTATGTCAGTGGGGTTATACATTAGATGGTGTGTGATTATCATATTCATAATTCTCACTATCTACACTATCAACTTGGCTATTCTCACTTGTTTTCATGTATTAACTTTGTATATCCCTGCGATTAACATCTTTGTTTGGGTCATAGTTTAGAATACTTGGACAAAATAATGTGTGATACTATAACCTACGAGTTTTACTGTTATTCAAGTAAAGTAGGCCATTATAGCATATTTAACGATGCAATATTCTCTGAGAAGGCTGGTCAGCTAATTATTACAAATTGTTAATGTCCTAATCTTAACCCCGGGGCAATGGAAAGGACCCTAAGTGTTGCAACTTTTACTGTGTGCTAGTGACATTTTATTATTTCCTTTACAAAACTCTTATGCTGATGTCATTGTTGAAATAAGAAGTGCAATATTTCTAAACTATAAACTCTTCATTCACCTTGTTTATCATATTGGAAATACCGTTTTGGCTCAACCTTTCCTACAGGACGAATTTCCTAAAAGTTCAAATTGACAAGCTAAAGAGAGGTAGAAACCCTCCAATGGAACCTCAGAGGAGTTAAAGTAAGGAAAGCAAATAATTTGGGCCCTGACTTTGTTTCTTCTCAATTAATATTATTATTGGTGGAGGCAGATCAAACTGGAGTCACAAATAAAATTTCCTTTTTTTGTTGAAGACGAAGATCCGAAAACGTAAAGTGAAGTAATCTAAAGACGTAATGATATATATAGGCCTCAGCTAATAAAGATAAAAAAAAAAAACTCCAAGATGATGGAGGAAATCCGGAGCAAAGTAAAAGAAAAGTATTTTTATGGATTTTTGTGGATTTTGTGGAGAAATCTTTATATTATAAATGCTAGAATGGGTAAGGGGTTGAGTGTTGAGGAAATGAAAAATGCTAACATGGGAGTAAATTTAGGGTATATGTTGCTTCACAACCGTTGGATCAAAATCTTAAACAATCTTAGCCTTTGAATTTATCTTTACTAGCCACATTAAGTCTCAGGTTCGATTCCCCCCTCCCTCATTGTATTGTACTATTTATTAGGCACATTAGGGCTCAGGTTCGATTCCCTCATCCCCCATTATATTATATTGCCAATTGTGACTCTTACATACCAAAATGTTTTTAATTTTCGTCATTATTATTATTAATATTTTGTATTTTTCAATACAAATATAAATTTGAGCATATGTTATTAGAGATAATAGAATAATAAATACGATTTTCATGATTATTTGTATTATTACTATTGTTGTTGTTGTCGTCATTATCGCTGTCGTCGTTGTTATCTTTCCGTTTGAATTTGATAACATAGTCAATATTAATAATGATCATCAAATTATCAAAGAGAGATTAAGAGATTATAATAGATATAAAAAATTTTATTAGTTCATTATTATAAAATACATTAATAATTTAGAAGTTTTAACTTAATGAAACGAAATTATAATTACTGAACAAGTCATAAAACCTTATATGACACCTTATTATTAACACATAATATAATATACACAATTATAAAGAAACAATAAATATTTTTTATTTCCATCATTATTATTATTATTATTATTATTTTGTATTTTTCAATACAAATATAAATTTGAGCATGTATTATTAGAGATAATAGAACAATAACTATGATTTCCATTATTATTTTCATTATTATTATTGTTTTACCGTTTAAAACAAAATAGCCTAAATTGTCATAACACTTCAAACTAAGAAATATCTCAACCCACAAATCTGAACTCAACCCATCTCTTGCAAGACAACATAAGGGCATGGGAAGTTTATATCAAAACCTATGAAACTATTCAGTTGACATGAAAGTCAAATGTACAAAGTATGAACACTTAATTATATTAGCGTCCCCTAATTGGTCATTTTAAATAGCCAAAAAAGTTATGTATTAGCATAAATACAATGTTCAAATTATTTTCGTTGAAAGACAAATTTTATTTCTGTTACATGTAAAACTGAAACAAAATTGACTTCAAATAGTTTATACCTAAATTCACTAGACAATTAGCCACTTCATAAATTTTTACTCAACAACAAGAGGAGAATGTAGATTTTTCATCATTGGCATCATAGATTGACTTATCATCACCCAATTTAGGCCCTGTTCTTTTCAGTGGGAAATGAGGGGTGTGAGATGAGTGGGTGTGGGAAAAGGGGAGAAGGAGTGGGTGAGTGTGGTATTTTTTTTTAAGTGTGGGAAGGAGTGGATGAGTGACTGAGTGTGGGTGACAGCTGAATGTAGTTGAATGAAGTTGAAATATTGATTATTAATAATTTTTTGTTTTATAATGTAATAATTTTATTGTATTAGTAATTAATGATGATGAAATTTTTTTATTTTTGTTCATTATTTTTTATTTTGTTTATTTTTTATTTTTTATTTTTATTATTTCATTTTATATTTTAAATTTTAAATTTTTAAATTTTTAAATTTTTAATTTTTATTTTTTAATTTTTTAATTTTTTAATTTTTTAATTTTTAATTTTTAATGTTTTATAATTTTTAATTATTTTTATTTATATTTTATAATTTTTAATTTGTAATTTTTTTAATTTTTTTGTATTTATTTTTTATTTTCTTATTTGTTTTTTTTGTATTTATTTTTGTTTTTTTTTGGAATTTTTCATTGGTTGTTTTTCTGGAATAAAAAAATGAAAAATAAAAAATAAATAGATACAGTAAAATAAAAAATAAAATTTAAAAATTTAAAAATTTAAAAATTTAAAAATAAATAAATAAATAAATAAAAAATAAAACTAAATGCAAAATATTTAAAATTTTAAAGATAAAAAATAAAATAAATAAAATAATAAAAAAATTAAAAAATTAAAAAAAAAATAAAAATAAATACAAAAAAGTAAAAAAAATAAAAAATAAAAAATAAAAAATAAAAAATAAAAAATAGAAATAAAAAATAAAAAATAATGAAAAATTATAAAAATAATGAAAAACAAAAAAAATAAAATTGTTTCATGACATCCGAAAAATTAAAACTGCTTATAATTGCTATCAGATTATTCATACACACAATTACGTAAATTGTAAAAATTTTCAAAATATGAGAAACGGGTATTTTATGTATGTATGGGAAGGAATGAGTGAGTGTGTAAAGGAGTGATATTTTTTTTTAAAGTGTGGGAAGGAGTGGGAAGATGGGGGAAAGAGTTGGTGAATGTGGGTTGAGTTGATTTCCCAACTAAAAGAACACGGTGTTAGCATGGTTTGTGACAAATTCACTATCTACTATCTCCATCATACTTATATAGACTTTTGTCACAATCATGTACTTTTTAATTATTAATCCAATTAGTTATGCACGAAGTTGCTGTATATTTAACTTTTTTATTGAATTTTTCCATTATCTCCTCTAAATTATAATATTAATCATGTCTACCATAACTATTTATTTATTATTTCGATAACATATCTACAGAATATCTATTTGAATATACTCCGTGCAAAGCACGGGCCCAAGCTAGTAAACAAAAAAAAGAGGTTATGCCTTAGATAAAGGAAGAATTCTACCACTTAGACTAAATTCTTATCCGTTTAATCCTAAAATAATAAGTCATCAAGATTAGAATTTAAGTCAATTGTTATATTATACAATCGGTTATACAAATGCAATTGTAGAACCAAATTTTGGTTCACTAAAAATATCATATAACTCACGAAAATATGATGTTGTACACCCAGTTTCACTCACTAAAAATAATGTATAGCTCACTAAAATATTTTTGTGAGCTGAGACACAGTTTTAGTAAGTTAATACATATTTTTAGTGAGCAGACAGACCAAAACTAATGCATCTTATGTATCGAAGTTCCACTTAGTAAAAATACTATATAGCTTATTAAAATGTGCTATTGTACTAAAAAAAATGTTATTGTGCATCTGAAATTCACTAAACTATATTCTAGTTATCGATATTTTTTTAGTGAGCTATGATATTTATTTAGTAAGTTGTTATATCATACAACCGGTTATACAGAAGAAATTGTACAATCGAATTTCAGCTCACTAAAAATAATGTATAGTTCACTACAATATTTTAGTGAGCTGAGACACAGTTTTAGTGAGCTAATACATACTTTTAGTGAGCGGATAGATCAAAATCAATGCATCTTGTGTACCTAGATTTTTCTTAGTGAAAATACTATATAACTTATTAAAATATGCTATTGTACTAAAAAAAAATTGTTATTGTGCATCTGATACTCACTAAACTATATTTTAGTTGTCTATATTTTTTTAGTGAGCTATGACATATATTTAGTGGGCTATGATATATATTTAATGAGTTAGACTATATTTAATGAGTTCACTACATTTGTATTATATTCACAAAAATATAACACAAACACCCTTATGTCATAGTAAAAAATGATTGAGCTGTAAAATAACCCAAAAACTTGACAATATCATTTGCTGGTTATCTGTACTATTCGTTTTAGTGAGCTATGGTAGTTATTTAGTTAACTATGATAGATATTTAGTGAGCTATAAAATATATTTTGTGACTAATATGATTTAGCGTAGAATACTAATTATTTTTGTATAAAAAATGAGCGAACAAACAATATAGTACACCATTTTAGTTATCACATATACTTTTTTGTTCATATTCTAAGGTATGATTTTCGCTTTTTAGTAAGCTATGACTTATATTTTAGTGAGCTATAACATATTTTTAGTGAGTTGAATTATATTTGTATTATACTGACTAAATATGTATAATATGAATACGCTTATGTCATAATAAAAGATAATATAAATATTTCTTCCTAACATTGTATTGCTCATTAAATATATTATTTAGCTCACTAGCATATGTAGTATTGCTCAGTAATGTTGTATCCATACATATAAAACTTTTTAGTGAATTTTTTTTCTTAATTTTTCTTATTTTTATAATAAATCTGTATGCTTCTATTGAGTAAAAATACAGATAATAAATATACAAATTTTCAATTAATATTTATCTTTAAAATTAGGATTTTTATACAAAAATAGTGAACATAGATCCATAATGTAAATATAAGTGTATGCCTTAATATTTCAATGGAAGAATTTTAAAAAAAATGTGTTGCTCTCTAATGTTGTATCCATACATATAAAAATTTGTAGTGAATTTTTTCTTATATTGTGTTTATTTTTATAATAAATCCATATGCTTTTATTGAGTAAAAATATGAATAATAAATATACAAATTTTCAATTAATATTTATCTTAAAAATTAGGGTTTTTGTACAAAACTAATGAACGTAGATCCATAATGTAAATATAAGTGTATGCTACAATATTTCAATGGAAGAATTTAAAAAAATGTGTGTGCATATTCTGGGGAGGGGGGCATGTACGGTGTGCCATTCACAAATAAGTGAAGTAAATAATAAGTATTTGTAGTGAATTTGTTTTTTCTTATTTTTCCTTATACATTGTGGGCCCGAGTAGACAAATGAGATGTCCACCCAATTGCAGACAATAAATTGCGATTTTAAGTGAATACTCAAAATCACCACCCAAAGTATGGGATAAAGATAAAGAGATCCTACCAGAAAAAGCTTTCTCGTTTCATCAAACATAATCAAGTCTCAAGTCTAGTATTCTATTAAAATTGAAAATAAGGAGGCTAATTTGTAGCCAATTACTGCTTCTTTTCCCAATATTCAAAAAAAATAAATAAAATTGAGCTGGTAAAAATTAAGAATTAACTTCTAACAATGATTTAAGCACGTGAAATTTGAAATTAGATACTTCTAGGCGAGTCAAAGTTGTCCAAAGTTCTTTCATATTTACAAACTTGATAATTAGATCTTGACCTTAACCATTAGTCAAGCTTGACCTAAGTTAACCAAAGTTTGGCTTTCTTGACCAAGGCTTGTTTTACTAAAATTGACTAACCTGGGCTACTTGACTTTGGTCAAAATGTGAGTTTCTTCATTTTGAACCTCCTCTCTTCTTTTTGTTGAGTCTTAGGCCAAATAAAACTTGATGAGCTATAACAAACATCTTAAACTTACTAACAACACCTTTTGTGCTTTTATTGGATAGATAACATCAAAAGCCCCCCCCCCAACCAAAAAAAAATCCTAAATCAGGCTTGTGCAGGTTTTGGCCATTGGGAGCTTTAGGACCTAAACTTTGTAACCCAAAATTTATCTTGATGCTTATGCATCACGTAAGTTTTTAGAAGGAGACAGTAGATAATGAAATAAATTTCCAGCATCGGTAAATAATACTTCTATTCTACAAGATTAGCCTTTAGGATGCAAACATATTAAAAAAAATTAACAAGTGTCTAAGGAGGAAACGAAATTAAAATGGATCCATACATACCTTTTAAGTTAACTTAACGGCTGAAAGTTTTAAGGGAGGAATAGATTTTGTTGATACATATGCTGTAGTTTGAAGAATTTCCTCCACTAGGATGACTTTAACATTGACATATGACAAGGATAGATGTCAAATGGATTTACAGACAACCTTTTCCAATGGAGATTGTTGAGTTATTATATTTAAGTTTTGATGATAACAAATCCAAGTGTAAAATGTGTCCAAGTAATGCTGCTCCAAACACGATCTCCAAACAGGCCTAACTGGTGTTTATAATCTTTATTGTATTAACTGGTTTGCTATATGTGAGAACAAGTCTTTAAAACAGGTTTCACTTGGTGATTCTACATTAAGTCAAGAACGCCATCTCGACAGTTGATTGTAAGGCATGTTCCTGAACTCTAGCAATGCAAAGAACAACCCCAGCAAACAAGGTGGCCTTGGTGTTCACAGCAGCTCTACAAATCTTGGACAAGATGACTGATTCAAAACAAGAAGTCTTGGGTATATAGGTCTCATTTATTTAGACTCTTGTTAATATGCCAATATTGAAAATGCTTTTTAAACATCTCTTGAATCGGTAATTGCGCTAAGTGCTTCAGAACACCAGTTGCGAACAACCCTGCAAACAGGGTGCCTAGGGTGTTTCTGAACTGAAGTGGCCATACCCGGTTATCTTTGAAAATTCATTTCGATTGGCCAAGATCTCCAGAATACTTTCCTTAAACTCCAAGATTGCTATTTTTCTGGAAAGGATATTTCTTGAAAATATTATGGGAGATTTGCGAAAATAGGTTTTTGGAAATTTGCCAAAACTAAAAGATTTCCTTTGCCCATATTTTCGAATAAGATAAAATTTCCAAAGCTGAAGATTTCTGGTTACTTTTTGAATCTTCTTCACGGCTATGGGAAGATAAGGGTTATCTCTTAAGATAACAAATCCTTATACATTGGGAAAAACTTGTCACTAGCCGTTGGGGAGTATTCTTTTGAAAAGATCATTTTTCATACTTAGCTGATTCTCTTGATTTGACCGTTGGAATTTTTTTTTTTTTGTTTAAATATAGCATTTTACTCCCATTGAAATACACACACAGAGAGAGAAGAAAGCAAGAGAATATCTAGAAACACAACACACGCAAAAAGCAAAATTCCAAAAGTGGTTTTTCTAGTGGAAAGAATTTTTAGAGCTACACTTGAGAAAAGAAAAACCGATACAAGTTGTGTTTAAACCAAGCTTTCAATATATTGGCATACTAGGACTTCATTGTACCTTACATCTGCTTAAGACAGAAGCACCCAGTAAGGTGTTTTGTAACCCTGATCTTGAATCAGAAAAGTGAGTGAGTGGTCCTCAGTCGTGTGGACTTTGGATGTGTCCAATCTGGTGAGATTTGGACGTGGTGTAATCTGCCTTAGAGAAGGAGGTTACGTGGTTGCAAGTTGTAACAAGGTGTGTTACATTTGTAACGAGTTAAGCCCGGTTTAGTGAAGTGGTTAAATCCTACACGAGGTAGGTCGT
>JACYFF010019584.1:41071601-41086047 GCA_017589665.1 Selenicereus undatus
ATATATATATATATATATTCCTAGCCATTTGTCATATAAATTTTTTTTAATATATTAAGCTGATGTTACTTGTAATGATATGTACTACTAAGTATATAACATAGGCTTTGATAGACAATGTCCAACACACTTTACACTAAACCTTCCTCAAATCTGCAGTTTCACGCACATAAAAATAAGTGGATATTGTCAAAATCCAGATAAAATAAACCCAAATTTCTGTATTCATCCTGAGGGCTGAGATCAATACATGATTTTTTCCAAAAAGCAGGGTAAAACAAATTCGGCGGGACACATAAAAAGACGTAATACAAAACCATAAATTTATATAGAAATAGGCAGACAGGGTGCCGTTAACGGTTTCATTCCTTACTCTTTGAGGAACACCTCTAAACTCCATCAATCGCTACAAATATGACCAAAAAATCAATGCCTACAATATTCATGTATGGGCTATGCAAAGACTGGAAAAAAAGCGTGACACCTCAAGATCAAGCCATGATCGGAAATCCTATTCTTCCAACAGTAGAACCATAAAGACCCCCATAAAAATCAGTATCCTACTAATAATCCATATGCCACAGTGCCAACCACTTGAAGAAGCATCATCAGTGTCCGTGACACCAACAAGAAACCGGCAATCTCCAACCGAGGGATCAAGAAAAGTAACCATGCCAAACCCATCAAAGTCACAGCTCTGTACATCTTGCTTTTGCAACTGATAGTAGCTATTGAATGCAAATGATATGTTTCCCTTCTCGCCAATTCCATTGCATGATGCACCATAGCTTAGTGTGGTACAATCTGCAACACTACAAGCAAGTTTAAAATGGTTTGCTACAGCTGAGAGGTCCTTGGATGGGTTGGCGACACACCATCTAGACGGGAGATACCTAACATCCTTTGCATTTTTCAATAAGCCAGTGCCTAAGCCAAGGTTCAATGCATACTTGGCCTGCCCATCAAATGAGAAGATTCCCCAATGCCTTTCAAAGTTACCAGGAAGTGTGCTCTTTGCTCCTTCGTCCAGTAGACTGAAGAGATAAATGTCCATGGGAGGCACACCTGGCCTCAATGGGGTTCCCTTGTTGGTTAGGACATGGTTTATAAGGCCTTGATTAAAGGCCCTTGCAGCAGTGAGATTTGCACTAATGGCTCCATCAGTGGGCCAACCCACTTCCCCGATCACGATGGGCATCTGACCATATCCAAGTTTGTCAAGGGCTGCAACTAGAGTATCGTAATTTCCATCAAAAGCATTGTAATATGTATTTGGCCCATCTACAACTGGATGGTTTGTACCTGCGAAAAATGCATAGTCTTGTGGGAAATCCGAGTTACCATAAAGGCTAAGAAATGGGTAGATGTTGACAACAAATGGTGAACCATTGGTATTTAGGAAAGAAACAAGTTGAATCATTATCTGCATCAGGTCTGAGCGAAATGCTCCTTGGGAAGGGATAGAAGATTCATATGCATCAGCATTACATGGGACCACAAGCTTGACAGATCCTGCAAGATTTGCTTTGACCAATGACTGCTGCAAATTAAGGATTGCAGGCATGACATAAGATTGGAATTGGCCAGAGTAACTACTGAGGAAGGGCTCATTCCCAACTGCTACATACCTGAGACAATGAGAGACAAATTATTTTTCATGTGAACACTACAAATACTTCGCTCAAGATTTAAGTTTTAAGAAACAAACACATATGGCAACAAAAGCATTGCAACGAACAATGCTAATTCAATGATCTCTAAAAGAATCAAGGAATGGAGTTTCTACAGGAATCTAGGTACAGAGTTACCATACACAAACAAAAAGGCTGGAGGGGAAGCTTATTGCATATATAAAGCAACATGCAGTTTCAATTTTCAAGACTGGAATCTGGAGCCTTTTGAAATCTGTTTTTGATGTATATCTTTGGGAGGCTAAACTCACAAAAAGATACACATTGACTTAGCAATCTGATCTAGGCTTAATGAGTTGTGGCAGAATATTTTTGGGTTTAAGGACTAATATCAATCAAAAGGATCAAGAAAAGGAATAAAAGAGGATGGAAAATAATAGAAACTAACTTATACCAAAACAAGAATAAAACAAACTCTAGCTAAATTGGATAATTCAAGAGCTTCTTTGTGATACAGCTTGAGCACCACACAAAGTCACCCTTGGACTTTCCTCTTAACCCTTTTAAGATACAGAAACATCACTTAGAAAGAGAAAGAAGACCTACGAGGGCACCACTTTGGCAAGCCAACCTAAACTTACAACACTTACGGATTTAAAACATTAGAGAATCCACTCTTGCCATTGAGTTAAACTCAACTAATTTTCTTTCATAATTGTAAGCTGTGTTTTACAACCTAGAGGTCTCCCTTATATATTGGAGTCTTATTCTAGATGATACGAGTGAGAAAAACCAAGCAAAACGACCCTCAAGCGAAAAGGAGAGACAATAAAACCAAACTAGTACAAAAGGTGATAATTACTCCTAACCGTTGCTTTCAGTTCACAAGCTCCAACTTTACTTGAAACAGCTGTATCTCCAAAGATACTTGCCCAAAAAGACTCCAACAAGGGGCATTGGAAAGCTTAAGATGACCTCTTTCCAATGACTACTATTGGAGCCCCAACACCCTAGCTGTTACGGAGATATGGCCAAATTAAGTTAAGTGGTTCCTGCTGGACCTATCCAGTACACCTTTTGAACTTTGTTCTCTCTTGGTGCCCTTACATCCAATTTGTCCTTGATTTCTTTTGCTGTCCTCAAAGTTAATTTCAAAGGGAATCCAAAAACCAATATTGCAGGCTCCTAAATGAGAATTTGGTTGGAGTACTTGAGCCCACAAAACCAGATTAAAAACTGTCTCATTTGGGTCGCTTGGACTTTTTGACTTTGAGGGGCGAATTGACTGGCAAATAATGTCCAAATGACCTGAAATTTGCTTTATTGGAAAGAAGAGATCTTAAACTAAAAGATAGGCATCTTAAACTGAACCTAAGTTACCTAACAGATAGATAAACAAGGTCAGGAAGATGGAGCACTTGCTGGCCAGGCCCGTTAGCATTCTCACACTTGGGGTACCTCTTCGACTTCCTTGGGCTTGGGCAGCTCCTGGACTTGATCCCCATCAAAATGTATAGTGCTTTTGAGCCCCATTTTTAAAACCCCTTTTGGAAAGGTTTTTTGAAGTTCAAATAAAACCCGATAAAGTGCCTTTTGCCATGAAACTCAAATAATGGAGCCAAAACATGGTGTAGCCAAGCATGGGTTTGGACTGAATTTACCTCCATGGAAAACATTGCTGGTAGATGGCCTTGGGATCGATGTATACATATATCATACTCCCCTTCTTGAAAAAGAATTGTCCTCAATTCTCGTTGAGAATAAGGGAGTACTTTTTGAACGGTGCCTAAGAAGTGCCGATCACATTCTAAGACCATGGAAGTCTCGCGAACGCTTTCTTCAACTTCTTGCTCGTCAAATCTTGGGGGAAAGTTCCAATACACCTCATTGTCTTCATGGCATTCTTCATTGGAGAACAAAGGTTGCTCTACTTTTTCTTGCTTATCAAGAATAAGAGAGTAAAGGTTGAGACCCCATTGTTGTATATTTATCTGAAGGAGGTCAAGTTCATGTTTTAACTTGACTAGCTTCTTTCTCTCGCTTCTTGAAGACATGGAATTTCGGTTCTTTTGTGGTTTGGCTGGTGTTTGACTTAAAGGAATGTGTTCATGCTAACCAGGACCAAGAAGAGCAGCCAAAGCTTTGATACCAAATGATGTCTATCTTTGGGAGGCTAAACTCACAAAGATACACATTGCCTTAGCAATCTTATCTAGGCTCAATGAGTTGTTTTTGGGCTGAATCTTTTGGGTTTTTAAGGGCTAATATCAATCAAAAGGATGAAGAAAGGAATGAAAGGGAATGGAGCATAATAGAAACTAACTTAAACCAAAACAAGAGTAAAACAAACACTAGCTAAATTGGATAGTTCAAGAGCTTGTCTGTGATACAGCATCAGCACCCTACAAAGTCACCCTTGAGCTTTCTTCTTAATCCTTCTAAGACACAAAAACACCACTTAGAAAGAGAAAGAAGACCTAAGAGGGCACCACTTTGGCAAGTCAAACCAAAGATACAGCACTTAGGGATTTAAAACAAAAGAGAATCCACTCTTGCCATTGAGTTAAACTCAACTAATTTTCTGTCATAATTTTAAGTTGTGTTTTACAGCCTAGAGGCCTCCCTTATATATTGAAGCCTTATTCTAGATGATACAAGTGAGAAAAAACAAGCAAAACAATCCTATAACAAAAAGGAGAGACAATAAAACCAAACTAGTACAAAAGGCGATAGTGATTGGCGGTTGTCGCTTTCAGTTCACAAGCTCTAACTTTACTCAAACAATTATATATCCCAAGATACTTGCCCAAAATTACTTCAACAAGGGTCATTTGAAAGCTTAAGATGTCCTCTTTCCAATTACTACTGTCGGTGCCCCAACACCCCAGCCGGTAGGGAGATATGGCCAAATTAAGTTGAGTGATTCCTGCTGGACCTGTCCAGTACACATGTTGAACTTTGCTCTCTTGGAGCCCTTACATCCAATTTGGCCTTGATTTCTTTTGCTGTCCTCAAAGTTAATCTAAAAGGGAATCCAGAAACCAATATTGCAGGCTCTTAAATGATGAATTTGGTTGGAGTACTTGAACCCACAAAACCAGATTAAAAACTGTCTCATTTGGGTTGCTTGGACTGTTTGACTTTGAGGGGCGATTTAACTGTGCAAATAATGTCCAAATGACCTGAAATTTGCTTTATTGGAAACAAGACATCTTAAACTAAAAGAGAGGCATCTTAAACTGAACCTAAGTTACCAAAAAGATGGGCAAACAAGTTCATTTAGACGGGCCACTTGCTGGACAGGACCGGATGCGAACAGTTTAGGCTTTCTTGGCATTCTCTCACCACTTGGGGTACCTCTTTGACCACCTTGGATTTGGGAACCTCTTGGACTTGATACCCATCAAAATCTATAGTGTTTTTGAGCCCCATTTTGAAAACCTCTTTTGAAAAGGTTATTTTGAAGTTCAAATAAAATTCAATAAAGTGTGTTTTGCCATGAAACTCAAATAATGGAGCCAAAAGATGGTGTAGCCAAGAATGGGTTTGGACTAGATTTACCTCCATGGAAATCATTGTTGGAAGATGGCTTTGGGACCAAGGTGTACATACATCAGTTTTTGTCACCGCAACTCTGGAAAGTATCGATTCTTTCTCAAGAATGCCTGAAGTTATGATACTATAACGTCTGTATGACAGATTTCTTCCATGGGGTTTAATAGCAGCACAGAGCCTCCTGAGGCTTCAATCTTCACATTACGCATCAAGATACTGGGCAAGACCAGAGGAGGTGGTGGTCTGCAGGTCCTTCCCAGCTTACCATAATGCTAAGTCACATACAAATTTGCTGTAAACATCATTTACAATAGAGCAGAAGCACAAAACCACTATCAGCTCCCACATCCTTAAACTAAGGAAAATTCACATGATTCAAACACAACTGGGGTCTTCAGGACCAGTAACCACCCTAACACTATCTAGAGTAGTGCTGAATACCATATAATATTCAGCAAAAAAGAAGAATTACAGATCTAGAAATAATTTAATCTCGACATGATTATAAATCCCACCATGGTTCTCAGAGTCAGCAGAGGTCAGGTCAACCTAATGTCAGGGACATTGTTATATCTGGGTTTATTTTTAAGCTCAACGCCGACTTCTTTATATGACAGCAAAGATCACTGGTAACAGAGCTAATTAGCTCCCTCTAGCATGGGTAACTTTTGGGAACAAAACTAATAGGAAGAAGCAAAATAGCCTCACGGTATTGAGCCCTTGGACAACAGTAAGCTTCAAATGGCCTAAATTTCAAGAAGAACAAGGGGTCAGGGAAAGAAAGCCTAAGCCAGTGATATCAGAAGCACTAGCAAGACCAGGCGCCAAATAGCACACCTAGGTACCGAACTTGGTGCCATGCCAATTGAGACCACCAGTTTAACCATTCAAAACAAACCAACACACATTCTGTTCAAACAGGAAGCTCTTAGCTCCCTATTTGCCATCCCTTGTGCCCAAAGTTCACCCACAAGTCCAGAGAAACAACCTTCATCTATCCACTACCCACATCATAAATCATAAAATAAGTGGGACGGAGAAAAACCTATCTAGTTATCTTTTGAATTATTAGACTGACAAGCTTCACCCAATCTATAAACCAAAAAAGCAGATCTCATCATCTAAGCCTGTTTTCAGCAACATATCTCAACTCAAGGCTGGATGCTTCTCTTCATGATTACAAAAAGACCCAAACATCACAATAATGATAGTAACAATATTAAAGCACAAATCAAGGGCTGTAATTACTTTCCAAATCAAAAGAGGGTCATTATCCTCACCAAGAAAAAAACCAACTGATTATAAGAGTCACCAAAAAACAAGAGAAAACCGAGTAATTAAAGAGAACGAGGCTAACCTGATATCAGCAGGGGGTTTAGCAGAGAGATGCGTAGTGAGATTCTGGCGAACCCACAAATCAGCAGCAGCTGGAGAAGAGCCCAAAAGGGATAACATCTCATTAGGAATACCCACCATGACCTGAATACCGCAACCTCTAAGAGCGTTTACAACTTGTGGGTCGGCATCAAAAAGCTTCACTTTTGAGATCTTGTTCACTTTCAAAAGATCTACCGCCGTTTTTGGTGATAATCTATGGTGCGAGATCGTCCCCCAGTTCACACCTACCGCTGCTTCCCCTTGTTTTAGTACTCCTGCTGCTAGTACTAAACCTAATAGGATTGTGAGACTTTTGGTTTTGATTCTGCACAAATTCATCTTCTGATTCAACAACTTTACTCAACTGAAAGTGTGAAACTCATCTACAATAGAATCTATGTATACTTGAGATGGGATTGTTTGTACGGTTCTCTCGTTTGCTCGTTCACTGACCCGAAACCGCCAGCTGCTAGAACACCTGAAAATCGGAGATATTCTGCTTGCCCAGTTCTAACTTTTAATCTTCTTTCTCCTCTCTGTTGAAAATTACCAACAAAAGGTCCATTTACTTTTGGGAAATTTACAGCGGGTAATTCTTCAGCGCCCTTCAACAAACCCTTCTTTTTTGCAACGAGGGTGTTGCTTTGGGAGGGAAAACCAAATGAATGAGGAAGCAAATGACAGTGAAATGATCAAGATGTCCTTAATGAAAATTGTGGGGAGTTGCGGCTTGTAGCTGACTGACTTTCTCTCTCCTCCAAAAGCTAGAAACAACACAGGGAGGAAATGCAAGGGAAAGAACGAGGGTTTTGTATGGTGTTTAGACGTGCGCTTTCTCTCTTTCTCTCAATCTCAGTCTAAAGTTGAATGTACTCCTGAATCCTGGTGTAGTGAGCAATTGTGCACGAAAATTGGGGGAAATCTAGCCCCAATTGTTGAAGGCAACTTGGTTGTGGGAGAAGAAGGGGGTTGAGGCAAGGTCCGAACCTGCAGGTGAGAGAAAGTTTAGAGGGAAGGTGGAAGTGAGCTTGCAGTGCTTGGTGATGGTGGGAAGTTGACATTGTAGGTGAGCCGTGAAGTCTGAGGTAGAATGCCTTGGTCGTGTGACGTTGGTAGACGCCTTTAAGTGGCATGGTAAACGTAAGGTATGTTAAATATTTAATGTTGTTAACGATTTTGGTATGTGGAATGACATTTTGGTGAATGAATTAGGGTGTAGGAAGAGTAAATGGGTTGGGTAACATGTGTGCCATGTTATTAGTCACCGTTTACCAGCGTATCGTTAATGTTGTTGCGTGAAAACCCAATTGCATGGGTGGACATGTTGGAGGGTGGGGTAGGGTGTGCTTCTCATGGAGGGAAGATGATGTATTTTGACACTTGCTGTGAATGAGAAGAGGGCAGTGTAGAACCAGGGGAAAATGTGGTGTTAACCATGGTAAACGTAGTGTAATGAATAGGGAGACAAATAGCAGTGGTGTTGGAGACGCGTATTATGTAGGTGTTTGTAGTGGACGGTGTGTAATTTGTTGGGCTAACCAACAACTATTATTGTTTGATGTGCAAGGTAATCGGGAAGGTAGTCGACCCATACCGTGGTACAGTAGTTGGTGGTGTGACGTCTAGTAGAAATGGATGGAGATGATGCTCCTGTGGGAGGTAGTGGTGGAGGCAAAGAGGTGGTTGTGTATGTGTTATGGGGGGTGAGTTGGACGATGGTGGAGGTGGAAAAGTTAACGTATGTAGGAGGTTGGACAAAGTGTATGGTGCTGAAAGAGGATATGGGGTTGGAGGAGGTGCGAAAAAAGGTGAGTGAGATAACCAATGAGTTGACTGTGCAGAAATTGTGGTACAGTTTGAAGTACGACCGGGGGATGGTAATAAAGTTGGAGGGGGATAGTGATGTGAGGATGTTTATGAAGGGGAATGACGAGCACGGATATTTATACGTGGACGAAAGTGATGGACCAAAGAGGAGCACACAAAAGGCAACGTGGACCGGTGAGGAGGGGGCAGTTCGTGGGAGAAGCGGCAGGGATAGGGATGATATGGTCCAACAGGGTCGTAATGGACCAGGTGTGAAAAGGTGGATTACAAGTGAATACTGGTATGATGAATGATGTAGGTGAATGTGGGTAATGACAACAAGTTATTGACATGTTGCTTTATTGTGTATTTTGTTCGTAGGGCAGCTATGAGTGGAAGAGGCGGATGCAGTGATGATCATCCACAAACCAGGCTCAAAGTTGGCGGGGAAATAATTGAGATGTCTGATGATAATGAGATATCAGTAGCGTTGGAGGATGTGGGGGAGGATGAGGCGGCGTTACAAGGAGGGGAAGAAAGTAGCCAAGGTAAGGGGGTGATGAAAGGAGCAACGGTAATGAGACCTGTGGCCACGGTCGGGTATGCAAGTGCAAAGCTACTACCGTAAGTTGAGCATATGGAAGAAGTTACTTAAGAGGGAGGGGCAGATCTTCCAATCAGCTGAAGCATTTCAACAAGTAATGTGCAAGTTCGCAATTGCGAACCACTTCAGTTATCAGTTTGAGCGGAACTGCAAGCAAAGAATTGTGGTGAGGTGCGATGCAAGCGACTGTCCTTTCTACATATGTGTAAGAGGTGGGAAGAACATGCAGGTTATGTGCATAAAAGATTTTGTAGGGCAGCATAAACACGGTGTCGGGGAACTGTGTCAGATGGGTATGTGGGAGAGAAGACGTGTTAAAGTCGAACTCCTTGCACACCTGATTGAGGGTAAGGTGAGGTTGTGTATGGATTATACACCGAGGGACATTATGCAGGATCTGGAGTTGGAGCTGGGGATTCGGTTGACATACATGCAGTAGCGGAGGGTAAGGGAGTTTGTGCGCATGATGGTGCTTGGGAGGCCATACAAATTGCTGTCGTGGATGTGTGCGGCCATAGTCAGAGCGAACCCAGGGTTAGTGGCGTTCTGTGAGGTTGAGGGTTCGAGGTTTACAAGGATGTTTGTCGCGTATGCCGCTAATGTGAATGGGTTCAAACTGGGGTGCAGGAAGATACTGTTTGTGGATGGGTGCCATTTGAGTGGACCTTACAAAGGAGCCCTACTTGCTGCGTGTGCGTTGGATGCGAATAATCACCTCTTTAATTTTGCGTATGGCATAGTTTGTGGTGAGGTAATTGAGGAATGGGTTTGGTTCATGCAAACAGTAATGGAGTGCTTGGGTGGTCTGAAGCCAGTTATCATGTCCGATAGGAACCTTGCCTTACTAGCTGCGGTGGCGCAGGTATGTGGTAAAGAGTACCACAGCTGCTGCTTACGTCACCTGACGGAGAACTTTTTGAAGGAGGCAGCAAAGCATGGTATCCAAAAAGAAGCAATGAAGCAGATAATCAAGGAAATGTTGTACAGAGTTGTTTATGCTCCAACAGCAGCGGAGTTCAATGTCGCGTTGCAGGAGCTGAGGGGCTACAAGGCAGAGCTCAGTGCTTGGGTGGACGACAATGAGCCAGAACAGTGGGCTACTTCGAAGTTTGGGAAGGAAAGGTGGGGCAGAATGAACAACAATGTTATAGAAAGCTGAAACAATTGGATGAGACGACTACGCCCTATACCCGTGTCGTGGCTTGTCAGTGGGCACTTGGAGAAGCTTGGGAAGAAGATCGACAAGCACAAGCAGGAGACGGTGAAGTGGAAGAATGGGGTGGGAGAGAGAATCAAGCAGAAGTTGGCTGACACTTACCAAAAGATGGGTTGTATTGCAGCTATGGAGTGCTACAGTTTGATGTTAGGGGAATACAGTGTGGAGCTTACCAACGGTTGCAAGTTAGTGGTGAAGTTGAGACAACAAACTTGCACGTGTAGGGTGTGGCAAACACAAGGTATTCCGTGCTGTCATGAGTTGGCTATGATAGCTAAGGCGAACTTGTGGGTGTATGACTACGTGCACCCGATTTATAAGACTGCAAATATACAACAAGCTGGTGCACCCAGATGGAGACACACGACATGGGAACAGTTGATGCAAAGACGGGGTGAGCGGTCGGTGGGGATGAGCTTGATGATGACTATGACCGCTGTATATTACCCCCCACCAATGGGAGACAGCTAGGTAGGCCACCGTCGAAGCACAGGGAGTCAGAAAACGCAGAGGACAAGGTCTTGGAGGTGCTCCAAATGCGGTGAAATTGGACACACAAGGCGCACTTGCCGCAATCCCCGTACGGACTTTGATGTGAACTACGAAGGCGATATTGTGGAGGTTGAAGCTTTGTTGGATGGTTCCTACGTACCAGGTCATTGAACCACATTAGGTTGCAATCCACAGATGTCCCCAATTGACAGAAACTTTTGCGTTGTGCTCATATTACATTGTCAGCTGTGAGCACACCCCCAACCCTATTTGTGTGTCAATCACCAAGTACAGTTTTCGATGTTCCCTACTATCGGGCAACCTGAAATGTTTACCCGGGAGGAGGCCAATGTTCATTGTGGTAAAGTATGGTCTGCAACCGGTAAAACTGTGGGTAACTGTGACACTGCAGTCCTCCCACTTTGACATTCTGATCATATTAGATTCTCAGCTGTCGCCACACCCTCACCCCTATTTGGTTTGTAATGTGCAAGTACATTGGTCCATGTGCGTAGGGGGCTGGCATGTTTACCCCTGTTTGTATGTCAATGATGAAGTTAGGATGTACATTGTTATGTTGTGTCAGGTAACTTGCTATGTTAACCCAGCAAGGGCCCGATGTTGACCGTGGTACACCATGGTCTGCAAGTGGTACACCGCTGGGAAACTGACAGATTATAGATGCCGAACTATGACATTATGCGCATACTGCCTTCTCAGCCGTCAGCATACCCCCACCCCTGTTTGTATGTTAATGTTGAAGTTTATTGGTACATGTGCATATGGGGCTGGCAGGTTTACCCCTGTTTGTGTGTTAATGATTAAGTACCATTTTGCATTGGAGGGTGCTGTTAGGTATTCTGTCATGTTTACCCAGGATGAGGCGTATGCTCATAGTTGTAAACCATGGTGTGAAAGTGGAACACCCATGGGAAACTGACAGATTGAAGCTGCGCAGCTTTGGCATTCTGATCATACTGCCTTCACAGCTCTAAGAGCACACCCCCATTGTTGTTTGTATGTTAATTTTGAAGTTCAATGGTGTATGTGCATGGGGACATGGTAACATGGCATGTTCACCCGGAAAGAGACAGTTGTTAACAGTGGTAAAGCAAGGTGTGCAAGCGATAAACCCATAGGGAAGTGACAGACATGGTAATTGATGAGTACTTTGTGTCACCCAAACACACTGGGGAGACGTGTGGGAGGCCCCACCGTTTGCACGTAGCGGGGGTAATCTTACTCTGAGGGCGACACTGATGCGGTGCACATCAAAGCAATGAATGTGCAAATGAATAAGTGTATATTGTGAAATGGAATATGTAATGAAAACAACAATGTACAAGACAAGGTGCATTAAGTGACATCAACAACTAGCCCTGTTTATGGTGGCGGGTGCGAAACTGGCTGGGGGAATGAACGTCAGTTGAGGGCAATGAACCCTAATGAAAATGTTCACCTCCACGACTGTCAGTGTGTCCCTGTGCTTAACAGTGACATGATGTTCACAAACAGGAACAATATCATACAGGGTGGGTGTTGGAGGAGGTGTTGTACATGTAAGAGTAAGGTTGTATCGTGAACGGAGGTGAGGAAGTCGGTGAACGACTGCATTGACATCTGCGTACTGTAAAAATGTGAGGTGTTGACCACAGTGAGGTTTGTCACACATAGGGGGCCTTAGTAAATGGTGTCACCCAAAACCAAGTATAATTTTGCCAACTACTCCATATAAGAATTAAATGTACAGTAGGGGTTGGGGTGGTTGCACATAAGGACAGCCTCATCAATTAATTACCTTCAAGTGAACTGTGTTAGTGTTTGAGCTAAAAATGTGCTATTTTTAAGGTACTTTTTCACCGGTTTTATATTCGTTTTAATAATTTTTTTTTAGGTTTTTAATTGATTTTATTTTATTTTGCAGATTTTTAATAAATGAGAAAAAAGGGCCGAAAATGGCGAAAAATGCGAGAAATGTGGGGAAATTGTCAGAGAATCGGTCCAAGCAGCAAAGGAAAAAGAAAAAAAATAAAATAAAACCGGTCCAGAAAAAAACCCAATTCGGACCGGCCGGTTCGCGTGAACCGGTTCAGCTCTTAAGTCTTCCCCCTTCCATTCAATTTCTCTCTCCACTCGCTTCTTTCTCTCTCCTCTACCCTGACTCCTTCTTCCCCAACCCAGAAACATCAAACCCAGAACCCTCGCTCCCTCTCGCACCCCCATGCCCATCTCGCTCGCTCCTTTCTCTCTCTACCTCGTCATCTCTCTCTCTCTTCCAGCACATAATCCCCAAAACCACCATCGCCCACAGTAATCCCCAAACCTCAGCCCACCGAAAACACAAACCCAGAAACCATCCCAACCCACGGTTTCAACTTCGTCCTATTCATCCCCATCCCACCACCCTTCATTCACGCTGCACACGCCACGACACCGACATCGTCACCACCTTCATCCACCATCCACAATACCCACTCCATCGAAGGGTCGAGAAGCGAAGGAGGGTTCGGAATGAAAGCAAGGAAGAAGGCGACGCCATAGGAGGTAGTCGAGTAGGAGTAGGTAATTAGGATTAGGTTTAAATTCCGTTTTTAGGGTTTAGATTTAGTTTAATTTCGTTTTTTAATTTCGATTTCATATTCGAATTTCAGATTTTACTTCGAATTTCAGATTAGGGTTAGGTTTTAGATTCGATTTAGGGTTTGAATTCACTGCAATTTCGAAGCTTTTTAGTTGTAATTAACGCTTTTGGGTTGGATTTTGAGAAAATAATCGAATGCTAGTTTGTGAGTTTCAGTCGATTTCTCCTGTTTTTGGATCGTTCGAATTGCGTTTGGTGTTGTGAAGCTGCTTCTGGGTCATGAATGGTGAATTCAGACCCTGAGTTGCTCTGGTATTGCTTCATTGCCCCAACTTCCTTAGTTGTTTTTGTTAATCCCCTCCCCTGTTGCCTCGATTGTGTTCAATTCATTCATGTTGCTACTGTTTCCTTTGCGTTCTGGTTCAATACGATTGTCCCTGTTGCCATGTTCATGATCTGCTGTTGGCTTGATTTCCCCTGTTTCCGGGTTGCTTTCATTTGAAGCTGCTGCTTTTTCGTGTTCTGCTTGGGTTCTGTTAATCCCTTCCCCCGTTGCTTGCTTTGTTTCAATCTCTAGGTTCTCTTTAGTTTATTGTGTTGAATTGAAACCATGTTCAATTTTGGATCAGTTTTGGAATAATGTTAGTTAGTTGCTTAGGTTTTGAATCATGCTTAATTCAAGCTTAACTTGGTTTAGGTGGGGTAATTGTCATAAGGTTTAGTTTAGGTTTAGTTTACTTAGTTCATTAAATCGTTTAAATTCTCAATTAAAAGCAATTAGTTGATTTAGTCGTTTGGATGAGTTAAGTTAAATTAGGTCATTAGATTGCCTTAAATAATTTCACTTAGTTTAGCGTAATTACTTTAATTGTTTTGTTTTAAATGACCGTAATCTCAACGTCTTCCCTTTGGACCGACCCTTAAGTACTACGACTGACAATCGAGTATTTGAGGTTTCTTTTCTTTAGTTATTTTTCCACCCTCCTCAAAATCCTTGAACAAATTTTGGCGCCGTTGCTGGGGAAAACGGCAAGAGATTTGGTCATATTTTTTTAGTATTTGATTTGTTTAGTTTGTTTAGTTATTATTTATTTATCATGTTTTGCTTAGTCATTTCGTAACTTTCTTTTCGAATCTATTTTTAATTTTTCTTTTTGGTATCGTTTTCGTTTTCGTTAGTTTAG
>JACYFF010019584.1:41153590-41165339 GCA_017589665.1 Selenicereus undatus
CAGGCGGGTTGCTCTAATGATCACCATTGGTGAGCACTAATTAAACTATCTGCCAGATAATTCTTTGATCCCTGTATATGTTCAATAGAGATGAAAACTTTGTTAAACCATAATTGCCAATGCAAGAGTTATCCTTGCGCTTGCATATTTGATAAATTCTTGTTCACAAAACTAAGTATTTCTTTGTAATCAATTCGAATAAGAAAATGTTTTGGGGATAAAAAGATTAAAAACTTTTCAATTCCCCTTACGACTACAGGAATTTGTTTTTCCACTGTGAGATATTAAAACTTTCACTGCAATATTTGCAGAGCTTTTCTCCTTTGATTTTGAGTACTGCATTCTACTGACTCTAGTGCTCATTGCTAGCATCTATTTCAAGAATTAAATCATTTACTTCAGTAGGCCAATTAAGAACAAGAAGATTTTTACTCATCTTTTTAAAGTTTTGAACAATCTTTGAATCACTATGGGTCCATGTCCAACTTACTTCTTTCTTGAGTTTCTACTGCAATGGTTTTCTCAATTTTGCTAGATCTTTAATAAAATCTGAAGCATGGGTAAGACATCTAAGAAATCTTTCTAATCGCTTCCTATGTTCAATCTTTTCAGGAAAATTTTCTATTTTTTTCTAGAATATGCTTTTGTGAAATAATTTGTCCAACTTTTATTTCAAACCTAAAAACTCGATTTCTTGTTCACCATAAATGCACTTGTTCTTATTAAGAATAATACCATGATCAATGCTTCTTTGGATGACAGCTAGAACATCATCTTTGTGCTATTCTATGGTTTTGGAAAAGACAAGGATATCATCAATGCAAACTAGACAACCGTGATTAAGTTCTTTGAAGATGTTATCCATGCTTCTTTGAAATATTTGAGGTGTATTTTGCAGACCAAATGACATTACTATCCATTCATTATGCCCTTGAAGGGCACTAAATGCAATTAAAGGAATATTTTCTTCATCAATTTCTATCTACTAGTATCTGATTTTGTAATCCATTTCCGAGAACTAAAAGACTTCTTGAATTCTATATAAAAGGATTGTTTGTTAAGAATATAATAACCATTAAAGACGGTATTATCATTAAGCTTTTTGTAATTGATTACTATTTTATGTTTTCCTCTTTTTTCTTCACCTTAATTTCTTACCATAAAAGCGGGACTAATATGAGGACTTTTACTATTCCTTATTAGCCCTTTATCCAAAAGTTCTTTGATTTGCTTATTAAATTCTTGCATGTCGTGGTGTATATATACCATTTGTTTGACTCAAAAAATAGTTAACAAAGTAACCTATGCAAATATTTAATCTTTATTCCAAAATTTTAAAGTATTATCATAGTAGAGTTCTTTATATAATTGCTCTTGTTGTTCAACAATCTGCTTCTTAATAGATACCTCAAGTAGAGAGATTTTTAGTGTTATTTCATGTTGTGTAGGTATTACATTCTCACAATGCCGGTTGTGTGTAAACTCAATATTCTAATGAGTGTAAGTCTTATTTAACTTATCAATAGAAACTGAGTAACCATTTATTGTGAATATTATTTGGTTTATGGTTTGTGTGCAGGGAGAATGTAGCCTCTAAAAATTATTTCCACTAATTATATCATGAGAGGGTTGATCAGTCACCCCTAAAATTGGTACAATGCATTAGACTCCTCCTATCTCTATGGGTAACCCTTTTTCGTTGTGGCTCATTATGCTGTTAGTCACTATCCTTACTTGCAAAGGATTCTTTTCTTTTTTCCACATAAATTATGAAAATAAGGATTTTGTTTTTCAAAACAGACAAAACAACCACTATCGATGTAGGCATACAATTCATATCTATTATATCCTTCTAAACATACATTTATTAGGATATAGATGCTATTAGGATTTGTATTTGTGACTTCATAGCATATCTCCATAGTCATATTCATGACTAATTCATCCTCATATATTGACTCGCTAACACTTTTTGTTTTGTAACAAATGACTTTTCTATCTAGACTCATACTTCGGCCTATATTGTGTCTGACGGGTTTAAAACTCATTCTGGTTATTTCACTGGTCATACTAATTATATCATCTTCTTTAAGCTCTTTTTTAGTTGTCCAAGATCCTTCACTCCATTATGATCTTGCACTCATGCTTCTTAACTGGGGTTTAATGATAATTTCATCATTCTCATCAATTTTTATTACACTTTTCTTATTGATTTTTGTGAGATTGACAAAGCTAGATATCCAAGACCTATCGATTTTATCTCCTATAGATTGAATTTTGTTCTTTGAATCTTTTGCATTAGAGTAGGACTTTGAAAATTTTCTGCTTCTATCACTGTTATCTTAGCATTTGGATCTATAGTATTATCTAATTTGTAAATTCTTTTTCTAAAAATTCTTAGTGGATAACATCCTCTTTTCATATCCATTCCAACTGTTTTTATCTTAAGAGATCAGAAGTTTTTGAAAAATTCATCTTTTAGCTCACATAACATCCAGGTCGGTAATTGAATCCTACTTATTCATTACATAAATTGGTCTTAATCCGTGTGATTATTTGATTATTAAATTTGGTATGGATATCATATAGCAAAGCATAAAGATCAATATCTTTGCCATAGTATTTTAATAGAGTAATTTGAATTTGGTCACTTCTAACATGGATATACCTATGCTTTCTATCTTTGTTATGCTTAAGGATGTTTTTTCAATTAATAAGATTAACTTCTTCCACATCATACTCATAGTCTTTTATTTATGGATCTCCTTTCATCATTTTGCATATGTGCTTACTCTTTAATCGAAAGATGAATTTTTTATAGACCATATCTTTCTAAACTATAGGAGGGGCTCAATCTCCTTTGACATCTTCATTGTCATTATCTAGAATAAATTCTTCCCCTTGAAGACTAACAAGACTAATTGAACTACTTCCATCATGTGATTAGTTTCTTCATAATCAATCTCTTCATATTCATCATCCTGTACAATCTCAACAATTCCTTTGCTATTTTTTAGGGTTAGATCTAGTGCTTCTTCGTCACTAAGCTCAAAGTAATCTAGACTGCCCAAAGTTTCAATAAGCTTGTTATTCTGTGTTTTCTTGCATTCATTTCCATAATGACCTACTTATCCACATGCCCAACACTTACAATTATTTCTTCCCTGCAGGACAATAAATAGTTATTCTAAATGATTGTTGTCTCTTAGGGCTTGGCTTATTATAACATCGTCTTTTGTATTTCTCCCCCCTTTGCTTGTTAAAACTCTTTTTCTGATAATTTTTTTTTTCCTTCTCAGACTCATTTTCCTGTTGGTGAGCAAAATCCCAACAAACTAGAAACTGTTTCTTTATTTTCTTTTGCTTTTGGAGATCAAGGCACTGATCATTGACCCATTTTCTTAAACAAGAGATTCTTGTACCAATGGAATCAATGACATATGTTTTTCAAGCCATGCAATGTATTTTTCATTGATTATAGAATTGATCGGATATGGTAATGTATCATAAAACATACCAAGATTTATTTTATTATGCCCAATTTTGTAATAATATTAACTAAATTCAGCGATATAATTCTCTAGATATGTTATATTCCATAATTCTATATTATTAATCTTTCTTTGCTATTCTCTAGTTTTTTTCTTCATAATCAAGTTTACTCTTGATAAATTCAATTTCAATTTCCTTACATAATTTTTTTAACGTAGCAGCTAATGTTTCCATCATTCTTAATACATTTTTACCTTCTTCATCCAATGAGTAATACCAGTCAGCTATAGTGCCAAAAAAATTAAGTTCAATATAGTTTAGGAATTTCCTAATAGACCACATGGTATTCAAGTCAAGGATACTATTCATACTCCTTTTCTGATGCTCAAATATTTCTTCTCTATTATGAGTTCCATTGATGTTTACGAGGTATGCCGTTTGACTAATTGGGGTACCAATTTTCTCAAAGGACGTGGTTTTCCTTGGAATGAACTCAAATAAAAAGTTGATTGTATGCCCTGTTGGAACGTATCTAGGCCCCATGAAATGAGTATTTCTTTTAGATAATTCACTAAACTCGTAAGGTTTCAGGATTACATTATTAATTAGATTGGACTCGATTTTATCCATGTTGAGTTCTTCTCCAGTCTCATTGATCTCATCGTCAAATACCATTATACCATTTTTTTATCTAGTTTTCTCCTAATTTCTTCTAAAGCAACAAACTTAAGATCATCTAGTTTAATTATGTTTATCTCCTGATATATTTCTTCTTCTAACTGGATATTATTTGTCTCTTTATTATCATCATATAATACATCTTATTTTTCAACTATTATACCCATGATTTTGTTTAATTCTTATGGGTTTTGTTGTTTATCAAATATATTTTATAATTCCTCAAGATTGTAATGCTTATACTCCATCATCTTCTTCTTGTTTTGCCTTTTTAGATGATTTTTTAGTTGATTTTTCTCTTACTTCTCTTGGACTTTTATATCGTGTAAATGAAATGGAATTTTGTTTTTTAAGTTTTGGAAAGGATATTTCTGTTGAAATGGAGTACTAATATTTAAATTAGATTTTCCAGTATATTTGATTTCCTTAATTAAAGATAGATGCATTACAGATAATTGCTTCTTTATCTCCTTAACTTTAGTCTTCACTTTTGTTAATTTGACTTTTAATTCTAAAACTATATAAGTAATATAGTTTTATTACGATGCTACTAAAGCAGTTCCTTCTGATGAATGCACAATATGTGAATAATTAGGAGCATGACAAATAGTTGACGATTCAAGCATTAAACATATTCAATTAGCTATTAATTAACTTAATTATCTTAATTATTTTTGGTCACGTGACTCTGACACCAAATGAAAGAGGGTTTCAAGTATTACTTGTGAGCAAAATATCACATGCAGAAAAATAAAATTTTCAAAAGTAAGTTTTTAAGTATTGGGTCAAAATATGCAAGTATGAAAAGTTTAGGGTAATAGATGAAAATAAAAACAGTAAACTGTCTTCGTAAAATGGTTTTCTAAGAATATTGAACTTTTTAAATATACTCTAATAACTTTTTCTCCTAATTATGATTTCCCTACAAAGTAGGGTATTTGACTGTAATTTTTTGCATATATCATGCTAAGTGTTTTTACTTCATAAACAGATGAATATTTAATGGAATAGTAATTAGTATTTAGAATATAGATATATTATTATCTTTAATTTTTAACAAAAGAGGGGTATAATAGGTAATGATAATTTTTTAAATTGGTTTTAATATATGTATTTTGTCAAGCAAGCGATTTGAGATAGGGTAATTGGGGTTTCTAATTTTGGGACACATTTTAAGATTGGAGATGTCGCAAAGTTACACTATTCAACATTTTAGGGTTTCTATGGTTAGGGTTTCTAGGGTTTAGGGTTTAGGGTTTGGGTTAGAGTTTAGGGTTTTAAGGATTACGGTTTCTAGGGTTTAGGGTATGAAGGGTTTGGGGTTTAGGGTTTAGGGTTCAGGGTTTAGGGTTTGTAGGGTTTACGATTTAGGCTTAGGGTTAGGGTTTAGGGTTTAGGGTTAGGGTTTCTAGGGTTAGGGTTTCTAGGGTTTAGGGTTTAGGGTCCGTGGGGTTTCGGGTTAGGGTTTAGGTTTTAGGGTTTATGGTTTACGGTTTACAGTTTAGGGTTCAGGTTTACAATTTAGTGTTTAAGGTTTAGGGTTAGGGTTAGGGTTTAGGGTTAGGGTTATGGTTTCTAGGGCACAGGGTTTCTATGGTTCATTGTTTACAGGGTTTAGGGTTTAGGGTTCATTTGATTAGCACTTCACTAGTCATTTGGAACTGGTTTTTTTTTGTTTTTTGTTTTTTTTTTTTTTACCACATGAATACAAAAGCTACACAACTTATTAGTTCACCCCATAAAGGTCTCCCACAGAGCCATTCAATTTAATTAGTCACATAATTAGTCAGATAAACTACAAAAATACCACTGTCATTCCTAATTAACTATAATACAAAGTAAATATTTAAGTTGTTAACATTAAAAACATTTGAGATGCGCCGAGAAAAATCTTTCCAAAAACAAAGTTTGACAACACATACTTGTGCAATGTGACAAACAAAGCAAACATATGAGAAGAAGATGCATGTTTCTGTTTTTTTAAAGAAACAGCGATTTAGGGTTACTTTTTTAGATGTACAATGTGACAAACAAAGCAAGCATATGACAAGAAGATGCATGTTTCTGTTTTTTTTAAAGAAACAACGATTTAGGGGTTACTTTTTCAGATGTTTAATTAGAACTAATTTTTTCACTGTTGTCTATACCTGTGCTAGTGGGCATTCCAAAACGTAATTATTATGCTCTATAGAGCTTTGCATTAATCTAAACAGAACTTCGCTAATTGTCAGCATATTATGGTGGCGACCAATTACTGGTAATAAAGCAAATGGACTTTTTAAAAAAAATAATTAGTAACAATGCAATATAATAATATGACTCGCTAGGTATAAATTAATAATAATTTAGTACTGAATGAGCTTTTTTTTTATTGTCACATAAGTAATACAGTATAAACCGTGCTTCTCTTAATTAGACATTGACAAACTTACATTCTTAGCAACCAGAAATTTGTACTTTCAAAAAGCTAGCATATAATTAAATAAGCAATCCTCGGACTGATTGACTTTGGTTCGTGAATGAACAATCACCTCAACACTAAACTGCTTTCCTAATCAATAATCACAGATGTCGACTAATTGACTATGAGAATTAAGTTTTATTATACATTATCATGACACATTATTTATATACAACAGAAAATGTCGTATGACACCTATTAAAGTTACAAAGAGAGAGAATTTTGAAATGTACATATTACCAAATCTTGAAAATACTAAAAAATGACAACTCTGATTTAGAAGTCTTGTTTAATTAATTTAATTTAAATTAAGGATGGGTTGATTTTAATTAGGCTTAGTGCTAGATCTAGTGGGGAACATGGTCAATGCAAATTTTTACAAACAATAGACCATTTTCTCACAAAATTAAATGGCTCAGAACTTAAATGGCTCTGAACTTAATTACCGGAACCGCTGCCCAACAACTCGATCCCTCGCCTTCCATCGGCCAACGTAATCTCCGTGCACTCACCGGCCGTCGCCACTGCAACCTCTGTTCACCCCTACCACTGCTCATCCCCCGGCCACCGCTCAGCCCCCAGCCACGGCGCCCAAATGTGGAGTTTCGCCGGCAACTACAAACCAGAGCAAAATCAAACCGCGTCAAGCACAAGTAGAAGATGAAGTTGCAATGAACTTACCAAGTGATTCTAAGAGGAACTCAAGCGTCCTACCATTAAGAGATGCGAATTCACAATCTTTAGCAAGCTTGAGAACGAAATTGCACAGATCGGGCGCCGAAATTTGGAGTTCAGGAGGGAAAGAAATTGCAAAGAAATGAGGAAGAGGAAGGTGAGATTTATGGAGGGCTAGGAGCTTGAGAAACAGAGGATGAGATTTATGGACGAAGAGGAAGGGGAGAGTTATGGCAGACGTGTGTGAATCTGTCAATTGAATGTGAGTTTCACTGGGGGCCTGCTCAATTTCTTGACAGATGTGAGGGGATTTTTGACGGGAACGGTAAAAAAAAATTTTACTTTTCCAGTTTTGTCACGGGCCTGCCAAAAAGGTTAGAATTCCATCAAAATTGATCAAAATTTTTGACGGACAAGGTCAACAACATCCAGAACTCGTCAAAATAATTTTCGAGATCTGTGTTCTCTGCACCTCTGTAAAAAAATTTTACTTTCCGTCAAAATTTCCGTTGCATATTTTGACAGACTAAATATCCGTAAAAAAAAAATTAATTAGCCTGTTGTGATTCATGACTTAGATCTTTCAGTTTTGGACATGCAACCTAAATACAAGTTAGTGTATTTGAATTCAAGTAAAACATAGATTAAGTGCAATTTAGGTTTGGATAAAAATGGGCAGGCATGTTTTAATTTTGTGGGTTTCAGGTCGACTCAACATGTGTTGTAATGTCGTTTTTATGAGTTATTTTTCTTTTGTCAAAATAAAAAATTTGGCATATTTATCACTTAAAATTGTTAGTATTTAATGAAAAATATAATGATCATAATTTCTAAAAAGAATATTAAAAATATTGAGAGTTTTCATTATAATATGAATGTCATATCTGGCGGATAAAGAATCGAGCTCCATTTGTGTCAGGTAGGTCGTCCATATGAGGTCAATAGTGGGCATAGGCGGAGCCACTAAGGTATAAGGGGTATCAATTGACACCCTAACTTTTTGGGGAAAAAAAGTTAGTTGTAGGATATCTAACGCAAAAAATACAATTCATATATATTAATTAGTTCCTATTTATTTCAAAAAGATGCGGACAACATAGTGGTAGGTTGCCCATTATTGTGTATGGAGGTTGGGTGTTTGACCTCGTACTTGCGCCTTTTGTTTTTTATTCTGGCACAAAAAACAATTAATATATATTATTTAGTTGCTATTTATTTCACAAAGATGTAGACAACATAGTGCTTGGTCGCCTATTGTTATGTATGAGAGGTAGTGTGTTTGACTCCTTGTGCTTGCGCCTTTTATGTTTTTTTTTTTTGAATTTTTGCGAGTTCACTTTAAGTTTTCCTCTAATTTTCTTTCTTGGTTTGCATTGCCCAGAGAGTCGACCAACATGCGTTGTACGACAAAACCTCACACCCACCCCAAAACTATCCCTTCCTCTCTTCCGAGTTGCCTCGCCGGTTGCTGGTCACCCGTCCCCGCCTTCCGCCGCCGCTAGTGCCTGCCCAACAGTGTAGCCTCCGACTGATTCCAAATTTGAGGTAAATCCAAAAAATTCCCAATTTTTGTTTTTAATTTTGTTATTTTGTAAATAATTATATTTACTTTATTCATTTCAGTTAGATTCATGTTAAATAATTGATTAACTTGATGATTTTTATTCATGATTCATGAATTGAAAAATGAGGATCTTCATCTAATTGTCATCATGGTTGAAGATTTAAAGTTGGGTTAATTTTGTTTGTAATTGTTTGCTTGTTTATGTTTAATTTACTAATTTTTATTGAATTTGTGTTGAATAAGTTGTTAATTTAGAGATTTAAAGTTTATGTTATATGTATTATTAATCTTTACGCCTCTTGCTTTGAATCCTGACTCCGCCACTGATAGTGGGTCAAATTATTTATAGACTGTCTATAGCTTGTTAAAAGGTTGAAGCAATTAGACCTACTAATAATCCAATTGGTAATCGATATTTTGTTAATTAACATGCCATTGTCCAATTATATACACTTATTGATGGATTAACCCTAACGTGAACGAGTCCAAACAATTTCCCACCACTATTGGACGAAAAATTTCCCACCACTAACATCATAGCTCAAGACCAATAAGAATGGATATAAAATAAAAGTGAATTAGAAAATTACAAGATATTATTATCTATATAACAATATGACTTGTGTATTTTTGATATTTTTCTTATTTTAAATAATTTTTCTGAAGAGTAGATAGTGATATCACATTGTTTCATATACATTTTTTTAAAGTTGTCCCATTTTATAAGTTATGTATGATATTATTTTAAGAGAACAAAGTCGAGAAGGAAAGGGTAATGTTGTCTAGTTTGTGAATATGCGACAATTACATTGTGTCTCTTTAAATTATTCAATACAATGAACAACTATTATTTTAAGACAAAAATTTAGAAAAAAAAAATCAAATACTAAGCAGTTGGAGTATAAAAAGTAGGTATTGTACCACATTGATGAAATACAAAGATATGAAGTGGGTGTTGTCCCACATTGATAGAATCAAAGGGCTTGAGCTTGTATGTAAGTTTGTGAGTTACTCCACTAATTGTCAATTGGTTTTGGGATGGAACCTCATTTAAGCTTATGTGCATAACTCTTTGTTTATAACCCAATTAATATAAAAATTTAATATGGTATCAGAGTGGGTTTGCTTGATCTTGATTTCCCACTGTCCCGATTTGATTAAAATTGTGTGCACATGTTGAGCCATGTTAGTAGTCCACAAATGAGGGAGCGTATCGGAATATGAAAAATGGGTATTGTCTGATATTGATGAAATACAAAGATATGAATGAAAGTGGGTGTTGTCCCACATTGCTAGAATCAAATGGATTAAACATGTATATAAGCTTGTGAATTACTCTACCCATTGCCAATTAATTTTGGGGTAAAATCTCATTTGAGCTTATATACATGACTCTTTTATTAAAGATTCAAATTGATATAAAAATTAACATAAGCATATATTTTTTGCGTCGAACGGCATGTCCAAATTTTGATTGGGTTCGCCTACTAATTTATTAATTTTTAATGGTTCGTTCAATCCAGGAATGGCTCTCCAAAATTCACAAATTTCGGACGAATATGTGTTGATGGTTTCTATCGCGTAAGTTCCTCTACGCCTGTTCATGTACATGTACCACCGTCTCACAAATCGTAATGTAGCTTGCCTCTTCACATTGGGGACTCGATGCAAAAAATATGACAAGTGAGAACCCCCCCTCTCGTTGTGGCCGGACCAACAGATCGGGAAAAAAAGAAAAAAACAGGAACAATGTAATATTACGAACACATGTACATCTACTCTAATCCAGCCTTATATCCCAAAAAAATGGGAAAATTACTAGCACATCTTCCTCTAATTTTTGTATTACTGAGTTTATTTTGCAATTGGGTGTTGTTTGTCAATTGAGAGTTGCAGAGCGCTTTTGAGTTGGCAACTTCACATCATTGACAATTTACTTGATTCTCCCAATGCTATTGCTCTTTCTTTTAGCTAGCAATGGATTCTTTCTCTCTCATGCCTCCCACCTATCTCTTCTACCCTCCATAAATTCAACCCCCTGAGAAATAATAGACAATTTTATTACATCATATATTGGCAATAAAAATTAACCCTACATCTTCCCTCAACTTTTTACTGTTCTTAAATGCCATTTTCATATTACCCAATGTGTTGTTTGATTCTCTTTCTAAAATCCAAAATTAATTTTGAAAATATAACAAATATTTTATTTCAGAAGATACACGTGAAGTCAAAACTAATAACTTAGAGTCAATTACGTCTAACAAAATTAAAATTAATATCACATGATTAACCAATTATTGTATGATAAAATTAGATTTAGACCATTGAATGTAAGGTCTAAATAATTTTATTTTTTCCAAAGATTTTTAATGAAGAAATTATCTTTTTCTCATATTTAACAAAACATTTAGCTTTTTAAATATTTTGTTTTAAGTAAATATATGAATTCTTAGTTCTGAGTTTTTTTTTTCATATAGATAAATTGTTTTTAAAGTTTTGTTGCCCAAGTATCGACCAATTTTTTTTAAAAAAAATCCAGTAATTTTTCTTTTTAGTTCATTATTCCAAAATTATTATTTGTTTCACTTATAGTTTTCGTATTACAAGCTAAAAATTTAGTTTTTTATTTTCTAACTTTGTTAGGTTTATTAATTATTAATTTCTTTTACCCAAGTTTAATGGAAACATCATTATTCTCGCTATAAATGGAATTTAGCATGTTTTAAATTAGAGCAATCAGAAAATGTGAATGTTATTATCTCATGACTTAATAATTATATGTAATTTGTGGTGCATATTAACGTTGTCTATTTTTGAATTTGTAGGCAAAATAAATCATATTGTGTTTGGTATTTTAATATTAGATTAGCGGTTAA
>JACYFF010019584.1:41246855-41322757 GCA_017589665.1 Selenicereus undatus
TATGTACATGTATATATGCACATTGGTGAGAATGTGTAGTTTTGTTAGCATTGAACGGGTATGTACAACCTACTAAGCGGTGCTTCCTGAGGTGAATTTGCCCCCAGCTTTATCAGCCTCCCCTATGTCACTGAAGTATTCTATCTGTACATTTTGTCTATCTTCTCGACATAGTATTCAAGGTTAATATTCTGTGTCGGACCTGCTCCTTGATCTGACTTACAGTTTGCTTTGGTGGTATGATTTTTTTGTTGAAAGTAGCTTGATTTTGTGTAGTACCTGCGTACTTTATATTCCATTAGGTTGTTCGTAATGCCTTTTTGCATTACAAAAACCTTATTTTATTAGTTATATAAGCTAAAATTATTTTCTAAGTGCCTATGTGAGCATTGATTTTAGTAAAAATAATATTTTTGTCGCCAGTAATAATATTATTGTTATTAGTTTTGAAAATCATTCAACGATTTTTAATAAGCGTTATTAACGGTTATTAACGAGTACTAAATCGACTAGGAACCCAAATACGATTAGGTTGTTAACCTTAGAAGTAGTTCGATGTTATTAAATCGAACCTAGATAGATTTGGGAATGAATAGTTGATGAAGGATTATACTATCGATTTCGGTCTAGAATTTGGTTTACGAATTAGACTAGCGGTGTTAAATATGAACTTGCTTGGGGCAAATAAATGAAAGAGAGTAGGGAAGGGCAAACTCGTAATTTTGCGCGCTCCCCTTATTTCTCCTCTCCCCCCCCCCCACGACATCCCCCCCCACGACATTCTCTCACCTCTTCGTCTTCTTCTTCTTCTTCTTCTTCCCAACATTGCTCTGCTTTCCTATTCCTCATCTCCTCCTTCGCTTCTCCTCCATACACGCCCCACGACTGGCCAAATCGAACCCCAACCTTACCAACCCAGGTGCTGGAGAGCCTGGTACGCGTAGCTGAGCCAAAATTCAGGCGCAGGCAGGGCAGATTTCGGCGAAGAACCGGCTGAACACCTGGCCATTTTTGTGCATATAGGTAAAACTTCGAACACCCTTGCCTCTATAAATTGAATCCTTACTTCAATCCCCTTCAAATTGAGTTAACCGTGCTTAATTTTCACAAAAATCGTGAGTTAAGGTTTTGGGTATGAGTTAATCGAACCTTGCGCGGAGAACAGAGGGATTTTCAGGGTGTGTGGAGTTCGATTCTAACTTCAATCCAGCCAATTCACGTGCATATAGCTTGGATTTGAGGTGGGTTTTCTCCTCTTCTAAATTACTATCAATTTCTAACTGTTTTCCACAATCATGTTAGATTAGGCAGTTTTACTGAGTTTGGGGATTAAATATTGATGTTTGGGGCAGAATTGAGTAATTTAGCTTTGAAATTGGGCAAGTTTAATGTTGGATAACTGTTGCACGTCATTGATTAGGCAAGTGGATCCATAAATTGACATGCTTAACAATTAGGTGATTTTGGAGTAACTAATCTGCTTGTATGATGTCGGAATATGCAATTAAATTGAGCCCAGTATTGTGTTGGTAACATATCGTTAGCTGACGATTCAATCAAGGCATGTTGAATTCATAGTATCAATCATTGGTTTGGTTGATTAGGTGACTTCTGAAGTTTTCATTAATGCCGTATTATGATTGTTTAATTAAGTTAAACCGCTCTCTAAATCACATTGATGGTATCAGAGCATAGGTCCTGTGACCATAGGCCGTGGCCTGATTCTTACATTTGACCTAGTCGTCTAGGAATACTCTGTGATTATGTGGCATATGCCTCCTTTGTGTGCAAGTGTGCCTTATAGTATGGACGTTTGCAAGTTATGTGTGGCTCGAGTAAGTCAATTGACTAAGAGGGGCAAGTTATGCGCTAGTATGAGAGTTAAGTAGCTTACCCCTAACTTGAAGTGACATTGTGGGTGCACCATTGATGCAAATATGTTCCTAATGTGCCAGGTGACTTGGTTGATTGACTTTTGTGTGATCCGCTTAAGCCAATCGGATAAATGTGAGTCGTATGTTACTTTTTGTTTATTCTCCTTAAATCATGAACTACTTGGATGTTGAGATCTCCCGTGACTCCTAAGTCAGCTATCAGTGTTCAACGAAATAAGTGCAGTTGGTGCTGACCAAGTGTTATAGGCTCACTAGTTTGTGTAAGCTTGCATGTGTATTTCCGTTTGGATAAGATGTGATATGCACGTATGACTATATGAAGGTTGAACTGAATTTGACTTGGGGCTATTCATAACAACTCTCGCCATTTGCGACTCATTTCATTAACCAAGGAAGTTTATCCTAGTTGAAATCAGAACTAAGTGATTCCTTGTGTAATTGTGTGATAGATGCCTCCTCGGCGTGAACTCATACCAGAACCAACTGCCATGGAGATGATATGTCGATTTAATAAGCTTAAGCCTCCCAAGTTTGAAGGTGGAACTGACCCTATGGCATACGAGGAGTGGCTCAGGAGAATGGAGAACTTATTTGAAATCATGGAGTGTCCTGAGGGATTTAAGGTGCATCTGGCCACCTACCAATTCGAAAAAGAAGCTGAATTCTGGTGGGGAACGATAAAACCTAGAGCGGGTGAACCCGTGTTCACCTGGAACCAACTGAAAGCTTTGATGGGCGCTCAATATTACTCTCATGATGTAAGAAGGACTAAGGAATGAGAGTTCTTATGCCTAAAGCAAGGAGAAATGAGCGTAACAGAGTAGGCAGCGAAGTTCAACGAGCTAAGCCGCTTTGCACCTAACCAAGTAGCCACCGAAGAAATGAGGATGGACCACTTCGAACAAGGATTAAGGGGAGAAATAAAGCAGATAATAGCGGGATATGCCTATGCCAACTTTCAAGAATGTACCAGAGGGTTGTGAAAGTAGCCCACATCATAGATGAGAATAAGAATGAAAACAAAGAAAAAGGCCAAGCAAAAAAGGAAATTGGCCCTGGAGAATCCAATTCCCAAGGAAGCAAAAACTTCAGAAGGTTTAAATCTGGGATAGAACAGGATAAGGGGAAACAAGTCGCTCAATGGAAACCAAGGATAACCTGTGGCCAGTGTGGACGTCAGCACCCTGGACCATGCAGAAGCTTTACGGGCTCATGTTATGAATGTGGAGGTACGAGTCACAAAGCCGCTAATTGCCCAAGGGCCACGTGGAATGATCAGGGTAATATTCAGAGATCTGGAAAGAGAATCAACCTAACGGCACAACAAGGTCGCTCTTCAACTGGTGTTTCCCCAGAAAACAATAGAAACCGTAAGAAACCTCAAGCGGGAGGTCGAGCATCTTGATTGGAAGGTGAATCCACTACGGCAGTACCAGGTACTTCTTCTATTAACCATTCTTATGCTCGCAATTTAGTTTATTTCTAACACTACTCAGTTGTTTGTAAACCCGACAGTCGAAAAGAAGCTAGCCAGTAAGCTTGACGATATGGATGCCCACCTCCTTATGTCTACCATTTAAGAAATAATCATTATTTCGATTTTACCTTTAAGGATTGTGTTGTTATGATTCAAGGGAAAAACCCATTAACTAGATGAGACTAGAAACCCAACGAGTGAGTGTTTGAAGTAACTTTGGATTGTGAGAGGAGTGCAGGAGAAACACGCCCCCGTTATTTCCAACAAGTAAGCAATTTCGAGGATGAAATTCTTTTAAGGGGGGAAGAGTGTAATACCCGCATACTTTATATTCCGTTAAGTTGTTCGTAATGCCTTTTTGCGTTACAAAAACCATATTTTATTAGTGATATAAGCTAAAATTATTTTCTAAGTGCCTATGTGAGCGTTGATTTTAGTAAAAAGAATATTTTTGTCGCCAGTAATAATATTATTGTTATTAGTTTTAAAAATCATTCAATGATTTTTAATAAGCATTATTAACGATTATTAACGAGTACTAAATCGACTAGGAACCCAAATACGATTTGGTTGTCAACCTTAGAAGTAGTTCGATGTTATTAAATCGAACCTAGATAGATTTGGGAATGAATAGTCGATGAAGGATTATATTATCGAGTTGGGTCTAGAATTCGGTTTACGAATTAGACTAGCGGTGTTAAATATGAACTAGCTTGGGGAAAATAAATGAAAGAGAGTAGGGAAGGGCAAATTGGTAATTTTGCACGCTCCCCTTATTTCTCCTCTCCCTGCCCACGACTCCCCCCCCCCCCGACATTCTCTCTCCTCTTTCTTCTTCTTCTTCTTCCAGACATTGCTCTGCTTTCCCTGTTCCTCATCTTCTCCTTCGCTTCTCCTCCATACACGCCCCACGACCGGCCAAATCGAACCCCAACCTGACCAACCTAGGTGCCGGCGAGCCTGCTACGCATGGATGAGCCAAAATTCGGACGTAGGCAGGGCGGATTTCGCCGAAGAACCGGCCGAATACCTGGCCATTTTCGTGCATACAAGTAAAAATTCGAACACCCTTGCCTCTATAAATTGAATCCTTACTTTAATCCCCTTCAAATTGAGTTAACCGTGCTTAATTTTCACAAAAATCGTGAGTTAGGATTTTGGGTCTAAGTTAATCGAACCTTGCGTAGAGAACAGAGGGATTTTCGGGGTGTGTGGAGTTCGATTTTAACTTCAATCCAACCAATTCACCTGCATATAGCTTGAATTTGAGGTGGGTTTTCTCCTCTCCTAAATTACTATTAATTTCTAACTGTCTTCCACAATCATGTTAGATTAGGCAGTTTTACTGAGTTTGGGGATTAAATATTTATGTTTGGGGCAGAATTGAGTAATTCAGCTTTGAAATTGGGCAAGTTTGATGTTAGATAACTGTTGCACGTCATTGATTAGGCAAGCGGATCCATAAATTGACATGCTTGACGATTAGGTGATATTGGAGTAACTAATCTGCTTGTATGATGTCGGAATGTGCAACTAAATTGAGCCTAGTATTGTGTTGGTAACATATTGTTAGCTGAGGATTCAATCAAGGCATGTTGAATTCGTAGTGTCAATTGTTGGTTTAGTCGATTAGGTGACTTCTGAAGTTTTTGTTTATGCCGTATTATGATTGGTTAATTAAGTTAAATCGCTCTCTGAATCACATTGATGGATAACATAATTGCGTACTAACCTTGTGGTTATGGATTTTACTATGTAATGATTGAATTTATTATCATTGTACTGAATTGGAAACCAAGCTTGGTAGTTGGATGGTTTGAGGTGGAATTATTGAGTGATTTGAGGTTCTTGTGGTCGGTGCTGTGTGAGGAGAGGGATAGGATTGTGAATTGCCGCAATCGTGTGGATTGCGAGGCCATGTGTGGCTTAATGAATAGTGATATGAAGTCTATCATTGTGCTATGCGTGAACCTTTTTTCCCCTCAATGTGCTAAGTGATATTAAGTGAATAGTTTTCGAAATGCAGACATGTTTAGGAAAGATTGTTAAATGCATGCTTTCATGATTTCGAATGCTTATAAGTACTTACCAATTGTTTGGTAGTTTATGAAAATGTCCTAAATTGTCGAACTGCTCAGTTAGTGACTCGACTGAATAGTCGATAGGTTTAGGAATTTCGAAAGTGAACTAAAAGTGCGTTCGAAAAGGTTTTTTAGGGCATTGGTTTGAGTAATGACCCCTCCTCATGTTTAAAAGAATTTATACGACCCGAAAAAGAGTACCTTAAGGTGTTAATTATGAAGCTTTGCTTATTTGCTTGCCTTTTGGTTGCTTAAGTCTCTATTAAGTTTCGATCTACGATTTAGCAAACGCTTTACGTTTAAAAGAAGCTTTTAAGCTAAAAAGTAAAGTCATTTTTATGATTTAACAACCTTATTACATTTATACAAAGCTTTCAAGTTAGAAACGAAGTCGTTTTATGATTAGACAACCTTATTATGTTTATATAAAAAGCCTTTTAGTTAAAAACTAAGTCATTTTACGATTTAGTAAACGTGGTACGTTTATAAGCAACTTTTAAGTTTAAAGCGAAATCGTTTTAAGTATTAACCAACTTATTGCCTTTATAAGAAGCCTCTAAGTCTAAAAGGAAGTCGTTTTACGAGTTAATAAACGTATTACGTTTATACTAAGCTTCTAAGTTAGAAATGAATTCGTTTTACAAACTAGCAAACGTTTTACGTCTATAAGAAGTTTCTTAAGTTAAAAACGAAGTCACTATGCGAGTTAGTAGCCGTATTACATTTGTACGAAACTTTTAAGTTCGAAACGAAATCGCTTTACGATTTAACAAGCTCATGGTGTTTTTAAGAAGCGTTCAAGTTTCAAAGGAAGTCTATTGACGTGTTAATAAATTTATAACATCTATAAGAAGCTTTAAAGCTACTTATGAAGCCGTTTTACGATTTAGCAAACGTATTAATATTATAAAAAGGTTTTAAGTTGAAAACGAAGTGAACTATAAGCGTTTCAAAAGGTTATGGTCGTTTTGTTTAAAAAGCGAGTTTTCAGCCAAGTAAGCATTTGAAACAGAGAAATGAATATGTCTTTAAAGTCTAAGAATGTGCTGAGAAGTTGGCCAGAGGGCGGAAACTGGATGCAAAAGGGCGTGAGCTGTTTCCCCCTGAGATAAGTGAGTTAGGAACTGGACTCAAGATACGAGCTATCTTGGTGTGAGTTGTTCCTGGAAACTGGACGCAAAGATGATGTGAGTTGTTTCCCTTTAAAGAAAAGTTATGAACTAGACTCAAGATATGAATTGTCTTGGTGTGAGCTGTTCCTGGGAACTGGACTCAAGATATGAAATATCTTGGTGTGAGTTGTTCCCCAGATTAGTTATAATGTGTGGCGCGTAAGAAAACCTTGAGGGGGACTGGACCCAGCATATGATTATCGTGGTGTGAGCTGTTGCCCCACAGAGGACAGTATCGAAGTTCGAGTTTATCTACTGAGATGCGTTTTGGCTAAAAGTTAAGTACGTATACCCCAGGGATAACGTAGAATAAGAGTGACGATCTCACTTAAGGGCGGTGTTGACCTCCCCTAGCCAGCACAATGAGATGTTTTTATGTTATAAGTATGTTCCTAATAAATAAGAGATTTGACAAATTGCCATTCGAAACAGTTCAGAAAAGAAAAGAAGTTATTTTAAAAGTAATACGAGCCTTAAGAGGCCAAGCAAGGCGTTTTTAAGAAAAGGAGAAAGCTTTCAAATGCACGTAATATATGAATGAGTTCTGAATATAGTTTAAATGAATTTCAAGTGTAGTTGGTTACAGCCTAGCAATGCATTGAACATTTAACTTTTTAATGGTGCATATCTTAAAAAAGAATGTTTCATGCAAAGCTTTTATTACTAATTTGGGTGTCTCATAAGTTTTTAGAAAAGTCGTAAGTTTTAAAGAGGTTTACATGATTTATAATTCTTGGTATTATCGAGAGTCACTATGTTTTCAAAAGTAAGTTTGAAAGCCTTTGTATTTAGTCCTGGTTGCATACTTGTTTGTGTGCCTAAATGCCTGCTAGTAGGGAAGTTTGGTCATTGATGGCCTAGAATTGAGTTGAATGGTTGGAGTGAAGTTTAATGAGGGTAATCTTTCCTTGGGATCTATGAGTTCCTAATATGATAGTAAAGTATGAATGTGTGATAAGTGGCTATTATTAGCATTATTGCCTGCAACTGTTTTTGGTTTTAAGGAGTAGGGGAATTCTCACTGAGCGTGTGGTTGCTCATCCCATTACTATTTCCCCTTTTTCCCTAAGCTTTTGTTATGATAGGTTGGAGTCAAGCTACTTACGCTGGGCTGGAGTTTGTAAATACGCTACTTACGATGTTATATAACGTATTCCTAGTTTGTAAATGCTGTAAACTAAGTTTTCTAGCTTATATAATTCATATTGTTTGTGAGTCGCTTTGTATGGTCGTGTGAGCCTACCATTTGAATAGTTAGATGTCTTCTTGGTTAAAGTTGGCTGTATTTTGGGATGTAAACCCCAGTACTTCGGTTGTGTAGACCATGGAGTTGTATCTTTTACTTTTCATGTGCTAAAGAACTATTGTGTTTGGTGTACTCCGAGCGGGTGGCTCGTTGAGTTATGAACTCCGGCTTATGGACGTTGAGCTTCTTTTAAATGTTATGCGCTTCCGTTGATTTGCAGGAAATTTTTGTAAAGCTTTTAGCCTGAAAACGGCCAGTTTTTAGGGGAAACTCTGTCCGTTTCACCCCAAAAATTAAGAAAGAAGTAAGAAAACGTAACACTTCTGACCCTAGGGGCTAGGGGTGTTACATTTCGAGCACAACAGAGAGGGTGTATAGTCGTAGAGATAATGGCATATATTGTCAGTTTATCCCCCCTTGTGCCTTTGGTCTTCAGCATCTCCAATACTGAGGTTTAACTCGCCTATACTTTGGGAATGAACTGCCACCGTTTGTTTAGCTCTCCCCATACTTCTTTAGCATAAGCACATTCAAAGAAAAAGATGATTTTCATTCTCAGCAGCAGTGTTGCATAGTGTGCAATTGGTGTCTTCTTGAGGGGAATGTTTGTTCTGTCTTACTTTTGTAGGCAGTCTTTACTGGATAAAGACCCAGCATATAAATGCATGTCTAGGGGTGATGGACCTGGCCCATATTAGTTTTGCCCATTCTACCTTTCCATTTCCCCCCATTAGCCATTTATAGCCTTGCTTGACTTTATAATGGGAGGTTCCTTGCCGAGTTGTTATTGAGGGAGGAGTTTGAATAGAGGGGGATCACCATGGAGACTCTACAGCATGTCTTTTCGTTACATCAGGCACATCCTAAGCCTACAGCCCCAGCACCAGCATAGGGACTACCCTCCCCACCCGCACCATGTACCCCACTGATACCTGACAGTCCTGGTGAGGCTCATGTGCTGACAGACCTCCCTGATACCCAGAGATAGTGATGGTTAGTTCTGAGGACGAAGGCCATCTGAAGAAGGAGGATGATCCCGAGGAGGATCAGGGAATTGGTGAGGCGCTGGTAGAGCAATAGTGGGATCAGGAGATTGACGAGATGATAGTTGAGCAACAGGTTGAGCAGGAGCAACAGAATGAGCAGGAGGTTGGTGATGCCGAGTCAGAGGCATCGTCTAGCCGCTTGGATTCAGGCGAAGAGCCTGATGATGAGTTCGACCCAGATTGCGATCCATCTAGGGATCGTTAGGTGGTTTTAGAGGTTGTTGTTAGTGGTTTTTTTTAGCCCTGTATGTTTATAGCATAGTCGGTTTGGATGGATGTATTTTGTGTAGGATATGACATTGTATATAGTTAGTTAGATCTTCTCCGACCATGATGACATGGTCCGTATCTCTTTTTGGTCATGTGACGGACTTAGTATCTTAGGGCTAGTTAGTATTTGGGCTTGAGGTAGAAGTCAAAACTGACTTTGCCTAGTCAATTAGATGTGATATGTTTTGTTGATCATGTATATAAATAGGCAGTTATGTATGTAAATAATCAGTTATGAAATGACATAATGAAGCTTTGGGTTTGTTTTCAATAAACTTTGAGTTATATTAAATATATATGTTGGACATGCTTATCTTATATGTTTTGAGTATTCCAATGAATGAAGTATCTCGTTTAATGTATGATCAGAATGTCCGAATCAGTGCACCACAATGAAGAGGTTCATATAGAGGAAATCTCGGATCATAGCTAGGGTTCGGGGTGATCAAGCCTCCCATCATGTGCCATCAAATTTTGGCCAAATGCCACCAATTCCTTTTGAGTTAGCTAACAACATTGGGGACCCGAACTATTGGCCGACCTTAGTCCCTGAATTGATGAAGCGGATTCCTCAAGTACCTTCTGAAACCCCTCATAAAGAGGATAAATTAGTAGATAGGGTAGCATGACGCAACCCTAAAGTTTATGATGGAACTTATGATCCAGTAGTATTAGAAGAATGGATAAGGGGAAAGGAGAAAATCTTTACAGTGGAACAAGTGCTAGAAGAAAAGAAAGTAAACATTAGGACGTATTATTTGATCGGTGAAGCTAACATTTGGTGGAATACTGTTAAGGATAAGTTCGTTGGGCCTAAATTCACCTAAATTCCTGAGTGATTTAAGGGCAAAATTCTACCCAGTTGTGGTCCAAAGGAAAAAGGAAAAAGAGTTTATAGAGCTGAAGATGAGTGGCACCATGACTGTGATGCAGTATGCCAGTAAGTTCACATAATTATCTAGGTTTGTTCTTGAGTTTGTATCTTTTGAAAGATTGAAAATGAGAAGGTTTGAAGAGGGTTTAGACTTCTATATTTGGAATTAGTTAGCCGGGCAACCAATTTTGACTTACCAAGAACTATTTGAGTGTGCGGCTGAAGTGGAGCGAGTAAAGACAGAGTTGAGAGCACTAAATCCAATCAACCAAAAGAGCAAGGGGTTCAAGCGAGGAACTCCGAGTGAGAGTGTGAACTAGAAGAAACCTTTTCATGCTCCTCCCAAGAGCCATCCTGCAGGCTCGACAGCGCCCTATGCGAAATGCTGAAGGACAAATCACACTACCCCTGAATGTCGAGTAGGAACTAATAAGTGCATGTGGTGTGGAAGCCCTGAACACCTTATCACTGCATGCCCCTAAAGGTTGACGGTTGTAGATAAAGGGGCAGCAAAACCCTTGGCCCCACCTCGGCAAGGGGCCCCACCACCAATGCCTGGAGCAATAGGACAGATGTATGCAATGAGCAAGAAGGAAGCTGCCACCTCTGGTACGGTAGTCACTGGAACTCTCTTTTTAAATTCAAATCCATTTTGTGTATTATTTGATTCGGGTGCTACACATGCATTTATATCCACCTGATCTGCCACGCAATTGAACCTGGAAGATAGGACGACGACAGCCAATTATAGGATCAAGCTACCCAATGATTATGTGATTGAATGCCCTATCTCCTATAAACTTATTCCCATTATCATTGGTAGAACCACCTTCCCTGTGGATTTGATTCAATTTGATTTGTTTGATTTTGAAATCATACTGGGAAACAATTGGTAGCACACCTATGTAGCTAGGATTGACTGTGAGGATCTTAAGGCTATTTTGAAAGATGCAAAAGGGAGAGAAGTATTCTTTTATGGGCAGAGAGAGGAAAAATCCTATCGCTTGATTTCTGCTATGAAAGCAAGTAAGCTATTATGCCAAGGGTGTATGGGATACTGGTGTTATGCTATTGACACCCAAGCAACATAAGAGAAGGCCGAAAATATTCATGTAGTCTGTGAATTTGAGGATGTTTTCCCTGAAGAGTTACCAGGATTACCCCCACAGAGGAAAATTGATTTTGGAACTGAATTAATCTTTGATGCTAACCTATTTCCAAAGCCCCATATTGTATGACCCCAACTGAGCTTAAGGAACTGAAGCTTCAATTAGAAGAGTTGTTGCAGAAGGGCTTTATTAGGCCAAGTGTGTCACCATGGGGTGCCCCAGTGTTGTTCATAAAGAAAAAGGATGGAACTTTAAGGCTGTGTATTGACTACAGGGAGTTGAACAAGATCACCATCAAAAATAAATATCCTTTGTCGTGAATCGATGACTTGTTTGATCAATTGCAAGGAGTAGGAGTCTTCTCTAAGATTGATTTGAGGTCAGGGTATCTCCAACTTAGGATTAAACCTGAAGACATTCCCAAGACTGCGTTTAGGACTAGGTATGGTCACTATGAGTTTACAGTGATGCCATTTGGCATCACCAATGCTCCTGCAGCCTTCATGGATCTTATGAATAGAGTCTTCAACTACCTAGACAAGTTTGTGATGGTGTTCATAGATGACATTCTTATTTATTCTAAGGACAAAGATGAACATGCTGATCATTTGAGGATGGTGTTACAAACCTTGAGAGAGCATCAACTTTATGGCAAATTAAAGAAGTGCGAGTTCTGGTTGGAAGAAGTGGTGTTCTTGGGACATGTAGTTACAAAAGAAGGAATCAAAGTCGACCCCCATAAGGTGAAGGTAATCACAGAATGGTCGAGGCCTACTAACATAACTGAGATTAGAACTTTCTGGGTTTAGCAGGCTATTATTGAAGGTTTGTTAAGGACTTTTCAAAAATAGCTTTACCCCTAACCAATCTGTTGAAGAAAATGAATAAATTTGAGTGGACGGAGAAGTGTGAAAAAGCTTTTGAAGAGCTAAGGCAGCGACTAACTACCGCCCTAATCCTAACGCTACCAATGGAAGGTAAGGAGTATACCATTTATAGTGATGCTTCAAAGAATGGATTGGGGTGTGTTCTGATGCAGGAAGATAAGGTAGTAGCTTATGCCTCTCTGCAGCTCAGGCCCTTTGAGAAAAACTATCCTATCCATGACTTGGAGTTAGCAGTCGTTTTCTTTGTGCTGAAAATTTTGAGACATTACTTATATGGAGTACTATGCAAGATTTATATTGACCATCAAAGTCTAAAGTATATCTTCACCCAGAAGAAGCTCAACTTGAGACAACGACATTGGCTTGAGCTGCTTAAGGATTATGATTTGCAAATTCAGTATCATCTAGGAAAAGCAAATGTTATAGCAGATGCCCTGAGTAGGAAAGCGCAACATAACTCGAATACTGTGGTTATTACTTAGTTGAGTCTCTAGAAAGAATTTGAAGACTTGGGAATTCAACTAGTGTCCCATGGGCAAACACATGTTCAATTACCAGCACTTACAGTACAGTCTTCCATAGTAGAGGAAATTCGAGGGAACCAAGAAAGTGATCCTGAACTGCAAGGGATAAAGCAAAATTTAGAGAAAGGAAAGTCTCCCAGGTTTGTACTATATAAGGACCAGACCCTGCGATTCCAAAATCGCCTATGTGTACCCTGAATTGAGGAATTAAGGAAACAGATTCTAGAGGAGGCTCACAATACATGCTACTCGGTGCATCCAAGAGGCACCAAGATGTACAGAGATTTAAGGCATTACTTTTGGTGGAATAACATGAAAAAGAAGTTCGCAAAATACGTAGACAAGTGTCTGACGTGCCAGAAAGTTAAAGTAGAGCATCAATGTTCCGTAGATGAATTGAGACCTCTAGAAATTCCCATTTAGAAGTGGGATTCAATCTCAATGGACTTTGTCATGGGTTTACCCCTTTCTGCCTCGAAGAAGAACGCTATCTGTGTTATAGTCGATCAGCTTACAAAGTCGGCCCATTTTCTACCAATCAAAGATACCTGTGGAGTTGAAAAACTAGCCCAATTGTATGTTAAAGAGATAGTCCAACTACACGGAATTCCCTTAGATATAGTATCAGATAGGGATCAAAGAGTCCAAGCCCGTTTTTGAGAAGCACTTCAAAAGGCCTTTGGGACCAAATTGAACTTTAGCAGCTCTTATCACCCTGAGATAGATGGGCAAACTGAAAGAGTGAATTAAATTCTAGAGGACATGTTGAGAACTTGTGTATTGGAGTTCCAAGGGAAATGAGAAGATGATCTACCTTTGGTGGAGTTTTCTTACAACAATAACTATCAGCCCACCATCAGAATGGCCCCTTTTGAGGCTCTATATGGGAGAAAATGTAGAACCCCACTGTGCTGGAGTAACTTGGATGAGGCATTGATTATAGACCCTGAAATGATCCAGGAAATTGTGGAAACAATAAGAAGGATTCGAGAGCATATTAAAGTTGTCCAGAGTCGGCGAACGAGTTATGCAGATAAGAGAAGGAGGCCTTTGGAGTTTCAAGTAGGCGATAAAGTTTTTCTGAAGGTATCGCCAACTAAGGGTTTCAAGAGGTTTGGGGTACGAGGCAAATTGTGTCCAAGATATGTTAGGCCATATGAAATCATTGAAAAGTTGAACCCTGTAGCTTATCGTTTGGATTTACCGGTAGAACTAGAACACTTGTATAATGTGTTTCACATCTCTCAGCATAGAAAGTATACCCCAAATCCAAACCACACCATTGTATTTGAACATATTGAAATCACTTCGGATTTAGTATATGAAGAGCAACCAATCCAAATACTAGATCACAGGATTAAGCAGTTGGGCAACAAGCAGATACCTTTAGTCAAAGTGCTATGGTCAAATCATACCTCCCAAGAAACTACTTGGGAGACTAAAGAGGAAATGAAAGCCAAATACCCACAATTATTTGAGGTAATCTTGCATTACATGGTAAAGTCATAAGTTTTGAGGGCGAAACTCTTTAAGGGGAGAAGGCTATAAGAGCCCAACCCTAAATTATTTAATTATGTTTATTTGTTTAATTACCTCATGTTCATGAATTTTTTTTCTCATATTTATTTATCGTATTTATTTACCTTGGTGGGGAAAATTTTAATTGGGCCCTCACTTGGCAATTCGGAATTCATTTGATTATTTAATTGATTAACGAAAACTTTGGCAAAAATTGATAGTAGGCCCTAACAAGTTTAATCTATATCATTTATTTTGTTTTCTGTAACACTACAAAGATTTAAGTTTGAGTTTTGTAAAAACGTTATCGTTACGAAGTATTTTATTCCCGAGCCCAACTTATTTCAGCCGTTTTGAAGCCCAACAAGTTTTCTTATTAATCTTACTAATTAACATGATTTATCTTAATCATGGTTAGCCAAAAGGTTACTTTAGTAGATAAAAACTCAGCCAAATGAGTTGATTAGTCAAAAAACACAAATCACCCCAAAACTCCATTTTCTCTCTCTTCTCTCTCCCCCATGGCAGCACTGGTCTAGCAGCTTCTGGGTGCTTTTTTGGCTAGTTTTCCAGCCAACCTTGGTGGTTTATAATCCCCCCCAACATCCTAATACCACTAGTTATCATCCTCCATCATTAAAACCACTAAACATCATCTCCATCTCTACTTATCTTCAAGTAAAGTGAGTAATCTTGAAACTTGATCTTGCTGGTTTTGCTTTTTATTTTAGTTTTGATTCTTATTTTGATGTTTGTGATCTTTGATCATGTTGTTTGATAAGAAATAAGAGTTATTTTGGTGTTGATCATGGTGGATTTGAGGTTGGATCATGTTAGGGTTAGGGTTATTACTTAATCATACAAGCTTGATGTTAAAGTGTTGGATTTTGATTGTTTTATCTTTGATTTGGTCATGTTCTAACCTATTGGTGTTTATGATGATGTTTTTGGTGATTTCAAATTAGTTGGAGTGAGTCCAAGTTGGTCATAAACTAGGGTTTTGGCAAATAATGTATGGTTTGGATTAAACTAGCTTTAATCTTAGTTTATGTGTGTATTTGATTAAAAAGTGATCTTTATTGGATATGATTGTAAAGTGAATTTCAGTGTGGTGATCTTGTATAATATTGGGATGGACCCAAATATTGTTTACATGCTTCTAAGGAATGGTTTCAATTGAGGATTTAAATAAAAAGAGAGGGAAAAGCTAAAACAGTGGGGGCTGAAAATTTCAGGAAAACATGACAGACTTTTCAATTAAACTAATAATGATTGGCCCATAGGAAAATTATGATTTTTTTTTTGTAGATATTTTAGTGTGTCATCTTTTAAATTCCTTTTGAATCGTTTTAATCTGATGTCTGTGGAAAAAGTTATGGTCATTTTAATAAAACTGTGCATAATGAACCAAAACTAACATGTTTGTGTTCTAGCCTCATTTTGTGAATCCTATTGTGGGAATCAAGCTTAGTGCTCTAAATGAAAGATTTTTAGGACTTCCTAAGCTTTAGATATTGAGGTTTTGAGTCTCGATTGGAGGTTGGATGACTAAGTTTTGGGTCATTCTTTCTAAGCCCTTGTTATGCTCTTACTTTTCTTTTACTAAATTATTAACTATGAAATAAATATTTTTGCTAACCGTATGTTCCTGCAATGATAATTTTGTATAGAATCAGGGCCTAATCTATCATTCCTTCCACTTTTGTGCATAATATTATTCAGTGAGCTTACATTTAAAAATTTCAGGTACGATCATTGTCTGTATCTTTAGAAATCAGGACGTATTTATCAAAATTATAATCTTTTGGTAAGTACATCAATGAATCAATTTAACCAGTAATTTATCACATAATTTGTGACCCCATCAGTTATCAGTTACAGGACATAGCCCATCAGTTACCCACACAGCTTCAAGCCAGGTTTCCCGATCAGATTGGTAGGTGTACACCTATTTTCAAATCATAACAGTTACTAGGGGTTCACTATCATATAACAATCGACAATGCAGTTTCATATTCATATCATTCCCTATTTTTAATTAAAAATGAATTGCAATACGGGCCCAACAAGTTTTTCCATGAATGTTTAACAATACAGGAATGCATGTACTGAGCTTCGGCTCATAGTTCGAAATGTTTTCATGTTTTATTCTAGGAAAGTGTTCAGTGAATCGCCCTCAGGCGGGCAAGACGGCTGAAGATGATAAGTGAGCCAGGAAGTCTATATGGAATGGTGGTGTATTATCGGTGAGATGTTTATAACACCATATTGTAATATATTTTGGTGTTGAGACTGTGTATTTTACCAAAATTCTATATTTTGGTGTAATCCTTGAAATGTTTGAATGGATTTGATGTTAGAATAATTTCTATATTTATCTATGTGAATGCCTTTGATGGTAAACATTGATTGTTATGGCCAAGTTTATCATGTACAAGCAAAGCTTTGTCCTTGTTGGACGGCGGCAACGCCTTATTATTTGGGTTATCATTTCTAATTGGGGAAACTAACGAAAGAAATACAAATAGTGATCTATGTACATTTGGGGCATTACAATTTCGCCGCCCCAAGTCATTTTTTGAAACAATTAGCACATTAATTTGGATCTTATTAAAGAGCAAAATCGATTACCTTCAAAGAGGTTAGAGGTGGAGATGAGCGCAACTAAGGAGTGTGAAGTGGAGGAGATGACGGGGATGGTTCAGACTAACGACCTTTGGTGGCCAAGGGTGCAAACGGTGTCGGAACAACATCAACAACAAGCCCTATCTCAGTTGTACGCAGCAGGAGAAAGAGAGGGAGAGAGGGGCGCTGTTGTGGCTAGCTCGGCTCGAGTGACTGGTGGCACAATAGGGAGCGGTGGTGGAGAATGGCGTAATGGCAGTAGCAGTGCCGGAGACCAGCGGTAGTGACCGGGAAAAATATAGGAGTGTAGTAAAGAGAGGAGCGTCAGGTGTGTGTGCAGCAAACAAGGGGGGAACTTTAGGCTTTTTTTTTCTATTTGTGAGTAGCCTTACTAATTCAAGGCTACCTTTTCTGTTTTCTCTTTCTTTATTTTTTTAATAAATACTTTGGTCAAATCAAATTAATTTAGGCTTATCTAACATTTTCTTTTCTCCACATGGTCACACAATTGACCACCTATTTAGCACATACTCACTTGTTGACTTTATTCATGTTCCTTATTTATTAATAATTATTTATGGCTTGGTAAATTTTCAACAGCACTCAAGTATGAATGCATAATTGTAAGAAAATATATACCTTTACATAATTATTTACAACTTCATATGCTTTAAACAAAATTCTGTAATAACTTAATTTTTTAAGCAAGCATTGCTTTTGTATGACAATAGAAAAATGTGTTGCTCACTACTCTGATTAATATCATAATCATATCACTAATGCAAGAATTAAAATGAATTAAAAATAATTAGGTAACAGGGTTTCACACCTCACTAGGTGATTGTCCAGGACTCTCTTATCAACTGGTGCAGTTTATTATCATGGTTAGCTTTTGACCCATGGTGAAATCCATTGATCAAGTAAACGTATAAACCCTTTATGATGAGACCTAAACACCGATGAAGATCAACCTCCGTCGAGAAAGCCCAAGAGAGAGAAACTCCCCAAAATAATAATGATAATCAAGCAACATAGATTTTTTTATGGATTTTGTTTTAGTAAGCTAGTAACAACAATAATCACAAGAGATATATCTAGACTAAATGTTAAACCACCAATTAGATTAAATCACCCCACCCTTTAATCCTCTAAAGGCACGACTCCAAGGATTAAATTAAAGGGGTGAACTCAATTTCACCACTCTCCTTAAAGAGATAAAGAAATTTGAGGATTTAAGAAAATACTAAGCATCAAGCTCTCATATCATTAATCCAACTCTAAAAAATATAACAAGGATTAAGGAAATAAATAGGAGAGTCCCCCTTTCTCAAGTCATGTATTAACCAATAGGATTACAAGAAAATTAACCAACGAAATCCTAATCAGTGGTGCAATTTTAAAAGGGTTATCTAGAATGTAGGTGAGCTGTAATTTTGGCTGTGTGCGTGCTAGATTGGATGAGTCTTCCACTACCTCAATTGGTTGATTCATGTGGAGATTTTCCCATAAGGGGCTGGTAAAGGAGTCCACCAGCTATCCAAGAAATATTAGCCCTTAACTCATTCATTTGGTAGCCCAATTAGTTCATTAATAAAAATTGTGCACTTTCAGTACCTGTACTAACCTTGCTAAGTTTTCACCCCATCTCCTCCTGGATACTTGTAATTTGTAGACATTCTATGGTTTGATGGAAACTAGACTTCCGGGGCTATCTATATATATAATTTAGCCAAATTGGAGTCTGTTTGCTCTTCCAAAATATAGCTATAAGTGTGATGAAGCGTTCTGCCCAGAAACTGAAAATGTGCTAATGAGATGGTTTTAGAGCATAAAGTAGTTAAGCTCCTTTATTTAGGGCTACTAATTGCCCAATTACATTTCCAATGCTTACTTGGACCTCCTTAAGGCTTTCAAGTCAACATTAACCTCGGAGGACCTAGTAGTTGACCCATGGTTAACATTGAGCCTACTTAATTCAAGACCATTGCTTGTGAACGTAAGTCCAAGCTTGAAGTTTGCTCCGCATCAACTTTGATACCATCTGTAATACCCCTGAAAATCCTAATTCATTTTATTTCCATTATGAATCCTAGTATAACATAGCAAAAGATTCGACAAGCATTACTGCCAGTATTTGCCAAAAAAAATACAAGGTAAAATTAGTCAAAATCGACCCTTTAGACACTAACAGGTCAAGCTCTTATTTTATAAGGAAAGTTAATTAAGAATGAAACATTTTGAGCTCAACAACTTAACTGCAATAAATGATATTACGGTTGTACTCTATAGCCCATCTTCATGCATATTATCAATGCTAGAAAGCAAAACATTTCTAACAGTGAGACGAAGCTCAATAATCCCTAGGCCTAACAAATAAACATAAATTTAAATTGATTTCAAATATTTAGGGTGAAGAGAGGAATTTTAAACCAGTCAAATACAGTCTTCAAAACTGTTACCTTCTTTCCAAATTATATAACTATTAACAGGGTTAAATTTGTTAGTGAACGATCCCACTAGAAGATCTCATGAGCTTCCATCAAACTATTTAATGTGAAACAACTTCGTGTGACCTATGACTTGGCATATGTCTATCTACCACGACACAGACCTGAACAACCGCATGCTGCAACTTGGAGAGATTATCATGTCTTAGTTTTACGGTAAACCTGCCTAATCTTAGGAGCCACTCTCTCATAACTTGCTTAATCTTCCACTTTAAAATTGAGTGTTTTATGAATAGGTACAATTGGTTTTTTCCAAGCCAAGCTCATCACAACCAAGATTAAATTTTTTTTATAAATCCACTTCAAACATAAATTGATTGAATATAACATCTTAATCACAAAACAATATTTTGAAATCTAATTCATATTAAAACTCACATGTCAGTTCAAGTTTTTCACATCAAGCAACATTGTGTAAACAATTTTACAAACATCCAAAACACATTCAAAAAGGTGTCCAAGGAGAGTTAGGCTCACACATTGCCTATGTAAACACAGGGCCCTTAGTTAGCTTGACTTGAATGTAAATTGATAAGCCTAAATGATAAAATACTAGGTCACAACATGGATCAACACTAAGTTAATTTCACAACGCAACTGACCTAAAAAGGCGGAGCTCACTCACAAATCACCACGAGCATTTCCAACATGCTTTGCCCTCACTCACACGCTAACGGGGAAAACTTCTTAAGAGGTTATGTATCCTAAAAATTTTCTACAATAAGCATGCTTAACTTTGAGTTCTTAAGATTGGGCTCCCTAAAAAGAAATGTGCACCTTTGATGAGATAAGTAGTCATTTCAATTCTTTTAAGCCATACATAAGAGAGGGCTTTCTCAAAAGGAACGTGCACTATGTCCTCGTTGTGCCTCACACACAGATCAACTTGTGCATCCTCTCGACTCGCCATTCAGTCCTAGATCTTTGCCCTACTAAGTGGCTATCTAAAGCTCTCTCATCCACTGGCACAACTAATGGTCGCATGTCGACTCTATTACCACAACCGAATCCCTCCAATCGAGAACAGTTACTAATAATGGCTTTAATATCATTGATTGGCCCCATAAATCACCACGATCCTTTTTTTTGTGCTTTACCTAACTCACACACTACATGGGGAAACTTCTTAGGAGGTTAGTCATCCCCTCGAATAAATCGTCATATAAATAGTAATTTCAATCCTTTTAAGTCATACTTTTATGACCATATTTGGAGTGTTATCGTCAACCTCGTGATTAATTCTTTGGTCAACGGTTGTAGAAGTGAGAGAGAGCTTACCACCTTGATAAAAACAATATATAATTCAACTGTCTTATGTCTTTCCTTTTTTAGATTGGCATCAAATAATTTAACCAGGGTAGGATCACATATCCCTACAGTTCATACGGTCTAGCACATGCGAAAACCTAAATTTTTTAAGTTCATAAAGAAATCCTAATCCAACCTTGCGCACGCAAGCATATTTTTTTCCATTAATTTCTCAAAATAGGTTTCCCCATCTCCTTGAACCAATCCAATAGGATAGCTAAATTAGTGGAAGAAACTAAGATAAGAATCTTTACCTCTTGGGATTCATTTATTTCGAAATCCATATCCTCTAATTAATCAATAATTAGCTTCTTTTGCTTTTTCGGCAGAGTTGAAGCTGGTAATTGAGAACTTGTAGTGACTCACTTTTTTGTAGGCTTAGGGGTGATCATCTGTTGCTTCTTCAACAAAATTTTGACCTATAATAGTGATTGGGATTTTTAGAGAGAGAGAGAGAGGTTCTCATCTCATTCAAGGTTTGCAGATAGTTTAGAGAGAGATAATAAGCTAGAGGGTCTAAGAGTTGAAAGGTTGAGTGCATTGAATGAAAGAGTCAATGAGGGTCATTGATAGGATGTGACAGAAATAAAGGTGGTTTCCAATATTAAAGTAATGAGACGTGCTTAGCTTGGCAAAGAAAAGAGCAGCTGATTTGGGGGGGAAAATGGAGGGAATGATTATGAAAGATTTTGAAAACATTGGAAATCAATTTTTGAAATTCATTTTTGCATTTGTGAAAATCCGTTCTCAACCAACATGATATCATTGTTTAGTCTTTATTAACCAAGAAACTACCCAATTCAATTTTTGTTGAACCTCCAACCACCTATATATAGTCAAGGGTGATAAAGTCAAGTACCTTGAAACTCACACCATAGCAACATATAATGACATTGAGATGAATTTATACATCAGGCTCAATCATACCTAGTTCCATCCTTAAACAACAAAATTGATCTTCACCAGGGGCTTGGTAAACATATTAGCCAGTTACATGTCAGTAGGCACAAAGTCTAGAAAGAACACAAAGTCTAGAAAAATACCGCCTTTCTTCACATGATCTCTAATGAAATGATTTCCAGCTTCAATATGCTTGGTCATACTCTGATTACCATATTAGATAGGAACATTTTTTTTTGTAATCCAGTCCAAGACTCCCAACTGGTAACCGATCCACAATATCTCAGCACAACAAGCTACACCAGTAGTGTATCCTTAACAATGGATAGTGCCACTAAGTTCTACGCTAAATGCAATGAAATTAGGGACTTCCTAAGAAATTGGCAAGAACATGAAGCACTATTCCTATCAATCTTGTAACCTACATAGTCAACAATATGAGACTACCTACAAGTTCAAAATAGTCATAGGAGAATTATCTCCATATTTTAATTAATTAAAAGGGGTATACTGGAAGCATAACTGTAAAAGTGTTACAATTCCTTTTTTGATAAATAGAAAAAGCATGGCTTAGATGAATAAATAAAATGAATAAAGGCAAATGAAGTTAGAAATATAGCCAAATTTTATTAATACGATGAACATGTTTACACGAGGTACCTAGTAAGCCAATATTTATAGTGATTAACAACATAACCAAAGATAAAGATATCGAAACAAAATTCAACTTTCACGGCCTTCTATCTGCTTTCTTCAAAAGTAGCTTTGATAATCACTTGAAACAAAAAATATTAAGAAGAAATAATGAGTTACAGCTCAGCACACTCGACATATACTATCAAGAACAAATATATTTCATTTGGCATACACACATTAGGTTGATTTGATTTTAATTGGTGGAGAGCGAAATAATGATAACTCATATTTTTATATGATATTTTTCTTTCATAAACCCACTTTTAAGTCTTTGAAGTATATTTTTATAAGAAAATAACACATATTTTATGATTTTTAGGTGAAGAAGGAATGAATACTAGTGTGAGATTGAGCAATTTAGTTCGGGTCTACTAAAGGCCATGTTGATGTGGATTAAAGTACATCATCTTAGATGAAGCTCATAGGCCAACCTATCATGCACCAAGCATGTTATGTCAGCAGTAAAATCAGCCCAGCATTCATATAAACCCATGTAGCAGCCTGAAGCTTAGTCCACTAGCCCAATTAGCCCAGTAGCAAATAAAAATAAAGAAATGGTCCCTCAACACTCCTCTGTTCTCCCTCCTTGTCCATGCATGGGCCTGTTTCTCCCCACTTGCAGCCCATCTTCCCCGATCTACCCAAGTTCCTCTCCCCCTTCATTTGGGCATGCTTGATGCAGTAGATCCAGCGGTAAGTCAACTCCCCTCCAATGCAACGCCTCTACTTTTTTCCCTCTCTTTCTCCCACAATTTCGGGTCATTCTTCTATTTTCACAGTGAGTCACCCATCCTACTCCAACAACTCCTAGCATTCTACTCCAACAGCCATGTTTTTGTTCTTGTGAGCAAGTTCAAGATGACCTAGTCAAACACAATAACTCAAGATTAATTTTTAGCTAAATACTAGCATTTTCCTATGCAAGTCAACAACATAGAAGCCAAGGAATTAATTGAAATTAATTTTTCATTAATTTTTGAGCACCAAGAGAGGCAACACTAGTGCAAAAGGACTCATCCATTCATTCATCGCTCATTCACTTATCCATCACTTATGCAAGCATTCTTCTCTTCTCTCTTCTTTTATCTTTCAATTTTTTAGAGAGTCTTTGTAAGGCAACCATTTGGGTTGAGCACTTTTGAAGAAAATAAGCTTCATTAGCTGTTTTTTTTTCTCTTTTCTTTTCACCTTCAGTTGTGAGTGAAATTGGAGAGGTTTTACTTAACTATATAATTTTGTGTAATTGAGTACCAAGGTTTGGACATCGGAAGCGAAATGTACCATTAATTGGGAGTATGGCTAGACCAACTTCAATGGTATTTTCACTAACTATGGCCGGCTAAGTTGGTCTTCTAGGATTAACATGGATCCTTGATTAATAATATTTATTATTAATTGCTTTTGGGGTTATTTTTGTGTCTTACATTGCATAATTTTGAGTTTGTATTTCATACTAACCTAGTTATGCATATTAATACTAGTGTTTATTCATGTTGATTATGATGCTTTAATTTGCTATCTTAATTATATATTAGATGTTAAAGGCTAATATGTAGTTATGTAATTGGGCTCAAAGTCATAATTGTTAAAGTTGAATAAGTTATGCTATAAATTAGATGAGTTATGTCCTAAAAGAATGATTCATGTTAACTACTAGATAAATAATATCATCTTATAATTATAATTCATCTTTTTGATTCATGGCCTAATGCTTGTACCTTAGGTTGAACAAGACACTAATTGAACCCCAATTTGAGTTAGTAATTCAACATTTGTATCAATGGTGAAATATAAAGTCCTAGATCTTTCTCTAATTTAATTTTTCTCTATTTTCTTGACTCATTTGCTTTTGTTTTGTTTCTTTAATTCATGTTGATAATTTGACTCCTCTCTTGAATTATTCTTTTTAATTGGAAAAGCTAAGTTTAAAATTGCTATTTTTCCTCATGGATCGACAACCTATATTCGCTAGTCTATAATTGATTTCGTGCACTTGTAAGTAGAAAGAGTTTCTAAAACTGAGCAAAAAAATCCACATCAATTTTTTGGTGCCATTGCCAAGGAACGATTGGTGATTTTTAATTTTCTTTTCCTTTTCTTCTTTTATTTTTTTTTTGTTTTATTCCCTATTTACCCCTAACCTAAAAATTTTATTTCTTTTCTCCCCATTCCCCTCTAATCTAACTATTTTATTTCTGTCATCTTGTTTATTTTATTTATTCTAGTTATTTTCTCTTAGTTTTGTTCGATCCCCTTCCTTCTCATTGCATGTTTTCTCTTTTATTGTCTTTTATTTTATCCCTCACTTTTTTCTCCTTGGATCTTTATTTTATTTTATTTTCTTTTTATTTCATCTGGTAGTTATTGTGGTGATGATGTCATATTATTCTCTTGATTATTTCCGAGTTATATGCATGGTAGACATTCTCTATTCTTAGATTTGGAAGAATATAATCTTAAAATTAATTGTTCTTTTAGTAGGATAAGAACTAACAAACATGAATCTAAGAAAGAGATTACTAAAGAACAAACACTACCTGACCAACTTAAGGAGTATTTCACTCCTATCATTTATGATTCACATACGAGTACTGTATGCCTGTTCCTACAGGGCCATTTGAGATTAAGCATTCCCTCATTCAAATAGTTTCATAATTTTATTGGCTAGGATCTAAAAATCATTTCGAGCATTTTGATGCTTTTTTAGATATATGTTCTACTATCTTCTTAAATAATGTCTCTAATGATATGCTTTTCGTTTGAGTCTTTTTCTTTTCTTTTTGAAAGATAAAGCTAAAGTTTGACCGGATACTAAGACAAATACCAACACCTGGGATCAAATGGACAATGAATACTTGAAAAAAAATTTCTCTATTGGTAAACTAACTGCCTTAAGACATGCTATAAGCACTTTCTCACAAACAAAAATGAGCAACTGTATGAAAGTTGGAAAGGTTTAAAGAGTTATTACGAAGTTGTCCTCACCACGAGGTCCCTTTGTGGTGACTCACCCAAGGTTTTATTTTGGCTCTGATGAGCACAATAGGAGATGGTTGATGCATCTTGTGGTGGTAGGTTCTTATATAAGACTCCCGAAGAAGCTTGGAAATTGTTTGAACATTTGAGTGAAAATTTGCATTTGCATGCTACTTCCTCACATTTCATTTTGCCTAGGCAATTGGGAAGTAAATGGGGGTATTTATGAAGTTACAAATTTAATTGTCCTTTCTAGTAAAGTCGATGCTTTAACTAACAAATTTAATCAATTGCTATGAATAAACAAATTGTCTAATACTTGTTCTATGTAAGATGTGTGTTCGATTTGTGCTATTCCCACGCATACTTCTATTGATTGTCCTTGTGTTGGTAAGTATAACTGTGTGACTGAATAAGTAAATGCTGCCCAAGGATTTCCTCCATCCAATCATCCTTATTCTAACACTTATAATTATGGTTGGAGGAATCATCCTAACTTTTCATGGAGGTCTCAAAATGTTGAGAATCCTCAAGCCTAAATCTAGCTAACCTATCCCTTGTAATTTCGAAAACTAGAGATAGGCTCTTGCTCCTTCTCATTAAGCTCCATTTGGGAGCTCAAACCTAAATAAGGTAATTTCTACTCTCGGTACCTTGACTTCTGTTGTGCGAAATTTTTATCTAAGGTCCAAAGAATTGAGTCTGAAATGCATATTGTTAACTCTCGCTCACAATCTATAACTAAATTAGAAACCCAACTCGGGCGACTAGCTATAGCTATGGGTAAAAGAGAAAAAGAAAAACTTCCAAGTCATTCCATACAGAACCCTAAAGTCTAACAATTTGAACAATTGAAAGTTGTAATGGCCCTTAAGAGTGGTAAATAAGTGAGTGAAAAGGAGCGTGACAAAGAGGAAAGACCTAATACCATTGAGAGGAACCTCGAAATTGAGAAAGAAGATGATTCATCCCCTTCTCTTATTATGTCTAACCCCACTATTACATATAAGCCAAGGCCTTAACCTCAAACTTTGCATGCACCATTCCCTTTGAGGAAAGATAAGCCACGAGATGACATTTTAGAGACCTTTAAGCAAGTTAAAGCCAATCTTGTCCTTTTGAAAGAGATTAGACATATCCTAGCTTATGCTAAGTTCCTTAATGACATGTGCACTTTTAAAAGAAAAACTAAAGATGACAACTCTAGAAAGGTTCTTCTTAGTGAACAAGTCAGCTCGATTTTAAAACTTGACACACCACCTATATTCAAAGATCATGGTGTCCCTACTATTTCATTTTATACTAGCAATCACAAAATTGAAAAGATTCAAATTGATAAAGGATTCTTTCTTATTGATTGTTGTGTTGGACATGGACCCTAGTCATGCTTCTCAGTAGATGCCTCTTATTTTAGGACGTCCTTCCCTATCTATAGCTAATGCGACCATTAACTGTACATTGGGAGTGATGAATGTCTCGGTCATGAATATGAGGTTTAGGCTTAACATTTTTAAAACTTCTTCTCAACCTGTGTTTGAAGATGAATCTAAATGCTTCTTTGTTGATGTAATTGATGCAATGAATGAAAAACTTGCCATTATAAGTAATGATTCGTTGGAAACTTGTCTTTCCCATGGGCACTTAAGATTGTTTGACTTAGGAAATACAACAAATAAGATGGATTCTAATCTTGTCTCCACTCTTAATCATGAGTCTTCCACTTGGGTGTCCACTTATGAACCTCTTCCACCTTTGGCTAGTTTTCCTATGCCACCTTCTACTATCTGTTTGCCTAAACTTGAGTTGAAACCTCTACCTAACTCGCTTAAGTATGTGTTTCTAGGACCTAAAGTGACCCTACCTGTCATTATATCTTCTCTTTTATCTCGTAATTAAGAGAAATAGTTGATTCTTGTTTTGTCTAAACATAAGGGCATTATTGGATGGTCAGTTGATGATTTGAAGGGATTAGTCCCACAATGTTGATGCACAAAATTCACTTAGAGGATATGTTAAACCTATTAGGCAAATGCAGCATAAATTGAACCATTATATGAAAGAAATTATCCAAAAAGAGGTAGTAAAGCTTTTAAATGCAGGGATTATCTACTCTATTTCTGATAATCAATGGGCCAGTCCTGTTCAAGTAGTCCATAAGAAATCTGACATAACTGTGGTTAAGAATAATGATGGTGAACTAATTCCTAGCGAGTAGACTATAGGGTGAAGGGTATGTATTGATTATAGAAAACTGAATTTTTTCACTAGAGAAGGTCATTTCCCCCTACCGTTCATTAATTAAATTTTAGAAAAATTAGAGAAATGAAATTTCTATTGCTTCTTAGATGTGCATTCTAGTTATAACCAAATACCTATCTATCCTAAAAACCAAGAGAAAATAACATTTACATGCCTACCTGGTACAGTCGCCTATTACAGGATGCCTCTCAAGTTATGTACAACACCTTCCATATTTCAAAGATGCATGATGACCATATTTTTTTATTATATTGATAATTTGATGGAGGTGTTTATGGATAATTTCTCAATTTTTGGTTCTTGCTTTGATGTGTGTCTTGCTAATTTGTCAACTATGCTGATAAGATGTGAAGATGTGAATCTTGTCTTGAGTTGGAAAAAAAGTAATTTCATAATCCAAAGAGGGATTGTGTTGGGACATAAAGTGCCTAAAAATGGTATTAAGATTGATAAAGTCAAGGTTGACTTGATTTTTGATTTCCCTATTCGTTCTTCTATGAAGCAAATCAGATTTTTCCTTGGCCATGCTGGGTTCTACAGGTGATTTACTAAGGATTTTAGCAAAGTAGCTCGGCCACTTACTAACCTACTTACTAAAGATGCTCCTTTGTGTTTGATGAGTCTTGTGTGAAGGCCTTTGAGAAGTTTTTATGTTTATTAATGTTAGCCTCTATTGTGTAACCCCTGATTTTAGGCATCTGATTTTGCCATTGGAGCTGTTTTGGGTCAAATGGTGAATAGATGTGAATAGAATGCCACATGTCATTTACTATTAATAGAACTCTAATTGATGCTCAAATGAATTATTCAATTCTGAAAAAGCATTGCTAGCTATAGTATATGCATTTGATAAATTCCTTCCACACATTCTGTGTTTAAAACTAATTGTGTTTACTGATCACGATGCATTAAAGCATTTGTTGGCCAAGAATGACACCAAACCAGGACTCATTAGATTGATTTTGTTGTTCCAAGAGTTTGACATTAAGATGAAGGACAAGAAAGGTTTTGAAAATTAGTCATAGACCACTATTCCAAAATCTATACTGATCACTTAGTTGGATTTTCTGATCATTTTTCTGATGAGCAACTATTTAATGTGTCCCATGCCCCCCTCCTTGTCTTGCTCATATTGTGAACTACCTTACCACTAGAAAGATTCCTCCTCGCCAGTCCAAATAAGAGAAAGATAGGTTGTTCTCACAAGTAAGACATTATTATTTGGAAGACCCTTATCTTTTTAAACATTATCCAGACTAAGTGGTTCGTAGGTGTGTCCCTGAGAGTGAAATTCATAATATTTTGACCTTTTGTCACTCTTATGCTTGTGCTCGTCATATTGGAGGTCGTACGACAGCTGCTAAGGTCCTACAAAGTGGGTTTTATTGCCCTATTCTATTTCGTGATGCTCATCATCTATGTTTTGCTTGTGAGTATTGCCAATATTGGTTGCCTTGCCCCGTAGTAATATGATGTCTCTTTCCCCTATTTTGATTGTTGAGATCTTTTATTTGTGGGGCCTTGATTTCGTGGGTGCTTTGTGTGCGTATTGGTTGTTGTTGATTATATGCTAAAGTGGGTGTAAGCTTAGGCTACTAGGACCAATAACCACAAGGTTGTGATCAAGTTTGTGAAAGTGTACATGTTTTGTTGATATGGGACCCCCAGAACTCTTATTACTGATGGAGGTCATCATTTCTATCAGTAATCTTTTGAGGCTTTGCTTAGAGAATATTCTGTAACATATAAAGTAGCTACCCCTTATTACACTCAGACTAGTGGTCAAGTTGAGGTTTCTAATCATGAGATCAAGTCTATACTTAGAAAAATAGTTTGACTCGATAGGAAGAACTGGTCTTTGAGATTTCATGAAGCTTTTTGGACTCATCGACTCCCATAGGTATGTCTCCTTACTGACTTCTTTACGGTAAGGCTTGTCACTTGCCAATTGAATTAGAATGTTGTGCTTTTTTGGCTATTAAAATGTTTAATTTTGATATGAAACAAGTAGGTTCTAACAGTAGGCTTCAATTAAATGAGTTTGATGAATTGCATAATGAAGCCTATAAGAATGCTAAGATTTATGAAGCCAAAACCAAAGTTTTTCATGATAAAATGATTTCTTATAAATCTTTTGAACCTAATCAGAAGGTTTAAAACTTTGTAACTCTAAGCTTAAGTTGTTTCCTGATAAGTAGAGATCTAGATGAGATGGTTCCTTTATTGTCAAACAAGTGTTTCCTACTAGGGCAGCTCAAATTTTGGATCCCAAGATGGTCGAGTACTTACTATTAATGGACAATGTTTGAACATATTGTAACTATTGAGGTTGAACCTGGTTTGATTGAGTCCATCCATCTAGTAAACCTAGGTTATTATGTTTTTAGCACTTGTTGGGAGGCAATTCAATCTTTTTAGGTGAGTATTTGTTTCAGGTGAGTCTTTTTTTTTTTTGTTCAAGGTGTGCTTTTGTTTTAGAGTGTGATACTTCACTTGGTTTTAGGGAATGTGGTTAGTGGTGGTCTAAAAGGTACTTTTGGAGCTAGATTGTTGGGCTTATGTGTAAATACTATTCTCGTGCTATCAAGTTGTAGTACTCTTTTCTCCATTTCTCTCTTTATTATTGTCTTTTAAATTGAGGGCAATGTTTGGTTTAGGTGTGGGGAGTATGGATGGGAGTTCCACCCGAACCCAAAAAACGCAACCCAAACCCATTTATAACTGGTATGGGTATATAAAATGAAAAAAAAGGGTATGAGGTGGGTGTGCTAAAAACAAGTTTGGGTTTGGGTTTGGGTTTGGGTTTGGGTATGGGTCAGGTACATGCATACCCCTCCCCTCACCCACTCCATACCCATACCAGGTTTTTTTTTTAAATTTTTTTAGTCTTATTTTTGAGCTTGAATCTTTTAGAATGCTCATATCAACAATGTTATTAATGTTGCAAGATGAAACTATTACTTGGTAATTCTGACATTAGAAATGTACCAAAAATTCATAACATCAAAGACTACTGAAGTCATTTAAGATACTAAAAGAAAAACATATGAATTGTAAAAATTGTTACACTAATGAATTCTCAATGCACCACCAAAATCATTTACGTATTTTTATTTAGTTTTCAAACTTTAAAAATCAAACTTAATGAACTCAATGAGTATTGCTTTTAACAATGCAAATGTACCCGAACAAAACCCGAAATACCCGAAGTACCTAGTGGGTATGGGTAGGTATGGATTTTTAAAACCTGATGGGTATGGGTGTGGGGATGATTTTAAAACACGGGTATGGGTACAGGTATAGCTCCACCTGCCCCGAACCCACCCCACGCCCATCCGTAGTGAGGGGGAAGAAAAATGAAAATTTTAAGTAAAATGAAAATTTTAAGGAAAATTTAACTTAAAAATCTTTGGGTGAATTTGATTTTGTGAGAGCTTGAGTGTTCTGATTATGCATGTTTTACTCTTACTATGTGGATTTAATTCACGCAACCCTTGTCTATTAGAGATTATTTCTAGAGTTAACTAGTTGATGGCGAAAATTTTTGCTATGCTAATGTCACTATGTAATTGATTTTGAGTTTGAGAAGCAACTCTATTTGCAATGTCATTATGAGTATTTATTAAGTATTGAGTTCTCCATTGACTTTCGATCAACAAAATAAAATAAATTGAATTAATTAAGCTCTGATTTCGATACCAATGTTCAGGTTCTATCTTTATTCATATCCTCAATTGCCTGAATATGTACTAATTGCTTATCTGAATTTATCTTTATTCATATTTTTATCCACTTAAGAAAGCATATGCAATCAAGTAACTTTTGAAAAAGTTAAAAAATCAAAAGAAAAAAGACTAATAAATTGATTTAGCACTAGAGACTTAATTTTAAAGGTGCTTTTGTTATTTTTGTTATGTTCGGTGAAATTTTGTACTTACGGCTTGCTACATAGTCTTGTTGTGTGCTTACTTTGCTTCAGTTTTGGCCTATTAACTTAGTTAACATCAAAAATGTTAGTGATAAGTTGTGGGTTGGTAGTGATTTCATCCATATGATTTTGAGTGGACGGGTGCACTTGTATCATTGGATTTTTTTCCCAAGTCTTGTTCCACTCAATGGGTCGAATAAATGTATGCATTATTGTTTCCCTTTACTCAAGGACTATCAAAGTTTTGGTGTGGAGAAGTTGATAACTCATATTTTTATATGATATTTTTCTTTCATAAGCCCAATTTTAAGTCTTTGAAATATATTTTTATAAGAAAAGGCATATTTTATATGATTTTTAGGTGAAGAAGAAGGAATGAATTTGGTGTAGGATTAAGTAATTTAGTTCGAGTTTATTAAAGCCCATCTTGACAATCGATTGAAGTATAGCATCTTAGATGAAGCTCACGGGCTAGCCCATCATGCGCCAACCATGTTCTCTCAGCAGTAAAATCAGCCCAACATTCATGCAACCCACATAGTAGCCCGAAGCCCAGCCCGCATGCCCAATTAGCCCATCAACAAATTAAAAAAAAGAAGTGGTCCCTCAGCACTCCTCTCTTCTCCCTCCCAGTCCGCACATGGGCCTGTTTCTCCCCACTCGTAGCCCAGCTTGTTCAATCTGCCCAGTTCCCTCTCTCCGTCAGTTTGGGTCTGCTTGATGCAGGTACGTAGCGATCCGTTAGCTCCCCTCCAGCCCAACACCTCTCCTTTTTTTCTCTCTCTCTCTCCTACAATTTCGGGCCTATTCTTCTATTTTTATGGCCTAGTTACCCATCCAACTTCAACAATTCCTAGCACTCTGCTCCAACAACCAATTTTTTGTTCTTGTGAGCAAGTTCAAGATGACCTAGTCAAACATAATAACTGAAGATTAATTTTTAGCTAAAGACTAGTCTTTTCTCATGAAAGTCAACAATATAACAACCAAGGAATTAATTGAAATTAATGTTGCATTAAGTTTTGCGTACCAAGATAAGTTGAATTCCCATTACAAAAAGGCATCAAGGCTAGTGCAAAAGGCCTCATCCACTCATCCATCACTCATCCAAGCATTCATCTCTTCTCTCATCTTCTATCTTTCGATTTTTTGGAGAGTCTTTGTAAGATAACCATTTGGGTTAAGGAATTTTGAAGAAAATAACTTCATTAGCTATTTTTTCTCTTTTCTTCTCACCTTATTGGTGAGTTGAATTGGAGAGTTTATACTTAATTATATAATTTTGTGTAATTGAGTACCAAAGTTTGGCCATAGAAAGTGAAATATACCACTAATTGGGAGTATGGTTAGAACAATTTCAATGGTCTTTTCACTAGCTATGGCCGCCTAGGTTGTTCTTCTAGGATTCAGATGAATCCTTGATTAATAATATTGATTACTAATTTCTTTTGGGGTTATTTTTGTCCCTTACGTTGCACAATTTTGAGTTTATATTTGATACTAACAAATTTATGCATATCAATACTATTCTTTATTCATGTTGATTGCGATAGTTTAATTTTCTGTCCCAATTATGTATTAGACTTTGAAGGCTAATATGATGTTATCCAATTGGACTTAAAATTATAATTGTTAAAGTTGAATAAGTTATGCTAAACATTAGATGAGTTATGTCTAAAAAGAATGATTCATGCTAACTACTAGATCAATAATATCATTTGATAGTTATAATTCATTTTTCTAATTCATTATCTAATGCTTGTACACTACAAAAACGGTGTAGAACTCCGATGGGAAAAGCAACGAGGGGAACAGAAGTCGGGAAAAATGAGAAGGCCCGACAGAAAATCAGATGGGGCCCGACGGACCCCGGGATTTCCGACGAGATTTTTTTCCGTCGATGTCCGTCGAAATTCTCGTCGGTCTTCGAGCGCAGATCTCGATGCACGAACGCAGGGTAGGGGGTTTCAAAAGTTTTGGCTGTTTAAATTGGGGGGAGGGGGGTTTTATTGGGTTAGTTGAAAGCTTAGAGAGAGAAAGAGCTTTGAAGAGAAAGAGAGGGAGGAGAAGGAAGAGAGAGAAAGAGGTGTTTGAAGGTTTTAGTGGTCGGGAAGTAAACGGTAAGTGATTATTTATGTTAATTTGTTGTTTAAAGTTAAAATAATTAAGTTAATTAATGTTTTGTACGGTTTTAATTTTTCAAGTTTGACTACCGCCGTCGCCGCCGCCGCCTTGCCTCCGTCGATGGTACAACGCTTGATTTTTCGGGTTTGGAAGGTTAGCAAAATTGTTGCGCTTTAAAATTGTGTTAATTTATATTTGATATGTGATGTTCATTTTTTTGAATTTTAATGTTGAAGCATGTTTGTTTAGTTTGAATAATTTTTTGAAAATGTTATATATGTTAAGCATGTATGAGATGTTTTATTAAAGTTAATAATTTAAGTGAAACAAGTTTGTATATTATAAAATGTTGAAGATGTTAGACATGTATATTTTTGGAAGTATGTTTAATTTTTTTATGATTTGTTTGAAATGTTAAGATTTTTTTTTAATATTTTTGCAAGATCTAGGTATGTTAAGTATATAGTAATTTAGGTTTGTTAAGCATGTTAATAGTATTTTATTATTTTTGTAAATCTGAAATAATTATCTAATTATTTTAAAATGTTAAATATGTTAAGTATGTATAAGATGTTTTATTAAAGTGAATAATTTAAGTGAAACAAGTTTGTTTATTGTAAAATGTTGAAGATGTTAGACATGTATGTTTTTTGAGGTATGTTTAATTTTTTTATGATTTGTTTGAAATGTTAAGAATTTTTTTTTATATTTTTGCAAGATCTAGGTATGTTAAGTATATAGTAATTTAAGTTTGTTAAGCATGTTAATAGTATTTTATTATTTTTTTAAATCTAAAATAATTATCTAATTATTTTAAAATGTTAAATATGTTAAGCATGTATAAGATGTTTTATTAAAATGAATAATTTAAGTGGAACAAGTTTGTTTATTGTAAAATGTTGAAGATGTTAGACATGTATGTTTTTTAGGTATTTTTAATTTTTTTATGATTTGTTTGGTATGTTAAGAATTATTTTTTATATTTTTTCAAGATGTAGATATGTTAAGTATATATTAATTTAAGTTTGTTAAGTATGTTAATAGTATTTTGTTATTTTTGGTTGGATTTGTTTAATTAGATGAAGTGTGAAATAAGGTGTTTAATTTTCAAGATTGATGCTGATTGATGCTTATTGAGGCTTATGTGGATAAATAATATTGTTATGTTAAATTTATTTTTGTTTGCGTATATGTTTAATTTCGTTAATTGTTGTATTTTTGGTTTTTTGAGAATTTAATTTGATAGAAAACAAGTATAATGTAACTCTAATTTAATATGTAATGTATGTTGATTTGAATAATTGAAATAGTTGTGAGTACGTAAGCATGTGTAATATATGTATTGTTTTTGGTAAATGGTTTAAGAATGTTAAGTATGTTTGTTTTCTATTTGATATGTTTTGTATATTAATTTTTGGTAAATATGTGAATAATATGTAATTTATTTTTGTCATAAAATGCGGATGTGAATTACATTAAATTTTAATTATATTTATGAAGTGTATTTATTGGAATTAATGGAGCAAAATATGATAAGTATGTACATTTATAATAATTATGCAATTATTACGAAACGATGTATTATATTAGACATGTGTAATGTTTTTAGCTTTGGTGAATATTTTAAATTTTCTACGTATGTTTGTATTTTGCTTGATTTATGATATACGTAAATGTTTTGTAAGTATGTCATGAAGTGTATGTCTCGTTGAACTATGTTAACTATATATTGAGGTGTACGTGTTAAGTATAATATTAATTGAAGTTTGCTCATTAATTATGTTAGTTGTATTTATATCTTATTAATTTTTCGTTTGATTTGTGGTGTATATTTATCATTAGGAAGTATGTAAAGAATATTTTTGTTTGAGGTATATTAAATATATATTTTTGTAATACATATATATATATATGTTGAACTGGACAAATAAATTTATGAAAGATTTTTATTGCAATTAATTGTAGTTTACATAGCAACTAAGGCAATCATATATTGGCAACATATGGATGGACTGTTGTATCGTCAATGGATGTATAGGAGAACAAATTCTAATGGACATGGACTTAGAGATGAGTGGTTCATGGGAGTTAATCTGTTTGATGAATTTGCACGAAATCAGCAAGAGTTCAGAATTAATGGAGTTTATAGATGTCCATGTGTGAAGTGTAAGAATATGCAATATTTTGCACCTGACGTTATGAAGTCTCATTTGTATAGAAATGGTTTTGGGAAGAATTATTGATTTTGGACAAGTCATGAAGAAGAAGATAATTCGGAACTAGGGGATGCAAGTAGTTCACATTCTATGAATTTTGATTACGTTCGCAACGATCATAATCATATGGAGAACATGCTTCATGCTGCCTTCCAAGCTAATGAAATGAACATGAGTAGCCATCATGACGTAAATCCTGAGGTATTTTACACTATGCTTGAATCTGCCCAAAAACCGTTGTATGAATGGTGTGACATAACTGAACTTGAAACATCGGTGAGGCTACTTAATATTAAATTGGGACACAATATGTCACAACGTTGTTTCAATGAAGTTGACTTGATGAAAGATGTATGCCCTTCTGAAAGTGGCATTCCAAAAAACTATCATCAACAGCTCAGAAAAGTGAGAGATTTAGGTATGGATGTCCAGGAAATTGATTGTTGTCCGAATGGTTGCATGCTTTATTATAAACAGGCTGATAGTTTGTCCGCATGCAATTTTTTGTGGACATGCAAAACATTTACCAAAGAAATCCAACCAACAAGGTCACAAGGATGTTTCATACGCAAAAATGCACTACCAACCTTTAATTCCAAGATTGCAACGACTGTATGCTTCAAAAGGGACTGTCATCCATATGAGATGGCATCATGAGCACCGCCAAGAATCGGGTGTTCTCCGACATCCGTGGGATGGATTAGCTTGGAACCATTTCACCAAAAGTATCCAAATTTTGCAGCAAAGCCTCGGAATGTAAGGTTAGGTCTATGTCCTGATGGTTTCACACTATTTTTCATATCTGGAAGATCGTACTTTGTGTGGCCAATTGTTGTAACACCTTATAACTTGCCTCCAGATATGTGTATGACCACTCCGTACATATTATTAAGTTGTATTATTTAGGGTCCAACAAATCCGAAGAACAGGATTGATGTGTACTTGCAACCCTTAATTGATGAGTTGAAAATGTTATGGGATGTATTGGGGTGGATACATTTGATGTTTCATGTGGGGAAACTTTTAGATTGCATGCCACATTGATGTGGACAATTAATGATTTTTCCGTCTATGGTATGTTATCTGGTTGGAGTACTCATGGGTTGTTAGCATGTCCCGTTTGTATGCACCAAAATTGTGCATTCCAGTTACAGCATGGCCGGAAGCCATCTTGGTTCGATTGCCATCGTCGGTTCTTGCCTCAGAATCATTACTTTAGAGCTAATAAAGTTTCTTTTCGTAAAGGGAAGAGCATACACATTGGCTCTCCCCAATTTCCGGTGAAATGTTGTCTGATAGGGTATCGACATTGCCTCAAGTGACTACTGATATCCATTTTCAAATTCCGGGATTTGAGAAAAATGAACATAATTGGACAAAGCAAAGTATCTTTTGGGAGTTGTCGTATTGGAAGCATCAACTTTTGAGGCATAACCTTGATGTTATGCATATTGAGAAAAACTTCAGTGAAAATATAATAAACACAGTGATGGATGTTCTCGGAAAAACAAAGGATGATATCAAAGCAAGAATGGATATGTCTATTCTGTGCAGTAGGCAAGAGTTGAACTTGGCTACAAGAGGGTCAACTAATAGATTGTGTAATCAAAAAGCCAAGTTTGCACTGTCATTACCTCAAAAAAGGGCAGTTTGTCAATGGTTGCGGGAGGCTCATATGCCTGATGGTTATTGTTCTAATGTGGAAAACTGGGTGGATCCATCTAACACAAAGTTGCAAAACATGAAAAGTCATGATCATCATGTGTTTTTTGAAAATCTTCTTCCAGTAGCTTTTACTGCTCTTCCGAAAGATGTGTTGAGACCCTTGGTCGAATTGAGTGAATTTTTCAGAAACCTATGCTCCAGTGAGTTAAAAGTGAGCATATTGGAAGAGATGAACAAGAACATTGCTATTGATGATGATGAAAATATAGTACTGCAAAGTGGTGATGATGAGGATGACGATGGGTCCCATAATAATTGATTTAATCTTTTCGTTGTATGGATATTTAAGCTTGTGCATGTAGTTTTTCTTAATTGCAAACTCAGATAAAACAATTGTATATATGTTCTGTAATTTTTTCACTGACAATTTGTGATATATTTGCTCGGTTCTATTTTTTTGTTTTGTCATTGTTTGTTAGATGTCTGGACACAATGGTGGATGTGGTCGTGGTCGAACCGTTTGAAATGATGCAGGTATAGGAGCACCACAACCGACCCCACAGTACAATCCTGCTGATCAGAACTATGATACAAACACCTTCACTGGAATGTTTGGGGGTTTCCTTGATCCAACTCAACCGTTTGGAAATTATTTTGGCAGTATGAATGAGCAACCTCATATGCAACAACCTTTGTTTGGTGCGGGTATGCAGACACCAATGCAACCCAATATTCCTTACATGGGTGGTGATTCAGGTACTCCATTACTTTATCAACAGTTTGGCACTGTTACTCCACATTTCAACGGTAATTAGATGATGGGGCAATCCTGAATGCCAAGCCACTCAGTGTACAACGAAGGGGTCCAAAATGAAGGGGTCGGAAGAGAAAGACACAGTCCTGCACCTGATAGTGAAACAGCCAGCACCACTAATAAGATATATTTACAGCCCTATGGTGACACGTAAGTTCATTATGGACTTTGTAACTTCTTCAGCAGTTGTATTCTTTTAATGCCTACAACAATTAATTAATTACTTTTAACAAATTCTTTTTTGGTTCTTAGTTTTGTTCCATATCAGGGCGCAGTCTAGAAAATTGTTGAAAGTTTTGCAGGTAAGTACCCACGTCCTTGGACTAGGTGGGGGGAAGTTCCACAATCTCAGAGAGACATTTGGTTCAATGAGTTCAAGGTTAATTATCTGTATAATGAATTTGAAAGTCGTAATTGGATTGTTTGAAATGTTTAATTACTAACATAATTCAACTTTGGCACAGAAACGCTACTACTGGCATCCAGACAATGAAACTCAGATACGGCGTAACTTTGAGTTCAGATGTGCAACTTGACTTAGGGACATTCTAGGATATGCCAGGAAGTACAACAAAAAGCCGAAGTGGTTACCACCTAGTGTTTGGAATGACATGCTTAAACATTGGAGTGACGATGAGAAGTTTAAGAAATTGAGTCAACAAAACAATGCTGAAGGTTTTGGTCCTTCATTACATACATGTGGGTCAATTCCGATTAATGAAAGGAAAAGGCGTCTGGTAAGGAATGTGATTATTAATAAGTGTATTCCTTATATATATATATTTATTTATATATATATATATATATATATATATATATACATATATATATATATATATATAATATTTATGGTATGCATGCATTGAGGTTTATATTTAATTGCTGCTTACTTCTTTTTTCTTCAGGCCTAAGCATTAGGTAGGGAACCTACCTGTGAGGAATTGTTTAAGTACACTCACTCCAAGGTGAAAGAAAAAAGTTTTGTGGATAAAAAATCTGCAAAAAAATATGTAAGTTTGGCACATTCTATTAAGAGATTATATACGTTCATATGTTATAATTGTCGGTTTAGTACAAATTAAAATACTTTTATTTTTTACAATTTTCAGGAGGATCATCACAACAAATGGCAGGAGTACTCTCAAGCTGCAACTCAAGGTGGCTCCCAACTGTCACCTATGACCCAAGAAGAGTTCTGGATTAAAGACAATCTGGACAAGAAAGGTCGTGTATATGGTTTTGACGCGGAGGGGGTTGAAGAAATCAGCTACCATTGCAGCTGCATGTCACTCATCAGTTGAGCATTTTGATCCAAGACAGCAAGCGCAACTCCTCAATGAGAGCATAGCCAGGCAAGCAGAGGCTATAACTCAAATAGCCAAGAACTAGGGGAAGACAGAGCGCATGCTGAAAAAAGTTTTAAGATTTTTCAAAGGTCAAAGTGCAAGTTCTTCTAGCCACACCAACTTGAACCCTGATGATGAAGAAGACTCCCAAACTGACAATGATGATGATGATCCCAAAAATTTGTCTGACTCTGATTAATTTATCCGAACGGTTGCGTGTGATTAATTTATCCCAACGGTTGCGTGTAGTTTATGCCATCTGCATGGTAATCTAAAATAACTTCAATGTCGTTTTTAATATTTAATTTAGCACCTTCTGTACTGTACATTACTAGATATAAAACTTCATTGTTAGATGCTATTACGTATTACATTTCATAATTTCTTTTTTTTTTTTTGGGCTTTTGCGAACAACCAATTCAATTTTCAAAAAAATTTTTTTTTGGGGGGGATTCCGACGGAAATTCTGACAGGACATCTGGCCTGGTTCTGTTGCTCGGGAAGCAGTCCGACGGGTATTTTTCGTTGGAAAGGCTGTCGGAGTCCGTCAGAATATTTTCTGCAACGAGCTGAATCCCGACGAGCCACTCTGTGTTGAGATTCCCGTCGGAGATTGCTTTTTCCATCGAAAAATGGACATTTTTCCGTCGGTATGTCTGTCGGAGATTGGGTGCATTTTTGTACGTAGCTTAAGCTGAACAAGAGACTAATTTAACCCCCATTTGAGTTAGTAATTCAATATTTGTGTCATTGGTAAAATCTAAAGTTCTAAATCTTTATCTAATTTGGCTTCTCTCTATTTTCTTAACTCATTTGCTTTTCTTTTGTTTCGTTAGTTCATATTGATAATTGAACTCCTGCCTTGAATTATTCTTGCTACTTGGAAATCAACATTTAAAATTATATTATTCCTCGTGGGATCAACACCCTATACTTACTAGTCTACAATTAATCTTGTGCACTTGCAAGTAAAAAGGGCTTTTAAAATTGAACATACAATCCACATCAAATAGTATTATCATATTATTATTCGAAGTGGAACCCTTGGTCAGTGCATCGCCACAATAACATTGACCTATGACAAAGTCACACATGTGCATATTGGGGGTGATCAAGCACGAATGACACTAATGACACAACAACGACGGTTCCACTAATTATGAGATTGAACATGGTAAAGGTGGGGATAAACATTATCTTTACTTAAATTATGATTGCTTGATTGAATACAAATCCACAATAATAAAGATACAATCATTGAAATCTACCTTTCTTACTAGGTAAGAAACTATTTCTTGATTACCAAGAAATCAGGCCAAGCACTCTTAGCCATATCCATGTTACGCGATGCCATAAAATAATATGAATATGAGCTTAGGGTAGTTTTAAGGGTGGTTTGGAAGGTTGTTTTAAAGGCTTGATAGGTGCAACGTAAGGGTCATGGTTGGCTCCCAAGATCACAGATGGATGGCCTTAGTTGCATAGCATTAGGTTCCTAGATGGGTGGTTGTGGGGGTGGCAAAGGTCAGCAAAAAGGAAGAGAGGAGAATGATTGTCAACCAACGTTTTGAAATAGGAGAAAGATGGAGGCAGTAGCAGTGTTCATGTTTTCCTGCTATATACATGTTAGGGAAGATTGATATGGTCTCAAGGCGGTCCTATATGACCATGATCACCGGCAAATTGTCGAAAAATGGTAGGTCAAAGCCTAACCCAAGAAGAGAGAAAATGGGTAGAAATGTGTATGGGAGTGGCGATCATGGTGGTTTGAGTGTCCGTGGTTGGTGGTTGTGACATGGATAAGTCCTATGAAGACTATAGGTGTCACCATTAATAGAGGTTTAATTTTCCTATGGACAATAGGGCTCAACCTAAAAATAGCAGAAGAGAGCGAAAGGGGTTTGTGATAGTTTCTGGACCCTTTTCTGGTGGCTAACGCGTCGGCTCTTAACTTTGATATTATTATAGGGTGTCCAAGGGCGCTCAGATGGTGGTGGTGATGCCAAAGACTAGAGATTTCCAATGAGTAAGGTGGGCACTCAACAGCGGAGCATTACGAAGGCATGGAAAGTTAGAAATTATGGTTGGGCATTTTGTGGATTGATGGAAGAGTAATGACATTATCTTGCCTTACTAGCAATTTGAGAAGAAGAAAAAAACAATTGTGAAATTATCGGTTGCCAAAACTTGAGGATTTATTGATAGAAAAATTGGGTTGAATGTGGTGCAGGATAAGCCAAGTAAATCGTGAAAAGGAACAATTTCCTTAAGACTTATTTGTTGTACCACAAATAATCTTAGGGATAATCTACTTGGTAAAAACAAGTGTGTGTTTCAAGGTTCTCTCAAACGCTAATCGTGAGGGTGCTGCAATCACTCACATTGATTTTTTTTGCCCGTGATTGCGATTTCACTCCTCCTTATATAGAGGAGTAATCATGCCTGAAGAGACACCAAAAATGGATAGGGCGGTTAAATCTTGAAGAGGCACCATGCTTATCCACCTTTTCACCAAAAGGATTGGATAAGGTGGGTAAACTTGAAAGAGCATCATGCTTATCCACCTTTTTGGATAAGCACTATAAAAATCTGTCATTTTTATTTTATTCTTTGAAAATTCCAACATTTATAGGGTTGGTTTGTATGAACACCTTACTTACCTGTTGAACAGCTGGAGTTTCCATGGTTAACTCACGTGAAAACCAAGAGGTAGAAGACCAGGACATTTGCTCGGTGGTTGGAGCCAGCTTAACTGAAAATTGTCAGACTGAGTTGGTCATACAAGTCTTTTGTTTTATTAATAACTCCTATTAAGAGGTATATCACTACAAGAAAAATGCAAAATAAATACGGAATCAGCGACGAAATATGATTAATCAGCGACGGAAATTTAAGATCAGCGACGGATTTGGCCACGGAATGTGGCTGTCGGATTTTCGCTCGTCGCTAAGTAGCTGGCGATGGATTCAGCGACGGAAATTGCAACATACTTTTTTTGGCGAGGAAAAGAGGCGGGGCGGTCCGTCGCCACCAGCGACGGAATCAGGGAAGGAATTTCCGTCGCTGATGGCGACGGAATGTGAATTCCGTCGCCACCCCCTGCCCCAACAATTTATTTTTTTTTTCGTTATCCGTCGTCATTCCGTCGCTGGGTTTCTCTTTTTTTTTAAATAAAATCGCTTGTTTTTGATCAAATCCGTACATACATACAAATCATTCCCTGTAAGAAATTTACAAGATCTTCACACTCAATTGACATCCAATGGCTTCGAATAGGGCTTCATTCAAAGCGTTCTCAACAATTTGAAGCCACACAAAGGTGGAATTCCACATCAAACACAACACATCACATCCAACCAAGGGTTTTCAATTCACAAACCACAAGTTCCAAACAAACTCTCTACATATCACACACTACAAGTTCCAAGCAAAGTCTGTTTAAATCACAAACCACAAATCCAAACAAAATAACCAGAAGTTACCAGTAACTGAGAATGAAGATATATATATGTTTGCAGAAGAGGGTGAAGTGAGCGCCAAATGGGAGGGAAGTTAAATAAGCACCAGGGGGAGGGGAGTGAAATTAGCAGAAAGGGGAGGGGAAGCAAGCAGCAAGAGATATGATGTACTTCGTGAAGATAAGCAGAAGAGCCACCAGCTGAAGGAAACTGCAACCAACTCAATCACCAAGGTCTTCCTCTTCCTCTTCGCCTTCCTCTTCCTCTGCCTCACCATCTTCCTCGTTATGTTGCGAGTGATGAGTAAATGGTGGCTGAGATCCCGAGCCAGACGCCTGTTGCATTTGAAAGAAAGCTTGGAGGCGCTGATCGATGCTCATCATTTGTTGGCTCAGTTGTTGGTTGCTTTGTGTGAGCAATCTGTTGGATTCCTCCAGTTGCTTACATTTCTCCATAACCAACTGGTAGCTTTTAGCTTGTGACGATAGTTCACCCCCCAAGTTGGTTACTACACCCCTTAAGTCATTGAGCTCCTGTTGCGATGGCGTAGAACCGGAACTTGCTGACAGACATTTAAGTAAATTACTATGTTGGCGTTGCCACTAAGTCATATCAATGTATAACCATGGATGTTGGAACTTTAATATGAATACAATATCGGATCTTTGAGTGGGACTGAAGTAACCGGATTCCCTCATGTTGACAGCCTCGTCACCAATGCCGTAAATACGACCCTTCTTGTTCTTAAACGTCTTCATCCACAACTCATTTGGGTTGGGAAGTGGCAGGTTTGGATCTTGAGAAGAGCCATCCCCGGTCCCTTGGGAGTTGATAACATTTTGAAAATCACGTTCAAAGGTTTCCTACAACATCGCAACATGCGCACGAAGTCATGCATAGTACAATAACTTAAAATAAAGTATACAAGTTCATGATTTGACTACCAATGAAAATTGAGAATAGCTAATTGCTTACATATGTTTGTTGTGATTTCTTGTCAACCCAAGGGCCATCATCTTTCCCCTGGAGTTTGTGAGTTCGACTGAATAATTCAACAATTGTGGGCTCCGTCCCAAGTTGTTCCCTCTATGTACGTGCCAGAAAGAACAATGTCAAGCAAAACACAAAATACAGTATTGAACTTAAACGAGTGCCTAGCAAACATTAATTCATTTACCAAACGTCGCCTATGCTCATGCATAGGGAGCGAGCCACAGGTGTGGAGAGATGGGCCACCACTTTCTGGAGTTCCCAGTCGGTTTTTCTGCGCTGTCTCACGCAATTTCTTGTAATGTTCATTCGCCCAGTGCTGCTGGAGTCCCTCCCATTGAGCATCACCGAGCCAGACAGGCTTCTTGTTATGCTTCCTTGCTTTGCCAAAAAAGTCTCTCAACCGTGCATTGCCTCGATTTTCAAAATTTCTTCTTATACGGTCCTCATGGACCGGATCCCAAGTAAACCACTTCTGCAATAACGAAAACGAATAGCACATCAAATTAGTCAATACTAATTAATCACATATTTCATAAACTGTTAATATGAAGTCACTGTAGTTACCTTGAACTCTCCGAACCACAAATCTCGTACTGGTTTGGGCACTTTGCTTCACGTAGGCCAAGCTCCGTTAAACTTGCTTTGAAATATGAGCGAAATCCTACTAACAGCACCCTCATTGGGGAGAAACCTAATTGGACATTACACATAAAATTCATTACTTGTTATGCAAAATTCATGTAGTACTTCATAACGTAGAACAAATCAAGACTTACCCGTTACCATCTGGCTCAATCCAAGTCTTTGCTCGAGTACTCCCATGACTGGATTGTGCTTCACTTTCACCACTTCCGATGTTCTCTTGGGACTGGTTTGTGTTAGGGTGAGTGGGTTGTGGAGTGGGTTGAGGAGTGGGGTGCATAGTGTGAACAACATGGGGGTTCGGAGGAAGGTTGTACGCAAATTAACCGTACACGGTGCTTTGGTTGGGAATGTATGAGGTTTGATGATGGAAAGCCCCAAATGGGGGAGGCAGGGGTCCTGAAATACCTGGTATGTAAGCAGCCATTGTCGCTCCTGGCTGAACTGGTGTATGAGGTACCTGGGGGGAAGATGGATCAATATCCATTGCGGTCGGATCAACGGCAGAGGGCGTCGTCCCTACCTCGAGGGGAGGACTTTGCTCGACGAGAACTTGAATCCATACCTGAAATAGGTGAGAACAACGCCAAATACAACTATATAATGATTGCACATGTAAACTGTTTTCCTCACACATCATAATAGGTACGTAGGTGACACATATTTTGCAAAGCTCATTCATACAATATAAGTAAAGTCACAAACAATTGTTTCACACGCAAATTACTCATACACATAAGAATTCGTAACCACTCAATCATCAGCATCCTCATCGTCATCATCATCAGACAAATACAAATTTTCTTCAGCTTCATCTATTTTATTACCGTCATCCCACTCCCCCTCTTCATCATCCTCACCATTCTCTACCTCATCTATCTCGTCATTACCCTGAATGAATGAAAACCCTATTTTATCATTAACCTCTTCCGGTGGTGCACTTTCATCCACTAATGACGCAGGGATGGCGTCATTCGCAGGTTCGACGATAGTCGCCATCTCCGTTTGTTGGTACGCAGTAGGTACGGTGTACTACTGATCCACTCTCGCCCTTGGTTTGGTTGGTACGACAACAAGTCAATTGGCCCTATCCCTCGACCGATCTGCATGTGGCATGAAGTATACTTGTGATGCGGTATTTGGGAAGATAAATGGGTCGTACTTTCGGTACCTTCTTGTACGGTGGACCTCGATAAGGTTGCTTAGTTTATGAGATCGTGTCCCACGATTCAATGTGGGGTCGAACCACTGACAACTGAAGAGCACACATCGTTTAAGTGGTTCGCCTACGTACTCAATTTGGACAATGTCCTCTAGTACACCATAATAATCATTCTCAATATCGCCTTCCCCAGTGCCATAAACACCAACACCACAGTTATATGTTCTCTTCCCGACGCTTCGAGCTTCTGTGTGGAATTTGAATCAATTTACTCTATATGTCGTCCACGTCAACACACACCGTTTTGGCTTTACGGCCAATTGGCTCAGGTAGCAATGTTTGTCGATCTCGAACAATTGAATGTAATGCACCTAAGGTGACATAACATGTGGTTTTAATTAATACAATGCACCTAATTAATTGTTATGTTGAAATTATGAATAAATGAGTTTGAAAACTTACATTCTCGCTAAACCAATCTGCGAAATGAGTTTCGATGATGGTGTCTACATCTGCATCGCTGACATTGGGACGTGCGGCTCTCACTTGCTTCGTGAAAATTCTATTACATTTTACGAAGCCTATTAACATACTTGCGCTATGAATGATAAACTGAATTGGAAGTGAAAATACCACTCACCCTATGTAAGGTTTAACTTCGTCACAATGTAACAGTACGTGAAGGTGGGCAGCAACATATTGGGCATCCGTGAGATACCTTGATCTTTCTCTGCCAATAGCGGTCCCTTGCGGTGCAAACACGGAAAAAGTTGGAAAATGATTAATATGTTCATCGTCGTCCTCATTTCTCCTGCACCTACTGCGCATGGAGTGCACATTACAGCCGAAGTAATAGGACGCGAAGAATGTCCTCTCTGCCTCTAGGTATGCTTCTATGATTGAACCTTCAGGACACGCTTGCTGCTTTATCTTTCTCTTCAATCGGCCAAAGAACCTACGCAGTTCACAATTGGAATGGATTTTAGGTGATTCCACATATACGAATTCATAGAAGCTTTCATCAGTTACAGTATAATTTACCTCTCAAATGGATACATCCATCGGTATTGTATTGGACCACCTAGTTGAGCATCTTCTGCCAAATGCACTAGCAGGTGCTCCATGACATTGAAAAAGCCAAGAGGGAAAATGGTCTCCAACTTACACAAAGTGATTCTGATGTTGCGATGCAGCTCCTCAAGCATATCCTCCCGCAATGTTGTTGAGCATAATTTTTTGAAGAACTGGCTTATCTCAATAAGAGGTTTCAACACATCATCTGGGAGCGCACCAAGTGCAATTGGTAAAAGAGTCTCCATGAAGACATGACAATCATGACTTTTCATGTTGTTGAACTTAGCCTCATTAGGGTCCACGATATTTCTCAAATTAGAGCAATATCCATCTGGCATTTGAAGCTCCTTCACCCATTCACACAACTCTCTTCTTTTATCCACAGGAAGTACGAACTTCGCTTTTGGTTTCACCAGCCTACCACTTGAGCCTAAATGTAAATGTAATTCTGGCCTATCACATATTTCGGCAACATCCATTCTTGATTTGGCATTGTCCTTTGTTTTCCCATTAACATCCATAACAGTGTTGATAATGTTCTCGAAGAAGTTCTTCTTAATGTGCATCACATCCAAATTATGGCGGAGCAGTTGGTGCTGCCAATAAGGCAACTCCCATAATATGCTCTTCTTCGTCCAGTTGTGCTCATTCTCCTTAAATCCTGGTGCGACGAAGTCACCATCTGTGGTTACCATTGGGTAATCTTCCACCTCGACATAAAGTTCTTCCCCGAACAATCGGCGAAGAGGACCCCTTGTAACAGTTCTCCCTTTCCTAAATGCGGTTCTATTTCTTCTAAATGCATGATTCCTTGGCAAAATACATCGATGACAGCCAAACCATGAGAATTTACCTCCATTTCGCAATCTCAATGCCTTCTGCTGTTTCATACATACGGGGCATGCCAATTGGCCATTAGCACTCCACCCAGATAACATTCCGTATGCGGAAAAATCATTAATCGTCCACATAAGTGCAGCCTTCATCTGAAATGTACGCCCCGTAGAAATATCATAAGTCTCAACTCCAATATCCCACAACTCTTTCAACTCATCGACAAGAGGTTGTAAATATACAGCTATGTTGTTCTTGGGATTTTTGGGCCTTGGGATTACACAAGTCAAGAACATAAACGGTGTGGTCATACACATTTCAGGGGGAAGGTTATAAGGTGTAATGACCACCGACCAAATAGAGTATGATCTTGAAGACAATGTGTAAGGATTAAATCCATCAGCACATAAGCCAAGCCTCACATTCCGAGGCTCTGCAGCAAATTCAGGGTATTTGGAGTCGAAATGTTTCCATGCTGCCCCATCTGATGGATGACATAAAACACCGTCCTCACGTCGATGTTCATAATGCCATCTCATGCGTTGTGCACTACTTCTTGATGCGTACAGCCTCTGCATTTGAGGTTTTAATGGCAAGTAATGCATCCTTGAGTATGGCAATGGATTCTGATTCCTTTGTTGTGACCTTTGCCTCTTCCATCTTGAATGCCCACAAAACTTGCACGCATCCAAGTTCTCGTCCTCCTTATAAAATAGCATGCAACCTTTCCGACGACAATCAATTTGGACCACATCGTTCCCGAGATCTTTAACAACCTTCTTCGTTTGCCCATAGTTGTTAGGCATGCGGTTGTTAGGGGGGCACATCTCTTTCATTAATTGAACAAATTCATTGAAACAGTTTTGAGGCATACTATAATCAGATTTAATACTCAACAATCTCACCGCCGCAGATAACTCACTATGGGTGGAGCAACCATCATATAGGGGTTGTTGAGCAGCTTGAACCATATTATAAAATGGTTCTCAGCAAGTGCTTGACCCCTCTTCCCTTACATTTTGATTTGCAATTATAGCATCATCAATCATGTCCTCCATCCGATCTATGTACGATTCAGAATAGTCATTATTAACATGACTTGAACCTCCAACTTCAGGAATCTCACTATTTTGATACCCAGAACCATATTCCTGAGGTTCTATTTTCCCATGACTTATCCAAAACCAATACCCTTGCACAAAACCCTTATACATAAGGTGCATCTTGACCTCATCAGATGTCAAGTACACCCTATTTCGGCATTTCGCACAAGGACATCTATACTTCCCCCCATTCAGAAACTCTGTCTGTGTACGTGCAAATTGATCGAATTCGTTTACTCCATCTAGAAATTCTTGCGTATAACCACTACGATGTGGAGGACCATTCATATTCTGCTCAAATAACAATAACCACATAAGGTATGTGATAAGAATTAATTTTAATCAAAATTATAATAAGTACATAAATTACGCAATCATATATTATGGACGCTTACTTTAACATTTTCACATGCACCCCAAAAAAAACTTACAACTAGGTCATAAATTTTACTTGCATTATCACCAACATCACAAAACTAATAATTCATACATAGTTGACCACTTTATTCCACCAACATATCAAATTTAAACTTAAAATTATCAAATCTAAGTATACATTGCATTGGGCGAAAACTTTAAACAAATATGAGCTACAACTTCATACAAACATCACATTTGAACAAAATAATAAACTAAAGCATCTCAATCCACCAACACATCAACTTTCAAGTTCACATCACCAAACCTAAACCCTAAATTGCATTGAGCATAATCTCCAACCAAATTTCGACAACATTATCAATTACAACATTTCATTCCACCAACATATGAAATTTCAACTTCAAACTACCAAACCTCAACCCTAAATCGCATTTACCAAATTCTTGTAACGAATTAGAGCAATAACGTCACACACATTGCACATTTCAACATATTATCAATGAAACCATTTCATTCCACCAATACATCAAACTTTAACTTCAAACTACCAGACCTAAACCCTAAATCGCATTTACCCCAATTTTGAACCAAATTAAACCAATAACCTCACACAAACACTACATTTCATCATAAATATGAACTAACTATGAAATTCTAACAATGTCATACAAAAATTTGTAGAAATTTCAAGTTGTTTGGTTGATAAAAATACCTCAAATAATTTCGAACAACCGGCGGTGGGGGCGGCAGACGGCGGCCGGCTGAGGGGGAAGGTCACCGGCGGCGGACGTCCGGCGGCGGTGGGTGGGCACGGCGGGGAGGTGGCCGGTGGTTGGGCTGGTGTGCGGTGGAAGCTAGATGCGTGCGTTGACTCTCTCTCTCTCCTCGGCGACTCGCGTTTCAGCAGAATGAAACCAGAGAAATCTGGCTTCATTTTAAAGGGGTGGTGACGGAATGGCGACGGAAATTCCGTCGCCACCCCCTGTTTTTTTTTTTAAAAAAAAATTATTTTTTTTTGCGACAGAAATTCCGTCGCCTTATTTTTTAAAAGAAAAATAAATTTAATGGCGACGGAATTTCCGTCGCCATATGTCAAATCTGGCAACGGAACATTTTATCCGTCGTCATATCTGTCGTATAATCTGACTACTTTCTGAAACTATTTTTCCGTCGCCAAATCTGTCACTATTTTTTTCCGTCGCTGAATTCCGTCGTTATGATGAACTTTTTTAGTAGTGATAGTCGTGGTAGAGATTTATAACTAAGGAAGCAAGACCTGGGCAAGCCCATAAATAGACTATATGGACATGTGGCAAGCTTGCATCATGGGGTGACGTGAGGATGCTAGTAATGGGGATGAAGGAGATGATTGTGGATCAGGAAAGAGTTAGGAAGAGAAGGGGTAGGCCATGTCCTCTGCACAAGATTCAAAAATAAACTTTTTTTTTCCTTGTTTTGGTAATAACATGGATAATCATAAAGAAAATAAGAATTCAAGATTAAATTTGGAATTTTCAAATTAGTTAGAAATTTATGATAAGTATGAATATTAGGAAAATGCAGTAATAAATATTTAGAGACGAAAGCAAACAATTTTCTAAATTATGGGGCATTTTATGTGTACTTAAATGAGAGATAATAGTGTTAATAGAAATAAGGGCTTGAAAATGACCTTTTGAAGTATTACAGATTAGCTAGGAAAATTCATTAAGAGTTTATGTTACGTATAAGAAAGGATCGGTAAAATTATTAAAAAGTGTATTATCTAATTAAGGGTTATTTTACACAAAATCAAAATGAAGGCAACGATATTAAAAAGGGGTAATAGGGAAAGGTACTACTATAAGCATCCTATAAAATCTTAGAAGAAGAATAATGATAGCAAGAAAATAAACATTTCGTTGGAAAAATAGGGAGATCAAATTAAGAAATGTTAAAGTGCTTTATAAAATTTGAAGTAACTAATATCCTAAATTTTGTTTGTGTTAAATGAAAGAAAAAGAAATAGTTAATTACAACATAAGCATTTTAGAGATAAAGATAGTACAAAATTATTAGTCCAAAAGTTTCAATGTAAAATAGATGTGAAAATAATCGTCTAATAAAGCGTTAAAGCAAATATAATTACACAAGAAAATAAACATTGAATTAACCAAATATCATAAGATTATATATGCTAATATAGAATAATAATGCAAGTTTTAAAGTTTGAAACGTATGGGCTATTACACACAAACCAAGGTCTATGTTTCCAGTGGAATACTTAAATATTCTTTTCACCACCTTGGAGTTGAGATTTCTTGGGGATGATTGGAATCTTGAACATAAGCAAATATTGAACATATTGTCAAGCTTGCTTGTAGATAAGTATAAGATTGATTCAGTCACACCTTTGTATAACTTATTCAAGGATTGGTTTATTACTTGTATCCATGTCCAGTTTATAGTTTGATGTCAGAGCTTTGTTTTGTCTTGAACTATCAAGGCTACAGTTCTTTAGTAGTTCCTTAACATACTTCTCTTGCTTAATGAAGATGTCGTCTTAAAATTGCATGATTTATAATCCAAAGAAAAAAATTCAATTCCCTCATCGTAGTCATTGAATGGTTTTTTTGGGAAATAGGGTGGAAAATTTGCGTGCATTAGGATAGTGTTGAAATCAAGTCAATTGGTAGCTCATCTAGCACATTTCTAACCTAATCAAGGCATTCAATGAAACTAAATATGATTAACTGAAATAATTACTTGTTATACCTAATCTAAACATGATTAATTTAATTAATCAAAAACAAAGCACAATTAACAAGCTCAACACAGAAAATCATTATAACAAACAATAAAATAATGGAGCACCTAATTTAACTATGAAAGCATTACATCTACTAACTAAAAGAAAAGAGATAAGACGGAATATCTCAAAAGCTCAAAAATCTAAGAATGGAGGTTGGCCTCCATATTCAGAATAAGGGGATGGTGTTCGTGGCTTGATTTCTACTTATTCTCACTAATCTAACTAGTTAATTCTAATATAACCTACAATTAAATCAAACACTTGAACTTTGTAAGTGGGTTTTCAAACCCCAAAATGGTACACTGAAAGAGGTAGAAATTTTCATATTTGAAAGAAGAAATTAAGAGATTGATAGTAGAAATAAAAGGGGAGCAAGACCAACAATGAAAAGCATTAACTTTACACATTAAACAAGCAAGAGGACGTTGATCTAAGCACCAAAAATCAACCCAAAAGCAAAGCGAGCATGTAAATTGCACGTAAAGGAAAGTAGATAAGAGAAAGAGGGAGAAATTTGTAAGAAGTTAAACCTTGACTAACATTGAATATGGCTACAACAAATAAATCTCCATTAATATTCTCCTAAGAACCCTAAAAACTAAGCTAAAACCTAAGAATCCTAGTTAATCTTTTACAAAAATAGGGGAAGACGGTTTATATAAGACTTGACTTAGCAAACTTTGGCACAAGCCTACCATGTGTCAGGGGCTGACCGTGCCAACTCTTTGGAAATCAACAATAAGAACAAAGCAGGAGCAATGGCACAGGCAGCTCATGCCAACTCTCTGTCTTCTTTTTCTTTCTTGTTTCTTTAGTAGCTTTTAAGGCTTGTTAACCTGGTCTTTCTTCATGGCTATGTTGGGTTGTCCTTTAGGGGTTGACTTGGGTTAACATACCTAACTTTTAGCATGTTTTGCGCCCATTATCCACCATTTTGGCAAATCTCTTTATTACCTATAAAACTAAGAAAACACTAAGAAACAACCTAATTTAACAATTATTGTAATCTGAATCTAGGTATAATAAGGTATAAATTCATGCATATTACCTCTAAATAATACAGAAGGATATTATAAGTTGAATCTAGGTATAGTAAGGTATAAATTCATGCATATTACATCTGAACTATACAATCAATACTTATCTCAAATTCCACATTATTTATAATCTTTAAAAATTCTTTACATAAGGATTCATTAGTAACACTAAATAATATATCATCAAAATATATTTGGATAAGTAAAAAATGATTCTCCTGGGTTTCAATCGACAAAGTCTAGTTAATCTATCCTTTTTTAAAATCATTTTCAAGTATGAACTTGCTAAGCCTCTTATATCATACTCCAGGAGCTTGTTTCAATCCATATAAGGCTATAAGAAACTTTAAAAGACGGTCAAGCTATTCTGGATTTTCAAAACTAGGGTTTGCTGTAGATAGAAACTTGTTCTTGCAAATTATCATTCAAAAATATGCATTTCACATCCATGTGATATAATTGGGTGCCCATGAAAGATACAAATGAAAGCAATATTCTAATGGCTTCAAGTCTAGCAACTGAGGCAAAGGTGTTATCATAGTTAATCCTTTCTCCTTGATTATAACCCTCAGCCACAAGTCTAGCCCTGTTCCTAAAGATAGTCCTAAACTCATGCAGCATGTTCCTAAACAGCCAATTGGTTCCAATGACACGATGGTTCTTAGGTTGTGTAGTCAAGGACCAAACTTGGTCTCTATCAAACCCATTGACTTCTTCTTACATAGGTGGAGTCTAATTAGCATCCAGAAGAGCTTCAAGAGGGCTTATAAGTTCTATAACATGAACAAATGCAAAGAATGCACATAGGTTTCTAAGGGGGGAAAAACCAAGTTCTTACACTTGAATTGATATGTGAAATGATACTGTTCATAGGAAGAAGTGCAAAGAACATGTAACCTTTCCTTAGTTCTCTAATATTTGGATCAATGCTAGCATCTTGAATTGCATCTTGCCTTAGTTCAGAATTTTCAGTTATCTTAACTTCAGGGCCCAGGCTGTAACTTTACATTGATTCAAGATGCGCTGAGGTAAACTCTAAGTGGTGACTTTGTTGGTTTTAGTGACTTCTTCTTCATCATCTGTATGTCTACTCAAACTTTAGATCTTTAAAGAATGTTAAGTTCAGAGTTCCAATATTGTTTTCATCAAATACCACATGAATGCTTTCTTCAACCACCTTGATTCTTTTGTTGTATACCCTAAATGCTTTGCTTTGTTGAAAGCATCCAAAAAAAATCCCTCCATTACTTATTGCATCAAAATCCCAAAGGTTCTATTCTTTATTTCAACCACCTGGTTTTATTATGGAGTCCACGTGCTAAGAAGTTGTTGGATATCCTAAGGTAATCATTGAACAATAATCTCTCAGTAGAACTTAGTCCCATGATCACTTCTTATAGCTACGATTGGTAGTCCTTAAGTGTCTACAATCTCTATAAATACTCTAAAAGTCTCTATGTTATCTTTCTAAAAGAATACCTAGGTAAATTCATAATAATCATCAACTATAACATAAACATATTTGTTACCAGCAAGACTTCTCAATCTAATATAACTATCTAAATCCATATGAAGCAATTCAAGGGCTTAGCACACGCACTACAGTCTTATTTATTATCATACTTATGCTTGGGAAGATCTCTTACTAGATCCATGCTTAGATTATTTTTCAAGAATATGCATGCTAGCATGACCTAATCTTCTATGCCATAGCCATACATCATCATTAACAACTTGAAAACATGCAAGATGCTTGGAATGAAAATGATTAGTTAAAGGCATAAACATTTCGAACTCTAGATCCAGACAAACAACTTGTCTCAATTTCAAGGTTAGAGACATCATATTGAGCAATGTTAAAAGTCACTTGTTTCCTTTTGTTACACAATTAAGAAATGCTTAGCAAATTAAATTTAAGACTATCAACCACTACAAAAAAAGGTCATTTTACCACTCTTATTGAACCACATTTGGCTAAGTGTACAAAAAAAAACAAGCGAAAATGAGCGCTCAGAATTATCGCCACACATAATAAGTGAAGAAAAATATAACCACTCTTATAAGAGTGGTAGTAACTAATTAAGGTATATCTACGCATATTAAGCGTGGAGACTTGTATCTCATGAATACGGCTCATCTGGCACGGTTATTAAGTGTGGTAGGCATTTTTTTTGGAAGCGCCAATTTTTCATTGTTATTCTACCTTCACCGCCAATTAGCTAGTGAAACCATTAATTGAATTTTTAAAAAAAATAGATTCCAAGGCTTTGCTATTCACGCTGCTGCTGGTCTTTCATCTAGACCTGGCAAAATTGACCCGAGACCCGAAACCCGAACCGAATGATCCGGACCCATACCCGACCCGACACCCGAAATATGCTCACCCGAAAGTGGACCCGAAACCCGAATTGACCCGACCCCAACCATACCCGACCCGAAATTTTCAACAAAGTTGCTTGTTTTCGCGTGACGAGCGTATTTCACCAAAAATTGGTTGACCCAAAATCGACCCGACCCGACCCAAACCGAAATGACCCAAAGTGTCACTTAACCCGAACTTGACCCAACCCGTACCCGAACCGAATGACCCATTTGCCAGGTATACTTTCATCTTCACACACCCGCTATACTACCCACGACCCAGTACCCACAAAACTCATCAACATCCCAGTGTTATGAGGTGATGAGGGCTGCAGTCGGCAATGTGGTGTTGACGGTCGGGCTGCTCGGCCATAATAGCTGAAGTCGACGGCGCAGCGTGCTCGTTCCCCTTCACTTGGCCTCTCTGTTTGGTCTGCTTATCTCCCCTCTCTTTGCTTCTGTGCTGCTCGAGTAGTCAGGGTTTGGCTTGGTTGCTGCAATTGATCCAAGGGAAATCAAGTTCGCTGGTTTTGGCTTGTTCATTGAGGTAATTATCTTCTTCCTCTCACTCACTCTCTAAATTTAGGGTTTTAACTTTGAAATTTAGGAGGAGGAATTGTCCAATTTATTCTATGTAATTGCTGAAATAATCAAAATTTTGGATGCAATGTTTATGATGCAATTGAGTTAAGATGTTTCATTTCTTTGTTTGAAAAAAGTGTCTGAATTGGAAACTGGAGTGATCACTTGGGTGCTAGTGGTATGGGTTTGATTGCAAAATAGAGCAGGGTATGTGTTTGATTGCAAGATTGCTGGACGGTATGTGTTTGTCTGCTGGTTAGCTGCATACCTGAATGATCAGAATCATAAACCGATAGAGCTAGGTTCTCCAGAAGTCTGGTCAGCTTGATCGTTTGCATCTATTTAACAAGAAACAAAATCAAATTTGACAGAATCCCACATAAGCCTACTCTGAATCAAACCGAGATTCAGTTAAAGAAAGCAAAAAATGATCAAAAAATGAAAAAAATTCCAGAGATAAAAGAAAAGTGAATTGGGTTTTGGTAACACACTTACCGCCTAGATGGAATGGGGTTTTGGTCTGCTGGAGAACAGGGGTGAGGAGACTGGTTGTACTAGATGGAATCAGAGGTTTCTGGTGGCTAACTGCACACACATACCGCCTAAACAATCTCCTTTCAGCCTCTTTCGTGGTATGCATCAAATGAAAGACAATACTAAAGGGTTAGAGGGTCAAAGATAATAGCTATGTGATGAGACTATGGTCACTCTTATTGATTTCTCTTTCGTATTGTTGATAGAGAACCAGTAAGGTCACTATACAATCCTGCAATCATCAGGTGAGGAATAATGATATGATCTCATCCATAGTTATTATGATATTGTTTTCGGCCTTGTAGGAAATTATGGTTTAGTACAGGTTCACTAGAGTAATGCAGTACTAGATTTAACTAATCTTAGGTTTGAATATGCAGTATTGATTCAAGAAGTATAATCCAGGAACCTCTTATTATAATCAGGTCATTGAAAATAAAAGGAAAACAAATGTTCCCTCATCTTCATTGGCTAGCAAGTTAAATCAAAATCAATTCTCTGACTTTTGATTCTGCCTAATTTCTAAATTACTTACGGCTTCCTCTGTTATAAGCATGGATTTGGGGTGAATTAGCATCCACTGTTAAGGGGAATGGGATGCTTAGATTTTATAGGTTGCTGGTTTTGGCTGAAAAAGTGTGTCCTCTTTTAGATGTCTAGGACATGAGGTACACTATTTGTGATAAAACTTGAGTAGCTAGGATACTGAAAGCTTAACCTTTGCATAGGTTGAAGTAGCGACTTGGTCATGATTCCTCTGCTTCTATGTTCGAAATCACTCGTTTTCAAGCTGCTATATTTTGTAACAATGGAAACTTGCCTCTGTCTCTAGGTTAAAATATATACATAACTTTATTGGCTTACTTAATTGGTGTGATATTTTCATTTGATATGCAAAATATTACCATCAGTTTAGATTGGCTTAATTTTAATTTTATGGTAAGTTACGAAATTAATAACCCCTTCTCGCATGGGTGGTATACTTTTTAAAAGAGTGTATGACTATGCTTATTCAATGAGAGTGAGGCTTGATTGTATTAATCAGTGTTGTAAGCATCAATAGCTTGGCAATTAGCTACTCTTTTTTAAGGGGGGGGGGGGGGCGTTGAGGCTGTTATGGTTCTACATTCACAATTATTTGCAAATCTTCTTTACATTTAAAATGCTTTGGAGCCAAAACTTGCCTTTGTGCAAGCACAACTCTAAATTCTGTAGAAATGTATCAAACTTGCCATTAGCCTTAGTAGACTTGCCATTTAACTTCTCAGACTTTTGTATTTGTTGAAGGTATTAGTTGACTTTATTTTTTGATGTTTGATTATATTAGATTCAGAGAGTTTGATTCTTATGTTTTTGTGATGAACTTGTCATTTTTCAAATTTTACAATTAATCATTAGTTGTTTGATGCACCTTTTTTTTTAATGGTCGGGAGTGCAAATTGCTAGTCTTCTAGTTTTTTAGTTTGCCTTGGTTTTTAGGGAATTTTACTATTTTTTCAACAAATTGCTAAGCTTTATTGTATCTTTGGCTTAGGTGCTAAGGTGGTAGCATCGGTAAGGTGAACTGTTGGCAATTTTAGGATAGTGTTTAGTGAGACTTTTACAGCAGTCGACTCCTTTTATTGCTTGAAGGTATTTTTCTCTTTTTCTCTCTCCCTCGCTTCTTCAATCCATGCTAAACTAAAGGTCATGGTAGGAGTTTGTTTCCTCCTCATTTTTCCTTCAATACTAACTTACATCATGGACATGTTCATTTAGTTTGGCTTTATGCTCACTTATCCATATTAGGAAACTGATCCACTTTTTGCAAAATATTCTTTGGTCATTACAACATGCATTGGTTTAGCTTGTTGCTTAGTTGGGTTTTTAAATATTAACATGGTAATAGAAATGGAAAAAGTACACAAAGAAAACTATATGGAAGTTATTGGTATGTCAGGTTACGGCTACAACCAAAATTGGTTTAGCTTGTTAGCAGTTCATTTTGGTGCAGTAATTGTAAAATGATGCCCTCTGAAACCTTTGAGATGATTTTGATGATTTGTCCATGGTCATCAATGATCAAGTACTTGATGGTAAGTGGACCAAAGTTCAGAAAAATGTTTTGTATACAGCATATGCTTGCGAGTTAGTATGCTATCTGGACAGAGAGAGACCATAGAATTGACTTTGCTACTTGATGATTTAGAGAGAGATACAACAAAATGTAGAGATCACAATAGTTATGTTGGTAAAAGTAACTTTTTTTTTTAGTGCTTAATTCATATGCTACCACTTTGACTCCACTTGAATATGTTTGATAGATGGACAAGGGAATATAAGCAAGCTTAGAGGGCGAATCACTATAAAAGTGGTGCTTGGCTTGGATGTTTCAAGTAGAGTTCTAGTGACTTTGAACAAGTTTTTGCAACCGGTAAAAAAGGCAGGAAGCGTGTTCAACCGATTCCTCACTGATGTGGCAGAACGCCCTCGTTTATGTCGTTTAAACAATAAGGAGTGGCATTTAGTGCCTTCACTCTTTAAGGATCGAATTGTGAATTATATTAGGGTGACTTTCTTTTGTTTTTCCTTCTAATTATTTCATTTTTGGTATAAGCGCCATGCCAAACTTAACATATAGACTTAATTGGTTTGTCACATTGATTACTTGTAGAAGAAGTTCGTGATACCATCCACTCAGCTAGTTGATGAAAAAGTTTTGAGCTCTGTTGGGGATAGGTTAAGAGGCTGCAAATGTTCTTTGAGAATGAAATACATTAAAGAATGTACAACCAAGGATGAGTTGTATGCTTTACCAGCAGCTGAATAAGGAAATAGTGAAGGTCTGAAGCGTCCTTATGGAGTAGGTGATACCATGTGGTTCGAGTTTATAGACTTATGCTTTTCAGAGAAGTTTCAGATTAGCTATCAGTCACTAACATTCTATGTGCATGTTAATAACTTCAGTTTGGAATTTAAATGACAACATTTTTGGTTTTGATATTTAGAAATACTTTGAGATTGGGAAGAGAGCGAGGGGAAAGTAGTTGCATCCTCACACAAATGGCTCACAAAGTTTTGCAATTTTGCGTGACAAGTTTGTAAGTTGGTTAAGTACTGTTTTATGCTTACGCTACCATTATTAATAGGAATGCTATAAACATTGTTTACTATCATTTAAATTCATGTATTTATGCTCCGGTTTTAGGAGAGGAAACATAATTGAGAGCCTGGTCCAATTGAGTGGTTCGTAGAGACTCGTCAGACTAAGAAAGATAAGACCTTTCATGATCCCCCCAGCCAACAATTTGTGGTAATTTGATACATTTAAATTTATATTATCATTTATATACATTGAAGTTTTGATGGATATATGAAGTTACATTTTCATTGTGACCTAGGATTCAGTAAAGAGTATTATTAAGGGAAACATAGGTTCTGCTAAAGTTCTCTTCTTAGAGTCAACCATGCAAGCAGAGAACATTGCCTGTCAAAAACTAACGGGTGATGAATGTAATGGAAAAGTTAGGGGATTGGGTCATGGAGTATCTGCAAGAGATGTACGTAATCTATGTTACCAAGTTGAATCACCTATTGTGTTGAAACTTCTAAAAAAAGTGCACACCTTGGAGAACCAACTAGATGTTCTGAATGCTAAAGTCGGTGCACATGCTTCAGTCACTCCGCATGGTTTAGTAAGTAAATATGTAAGTTTTCTGCTGTTGACATATACTATGTGTTGATGCCTTATTGCATTTGCCTTTATCCTGGAATTTTTGGAATCATAGTTTATTCTAGTTGGCTTTTCAAGTTCTCCATGAATGTGTTCTTCATTGTGAAAGTGTGGAGGACCTTTGAGGTCTGGGCTCAGTGTTGATGACCGAGCTTATATATTTGGTGTTGTCACTGTATCCATTAGCTGTGAGCTCAATATGACTGTATGTCAAGTAATTTGTGAAGCAGCATACTGATTTGCTGCATTTATGTAATTAATGTCATCCAGTTTAGTTGTGTAATTTTAGGCTGTGTCTGCTTGGTTATGTGACTGCTTATGCACATTGATATAAGGTAGCTAGCATGCTACATACAACACCCCCCCCCCCTCCCCAAAGGGGGAAAAACATAGGATTCTTGCACATTGGTTTGGTTTGGTTTTCATCTCAATCCTAGGAAAGGATTCTTGCACATTGATATAAGGTAGCTAGCATGTTGCATACATCCCAGCTTCCCTAGGAAAATCAACTGCCCAGCCTCGTTCTAGTTCCTAACCCAAAAGGTTGAGTTGAGTTCCTGATATGTGCTAGCAACCTTTTTTAGAAATTTTTTAAGTTGTGATGCAAATTTCTTGAACTTTAACCATGGGTATTTATACAGAGTACAGGCTCGCAAGAAGTTTCAAGGCATGACACACCTTGTGATCATTACAGCAACCAGGATTCACCTGTAGGCAATGGATCTCATAAAGGTTCAAGGCATGAGACACCCCATGATCAATATAGAAGCAATGATTCACCCAAATCTAGGGATGCCATCTTGATCTCTAATGCGCTCGGTAGTGAAAGATTAGATTTTTGTAAGTTACAGTTCATTTCAGTACTTGATTAAATTTCTATCCATGTGCTTTTAGAGAATCAAACTCAAAGAGGTGCTAGGTCATCAAAGCAAATCGACTCTGTGCACGATGGTCAGCAAAAACAATCAGGAAAGACAACGGTAAGTAAAGATGATATATCATTAAATTTCTATTTATTGAAGTAAAAATCAAATGTATTGGTTAATTTGGATATTTTCTCTTATTTTTGACACATTCTTAGTCATTGTCCAAGCCATCGAATGTTAACAACATATTTGGATCTTTTACGCATGGTCGCGAGAGTCGTAATCCTTTACTACCTAGTTCCACGCTTTTTAATGATGGTGCTGTCAGACCTAGGGCTCAACCATCAAAACATACTGCTTGTAATCATGATGGTGGTCGATCTTATGTGGAACTTACAAGAAAAGGGGGTCCTACCCTAGGAGGCAATTCAATAGAGGGTAGCTCACCATCAAGGCATAGTCAAGTAGAAAATCAAAAGGAAAATCTGAAGGTATATATACCAATCGAACATTCTATTTTCTTTTTCCTAAACTATATGTTGAGTTGATTATGCAACTATTTATTTTATGTTTGTTATTAGAGAAATTTTGTGGGAATGAACAAGCTGGCAAAAAACACTCCCATGATATCTTTATATATGCTTCAGAAGGCATCCAATGAGCATGGAACTGCAAAACAACAGGAACAAAATGTTTTGACTACAGTAAGAAGATTGTTTTAAATTATGTAAATATACTTAGTAAAGTATATTGGATTGCGAATCATGTAACATTCATATTGGCATACTCATGCCATGACTTCTCATAGATTGTTTCCTTTTTTTTATTCCAGTTGTCTCATGCTCAAGTAGACATATTAGTCAATACAGTCCTGAAAAATCATACTAAGGAGGTGCACCAATATCGTTCTTTAGAGAAGAAGGAACTTATTGTTTTCTACCTAGTGGGAGTGGTACAAATTGCATTTTGTTTTTCATATTTTAAACATTTGTTATAATCTTTTAAATGCAAACATCTTACTTGTAGGTCATGGGAATTTGCAAATGTAGCGTTGAACCAAATATGTTAGATTCTGTGCTTCGTGAGAAATTGGACGAAATTGCACTTGTAAGTTTATCGTCTCTTCCCTAGCTCAACTGGACTTTGAAAAGTTAGGGTATGGTATAAATTTCATAGTTTCTGAATGCAAGTCAATGTTATTTCAGTTAAGTTTCATGATTTTTTTTCTCTATTCTTTTTTTATTAGGTTAAGGAGTGGTTTTATTTTCAAGATGATTGATTTTTTATTCACTTTTTATAACATGGTACAATATTTTTTTTTAATGGATTGATTTGGTATTTTTAGGTTGCAACCAAGGGTAATGTGCAACGAGAAGGGATAAGAAACGAATGAAATGGAGGCTTTTGAATTGTATGGGTCACACTTTGAAATTCTACACATCCAAAGTGACTTTTTTCCCCTTGTTTCAGATGTTACGTGTAGATATAAGTTGGCAAACTCTCGCTTGTTGGATGTGTATTTACATCACATTTCCGTATCCTATTGTCACTCTTAGGACGCATTGGGAATGTTGCAATTCATTTCCATTGTCCTCGTACAGTACTTGTGAACTCTTGATAATATAACGACAATGGGTTCAATAATGATTATGATGTTATTGAACTTTTTTAAAATTGTGTGTGTGTGTGTGTGAGTTTATATATGTATATATATATGTGTGTGTGTGTGTGTGTGTGCGTGTGTGTGCGTGCGCATACGCAAAAGTTATAAGAATTTTAGGCATTGTCCAAATTAAACTATATACAATTTATAAAAGTTTTCAATACTAAAAATTGAAAAAAAAAAAGGCACAAAAAGTGCCTACAAAAATGTGCGCCAAAATTATTAAAATTGTTGTTCAAAAGTTAGTTAATTATGTGCCAGTCGCCACAATTACAAGTGCAAAGATATCAACCTCTAACGTTCCCATACAAAAATTTTCCCATTCTTGCATGTGCAACCTAGTACCATCGCATAATCCGCAGGGAAAGACATTATTCCCCACGCTCATAAGGGTGGGAGCTTTAGCCGTTGCCACCGATATCAAGTGCGGGGAATATTTCCCCACTCTTTCAATCGGCACGCTTAGCGTAAGTGTGGCGACCACTCGCTGTTGCCCATATATCCGTGGGAAAATGCAATTTTAAGCGTGGAGGTACACAGCTTTTCCTGTAGTGAACTCAATAAACATTCTCGATTAAGCTAGAAGCATCTTTACTAACTTTTCTAACTACGACGATTCTACCATTCTTTTTGTCTCCAAAGACCATCTTACTTTGGTCAGAACGTTCAAGTTCAAAAAAAACACTATTGCCTCGCTAGCCATGTACTTGAGCATCCACTATGGAGGTACTATATGTCAGTGTTGGAGTTGAAGCATATTTGGAAAAATAGACATCAAGCCTTCTTACTTCCCTTGATAGCAAATCTGTGTGCACGATATGTTACTTGGTGCAAAGGCTTTATACCCTTGGATGCCCAAGCTTGAACAATTCTTATACTACCACCAATGTGGTTCTTGTGATGCACAAAGTTTCTCTGCCACCTTTTTTGGTTAGAGTCGCTTTGGTGTCCCTTCCTCATCCTTGAACAATTAGAGTGTATTTAAGAAACCTTTTCAGTGTGCCTTGAACTACTCTGACCTTTATGAGGGGGTGCCTCTTTGGCAAAGAAGTTCTTCATGTTCTTTGGATCATATCCAAGATCATTTCTATTAAATAACACACTATGAAAACTAACTAATCTATCTAAGTTTATCCCTTTGTGAGTTTTGAAAGAGATCTTTGAAACCATCATGCCAAGCATTTAGCCTCTCAATGTCCTTTTATAGCCTCATGAAGCTTGTCAGCTAGCTCATAATTAAGTTTAAAGACATGCTAATTTTCATTTTTCCGCCTTTGTGATTCTTCTTTTAGAGTCTCAGCCTCTTTCTTAGAGTTGTTCCACTTTTCATGAAGTTCATCACGAAGTTTCGAATACTATTTGTTGTCTTCTTCGAGAGGCATACTTTTTTAATAATAGTGAACCTTTTTTCATATTTCAAAAAAATAATTTTTCCATTATGGGACTTGATTTTAGACGGATACTGAACGTTGGCATTCACATAATGCATAACAATTTTAATTAAATTATCTCTGCACATTTCAGAAAAGAGCAATTTTACCTATTGAGTAGAGGTACCTTTGGCTCCCTTGAGCACTAATTCACTGAACCTAGAGAATTCATATCTTTCTGTAGAGTTTTTGGCTACAGGCCATGAAGGGTAGCCTGGCAACATCATACCTTCACTCTCACAATCAGTAGTTTCATTGTCACCCCATAAAGCCACCAAAGCCTTTTTGTCTTATTCCCTTGAACTTCTTTTCAGCTTTGTTTTTCAGGGAAGTGTAGCCTTTGATCATGTGTGGCAACTAGCTACAACTAAAATATGTAATAGATTTAGAATAAAGCTCTGATATGAGGTTTTTATACTTTTATTGCATTTTGTGGATGGTCCTTTATAAAACTTCTTGAAGTTGAAGTTCTTCTTTTTGAGTATTTTGTTGAAGCCTTTAATCGGCATGATAATTTTATCCTCAAATTCTTCAAAATCATAATCATCTCTAGTTTTAAGGTCCTTGACCACAACTTTTAAGGCTACCCTTTGCCTAAGGATTACTTTGTCTCTTCTTCAAGGTGGATTTCATAGGTTAGAAGTTTTCTTACTTGATCCTCCATCGTCAACATCTCCAAATCATTTGCCTCTTCAATTGGGTCCCCATTGCTTTCTTAGGAAGCTCCCTAGCAACTTTGTCACCATTTCTTCATTTGTCTAAGATACTTGAGGTTGTTGATGATGTTAGTGAATCTGATGTACATCTCCTTAAAACTTCCATTGAGAAGTATCTTCAAAAGCTTGTAATGTTGTACATAGAATTTTACTTTGGGCTCCATAACTAGGCTTATGACTTCATAGGTGCTCACTTAAACTTCTTTAAGTATAAAATAAGCAAAAAGTCCACTACACTCTTTAGAATCTAAAACACTATCTAAAGCATTAAGGGCTTTGTAATTTTTACGCGCTTTTTTATGCTTACCAGAGGTGTAATAGTCAAATGGCCTTATCTAGTTCTTTAGTGCCAATCGTATGCATAATGCAGATATAATACCTTGATACAATATTCTACGCTCCTAGTCTTGTTCTTGGAGTCAAATTTGAATTAGTTTCTTTCAATGAAAAAAGTTAGATCGATGGAATAAAGGCGGTCCACAAATACACCTTGATTAATCTCAGCCATTCCTGAGAAAGACGTTGATGTTTTCTGACTTGATGATTAAGTCACTAGAGTTAAGGCTAGCTTTGACACCAATTGTTGGTCCTAAGAATGCTATGCCACCATGGAGGGGGTGAATATGGTGACACAAATAATCATTAGCAAAAAACGTGAACACAAAATATAAATAGTATCGGAAAATAAGAATGTTGAATGATAAAATCAAGGAAGTTGAGCAGATAGATTGAGACAGTTAAGCAGAACATGAATAAAACAGAAAGTAAAGTGCATAGTATTTTCTAATGAGGTTCATCCCGTCCATCTAGGCTATTATCCTAACCAAGGACCCTTTTTTAGTATTCAACCAACTTGAATTAATATGCTATGAAATTACATAACAAAGTGTCCACCAAAGACCTTTACAACAACCAACCTTTTAAGAACCTCTTAAAGTGAATTATCCTAAGTCTCTACTCAGGAAGGATGCCTTACCCAGTCAAGCCTATTATTTACTGGTTGGATTCTCCCAATCCTCTTGTCTTGCAAGAAATTCCAAATGTATGTATAAAGATTGCAATGATTTTAAATTGGTCGCTCAAGAGAGCAACAACACTTAGAATGAGAATTAACTTCATGTGTCACGCACTCTTCTTCTTCAACAGAGGTCCTTTTTTATGAGAAATGATAGTCGGACCGTCGGAGTTAGCTTAAAGAAGTAGCCATGGAATGTCATTGGAATATTCCATTGATGCTTCTCTCTAATGGCTATAGGCCGATTCAAGGGCCTCGACTAACATCCATTTTCTTGATAACTGCTCAGTCTTCTCTTGGCTTGTTTTGACTTGGTGAGTAGCTCTTTTAGCCTCAGTTTAATATGCTAGATGTTGCATTCTTCACTTGAGAGGGAAGATGATCTTCTTTTTAAGCTTTGGCATTGGCACTTTTGAAATGTTAACCTACACCCATCCTTTTCTAAAAGGTGTCTTCGGTCCTTTGTTAATTTGGAATACATTTGAAACTTCTTTTTGTGCAACCAAAGTGTAATCACCTGTTAAGTAGTGAAATCCCATTTAGATTAATCTTGCCCTGATGATTGATCACATGAAGATTAGCAATATAATTTAGTTAATAAAATTTGGAATTAATTAATTAATCTAATTTAGCAAATATAAGACAATGATACCTTTAATAGTAGATAACATAGCCAAATTTTAAAGAAGTGATTGTAACGCCCTGAAAATACTAATGACATAATTTGTAGAAAACTGCAGTGGAAGACTTAATGATAGAAGGCGCTACCGCCGTCCTGATAAAGACAAGGCTCACTGAAACCATTTAATCTTGTAACTCATGTTCACAGTCACAATATCTATTAAACTGAAACACTCCAAGACCAAAATCCATAATAGTTCAACTTTAATACAATTGACTTAATTATACCATGTGCTAACTCACACTCCGCACTATACAAGTATATTGAATATAGACCCAACTTGACCCTGAGGTCGATCCCAATATTCATACTATACTGAATCCACTGTGAGTATCTAATGACTTCCAAAAGGGTTTGCTAAATGAAGAAACATGTGATACTTGTTAAGTCAAAAATCATGCATTGTTTTAATAATTATTTCGATTATATTATATATATATAATTTCGTCTAATTTACTTTATTTTATATATTTTTTCAGGTTAGGTATTAATAAAATAAAAAGGTCGAAGTTCGGATTTTACACGCTGGGCTATCAAGTCAGTCCAAAAAAATGATTTATGAAAAATATCATTTCCATAATGATTTATTGGGGCTTGTGTTACAAGAGTTGAAGACAAGGTAGAAGACTTGGAGGAGAAGGAGTCTAAGAAGAAAAAAAACCCTAATAGCTAAAACCCTATCTCACCCTCCTCTCCTCATCATCATATAATCACCTCCTCATCACCACCATAACAACCCTCACCACGACAGCCTTCTTCAAAGAAAACCACTAACCTCATCTCTACATCACACCCGCCCAAACTCGATCACCGTAAAGGCTTCATCATCATCATCACCACGCTTCATCTCCATGCATTACAATCATCATCCTACCTTCACACCTTCTTCTTCCTCGCCATAAATCACCCATAACCATACTTCATCATCATCATCATCACGCTTCAATCTCCACGGCTGCCTCACGCCTCCACCATCATCAGCCCATAAAAATGCCCAAGCTTCACGCCATCTTCATCCCCTCACCATACTCGCTTCCTTCCTCACCACCACTCCAAGTAGTCTTCTATTATTCTTATTCTATTTTTTTATTTTTCTTTTGTTTAGTTTATTATTGAACATGAAACCTTTGGTTAATTTGTGTAATTTTATTTTTAATATGAGTGAGTAATTTTTTGTGCTTAGTATAATCTATTTGAAACCATGCTAAATTAATTATTTTGAAACAAATTTTTTGCTTTATTGTCTAGTTGATTTTTATTCATTATTTTATAGCGATTAGTATTTATCGTTCATGATATTTATATTATATTAATTAGAATGCATGCTAGTTAGTTTAATACGAATTCATATGATAGTTTAAAAGGCTTTAATACGTAAAAGTTATAGTCTTTTAGGCAATAGTATCACCCTAATTAATCATGGATGACTCAAACCCATCTCTTTTAATTAGATGATCGTTATAGATCTTCGTTAAATCAATTTGTTGGTAAATTGGTTACAAGGAGTTAGATGATGTTTCTTCTAATACGTAATGCTCTAGTTTGATTAAATTCTTGCGCTGGTGTGAGGGTTATCAAAACTAGTAGGGTTTATATTAGGGCTGGACCTAAATAAACTATAATATAAGGAGAAACGGGAAAGATTCGCTGGTGAGTGTCTTCTACAGTCTAACTTATGGATAAAAATTGATTTGTGTGTTAATGATAAATATTAATTTGAATGGTGGATATAGATTATGCTAAGTTTTTTTCATAAATTTGGTACCTTTGATAATTATTTGTTGCCTATTAGTTAATTTGTTTAGTTTGTCAATTTTAATTTCTAAATTTATAAGCTTTAATAGAAATTTTGTTTACCCTCCCCCCTGCCAAAAGAGTAGTCTTTTAGGAGTGTCTTGGTAATATTAGATCAGTTAGATTTTGATTTTTAGTATGGTTATAATTTTCAGATTTAATTTATATTCTGTTTTGCCATTTATTTACCGATTTGTTAGAAATTAGGTTTAAAATAGTTCCTTTTGTGTTTTTTTTTTCATATTTTACGCCATATTAGGGTTTATATAGTTTCCTATTCTGCCTCTATTTAATTTAGAAATTTTTGGAAATTATTTGATAATTTTTCAGAATTATTTTGTGAACTGGATATGTGCAGGTTTTTATTTTAATAAATCTGAAAATTACGTTTTTAATTTTTATTTTATGTTTTTTCGGTTTCATTAAGTCCAGAAACTTATATCCTAAAATCTGGAAAATTTTCTTATTTATTTTCATATTTATATTAGTGCAGTTTATTCTTTTCCTAATTTCAGATTTTATTTTCTGTTTTAATTTTCTGTCAACAATTTTCCGTTTTAATTTTTCTGAATTTAATTACATATAATTTTGGAATTATAAAGTTATAAAATTTCAGAATATTAATTTAGATTAATTTTTGTAATTTTTAATATTAATTTTCTGCTTGTTATTTTCTGTTATAATTTGCAGTTGAACATTGTGTTATTATTTCTGTTTTTATTTTTTAGATTATTTAGGATAAATATTTACTATTTTATTTCCATAATTAAATTTAGAATATTTAGGAGCAATATTAATTATTTTTCCAGATTTGTACTTATTAAATTTTATTTGTTTTAGTAATATAAAGAGAAGTTATAATAATTATAGTAGTAAAATCATTTAGAATTAGGCTAGCTTTTTGACATAATCTTTCCTCGTGGGATCGAACCCTACTTTCCTATGCTATAAATATTATTTATAAAATCAAAGTAGTGATTTAATTTGTAACTCTACGACAAGCCCTACAATACTTCGCCACCTGAAATGGAAAACGTTAAACCATTCGAAAATGTGAGCTAAACTCAGTACATGCATTCCTATATTGTAAAATGAGCATAGAAACACTGTTGATGAGTCCCGCCTTTACAATTCATTTAGTTCGCAATAATATGAAAGTGAAAGTAATATAAAACTAAATTACTCATTATTATCTGAATGTGAACCCTTTGCAATGCTATGATCTATATACAGGTGCAAATCTGCCAATCTGATTAAGACTTGGCCTGAGGTTGCACGGGTAAATGATGGGCTGACGCCCTATAGACGATGACTGACGGGGTTACAAGTTAAATGGCAAATCACTGTATAAACTGATTCATTGATAAACTCATTAAGAGTTGTAACTTAATAAACATGTTCTGCTTTTTGAGAATACATGCAATGGACGTACCTTGAGTTTTTAAAAATGTCATCTGCTTCATAAATGTCATATGACTTGATAAATGTGTTCTGACTTGATAACGCTTATGCATAATGGGAAACGATAACTAGGCCTCGACTCTGTTTCATAAATATCATTGTAGGTATGTGTAGTCAGTAAATGATCCTTACTCACATAATTGAGTAAGTAAAAGTATGTGTAATATAAATTGAGTAATTAAATGGTATACATAACTTGGGTATTTCAATATAACTTCAAAACTAAATTAATGAAAGTGATTAAATCCGATATAAAGTAAATGAAAGTAAAATGGACCACAATGAGATAAATGAGATTGCATAGGAAAAGGCCTTAAAGGTGACAAATGGCTGATATAGGTTTAAGGCTCACTGATGTATAGTTTGGTTCAAGATAACAGCGAGTACACTAGATTGGCTTGATAAATACATTTGATACATTCTGAATTAAGTAAGTAATAGAGCTTTGAGGCCAAGACAGATATATCTTGGTTCAAAATATCATAAATTGCAATAATTTGGTCTGATAAATATGGTTTCTGAGTCAAAAATTCTTCCCACTTCCCATATTTCATTCACAAGTCCATTAAATACAGTGTTTCATCCCAAATAGATTATTGATCCCAATGAAAGCTATTAAACTCCCCAAACTTGGTGCATTCTTTGTAATATCCATAACTGATTCAAAACTCATAATTAAGCTCCCAAACTGTATACTTGTCTTCTTCTTTCTCATTAATCAAGCTAAAAGCTCCATGAGAGTCCATGAATATTCATTTTCCCATTAAATGATCTTACTTGGCCCAAAATATACAAAATGAGTGCATGATCAATATCACTCAATCTTTATTATTGCTGTTTACACAATTACTCAAAATGCTTCCAAAAATCTTCAAACTCCAAATACTCAACCAAAATTCATGAAATATTATGGGAAATTCAAAAATAATATGGACAATCTATAGAAAAGTTTTTAGAATTTTTCTTCTAGTATATGCTGCACAGAAATTGCAATAACAACCCAATTTACAGCAAAGCAGGTTAGTTCACTTCAAAAATTCATAACTTTCACCCTTAACCTCAAATGGAGACCTAAAACCCCAATATGAAAATATTAGGAAGTCCCAAAAACCTTTCATTTACAGCACAAAATATGATTCCCACAATAGGGTTCTCAAAATGGGGGCTAGAACACAAGTGTGTCAGTTTTAGTCTAACAGGTGCAGTTCTCATAAAACGATCATAACTTTGTCCACAGAACTTGGATTAAGGCAATTCAAAAGGTATTTGAAAGCTAACATACACTGACTTATCTACCCACCAAAATTCATAATTTTGTAGTAGACCAATCATTACCAGTTTAATCTCAAAGTCACCCCTGTTTTCTGTCATTTCTAGCCCTCATTGTTTTTGCTTTCTCCTCGTTTTTTCACATAAACCCTCACTTGAAATCATTCTAAATCACCAAAAACATCATCATATTCATCAATAATACGAAACATTACAAAATCATATACAAAACAATACAAATCCATCACTTGACTTAGGCTAACTTGATCATGACAAAACCCTAACCTTAACATGCTTCAAGCTCAAACCCACCATGATCAATATACCCAAAATCAATAAAATTTGTATGATAACATCTACTTTGATCTCAAGAGCGTGAAAAATAACTGAAACAATCATAAAACTAAAAATGCAGCAAGACAGAGTCCGAGTTTTTGCTCACTTTGAGCTTGGTTGCTAGAGGATGGAGGTGGTGTTTGATGTTGGAGGAGAGAGTAAGAAGATGAAGGCTAGACTTTTCTTGGTGGTAAATGACTTGGATGTTTATCTTTGATACTTTGCTAATATGTAAGCTTGAAAAAGGGGCTTTTTTCTGATTAAAATTAGGCACAAATGATAGTAATTAACTTAATTTAATTGCATTAAAATTTTCGGGCCAAAATTTGAGCACAATTGAATTGGGCCATAGTTTGTGCCCAATGAATTGGGCCAACATAAATGAATCCGGGCCAAGTTTTTACGTAGCTAAAACTTAAAAATTTTATGACGTTATGGAAAATAATTTCACGTTCAATCATAATTATCGAGGCCTACTATCGAGTCACCTGAAATTTAATCAATCAACGAACTCGAATTTTCAATCAATAAAACTTGAATTGCAAAGTGGGACCCAAATGAAATATCCCCCAACCGGGATGCTTAAATACGATAAATGAAAGCGAAAACTTTAGATGACATAAGGTAATTTGGTAAATATATAAATTGCATTGTAATTGAATTAATAAACATGATTTGGTTAAACCAATAACCATGAATGATTAAATCAATAAACATGATTAATTAAATAAATAAACATGATTAATTAAATAAATAAATATAATTTAAATAAATAAATATAGGTGAGGGTCTGGTTATTACATGATAGACAAGTTATTACATCACTTTATGCTATGTAACCATCGTGGAACTACATATAGTTGAATGATTTTGATTCTAACAAGAAAATACATAAATTCTAGATTTAATACAATTGTCCAAATTGCAGTAAAATTCATTTTATGCTCAGTTCAAGTTGTGGAAATTTTATGACTATGAGAAGGTTTATTTTTAACTTCCATATTAAGGTCCTCGATGATGAGACATCAGGGTAGTTGAACTATAACATCAATGCTTTAGGTAGTCAGCAACCTAAGGAACTTGACATAATAGTTACTTATGATGAGTTCAGCACATAAGTAGAATGCAAGCAGCTATCCATTCACAAGCAAGTGACCCTTAACTTATAACAAATGTGCCTTAAAATAAAAACCTATGATATTATTTAAAGTACATAGTCACATCAAATTAGTGGGACTCTTCTTGCTTTTTATGGTTATCGATTGTAACTCGATGCTTAACTAACCAGTCAATCCCTAACATGAAGTCGAAGTCCTCAGCTTCCAATCGAACTAGATTATCGGGAAACTTTCTTATGTTAATTATGATAGGACAATACTTAAGAATAACATCAGTGGCAACAACTAACCCTATTGGAGGAGAAACACATAGCTCATAATCCATTTCTGTAGGTTCACAAGACAAATTAGACACCAACTTGGGGTTACAAAAGAATGTGCAACTCTTAGGTCAAACGGAGCATAAACATAAACACCCTCTAACACTAGTGTACCTGAAATCAAAGCCTTAGGGTCTTTCTTCTTTGTAGCTATGGCAAATACTTAAGCTTAAGTTTGAGGTTTCTTATCATGTCCTTTGAAGTTAGCTCCTGCTCCCCTACCTTGTCGAAGCTATTGGTACTGGTGGACAAGATCTTACTTTTCCTTATTCTCCTTAAGTTGCAAGATAAATCTTAGGGCGTTAGTGATCATGTACCCCGACTCGTTGTATCCAAAGCATGATCCACTAAGACAGTCATAGGTGTTGTTACAGTGGCTCTTGCACTTATGGCAATAGGGCTTGCTTTAACCCCTTTAATATTGTTCTTGAAAGAAAATGCTTCTTATTATAGCATCCCCCATGGGACTTTCCTATTTTCATGTTTCTCTTACCTGACATCTGAGCCAGTACTCAATATTTCCCCTTGATGTTATAGTCAAGCCCGTGCCCAAACCTATTCATTTAGGCATGTTCAGTTGCCACTTGAGATAGAGCAAATATGCTTATTGAACTTTGCTTCATGTTCCACGACTGACATGGCTTTTCCTTGCCTGAGATGAAAGAGCTCTTATTCCTGGACCTAGTTTACATCATTGGCGTAATTTTTTCATCCATTAAGTTCTTGAATTGTTACCAAGACAATTAAGGTTGTCCAGCTAGGGGCTTGATGGTAGCCCATCAAAAGTTCACTTCTTTCCCAAATTGGCCAAAAGCCAAATAGACCTTAAACTATGGTGCATACTACATCACTTTAGGGAAGTTTTCAATCTTTCGAATCCAATCTTGATAGACTAGAGGGTCAGGACATCCATTAAAATTGGACAACTTTAGTTATTAAAATTTCCATAGCACTTCCTTGGTAGTGAGTTGTGAAAGTACAACCTATGGAGGAATATGGCGACAATTAGGTCATTATAACTAATTAGTAATTATATGGTACCACGCTCTCTTGTTCTGTGTTGAATTTTTTTATGGTACTATTATAATCCTTAGTACTATTTTAATAACAGAGGCTTCAATCCTAATAGCATATTTTACATGTACTTGCAAGTAAGCACAACTAGGCAACGTATCATGAAGCTAAATCACATTACACTTCGAACATATCCTCAAAAATAACTAAAACTCATAAGCAAAGAACATATCATGATGGATTACATTCTAGGTACAACATTTATGACTCTATAAGCCACCAATTAGTCATATATGTACTTCTAAGCACTTCCTACCTTTGCTTACATTAGTGTAAATAATACACATAGCAAGATGACCATACATGCTCACAAAATGACTATTGAATACTTTACAAAAGCAAAGAAGGATAGATAACTAATTCTCCTCAGCACCATCGTCATCCCAAGGGTATTATTGAGTCCACATGACTCTAATGGCCACTAATCTCGGGGTCATAATAAGAATCACATATAGGCTCAAAGAATTCCTCAGGATCCTCTTCATCAAATCACTTGGGCTCGCTAATAGTAATTATCTGAGATCATCATCATCAAACTTGTCAACCAAATGATCCTTTATAGTGTCCAAGTTAGGGATGTCATCTAAGGTATGGAACTCTATGTTCATGTTTATAGGATCATACTTTGAGTTAGTGTAGTCGTGTCTAAGGCACTGAAGTGCAGGTGGGACTCCTTTTAATATGTCCCTTAATGCCATTATTCTCTACTAAAGGCTCTATGGAGTATTTTGATTGGTCTCAAGGTATAGTCATGCCCTTTGCCAAGTATCCACCATCCATTTAAGTTTGGAACCTAGATCACATCTATTTCTTTTTGGAGTATGATCAATGAAGGACTTCATATTGTTCTTCTCTAGGGCAAAGCGGTCCACATCTTCACCAGGATTTAGAAGCACACTATATTCTATCAAGTGCTTATCTACCCAATCTCAAGCGTGGTGCCCTTAATTCATAAGCCTCATTTTCCACTGACTTAAGTTCACAACTTCTTGTTCTATGCACATAAGGAACTCAACCAACTCTAAGTGTATGGAAACCATTCATCCTCTTTTGGAACACTAACTAAAAGAAGACAATGAAGCACTCGCCGTTTTCCATCTACAAGAAGAAAACTTAGTAACACCCGAACCCACTTAGGGTAGACAATTTCATAATGGTCTTGGCATTATATTGACAATGGATCAACCAAAGGACACCTCATTCCACCATGATTTTTTAAAATGCATGAACTTGAAGGATTGGTAACTAACATAAGTAGGTTAAGCTGACTCCATGCTAGCACCAGCATAAAGCATACTTAAGATAAATTCACTACTTATAACAATTTATCACTTTTTTTGCATGAGACTTTCACAACTTGTCACAAAATCAAGCAACTGTTCATTTTCATATAAGCATGCAAAGCTAAAATCTTATACCACCAAATATAATGCCCTTGCCCTCAAACAAGGTCATCACATAACTAGAATCTTTTAAAAGGACTATTAAGGCTAAAGATAAGACGTTTTTCCTATTATACAATTTTCTTATAGAAAAGGAACTTCGCACACCTCGCAAAAGTATACAATATCACTATTAGCTTTTAACAAGGAATATGCTCAACATTCATAGCATCAATTGAAGTTTAGGCCCACACGGCCTTACAGTGCAACTGAGTTGACATAATCCTTGACATATACCAAATTAAAAAATTCGTTAGTCTTAGTGGAACATCATTGACGCCAATTTAGGGCATCGATAACATTTATAAGAATGTTACAACTTATTCACTAATGTCACATTACATTCCAACTACATTAAGTCAAAGCAATTAAGTCACAAAAGATTGATCGTCACATCCAAGCATCTACCACTACAAGTTATATTATGCCATATACCTTAATCTTGTTGAGAATCTAAAAAGGAAAATTGGGGAAGGGTGAGCGAAACATAATCAGTGGGAGTCCTCGCCTCCTAAAACCGATAATAGGTTTTGAACACAACATATTATTATTATTATTATTATTATTATTATTATTATTATTATTATTA
>JACYFF010019584.1:41347015-41367438 GCA_017589665.1 Selenicereus undatus
AAAGGGTTATAATGAGGTGCGTTATGACATTCACCAGATGTCCAGGCATATGGATTCTATTGAGGAGGGAGTGACATACTTTAGGGGGTTTGTGAAACGTCAAGAGGAGAGAGAGATGAGGTGTATCCGACAAGAAAATGAGTGGACTATGAGATAAGCTCGAGAGTTTGAGGAGAGGAGGTAGATAAATGAACTTCTTTGGCAACAATTAGAGGTCATCCGTAACTTGGAGCAGTGGTTCTATCCTTTCCCAGGTGACCAAGGGAGCTCGTCGACATTCACATCATTTCCACTGCTTTTTTTGCCACCACCAAGGCCTGATAGGGCCCAGTGACTGTGAGTTGTATCCACCACCCCTTCCTTACTCTTTATTACTTACTATATGTTGAGGGGAATCCCTACATGTTGATATTTGTTGGGGGCATCTCATTTAGTTTAGGTGGTCATATATGTGTTTTTGTTTGTCTCGCTCCCTCATTTTTTTTATCATATGCTGTCGTTGTGATGGCCATTTGAGGAGAAACTTGGTTCTGATTAACCAAATGATTCAAATGATGTATGAATGTTATGATAGATGCAATCCACATGCAGTTGATTTGAGTGCTTGAGTGATGAGCTCCAAGGAGCACAACCAATGTACATAATTGCATTAGTATAAGCTATGCATTTGCATTGTATATATGACTTCATGTTCCACCATTTCCATTTTTCTTCAAGATATTCCTCTTCCTTCCCCCTTGTGTATATTCTTTCTTTTTTTTCATTTCTCTTTTCTTTGTTCTTTTCTTCCCTTGATTAGGACGTCTTAGTTTCCATAATAAGGACATTGTGCATGTTAAATGTAGGGGTAAGGAAGCTATCTTCAATGATTCTTGAAAAAGAAAGAAAAGAGAGAAAAAAAATAACTTTGAAAATTCAAAAAGATATTCCATTTTCTTGTAAATAGAGTATGACTTTTGTTAGCAATGACCTCTTTTTCTTTTGGGTTCAATTAGTGCATAATTATGGTGTATACGATGGATAGAAGGTCCAAGTGCTTGATAATACAAATTTAATTTGACCCAATAGAAAAGAGTATGCATGGTAGGTGGACACATGAGGTTTTTGAGCCTATCAGATCGCTTCATCACTCGCAGTCATCTATTTCTGTTCATGATAGGCTCACTCAGAATTGTCACGCTCTAGAATTTGCTTTAGCTCTATTTGAAACTGCATATTTTATTTACATGATTGATGAAAGGAAGGAGGCATTCTTTGTGCATGATTGTAGCCACATTGGCAAAAAAGCTTCCCTTATGAATACTTGTATCTCTTATTGCCCCTTTTAAGCCTTACCTATCGGTATTCTTGTTGTGACTTGCTCCATTAGGCTTTGGCCTCAGACACTATTTTCACCCAAGCAAAGACTAATAAATACCACTTTGATGAGGGGTTGGGAAATAATGTGAGGGAGTGTGCTTTTTGGTGTGGTTTAGAAAAAAAGGAAGAGTGAAATGTGGGGATTGACTTGATACCTTGCAAAAAAATTGAAAACCTTCTTGCCAAGTATCCGTTCTTTGAAAAAAGAAAAAAATGATAAAATACAACAAAGCAAAAATGAGAAGCTTCGCTTTAGGGGGGAAAAAAGAAGAAAGAAAAAAAGAAAACAGAACATAAGAAAAGGGACTAAAACGCTTGGTATTGATGGTTTAGGCGAAATCTAGAGTACTCAAGTCATCATTTCACGTTGCAAGTTAGGGTATGATTGTACGGAGTTTGTCTTGATGGGGTGAATGTGATAACTCATTAGTGCAGTTTGCTAGCTCTTCATCCCCAAAATGTGATCCCTTCCTTAACCCCTAACCAAGCCTGATTACAACCTTCAAGAAGTCCTCTTGATCATCAAAGTACAAATGCAATTAAATGGTGGAGAAATGAGATCTAGATCAAACTTATGGTAGACTACATTTTTGGTGTTGAGCATGAGTGCATCCATGTCATTAACCTAATCACTTCAGAGGAGAGTTTCATATGACTTAAAGTGAGTTAACCATCGCTTAATTCTCATTGAAAAGGGTTAGAATGAAAGTATCGTTGTCATTTAGGAGGACTAACCACCTTGATTGTGCACCCTATGCATGTGTTGTGTGATTCTTGGTGATTAGGGTAAGTGGTTGACTTAAGGAATGCCTTATTACCCCTATTGATGTTGCGTTGCAAAGATTTGTGTAAAATGAAAAAAGATTTTTCCTTTTCCCCCCCTCTTTCCCTTTTTCTTCTCCAAGGACTTGTGAGTTTGTCTTCCTTTAGCCCTCATGAGATCGCACTCGTCCACTTGGGGGACCAAGGGGTTCAAAGGGCTTATTAAATATGCTAAATGCAACTATTACACCTACGAAAGATAATTTTTCCATGTTTTACTCGAGAACGAGCAAAATCTAAGTGGGGGGTATTTGTTCAGTTCTTAGTCAGACAAAGTTTGGACCTTCATTACACTAGATTTTAGCTCAAAAGTAACCTATAAATTAATTAATTAATGGTATTTTATATTTGTAGGTATAAATGAGAGGAAAAAAAGTCCACTTGGAGAATGTCCAACCCATTTTGAAGCCTAGCTAAGACAGAGTAACAAAACCCTGCAGGGGTGTGCCATGAAGTAGAGCAAAGAAGGAGACTTGGATAGAAATCTAGCATAGGGGCACTGTGCCGAATGACACGACTGTGCCCCCTTACTGTGTCGTTTTTTTATTAAATGATGATATAAGAGCTTTAAAAGGCAATTTTTGGCATATTTTTAGGGTAGCTTTGTTTTTAACAGCTTTTTTCCCTTTCTAACTTAGTTTTGTAGACTCTCTTACCTCCATTAATGAAAAGCTTGAAAATGTAAGCCTTGGATTAAATTTACTATAAATTTCTCATTTCTTCTCTTCATCATTGCATAATCTCACTTTTCTCGCCTAAATTCCTTTAAAGTCTCTACTTTTAAGCATCCTTAGTCCTCCCAAATATGGGCTGGATATATTAGGGGTTGTAGGGAGATTTGGATTTCAGTCTTAAAGGATTTGAGACCTAAATCTACCTCTTACAACTCAATCATCGCTTCTTTTGATTTCCCCTTTTTCTATATTTGATCATCAACACCATTAGGTTAGTTAAAGTTCTTGCAAACTTGAAGTCTCAAGGTTAAAGGAGATAATTAAGACTTTGTAATGGTTTTAGTGCTTGATCTTGGTCATTAATGGGTGCAATCACATTGGTAATCTTCTATCTCTTATCTTCTTATGGCAACAGTTAGGATTAGTAGTAGTTTAGTTTAAGTCCTTTCTTTTTTGGACTGATCCTTTGAGGAATGTTGGTATGTTGCTGACGGCCATGTCGTGCCCCGATCACCACGTTTTTATGTACTACATGTTTTTAGGTTAGCTTAGTGTTCATTGCTATTATTTGCATGGGTAAATCATTTTTAGAAAAGCTTATCAAATTTGCATGTCAAATTAGTTTAGTGTAGTCAAAATTAAAATTACATTCTCAGTTAAGTCGATCTTGAGCTCATCACAAATCATCCCTGTGGATGATTTTTAACCCTTCCTTAATGCATAAAGATACTACCAACACCTCACTTGTATTTGATTCTACCATAAGTAAGGCAAATAAGGGCTTTCTCTTACTAATGGTTTTCTTTACTTGTGTCTCAGTAATGTATGCTTTTCACACCTCCTTCCTCGATTTAATTCTAAGAGGCTTGGGTAGGGGCGATGGAGCCAAAGTAAGGCTATGACCTTTATGGTTGGATGTACATATGTTTGCATGTCCATCATAAATCACATGATTATCACACAACCAAGGTCTACCAAGCAATAAATGACATGCACCCATAGGGAGAACATCATATAGCACTTAACAGCAATATGGTCCAACCAAGGATGAAATAAGAACTTCCTCCATCAATGATGAGCTCATACACCTTACCTCCGATTCTACATGAAGTATAAAATATTTGTTCCCTTTGATTAGGTTTAAGAGGAACCTCTTTGATATGAAGTGCTCTCCAAATCACCAATACTTCACCAACATCCGAAGTGATGAAAATGTGATCTTCATTTTCTAACTCCTTATCACTAGTTTCTTCCTTAAGAGCTTGGATCTCTTCAGCTCCTCTAATGGCGAGAGTCTTTTTATTTGGGAAATCGGTTTCGAAGTGACCATAGCCATGACACTTGAAGTATTTCTTCCCTTCCAACCTCTTTAGTGCTCACTAGCAATGCGTTTACCTTTTTCTAGAGCCTTAGTAAGGGTTGGAGTAGTCTCAGTCTTAGGATTAGAAGGAAACCCCTTTGTGGAGATGTGAGACCAATTGATGGAAGTGGTAGGGAAATGCTTCCTATCCTAGGGTTATTTCTCAACCTTATTTGCTAGATTACAAACATCATCAAATGAGAGATAAGGTTGCAAGTCTACCTTTTTAGCAATATTGGGGGTTAGACCCTTGATGAATCTAGCTATTGTGTGTTTGGACTCTTCATTCAATCTGACCCTAATTTAGAGTTATTCAAACTCTCTAATACGCTTTTCAACCTTAGGTTCTCTTGACTAAGATAAGGGATCTTAATAGAGCGCCTACGTGTAAGAGGGTAGTAAGGACCTTTTTTCTATGTGTCTCTTGAGCTTGAACCATGTCATGATCTTGGACTTAGCTTGTCATATTCTATTCCTCTTCAAGTTCTCATACCATAAGAAGGCACACCCTTTCCTCTTAAGAATGGTTAATTTAGAAACTTTTTCATCATTATACTCCTTAAGCTCAAAGGTATTTTCCATATATTGAAGCCAAGCTAGATGGGTTTCTGGATTGAGGTTCTTAATCAAACTTTAGTGCCTCAACTTTGAAATCCCTAAGGTCATCCCTTGGATGCCTTATCATTCTAACTCCTCCATCCTTATCATCATAATTTTCAAGAGAGGATGAATAGGCAATATCAACAGAGCTAACGTCAAACTCTCAATGGTGATGGATTCGCCGTCCGATGGGAATGCAACCGAACTATGGTGGCGTCTATCCCGAGATTTTTTTTGTAGTGTTTATAAAAGATTGTTATGGAGTTTTTAGGTTGTTTTTGGGTTAGGAATTATGCTGGGCTATTTGTGGGTGCTTTATAAGCTAATGAGGGTTGATTAAGGTGGGTAAATGAAAGAAAATTTAAAGAGTCAAAGCATGGTTTTTTTAGGGGTGAAATTGAGAAAATGGTGAGGGTTTTTGATTGAATCAATGGAGACAAAGGTTTTGATTCAACATTCAATCGAAAAAGGAGCTATAGCTCTAATACCAATTTGAGGAGGAAGAATCCTCAAACTCCCAAGATCAACATTCACCAAAAAATCCACAACCAAATGGATGCTCCTCTTTTGGATCAATCTCCAATAGTCAAAGAGATTGTGAGACTTTTGACGAAATATTGAGATTCAAATGATATATCAAAATTTCCCACCAAATCCCTCTCCTAAAGGCGTTGAGCACCAAAGAAGAATCATAAAGGAAATACTCTAATCACCCCTATAAATTAAGAGATAAAGATGTAGAGATTTCTAAAAAAAAGATAGCATTTTGCCTTTCATTTCATAATCAACTCAAGCTGAGGATACATGTAGGGAAATAGGTCTATAAACATCCAAAATTGAGGGGATTAGCTAAACATTAGTGGGGCAAGTGATCCAATAGAGGACTTGTAAAATATCCTAGAAAATATAATGAAAATGCTAAGATAATAATAATAATCATAATGAGGTGTATTCTTTCAAGATTCCTTCCACGCCTTTTAGGAAACTTCTAGAAGGCTATATTCCACCAATGGGGTAATCGCCACTTGGAGCCTCCTCCTTCTTATTTGTAGATCCACCACATATTAAGTAATGCTAAGGATTATAGTTGCAACTATATCAAATAAGGCAAAAATCCTGATTGCTCTAAAACTTGATTTTTGTACGCATACCTCCTATTTTGGTCATTTCTCCCAAATTTAAAATCCAATGTCAAATTTTAGCACATGAGGCTAAAATAGACATATTAGGAAATTAGTAAAGTTGAGACTTGCATTAAATGATCCTCATTAGGTAGGATCCAAACGTAACCCAAATTTCACAAGTGTACGGATAAAAACCTGCACTATAGGAGTTGCGATTTTATCACTTTAGGGAAATAAAGTGTGACCTAATTCAGAAATTTATTGCATTATCCTAAAGTATATGCCCTAAGCTTTCCAATAAAACAAGGAAAAACCCAATTGCACATCATTTGGATTGTAAGAAGCCAAGTCAAATGCAGATGTAGTGCTGGAACAGTGACCTTCTAACCAAGGGGGGTTGGTTTAGATTTTGATATGGATGTGGGTGTAACCAAGAGTTGGCTTGGGCCTTCATATGCGTCATCTACCTAGTGACCTAAGTGATAATTTAAAATTTATCTATGTGGTCTTAACTTTCCTCTCTTATGTCCTTTTGCACAAATGTGTTACTTATACAGCTAACCTATTGAACATTGTCATTTTAAGTAACTATTTGAGTAGTTAATTGTTAACCAATAATGTATGATAGCTAACAATTGATAACTCCTAAAATACCAAACGACATCTATAAGTATCTTGCTCTAGGTATCAATACCCAGCCATACACTTTGTGTACATCATCTAATTTAGTAGAATCTTACAATAATGCCCTCTGTGTCCTGCTCTCCTTAAGGGGAAAAAAAAGGTTATGACTGATTCTTCTGCCATCCTCATCTTTTCTTATTTCCTAACCCTCTTCACCCCCAAATTCAAAACAACTATAGCTATGAAGCCATATTAATAATTAATGTTCGACGACCCTAAAATTTAGTTCAACTCCTTAATGGCTCTCTAACTGGATATTTGTCTTTACATCTTCCTTCATTCCCATCATTGTCGTTGCTCAATCATCTATTAAGTCATGGGTTTAGACATGAATACTTGTTTTAATCTTAGTTTGGGGTGTCCGTCATTGTGAGTATTAACTCTACTCTGAAATATGTTGTAATCTTGATAATGCCTCAACGCTTGATGTTTTCTGTCATTTAGTCTTCTTTAATTTTGTAGAAACTTTCCTAGATGTCTTGAGACTTTTACTGATTTACTAAATTGTTTTCATCTCCTTATTAATGATAATAATTGCCAAACTTTGCCAACTTCTAATTTTTCTTGGCTATTTGTTTCAAATTCCTAGAGTGTTTGGAGATTGTGGGTTAGAAATGCAAAAAATGACTCTGAGATACCCTGAGTTTTAGAATAGCAACTTTTTGGTCCCTAAATTTTTGAAAATAATGCTAGGGTACCCTATGTTTTCAAAGAAAAGACTCTTAGGTCATTTTTCTTATTATTTTGGCCCTTAAACTTTTAGAAATTGGTAAAAGCCCTTGAAAAGGGTAAAATATACAAATAAGCTATTTTTAGGATTTTTTCAAGAAATATGTTTGTTTTAAATGATTAACCTTCTTATAATGACTTTACTGGTACTAATTATCACAATCTACTACTTATATCATAAATATTATACTTTCTGTGGCTATAGGCCCACCATGCTTAGCAAAATAATTGAAGCTTAATTAGAGAGTTTCGATTGTTACCTGAACTTAGTCAATGTTGGACTCCGGTGTTTCTCTACTTTCCGGTTTACATAGATCGTTTATCTCAACCACAACTTCTTCAGATCAGGCACAACACATATATGTTTCGTTTATTACCTCATACTGTAGTCAATAATTAAGTTTTATATATTTTAAAGGATAGTGAGACTTTAATTAAAAAATTATAATATTTAAAACATAAGGTTCAATTTAATAACGTTCCTTGCTGGGAAACTTCTTTTATTGAAAGCTTAAAAGTAGAAATATTATAATGGAAAGAATGAAGAGGGACTTGCGCTATTAAGATCATCAGAGATGCTTGTTCATAGAGAAATGGAGAATCTCGACTTCTCTTTTGTTTAAGTATGCGCAAATGATCGTGTCCCTTCTCAGCACTCAGCTTCTCCCTCTATAGAAGGGTTTGGAATACATAGGATGCCCTAATGGCTACAGTACACACTAATTTTACACATGGCTACAATTACATTCACATATCTATAGTAGACTATCTTATTTTGCAGACCTAACACTTGTCAAAATAGTACAATAATGGAGCAACCACTTTTTCAGAGCCTTTTAATGCTGACAAGACTAGTCATCATTATTGAGATTTTGCATGCCTTCATCCCCAATAATGTCTTCCAGTCCACCATTATCCGAACAATCATCAAAATCTCCATCTAGTTGAAGATGCTCTGGATCCTATTTTTTAAATAATTTATGGAGATATTTCTTTTCTATTTCTGATGAGAATTTTCTAGCTCCAACATCAAAAAGATAATCAAAGACATCTTCTGAAGTAACTCCTTCTACCTTCATATATTTGCTGAACTCATTATAATTAGCGAAAGTGGTATTTCCATAGTGCATTAGCATTACTCCTCGCTCAATCAATGCCCACATTTGATGGTAAATATTAAAAAAACCAACGGCTCTTGTTAAAGCAGGATCAGTAACTAATTCGTGCCATTTCGAAAACCATTCTTGTTGTTGATATCTAGGATTGTCTAAATCAACTAATTGAACCAAATAATTGGCTGGTTTGGCTTTTTCATTTTCATACTCAATTAATGCTCAATGTACATCCACGTATAGGCATGTAATATATAGGATTTTTGTTGAACCATCAGAAAATGTAAGAATTCAATAGATACTTCTTAACATGCATTGTTGAAATTTAGTTAGTCTTGAGAAAAATGGAAACTTCAGATTTTGAATTTGTATAAGATAAATTACCATTCCATATTCCCAAGCTTTCACGACTGGGTCATTTAGAGAGATTGAATTTGCTCGAAAACAAACACCACCAACTCCTTACCTATCGGGAAAGTAGATTATAGTACTTCATTATTTCCAAATATCAAAAGAATAATTATGATAACAGTCGATATAGGCTGCATACCACTCATTGAATCATTTTTTTAAAATATGAGAACTTATGTTTTTCTTGGATATCATAAGGACACTTTAGGTAAATAATTTATAACTCTAGAAGGAAAAATCTTTGGGCTATTAGGTTAGCAGAAGATAGTAGACCAAAATGCGATCTACTTCTTGTATGAAATTCCAAATTATCCATAAGGACTTCACTAGAAGGAGAAACTCATTCTACAAGTAATGGCATTTTATATTAGATTTTCTCATTTTTCGGTAGGAGTTCTACTTTGATGATCACCACTGGCGAGTTCTCGAGTTAAATTATCTGTCAGAGAGTTCTTCGATCCTTGTGTATGTTCAATGGAGAAGGAAAACTGGTTAAACCATAACTGCCAAAGAAGGAGTCGCCCTTGCGCTTGCATATTTGATAAATTCTTTTTCATAAAACCAAGTATTCTTATGCAATCAGTTCGAATAAGAAAAGGTTTTAGGGATACAAAGATTAGGAACTTTTCAATTTCCTTAAGACAGCAAGGATTTGTTTTTCCATAGAAGAAGAGTTGCATTCCGCTTTATTAAAACTTCCATTGCAATATTTACAGAGTTTTTCTCCTTCTTTGATTTTGAGTACTGCACTTCAACGCTTATTGCCTGGTATCTGTCTCAAGAATTAAATCATCCCATTCATTAGGCAAATTAAGAACAGGAAGATTTTTGCACATCTTTTTGAAGTTTTAAACAATCTTAGAACCACTAGGGGTCTATGTCCAACTTACTTCTTTCTTGAGTTTCTACCTCAATGGTTTTCTCAGTTTAGCTAAATCATTAATAAAATCCGAAGCATAGGTAAGGCATCAAAGAAACCTTTCTAACTGCTTCCTATCTTCAATCTTTTCCGAATTTTTTTTTATTTTTCTAGAATATACTTTTGTAGAATGATTTGTCCAGCCTTTATTTCTATACCTAAAAATTCAATCTCTTGTTCAACACAAATGCACTTGTTCTTACCAATTATAATACTATGATCAATGCATCTTTGGGTGATAGTTAGAACATCATCTTTTGTTGTTCTATGGTTTTGGAAAACACAAGGATATCATCAATGTAAACTAAACAACAGTGATTAAGGTCTTTGAAGATGTTGTCTATTCTTCTCTGAAATATTTGAGGTGCATTCTTTAGGCCAAATGACATTTCTATCCATTCATAGTGTCGTTGAGGGGCACTAAACATAGTTAAAGGAATGCTTTCTTCATCCTTTTTTATCTACCAGTATCCACTTTTGCAATCCATGTTCGATAACCAAGAGACTCCTTGAATTCTATTGGAAAGGACTGTTTTATTAAGAATATAATAATCATCAAAGACAGTATTATCATTAAGCTTTTAATAATTTATTATTCTTGCTTTTTCTTTTTTTTCTTCAGCATGATTTCTTACGATAAAGGCAAGACTAGCGTGAGGATTCTTGCTATTCCTGATTAATCCTTTATCTAGAAATTGTTTGATTTGTTTATCAAATTCTTGAATGTCCTAGTGTGTATGCACCATTTGTTTAAGTCGAATAATAGTATTGGGTTTGCAAATGTCTTATCTTTATCTCAAAACTTTAGTGGATTATCAGAGCAGAGTTTCTTTCCATAATTGCTCTTTAACAGTAGTTCAAGTAGTGAGATTGTTAGTGCTAGTTGACGTTATGCAGGCATTACTTTCTCACCACGCTGGCTACGTGTAAAACTCTACTTTTTGATGAGTATAAGCCTTATTTTATTTATCATAGGGAACTAATTAATTGGCCATTTATTATGAATATTATTTAGTTTATGGTTTGTATGCATGGAGAATATAGCATCTGAAAGTTATTTCCAATGATCATGTCATGACAGGGTTGATTAGTTGCCCATAGAATATGTATAATGCATTGGACTCCTCCTACTTTTGTGGTTAACCCTTCTATGGCCTCTTTGTGGCTCATTATGCTCTGATACCAGATTAAAGAGGGCTTCAAGTAGTACTAACGAGCAGAATATCACATGTACAAATTTAGACTTTTCAAAAATAAGTTTTAAGGACTGGGGCTAGATTTGCAAATATAAAAATATTAGGGTGTTTATGCAAAATATATGAATAGTAAATCAGGTCCTTTCTGTTGGTTATCTCATAAGTCGAGGTACCTTGCAGTTATTTTTAAAAACTGAGGGTCCTTTTGTTTGTTTACACAAAACTTGAGGTACCTAGGCTTTCTTTCTATCTTTGCTTATCACTAAACTTTCATGGATTTCTAACCAAAAAGCTTAGTGCTTGCTTGGGCCCATCACTTTCCATTGGTTGTTATTCCATTCATTTCCGAAAATTTATAGAACAACACTTTGTCCTCGTTATTAGTCCAAATAATATTGTTTACTATTGCTTTGGCTTCTGGATTTCTAGTTATCTTCATTATCACTAAAACCTGCTCATTTACTTCTTGGAAAGTTATAGTACCTTTTGTTTATCGAACCCTTTCGGTTGCTTCTATTTGCATTGTTCAAAAATTTTGTCTATTTGATCACCTAATACTTTCTAACTTATCCGCGAGCACATTTTTATTTGTTAGTTGAACACATGTCATTGTGCTCTTTCATGTCATCTTCCATATCGTCAATGTCCAACATGCCTCCATTGGAATTAATGAAAGGCATGTTTGGTAAAATTAGCTGTTTTAGTAATGGTTAGCTGTTTTACTAGCTGTTTGCGGTTTTATTAGTGATTAGCTGTGACCCACTAGCGGTTTAACTAGCGATTTAAAATAAATGCGTTTGGTAAATGTAGCTGTTGAATTAGCAGATTTATATAAAATGACTAAAAAGAACAAAATAAATAACGGTTTTTAGTAAACAAAAAGAAGAATTTTGTAATTTGCAATGAAACCACTAGGTAGAGGTTCTTAAAAGCTGCTTTCATTAGCTTTTGAAAAACACTACATAAACCTCTAACCACTACCTCATTTACTACTTTACCAAACACTTTAAGTAGTGGTCCATAACATTTTGACCACTATAAACCACTAACCTCTACCTCAACCTCTATTACCGAATACACCCGAAGCCCTCATGAGAAGCATTGAGAGATTCGTGACCTTTGAAGATGAGTTGATGGCCTGACCCAGGTTCCTTACTTTGGATTTTGTATTAAGAGTTTTTAAAGGATAATTGGCTCTAACCATATAGTCAGTGTCTATTATAACCTAGCTTTATGGATTTGAATGACTCATGATTACTAATACTCTGCCTGAAAAACACCCTTATTCACCAATTTTCTATTAAGTGTTTTGAAATTATTCTAACGCCATTACATGTAAGGAAACTCCAAATATCTTAATCCAAATACTTCTTCTTTCACGTATATCATATATATCCCATACTTTAATACTCAAAAACCACTGTTGTATTCATTATGATTGTGTGGTATCTCTTTCGTTTCTTACGCGAAAACATAAGTATATATGAACTTAGATCTACTTAAGCACACATTTTGATATTGTCATTAAAAGCATATGCTAGGGCTCCTAAATTTCTTGTATCTTCTAATGTACAAACTAAACTTCATTGCAATGGTTCATTAACTTCGTTGTAGCAACTTATTATCTTGTGTCTTTCGTTGGCTTCTCTTCAAAGCTTTAACATTACTACCTTTCTTTGTTGGAGTCCCGGTCATATTTCCTACTATAGATTTTGTTAATCCTTATGTTGGATCGTAGTGTTGGATTAAAGGTCCTCACTTTATATTGTCTTCCTTTTTCAAGTTTGGCTCTAAAAACTTTAATTTGATTATGATATCCCTTATATTATAGTATTGAAGTAAGGATATTTTTTTACTGCCTCTTTTTCCCTCCAAACTCACAGAAAACCATGTCTTTGCTTGGTTTGATCTCCCCCCTTAAAAGGTAGATATATCTTATTTACCCTTTCCTCACCAGTCTAAGTTTTTGGGGAGATTGTCCACAAAAATTGTGAATTCTCTTCTTAAAATCGATGGGAATTGTTTCCTCTTCTCTCCCCTGCATTCTCTTCCCTCCTCCCCCCCTTCCATGCATTAGGACTTTCACCAGAGCACTTAAATTATGATCAAGATTTAACATGATATTCCTTATTTCCACATCAAGAAAATAGCTTCTAAATAAATTGAGATTACAAATGAAAGACTAAGGGGATAAGTAGAGATCAAAAACAATTCAAATCACAAAGTGGCCACTAAATGAATTCTTTTGTATTACACGACTTTAATTAGAGGAGGAGGGAAGAGAATCACCCACATCAATCATTGATTTAGCACTTAAGGGTTGGCCTTGAGGATTCATTTCTTTTCTACTTCATTTCTCCCACCACTATACATTGACATGCTTGAAAAAAAAAAGAGGATCAATTTTAGGACTCTTTAGCAATGATCAAGACGGATTATCATAAGGTGACAATAGTGCATGCGTGGTGGTTGTGATGGGTCAAACAAATGCCTTTAGAGCACCTGCATTGCTAGGATTGTGAGCCAAAATTTCTGCCCGCGGTCCAGAAAATAACATATAATGGTGATCCTTTCAGCTCGCCCCACGGTCCAGCTCGTGGCCATGATCCGCTCACCACCATTTTTTGTTTTTATTTTTTTGTCAAGTAAGCTTTAAAATTTTTTTTGAAAAAGTTTGACCAATGATATATTAGTAGTGGATTCCACAAAACATTATTTTATTTGGTGATCCAAGTTGGTGATTCATGGGATGTAGAGAAGAAAGAAAAAATTGACTTGTGGGATGATGTGGAGGGTGTGGACCCCCACTTATGATCCAAACTCTTAGATCACCAATGCGGATGCTCTTAGTTTCCTCATTTACCTCTTTTTTGTCTCAACATGATGCAGGCCACATCGCCATACTTGGTGCTTGTGCCCAACCAAATGTTAGCTAGTTGTTATCCACAATTCCCAATCCCTGCACGTCATGAAACATTAGGCCTTAACACCCCCCCCCCCTCCCTCTTTGCCCTTTCACTATTAATTTTACCCCCAAAAGGGGTAATATTAATTTTATGTCTGGCCGTCGCATGCAGATTAATACAATTGATTTGCAGCCCATACTTTTGCACTAGTGTATAAAGTAAAGAGTATATTTTTGAAATATCTTAATATCCTAATGAAAGCATTTGCTTTATTATGCTTAATTTCTAAACATGCATGTTAATTATGATAGATATTACAAATCATCTTTTGTCATTCCAAACTTATTATCTCGGGTGAAGACCATAGACTTACCTTGGAATGAGTCCTATATTACTCCAATTAGCTTCTTGGATTTAAATGATTCCATTGAATATTTATTGAATGAACTGAATATTTTGTTGAAAAATGAAGGCTACCAATAACATTACCTTTGCTTGTGCATAAAACCATAACCTATCACATCATAGAAAAAAGGGGCAAAAAAGCTCGGTACAAATTAGGACTCGAACCATAGCCCAAGAGTTATACTCCGTAAAAGTAGTGGCGAGTTATAAACTTCATGTATTGGTGTTCCACATTTGAAATTCACAAAATTTTATGAATGACAACTAATTTTATGGATGTTCTTTTAAAATATTTAAGGATATTTATATAGTTTTTTTATTAAACAATTCAAGTAGTGGGTTCTGAATGCACTAGTGCTACAAACATAAATCTGCCATTATTGTAACAAATGATGACACCTTACTTTTCTTGGAGGGTGCACCAGTACAAATAAAAGCCTTTTGGAGATTCCTAAAAAAATGCCTTATTAATCGTGGGAAAGTCTTAGGACTTTGTTCTAATTTGTAGCATATAATGGGAAAATTTACTTTTGGTTCCATTGAGGTTTGATAAAATAGTTTTGGAGCTTACAATTTTCAAAATACTTAGAAAGGAACTTGAGACCCTAAATTAATTAAAATACCCTTGAAATAAGGTGTTTAAATTTAGTAAAAATAGTATAGAAGTAACAAAAAAAAACCTTAATTCACTTCGTTTTTGTCTCTCTCCTCACCATAGCCACCCATTCCTCACCATCATAACTACCCATGCCCCCAATTATAGCCACTTACTAGGATGTAAGCAAAAAGTGGGTTAGGCACCAACATTAGGGTAGGCACACATGCCACTATTTTTTTCGGCCGCAATCCATTTCCTCTCTTCTTTACCAAACTTGTCATAGTTAGTTTTCCCTCTTGATACATATGGAGACCTTCTTATCCTTGCATTAGTATATGACGATGGTATCAGCTACCCAAAATTTACTTGACACCAATTTTTGGCACATAGCTCCACTTTGTCATGATATTTCACTTATCGAACTGGCTCAAAAATTAATGATCTATGTCTTGTTGGAAATGGACTCGAGTATGCTGTTGGATATGTAAATATTTCTGGTAGATATTTGTATTTCAATTCTCTTGAATGGCAAAATCCTCATATACGCTAATGCATATTTTTACCGATAAATTTATTGCATTTGGGTGAAGTTCGGTTCCAACCGAATGGTGGTCAATTGATTCAAGTCTAAGTTTTCTTATTTTCCTAAAATGTCTCTTTTGGCTTAATGTGCTAAAAATTGGAATTGGATTTCATTTAAGGGAGAAATGGTCAAAATTGTTAAGAGTGTGCATAAAATTTAGTTTTAGAGTACTCTAGATTTTGGCTCAATTTGAGAAAAATACAGCTATAAAGCTTGGTATTTTCCATTATAGAATGAATCTATATCCACAAGGAAGAGGCACCAACTGGTAGCACTCTGTTGTGGAGTATAACTCTCTAAAATCTTCCTAAAATATGGGGAAATTTTTTTGAAAATTACAACTCATAACATTTGTCATTATCTTCAGATTTTTGATCCATTTTTTAGGATATTTTGTAGGACTGTCATTAGTCAACTTGCCCCACTAATGTATGAACTTATTCCTCTCATTTTGAGCCTTTATAAACCCATTCCCATCAAAATAAAGATAGATTTGATGAATGAGTGAATTAATTAAAGGGCCAGAGGCCATTTCCTCTGTCAAAAATCCCTTAATCTTTATCCCTAGTTTAGAGAGAATGAGTGATGATTTAGAGTATTTTATTTAAAATTTCCTTGTCGTAGCTCTAAGCCTTTCAGAAAGAGATTAGGTGGAAAATATTTATCGTTTTAGGATATCATTTATTGGGCTCTAATTTGATGATGACCTTAATTGTTAGAGATTGAATTCAAGGAGGAGCATCCGTTGTTCTTGGGCTTCTCTTGAGTGTTGGTCATCTTAGGAGTTGAAGATTTATTCCTCATCACCTTCGCCCCAACCCCAAACTTCAGAGCCCCACCACCATTATAGCCGTCTACTACCCTCCAGAGCCTAACAATCCAATTGCAACCACTGCTGAATACCATAGTCTTACCACAATCGCTTACCACTGACCCACATTGAAACCCAAATACAATTCCTTTGTCTCTCCTTCCTCTTTTTATAGCCTCCCTTGCCAAACATCCACCATGAGGATCACTACATTTGTCAGTTGCTAGTGACCCTAGATGTGGGTCTTCAGCACCTTCTTTACCTTACTTGCATTGTGCTGCTAGCTGATACTTATTGTAGTCTTAGAGCCTGTTCTATTTCGCGTTTTAGATAGATAGATAGATATAAGGAGATGTAAGGAGCTGTAAGGAGATGTAAGGAGCTGTAAGGAGATGTAAGGATAGATACAAGAAGTTGTTGAATTGTATAAGAGTTGTATAGTATAATTTGTTTTACAATGAACGTTTTGGATGAAAAATAATAATATTAAAATAACATACTTATTGAAACTAAATAATTAATTAAGTTAATTACACAACAATAAAATATATTAATCCCCATAAATTTGATGAATAAAATTTTGTCCACTTGAGGTGATTTTTTATATGAACATTAGTTTGATCGAATAAGCAAAGTATAACCAAAAAAAAAAATTGACAAAATTGAATACAACTCTTCAAATAAATGCCTATTTTAAATAAATAATGTTTAATATAAATAAATGTATGGTCATCTATAATAATATATATTTTATGTCGAAACTTAAATATAATTTACGTCGTTATATTATGCTTTTATGTTTATGTAAATGTTGTGTTCATAAGATATTTATAAATTCTGTATATTGGTAGTATCATTAAAAAATGTACATATGTCTGTAGCTAAAATAAATGAATGTTATAAAAAATCTATGAGATGTAAGAAGATGTATGGAGATGTAAGGAGATATAAGGAGATGTAAGAAGAAGTAAGGAGCTATAAGGAGATGTACAGGGATGTAAGAAGATGCAAGAAGCTGTAAGGAGATGTAAGAAGCTGTAAGGAGATGTAATAAGCTGTAAGGAGATGTAAGCTCTTATCTAAATCTTAAAAAATGCGAAATAGAACAGGACTTTAATCTCTTTAAATTCCTCCTTACTACACCTAAACCCCACAAATCCCCCGCTTTTCAAGGACTGTGATTTGTTGATATTTTGTAGTGAAAATTTGGGGCTTTGGAGTGGAGGAAGGAACGAATAAAGATATGAAGGTGATGAATTGTTGATTTAGTGGTGAATGGCCATGGCAGAGTAAAAAGTTGTTGTCAGGGGGAGGGCCTAATGGCATCAGGCTTGCTAGCGACTAGCCAACTGATCCTCTTGTGATAGCCAGACATGGTTGGGCAAGGGGGTGCGGGTGCAGGTGGATTGTGAGAGGAGAGATTGGGGGAATGGGGTGAGTTTTTTTGTTATTATTATTATTTATAAGTTCAGAAAATTCTTTTTAAGAGCATTTTAGTCAGTTTATTGCCTAAAATCTACTTTCGAAAATCATAGGGTGCCAAAAATGTGTTTTAAAAATTGTATATTTTAAAATTAGTTTAACAAATCTTAATAAATTCAAAAGAAATTTATTTCTGAAATTTACTTCCATTTAGAAAAAGGGCTTTGCTAACAAGTACCAAAGGGCACTGGTTGTGGTATCTTAAATAAGGGTAATCTAGTCCAGAAATTCTTAAAAATTGCAAACGTAATTAATATGCAATTTCCTTTGGACAAAATTACCCTCACACGAATATTGTCCTTTCCTTTCCTCCTTTTCTTTCTCGGGAACATAGCACTAATCACGTCTCAACTATGAGTTCTTGTATTATTATACCACCAAGGTTTTTTGGTTGAAAAATGCCACTCATATGTTTTCTTGTTCAAGTTTACCACTTACCTTAATTTTTATTTTCAAAAAGTGCCACTAGCCCCAATCCGCCGGTGCAACAGGTTTTCTTTACCTTTTCCTTTTTTCTTCCTCATAACCGTGCACCAAAGGAGTCAAAAACAGTAAGGGTGTGTTTGATAGAGGGAAAAATCATTTTTTCAGAAAATTATTTTCAATGAAAAATATTTTTTCAAAAAAAATAATTTTTCACTTATATTTTCAGCTGTTTGGTAGAATGAAAAACTATTTTCTTTCAACCTCATTTTTTGCTATTTGATAGAATAAACCTCTTGCCCTCACTTCATTTCTTTTTACCATCAACCCCCTCTCCTACTCACTGCTCTGACACGACCCAACCAATAAATTCTGTTTCTCTCTCCTCTTCAAAATCGAACCCAAAATATTTGTAAGAAATATATCTAGTAATAAACCCAGAAAAAGAGAGGGTCGATATTAATGAATCTGAATTTTTTCACTATTCTCAAGGATTACCCAGTTGACTTTGAATCATATTAAATTCAGATTAAAAAAAATGGCGGACGGGGAGGTGATGGGTATCTTAGATTGCGAAGTTCTCAAAAGGACTACGGTAACAAGGTTAGAGAATTTAAGAAATAATTACAGATATTGACGATGGAAGTCATCGATAAAGATGATGAACATAAAGAAGAGGGGAAGAATGAGAGACAAAATGAGAGTGAAAATAGAGTAATTTTAGGCACAATTAAAAAAAATAGAACGAGAGACAAAATTGGAAAACGAAAATTAGGCTTGAAAAATCATTTTTCCTACTTTTTTAAGGGAAAACAATTTCCTTAAAATAGGGTAAAATGATTTTTCCCTAAAACTGATTTTTCCTTGCTTGTTTTGCCAAACGATGTAAAATGAAAAAATTATTTTCCGAAAAAATGAATTTCTCCCCTACCAAACACACCCTAAATTTATCCCAAAAAAATCCATAGAGGCCCAGTCCACTCCCGCTGGAGTGCCCATGCACTGTCCTCCCTTAATACATTTTCTTTTCCCTAATCTTTTGGTATTTTCACTCAAATTGATTCATGGAAAGGTTCTTTATCTCTTTTGATTTCATCCCCCAGTTCATTGCCTTTCTAAAAATCGTCTTGACCTCCAAATTCCCGTCAAATTTCACCTTTTCCATCTCACATCTCCTAAACAAATTGATCCAGGTCTATCTACAAATCAAGCAATATCATCATCAGACCTCTTGTTAACCTATTGTTTTTCTCTCGTCAACCCTTCATTTTCTCTCTATAGGTCTTTCTTTTATCTCTTCAGCGTATGGGTAGATACAGAAGAAGAACAACTCAATCCTTTGCAATTACCATATTGAGTGGTTGATTTCTGTGATTGAAGAGCTACGGAAAGGTGGGCTGAGGTCGGAAGTTAACAGTTGTGGCTGATGTTGCGGTTTTAGTTTTGGGTTGTTGCATTGTAGGAAAAGAAAGAAGAAGGAGCAGGCGGGGGGCACCTAATCCAATATTCCCTTATTTGTTTGAGTCATTCATAGCGAAGTTTAGGGCCTTTTTGTGATTGAAAATACCAAACTGAGCAAGAACTAGAAATGCTACATCTTATGATGTGACTTCGAAATTGGGTTCACTCATTGTGATATTAAAGCACTTACGTAACAGCCCGAATCTATTCAATGCTAATCACTTTAATTAAATTTCAACTTAACAACAGTGAGTGCTGCATTTTAATTTGATATTTGAAATATTTATACAATTGCAAGTTGATATGACAAAGTAGTCTCGAAATAATACCTGGTCAAACTTCATATAAATCACTTAAAATGTACATGTGAATAAAATTAGCATATTCATAAAGGTGTGTGAAATTTATAATTTACATGAGAGGTTTTTTTTATAATTTACTCTCCAATGTTGGGTAAATGAAACAATATCGCGAATAAACAAAATAAAAAAAATGCAAAAGTACATATTAGGCCCTGTTCTTTTCAGTGGGAAATGAAGGGTGTTGAATGGGTGATTGTGGGAAAGGGGGGGGGAAGAATGGGTGAGTGTGGTTTTTTTTTTTAAGTGTGGGAAAAAGTGGGTGAGTGTGGCTGAAAGTTGAATATAGTTGAATGAAGTTGAAGTATTAGTTATTAATATTTTTTTGTTTTATAATGTAATAATTTTATTGTGATAGTAATTAATGATGATGAAATTTTTTTTTTTCGTTTATTTTGTTTTGTT
>JACYFF010019584.1:41371360-41390466 GCA_017589665.1 Selenicereus undatus
ATAATAATAATAATAATAATAATAATAATAATAATAATAATAATAATCATCAGCAGCAGCAGCAGTACCATTAACGGAGGATTTAATATCATTAATTCATAAAACTAATAGGAAGTCTGTAAATAAATAATAGTGGGGGTCCGGGTGATTTAGAAAATACCAAGTAAGATTACGAACCATTTACAAGATTTTGACAACAAAAGTTATTGATACCTTATTAATAATGGAAAACTTATTTGGAGTAGAAGCGAAACCACTTTTATCATTATTGAGCCATTACAAAAGGTGAAGTAATTTTAATTAAGGAAAAGGGAATCCAGGTATGTTTACTGCTTGTACCATTCAAATAATCGCATGTTTTTTTGAATAGCAGAGTTGTAAAATATAAAAGCATTCAATTAATCATTTTCAAGTGTTGTTTTGCCACCTAATCTAGTGGACCCACCAGAAATCAGTTATCATAGCTTAGGCCTATCATTTCACTGGTGCAGCGTCAGGTTAGGCTCTCCGATCAGCTTGACAGGTGTGCATCTATTCAATGATCACATTGCACATATGAGCTCATTAGTTTGGGCTCCATTTTCAGATAATAATCGGTAATAGTTTTAATATAATTCTCTCTCTTCCTCATTTCGAACTAAAATGGATTCAATTGTGCGCCCTCACTGAAAAATGATTTTATTGTTGACATTGTAGGGGTAAACATATTGAGCTTCGGCTCACTATTCAAATATTTTGTGTTTTATGTTTTAGGTTATTGAGTTGTGAAGTTTGACCTAGCAACACCCTACAGGTGAGGAGACCGTCAATGGAGTTAAACAAGCTCACAGTGACATTTCAAAAAGACATGGGTCTGAAAGTGTATGCTTTGGGAGTTGGTGGGTTGGCACTTGAGTCAGAGTGTAAATAAATTGTGTACCCCCTAGATTGCACATAAGCTAGATTATTTTATCCTATTGGTCTAAGTGCATTAACTAAGCTTAATCCTTTCTACGATAGCGGTAACGACCTAACCTTAACACCTTCTGTATGCGGTCACTAATTATGAGTTAATCGAGGCTAATGTTGTGATTAGAGTTGGGGTGTTACAAGTTATGTGGTTTATACAAAGTACAAAAGTTGTGACAATCACATCAACGGATAATTGGATATGGGAGTTGATGTCTTATATTATGTATAAATATAATTAACATGTTCTCTACTTTGAAAACTAGTTTTCTTGTTAGTGTTAAAGTCATAAATCACCACTATCTGGGCTATGTAATACGATCTAAATTACACTGTGGATGTGGTATTAGGAGGTACATGGGAATTTGGGGGGAAACAGGGAGTTATTCCTTCTTGCTAAAATCGAGTAGCTATACTGTAGGAGAGAGAAGAAGGAAGAAGAGGGAGAAGATGGAGTGGAGGCGATGAAGGAGAGGATAGAGGAGATGGTGATGCAAAGGAAAGTAGCAGCAAAGATCGAGGTGAGTTGAGGTTGTCGGGTGGGCAGAGAAATCAATGATCATGCAGAAGGTTTTCCTTTACATTTTTTCTTTTCTTATCTTGTCTTACTTTTCTTTTGGTTAAAAAAAAAGAGAACCAACGAAAACCATAGCAATCAGTAAAGTGAAACCTAGAGTGGTAGCTGTGACCATGAAGCAAAAGATGAGTGCTAAATTTTAATAAAGAAAAAGGTAATTGGTATTTTTGATAAAAAAATAAAACCTAACAGGCATTGTAATCTAAAAACTTTCTCAACTAAAACATTAAAAATCAAAATTTAGATCTTACATCATCTACAGTTACATATTGTGACCCTGAAATATTTCGTTTCTAGAGATGGCGAGAAGAGCTTAGGTGTGATCAAATGCACGCTTGTCAGAGAACCCTAAGGTGAGGCCTCTTGCAATAATGTTTCCTAGATCCTACTTAACCCTGTATTCAACTATTATTGTTTCAAGAATAATCAGAATTAGAATTAGCGAGGAAATTGGAGGGTGATGATGATTATTTGTGAAGAGTCGAGATGGTTCAGTGTTACATTCAAAATTAAGATCGCTCATAATCGAATGTGCAATTGGTTGCTTTAATTTGCTGAAATGGTTGATGAGAAAAGAGGTGGGTGGATAGAGAGAAAGAGAGAGAGAGAGAGAGAGAGATAGAGAGAGAGGGGGAGAGAGAGAGAGAAGTAGGAGAAGAGGGACGGGGAAAATTAGGGGGTGAATTAGGGGTCGTTGGAGTTACCTGAAAGACCCATAAAGACTAGAGCACAGAAAGAGAAGATGAGGAATAGATGAAAGGGCGGATGGGCATTGTAGCAGAGATATAGTTATAAGATGAAACAAAGGAAAGCCAAACGGGTTGGTATTAGGAACAAAATACTAGTGATAAAATTCCATTAGATTTGGGAGATTATATTTTATTCCACGTATTGTATCTTGCCCTCCAAGCAAGAATATTCCCTTGTTGCAGTAGGACTTTGCCTTTGATGTATAAAATCCCTATGAGAATAGAAAACACATATAAACACACGTCTACGAATAAAGTCGTGATTGTGCAAACATATCACAGTTGATTTTATCAAGGTATCAGAGCTTCCATCAAAGTTTAATCATCCGCTTTCTTTACTCATATCATATACCGAAATCATGACCAAATATGGAGGGATAAATAGGTTCGTGATAAAAACTCTTTCACCATACTATCTTCATCCATCTGATGGTCCCGAGGCATTAATCATAGCAGAGATATTTGACGGTGAGAACGATGATCTATGAGAGAATGCAGTACAAACCGTGTTGAAGATGAAAAATAAACTCGGGTTCGTTGATGGAACCCTAATGAAACCGGAAGTCAAGGAAGGTGACTTCACTAAATACCATGCTTGGGACATGATGAATTCAGTGGTACGCTCGTGGCTCTTAAACATGATTGAACAGAAACTACACCCAAGTATATCTTATGTTGAGACCGCCAAGGCAATGTGGGAAGATCTTCATAAGAGATACGGAGTTGCTAACGCTCTAAAACTCTATCAACTAAAGGCAAGTATCTCTAAATGTAGACAAGGAAGCATAAGTATTCTCGAGTTCTATTCCAAATGAAGAGGACTTTGGAGCGAGCTTGACAATCATGTGAAAATCCCATGATGTAATTGTGTCAGGTGCACATGTAAGGGATGTGAATATAAGGTGGTGTCCAGGATCATTGAGATGTTGGAAGCCAACAAATTATACCAATTTCTTCTTGTTTTGAATAATGATCTTTACTCCCAAATCCATGGGCAAATACTTGCCACAGAACCTCTACCCTCCTTTGGGAAAATATTTAACGTTGTGAACCAAGAGGAGCAGCATAAGAAGCTTATGGTAGGACGTGATGATCGAACAGATTCAGTCACGACATTTGCTGTTAATCACGGCGGGAAAGTTCAGACCACAAGAGAGAAGGTTATGTGCAAGCATTGCGGGAAGTATGGTCATAAAGAAGCAAACTATTATGAGATCATAGGGCGCCCACAAGGATGGGGCAGCCGCGGGCATGGACATGGAGGCCATGGAGGTCGAGCGATCCGAGGAGGAAAGGTAGGCCTTGCTAAGGGATGAGGAGCTGGGTGCGAGGGAGTAAACTCATCATGTGCTCAGCACACATAAGCTGGAGCAGGACCCAGCCAGCTAAATCAAGCCAAGTGACCATGCCGGGTTTGTAAACTGAATAGGTGCAGTGACTCCTAAGTTTGATCAAGACAACCAAAACCCAGTTATGAGAAGTTATCAGGTAAAACCCTATGGATGTTGGACAATGGAGTGTCATGCCACATGATAAGTGATCCAAATCCAAGAGGAACAAAAAATTTAGTCCATCTCCATCGATTGGCCTAATGGCACACATAACTTGGTGAGCAAGCAAGGGAGTGTGGTGCTTGGGAAAAAATTAAAATTAAATAATGTTTTATTTATGCCTTCATTAAGATGCAATCTAGTGTCTATTGGTAGATTATGTAAAGACTTGAATTGTTTTGTGACAATTTTGATGATTTTTGTGTGCTACAGGACCATACTCTAAGGACTCCGGTTGGTGTGAGTGAGCAACAAGGAGGTGTCTATTAATTCTGTTAGGAATTAGAGTAAACTAATAGCGGAAGCGTTAGGATAAACAATGATATTCAGAAGTAAACAACGATAACAAGAATAATAAAGAACACAGATTTACATGTGTTGAATCAATCTTATATAAGGTTTTGATAATGACAACCCAAATGTGCTAATTATGCTTGGCTTGAGTTAAGTGCTAGAGTCATATGATAAGACAGATTGCAAACATCCTGGAGATCAGTTCGAAATATCATGCTTGAAGTTATGTGATAAAATTGTATGTTGAAAGCGACAGAAGTTGCAAACACCCTAAAGAACAGGTCGAAGAAGTTGAAATCATCGAAGTGGATATATGTGCACATCATCAGCAGAGTACAAGAGTCTTTAGAGTCTTAGGGCTAAGTACTGGTTATAGATTCTTGTTAATATGCCAAAGAAGAACTTGACTTAACACTCACCTTGAAGGAATTATTTAAGCTGACTCATAACACTGCCCAGAACAATTGAGCAAACAGGCCTACATTGCTTTGAGGGCAGCGAGTACAAAAATCAGTTTTCAAAGATTTTCAAGAGTTTCCTTACTGCCAAAATTCATAATATATTTAGGACCGATTTTATGATAATATTATGTTTTAGAAAGAATAATTTCCTAAATAATATTGGTGTCTTAAAAAGATTTTTCAAAAGATTTTATCTTATCTTTTAAGATATGATTTCCTAAAAAGATATTGTTGAGAAATTTAATTCCTATTATCTGCTGAGTATTTTCAGAGTTATTATGGAAATCAAATCCTTGCGTTTTGTGGGTATATAAGCCCTCGCTTCTCATCTCTTCAAAACGGGTTTCTGAAGGCAAATATTGAGTTTCTTATGAGCTTATTCTATGAGTGAAAAACCTTCAAGGAGTGTGCTAAATTGAGTCATTCTTTCTGGCATAATAGGGTTTGTAATTGTGCCTTACATTTAGCTTGTTTAGAAGCATAAAAAGTAAGGTGTTCTTCTATTCTTTTGTGTCATCAATTAAGTTTAGAGTGTGTCCAAGTCTTGAGAGACCTTGGACGTGTTGTGTGACTGATTCTCAGGTGGAAAATAGTTACGTGTGTGTAACTAGAGTCTCGGGGGAGACTAAGTTACGTGTGTGACGTTGTCACGTGTGTTACATAGTGTAACGAACTTGACCCGTGTTAGTGAAAGTGTTTGTTAAAATCTCGTGTTCTGCATTCAAAGTTTTGTTTCTGCCTTACTACAAACACCTCTCCCAACAGGTCTAACGAGTGTTCTGAAACAAAACGAAAAAATTGGAAGATACAATTCACCCCCCCTCTTGTGTCCTTGTGTGCCTTAAAACTTAACAATTGGTATCAGAGCAGGTTCTGATAAATTAGGCTAACACCTAGAGAGATCCTGTAAGAATGAGTGCACCACAAGGAATCTTGGAAGGTCAATCTCTGACCAGACCTCCATATTTCAATGGACAACACCACTGTTGGTGGAAAAATCGAATGGAGAACTATATCCAAGCTGATGATTATGAGTTGTGGATGCTCATTGTGAGTGGTCCTTACATTCTAGTGAAAGTCACAACTGATGGGAAGACTTTTCCTAAGGAGCCAAAGGAATTCGACTTAGATGATTTAGAAAGATGGAAAAAAATGCCAAAGCCAAGAAGCTGCTATATTTTGAACTCGGACCTGACGAGTACACTTGCTTCTCAGAGTGTGAATCCGCAAAAGAGATATAGAATGCCCTTCAAGTAGGTCACGAAGGAACCAATCAAGTCAAGCAATCCAGGATCGAGCTACAGGTGAGGAAATATGAGCTATTTGAGATGAGTGATAAAGAAACAATCATGTACATGTATACTCGATTCACCCATATTACTAATGAGTTAAAATCGTTGGGAAAATCCTTTACCACTGAAGAGTTGGTTAGGAAGATCCTATGAATTTTACCCCATTCATGGGAATCAAAGGTCACTGCAATCCAAGAAGCAAAAAAGATGAATGAGATTTCCTTGGATGAGCTTATTGGGAACTTATAAACATATGAACTAAGGTGAAACTCTGAGATGAAGGGGGAAGTGAAGAAAGATCATGGGCTTGCACTAAAGGCAAGGGAAAGTCATAGCTCAGATTTTGATGAAGAAGGAATGGTCATGATTGCACGAAAATTCAAGAAATTTTTCAAGAAGACCGAAAGCGTATACAAAAAGGGCAACACCAACAAGGCCAAAAAAAGTGATCGAGATCAGTTCTCAAGAAGTTTCAAGTGCGGAAGGCAAGATCATGTAGTGAAGAATTGCCCCTTGTTGAAGGAAGAAAAGGGGTCAGAACAGGTCCGAACTAGAGGTAGAAAAACTCAATTAACTAATGCTGAAAAACAGTTTGCCAAAGCAATGATGGCAGCTTGGGGAGACACCTCAGATGAAGAAGAAGACTCTCAGGATGAAGAAGAAGTAGTGGCTCTCATGGCTTGAAGTGGATCTGACGCAGACTCTAACGGTGAAAGTCTCAAAAAGGAGGTACGTAATCTTAGCAAGAAAAAACTTGAAAAGTTAATTTTTTCATTGATGGAGGAATGTGTCTAATTTCTGAAAATTGTATGCTTAAAAGTACCTGCTTAGATTTAGAAAAAGGATGTCAAGAGACTAGAAAGAAAAAGGCAAGAACTTGAACATATGAATGAGGTTCTCATGTATGAGAAGCTTGCAATTAATGAAAAGGCTCATGCTTTAAGTAAAGAATTAGACATCCTTAAGGACCTGAGTGACAAGAAAGAGGAAGAACTCAACACTAAATCAGAGAGCTGGAAAGTGAGCCTTCAAAGCTAAGGCATAATCTAGAATCCGAGATGAATGACAACAAACAGCTTCGAGAACAGGTCCAAAGAGCTGAAACTGACTCCACTGAAAACAGGCGCTGGAACAGTTCCTCAGAAGCTTTGAACTGGCTTAATACTCATCATAACCGAAATAGAAAAGGTTTAGGTTTTGTGAATAGACGTGTTACTAAGCCAGTAGACAAGAAGTATGTTGGTTTGCCATAAAATATAATTTGTTATCATTGTGGAAAAACTGATCATTATTGATATGCTTGCTCCTTAAGAAAAAGGGCCATGGAAAGAAACTCATTTTATGTTAAATAAATATGGATTAGAAAAGATGAGTTAAATTCCGTGACAAAGAAAAGAATGGGAGCCAAGTGGATTTGGGTTCCCAAGACAAACACTTAGCTGTTTTGTAGGCTAAAGTGAGAGGAGGCAATCAACTATGGTTCTTGGATAGTGGTTGGTCAAGGCACATGACGGGAGACGAATCAAACTTCCTCTCACTTACAGCCTTTGACGGAGGGAGAGTAGCATTCGAAAACGACAAATCTGGGAAAACTATCGGTGTAGGTAAGATAGGTAAATCACTCTCTCACTCTATTGATAATGTATACTTGGTTGATGGGTTACAACATAATTTGCTAAGTGTGTCTCAAATTGTGTGATAGAGGTAATCATGTTGAATTCTCTTCAGATCAATGCCTGATTACCAATGTCAATTCTAGTAGTGTTGTGTTGAGGGGGAAGCGATACAATAATATGTATAAAGTGTGTGTTTTTTAACTTCCCCAAAATCAGTTGACTTGTTTGAATGCTCTTGATGATGATGTTATGCTTTGGCACAAGAGGCTAGGTCATGCAAGCCTTTCTCTCTTGAATAGACTTGTTTCTAAGGACCTAGTAGTCGGACTACCTTCCATCAAGTACAATAATGACAAGGTGTGCGATGCTTGTGCTAGGGGAAAGTAAGTTAGAGCTTCTTTCAAGTCAAAGAACGGTGTTAGTACTTCCTGACCTCTTGAACTACTACATGTTGATTTGTGTGGTCCTATGAGGATCACAAGTAGAGGAGGGAAGAGGTATGTATTGTTTGATGAAACTAACTCCATAATTGAGCATGATATACAGGATGAAGATTTTGATCTTGGACTTGCAAGAAAAGACAATGGCAAGATGCTTGAATATGAACCTTACTGAAGTTAATGGTAAGGAAAGTGGGCAGAAAGTAGACCAATTAGGGGGAAGCCTAGTTGACCCTGATATGGACCGAAACCAACCCACTTATTCCCAAACTTCTCTGACTGATCTGGGAACAGGCTTCTGACCTGATCCCACACCTGTTCCTGCAAACAACCAGGAGAAAGTGAAAAGCAGATTTATGGATCCTTTCACTTCACGACCCTGGAAACACCAAAGCTCGCACCCCTTTGACCAAATTATTTTTGATATTAATATAGGGGTGTAGACCAGATCTAAGCTCAGAAATGTTTGTGCCTTCTATGCCTTTTTATCTCACATCAAGCCTAAGAATGTTCATGAAGCTCTTGCACATTCTGACTGGGTTATGGCCATGTAAGAAGAGCTTCATCAGTTTGAAAGAAACAAGGTTTGGCACCTTGAACCACAGCCTGAGGACAGAACAATTATTGGAACCAAGTGGGTGTTCAAAAACAAGTTGGATGAGTTGGGAACAATCACTAGGAACAAGGCTAGGCTAGTGGTCCAAGGTTACAATCAAGAAGAAGGGATTGACTATGACGAAACTTTTGCAGCTGTAGCAAGGTTAGAGGCTATTCGAATCTTGGTAGCCTTTGCAACCCACATGGAGATCAAGTTACACCAAATGGATGTCAAGAGTGACTTCCTCAATGGATATCTTAAAGAAGAGGTATATGTAAAACAACCCCCTGGTTTTGAAAGTCCTGATTTTCCTAACCATGTTTTCAAACTTGACAAAGCTCTTTATGGTCTCAAACAAGCTCCTAGAGCTTGGTATGAACAATTGTCAAGTTTCTTAATTGAGAATAATTTTCAAAGAGGCAAGATAGATAATACCTTATTTCTCAAATCTAAGGGGGAACATTTGTTGATTGTCCAAGTATATATCGATGACATTATATTTGGTGCAACCAACAATGATTTATGTGATAAGTTTTTAAAATTGATGAGGAGTGAGTTTGAGATGAGCATGATGGGCGAGCTTAATTTTTTCCTAGGCTTGCAAATTAAATAGACCTCAAACGGAACTATGATCCATCAACAAAAATATGTCAAGGAACTACTTAAGCAGTTTGGGATGGAATCGGGTAAGCCCATGGACACTCCTATCTCTCCTTCCACCAGATTGGTGATGGATGATGGAGGTCCTTCAGTTAATGAAAAATCATATAGGAGCATGATAGGGTCACTCCTATAACTAACCACTAGTAGACCTGACATTGTTTTTACTGTCGGTCTGTGTGCCCGTTTTCAGTCAAATCCAAAAGAAACATACTTGAAAGCTGTAAAAAGAATTTTTAGATATTTGAAGAACACCTTTGATCTGGCACTATGGTATCTACGTGGATACAACTTTGACCTCATTGGGTATGCTGATGCTGACTATGCTGGATTTCTAGTTGACAGAAAAAGCACCTTAGGTATGACTACTTTTCTTGGGCCCTGTTTGGTGTCTTGGTCTACAAAGAAACAACACTCAGTTGTCATGTCCACAGCAGAAGCCGAGTATGTAGCAGCTGCTTCTTGTTGTGCTCAATTGTTGTGGATACGGCAACAACTCAAGGATTTTGGTGTTGACACGGGATGTATTCTCATATTTTGTGATAATACAAGTGTAATTAACATTGCCAAAAATCCATGTCAACATAAAAGGACTAAGCATATTGATGTTCCCCATCACTTCTCCAGAGACAATGTTGAAAAGGGCTTAATTTCAATGAATTTTTGTACCACTAATAAACAAATTGCTGATATTTTCACCAAGGCACTAAGTAGAGATCAATTTGAAAGGAATAGGCTTGAATTGAGTTTGATTAAAAGAACTTGAGTGAACTTCATCAACACCCAATGATTGACCAGTAAGGTCTTAGGCCAAATAAATTATTTCAAGGGATGCATTCAACTTGTTGTGCAGTTAATTGCATATGTGTAGAATCTGATATGGATGACAGTCGTCGAGGTCTAATGATAATGCCCTTATTGTCCTTTGATACTGAATATATAATAGTTAAGAACAGGTCGAACCACTGGTTGTATCATATGTTATCAAGATACCATATTCTTATGTGTGTTGGAAATTGGATTTTTCTTTTATTACACCTTCTCTAACAATTGCAGCTTTTTCCAAGGTGTAATGATTACTTGGCATGCAAATTCCTCTCTCTCTTTAAAACCGATGGACGAAAAAAAGGGGGAGGATTTTTTATTTTTTTGAGAATTGTGGCTAACCCTTTTCAAATCACTTTCCATTTCCTCAACCACTTTCTCTCCTCTCCTCAAGTACCAGGTTCTCCATCCTTGTCCTAAAACCCTCAAAACCCTAACTCCTTCCTTCCTCAAGCTCTCCAATGGCATGAATTCTGGCCAATGGCGAGTCCTCTCGTCGTAAATCATGACACCCCTGCTCACTTCAAGACGTACAATCAAGACAACAAGGAGGGATGCCGCTCGGTCTAATTACGAGGTCATCACCATCGCCGGCGGCAGCTACTCTGGCACCCACGTATGGTCTTTCTCCCTTCATCTTTCAATTTCCAAAAAGTGTTGATTTGAGGTCCATAGGAATTGAACTTGAGGCCATACCCCCTGTTAAGTCTGTTTTGGGATGGGATTTGGTGCTGTATGAACCATATAGGTCTGAGCTAAAATTCCCTGAAAATGGTGGAGAATTTATGAGTGTGGAGGATTGGGTTGAAGAGCCAAACTTGAATGATGATCGTGTGTGTGATCTTGAAGAGGATGGGCTTCTTATTTGGTTCAAACGCACCGTGAAACTAACCCCCAAAACAACTTCTCAAACAGCGCCCAAACCACCCATTCGCCAAGTCAAAACCACCACCAAACCCAATGTGCCTCTCACCCTTACCCTGCGTCGACCTCGTACTCGGAGTGTGGTCCTGCCATCCCACTGGACCTACCTGAGGACAAGATTGCTCGACCTTTAAAGAAGCCTAAATCCACTTCTAAAACGCTGCCCAAATCACCTGTGCAAACAGCCTCCCAAACGCGTTCCCCATCTGTGCCCTCAAAGAAACGTGCCTCGAAACGGGGTTCTCTAGAACAGGGGTGTGACCTGGGTGAGAGAAGTGAGGAACCCTCGAAAAAGAAATCAAGAAAGTCACTGATCCAAGGGGAAAGGTATAGACATTTCCTGTAGAAAGCCGTGGTGCGAGGGAAGATAGTGAAAGTTCTATACTTCCAAGAACAGGGCTTAGAGATGTTCTTGGACAAATTGTAAACAGAGGGTTCGCTAGATACATTTACCAATGCTAAGAGGGACTGCTCAGTACCTGAATTAGCAGAATTTTATGCCAATTATGAGGTCACTAATGGGATAATGACTAGCTCTGTTCACGGCAGGGAACTGTGTTTTAATGCTGATAATCTGGGAGATTGGCTTGGGGTACCCTCTAAAGGGTTTGATGTGTATGTCAGGGAGGATAAAACTGTACTGAGCAATGACCAATTGTTGGATCTCACCAGAAAACTAGCCCAACAACCTGACCTAAGAGCACCCCGGTCTGTAAGAAAGGGGGAAATGTAGCCTTTATATCAGTTGTTATTCTGGCTTGTTATTACGAATGTGATACCTCAGGGGCAGGGACACAATCTTGTAGACTCTATGGACATGTACCTTACTGACCTCATCGATCGGAGAGAGCCCATTAATTTGCCTGCTATCATGATTAGTCATATTGGACGAATTGCCAACACTTCCAGAAGCCATGATCTGGGCTATGGTTTTCTTTTGACTTCGGTGTTTGAGGCTGTGGGGATCCCTTTACAAAAGAGAATGGGTTTTTAGGTAACCGATGAAATAGGGAGCAATACTTTACTTGGGTGTGGGTTCCCGATTAAGAAGAGTGATGAAACCGTGTTAGAACAAGGACCTAAAACACCCTTTGGCCCTGGTTCTAGTGCGACAACATCGTCCAGCACTACCAAGGTTGCGACTCTCGTCCAGGATCAGATCCTCCTAAAGGAGGAGATTGCTGAATTGAAGCAAGCACAAACTGAAGAAAAGGCCTTGAATGCGCAACGCCATGAGGATATTCTTCATGCCCTCTCTACCCTCACAGCTAAACTTGCTCCATCCTCCCCTTCTCCATGATTCAACTCTATTCTTTGTCTTGTTCCCATCAACGCTGTTCACTTTTTGTGTGGTTAATCTTGATTCTGCATGTGATTGACAGTGGTTATATATGTTTTTAGTTTGGTTTGGTTATGTCATGCCATTGCTTGCCTTTGCTGTTGTGTATTTGTGAGTAACTGGGATGGCCAAGACCATTATGTACTGTATACTTGACTGTATCGTGGATTATTTTCCCTCATTACCTATGGTGGTGAATGCATCCCCACTGAATTTATGCATGTGGCCTCCTAGACCTTTTTGATGACATCAAAAGGGGGAAGACAAGTATGATCATGTTCCAATTAAATCAGCCGGTTTAAGTTGAATTCCTATTCTTATGTATCTCTCCTGTGTGATCTCGATACTTTGAACTGAGTTTGGGACTAATGTTGTTTTTGCCCTCTGCTATGTCTCACCTTTGATGGTCATTTGGTTTGTCATCATCAAAAAGGTAGAATTTGTTGAATCAATCTTATATAAGGTTTTGATGTTGACAGCCCAAATGTGCTAATTATGCTTGGCTTAAGTTAAGTGCTAGAATCATGTGATAAGACAGATTGCAAACATCCTGGAGATCAGTTCGAAATATCATACTTGAAGCTATGTGATAAAATTGTATGTTGAAACCGACAGAAGTTGCAAACACCCTAAAGAACAGATCGAAGAAGCTGAAATCATCAAAATGGATATATGTGCACATCATCAGCAGAGTACAAGAGTCTTTAGAGTCTTAGGGCTAAGTACTGGTTATAGATTCTTGTTAATATGCCAAAGACAAACTTGACTTAACACTCACCTTGAATGAATTATTTAAGCTGACTCATAACACTGCTCAGAACAATTGAGCAACCAAGTCTGCAGTGCTCTGAGGGCAGCGAGTAAAAAAATCAGTTTTCAAAGATTTTCAAGAGTTTTCCTACTGCCAAAATTCCTAATATATTTAGGATCAATTTTCTGATAATATTATGTTTTAGAGAGAATAATTTCCTAAATAATATTGGTGTCCTAAAAAGATTTTTCAAAAGATTTTATCTTATCTTTTAAGATATGATTTCCTAAAAAAATATTGTTGAGAAATTTAATTCCTATTATCAACTGAGTATTTTCAGAGTTATTATGGAAATCAAATCCTTGCATTTTGTGGGTATATAAGCCCTTGCTTCTCATCTCTTCAAAACAGGGTTTTTCAAGGCAAATATCGAGTTTCTTATGAGCTTATTCTCTGAGTGAAAAACCTTCAAGGAGTGTGCTAAATTGAGTAATTCTTTCTGGCATAATAGGGTTTGTAATTGTGCCTTACATTTAGCTTGTTTAGAAGCATAAAAAGTAACGTGTTCTTCTATTCTTTTCTATCATCAGTTAAGTTTAGAGTGTGTCCAAGTCTTGAGAGACTTTGGACGTGTTGTGTGATTGATTCTCAAGTGAAGAATAGTTATGTGTGTGTAACTAGAGTCTCGGGGGAAACTAAGTTATGTGTGTGACGTTGTCACGTGTGTTACATAGTGTAACGAACTTGGCCCGTGTTAGTGAAAGTGTTTGTTGAAATCCTACTGAGGTAGGTCGTTGTTTTTACACCTCCATTGGGCCAGAGGTGGTTTTCCACGTAAAATCGTGTGTCTCCTTTATTTCCGCATTCAAAGTTTTGTTTCTACCTTACTGCAAACACCTCTCCCAATAAGTCTAGTGAGTGTTCTGAAACAAAATGAAAAAATTAGAAGACACAATTCACCCCCCTCTTCTGTCCTTGTGTGCCTTAAAACGTAACAACGTGGAAACCTAATGCAGGAAAAACCACGGACGGCGACGAGCCCAAACAATCCTCCATGAGAAGGAGGAGTACAAGTGCGATCACAATCACGATGTGTGATTTGATCTAGTACAAGATTACAACCTCTCCGATAATCTCTCTCTCACAACTCTAAGAAAGTGGAAACAGAATAATTTATAATTATTTTTTTACTGGTCTGGGGTTCAGGGATGATTATTAGAGCTTAGGCAAGGCCATTTATATAGGGTTTAGAGGTATAAGGATGCAAAAACCCTAGGAGCAACCCTAGCCGTCAAGATGACGAAAGCCTAACTGCCACGGTCCATAGCCCTAACTCCTTGAAGCTCGTGGTAGATCTGCAGAGTTGATTTTAGGCCACTAAACCCAACTATCACTACCTTGGACCAAAATCACCAACACCAACTCTCACACACAGTCATAGCACCCCGAAGGGTGGATCCCAAAGGATATTTAAGCAATTCGAACGCTGGTTGAGTTGAAGTGATACTTGAACTTATCTTTGGTAGACGATTTGTATGAAGCTTTCTTCATATAATCCATCGTAGTAGATGCCTGCAAGACATAGAGGCTTCCTTGCGTTAAACCCTTCAACAGAATCCGACTGCCCTTCGAAACTTTCAAAACTCCACCTTTAGCTGAATATTTACAACCCTTGGATTCAAGGGTGCCTAAAGAGATGAGGTTACACTTCAATTCAGGAACGTGAAGAACATTCGATAAAGTCTTGACAACACTATCATGGGTCTTGATTTTAACAGTACCGATTCTAGTTACACTACTTTGGCATTATTGCCCATGTGAACAACAGTTGAGTCAACTGGATCATATGTTGAAAACCAATTCTTATGATGACACATATGATAAGTACACCCAGAATTAATAATCCAATCAGAATCGCTTCCCCTTTCAGTAGAGGTAGCAAATAAAACGTCACCATCAGAATCAAATTCAGTAAACGAAGTTCCAGCAGACTCATGAGAATTATCTTCTTCTTTCGCCCTCTTGTTTTGCAGTTGCCAACAATTAGCAACAAATATGACATAATTTACCACAGTAATTATAGGTCTTACCAGCGTGAGAATTTCTAGGCTTAGAATGGTTCTTACTCCTATTACCATTCCCCTCTTCAATTGTTTTACCCCTTACTACTAATCCCTCAGCAGAATCAGCATAAATGTCAAGATCAAACTTCTCCTTAGACAACAAGTTTGACTTAACATCCGCAAACGATATAGTATCAAAATTACTATATAGTATGATCTCCTTAAAGTGTTTGTATGAAGGTGGTAGAGACACAACTAACAAAATAGCCTTATTCTCATCCTCAATTTTCACATCTAAACTTTCAAGGTCAGCTATAATCGAACTGAAATCATTTAAATGTTTTTGACCATGATTACCTTTTGCCATTATGAAAGTGTATAACCTTTCCTTCAATTGGATCTTATTGGCAAGACTCTTCGTCATATAGAGTTCCTCCAGCCGAACCCAAATACCCACTGCAGTTGTCTTATCAAGCACCTCTCGCAAGACAAGTGGTGCCAAGCACAACTGTATGGCAGAAAGTGCCTTCAGCTCTAGTTCCTCCCATTCGTCGTCCATCAAAGAACCATGCTTCTTCTTTGGGTGCTTCGCGCATTGTTCGTTTTTCATCGTACTGGGCTTCGTATATGGTCCTGAAAGAACCTTCCACAACCCATGCTGGATGAGAACCGCTTTCATCTTCACCTTCTAGAGATTAAAACTAATCTTCCTATCAAACTTCTAATTATCAACCTTTGTAATTGAAGACATCCTAAACCAGGGCTCTGATACCACCTGTTAGGAATTAAAGCAAAGTAATAGCGGAAGTGTTAAGATGAACAATGATATTCAAAAGTAAACAACGATAACAGGAACAATAAAGAACACAGATTTACGTGGAAACCCAATGCGGGAAAAACCACGGACGGCGATGAGCCCAAACAATCCACTATGCGAAAGAGGAGTACAAGGGCGATCACAATCACGATGTGTGATTTGATCTAGCACAAGATTACAACCTCTCTTATAATCTCTCTCTCACAATTCTAAGAAAGTGGAAACAGAATACTCTATAAGTATTTCTTACTGGTCTAGGATTTAGGGATGATTATTAGAGCCTAGGCAAGGCCCTTTGTATAGGGTTTAGAGGTATAAGGATGCAAAAAACCCTAGGAGCAACCCTAGCCGTCAAGACGACGAAACCCTAGTCGCCACGGTCCGTAGCCCAAACTCTTTGGAGCCCGTGGTGGATCTGCGGAGCTGATTTTGGGCCATTAAACCCAACAAATTCAAAGAAGGGTAATTAGGGATAGATCAAGTCAATACCGTCAACTCTTTCGATCTATGGCACAAGTGATTAGGTCATCCATTGAGTGAAGTTCTGTCTCTTCTTCAAAATAGTTTAGGAGTTGTGTTCGAAAAGGATAAAAATAAAGTGTGTGAAATATGTTATCGTGCAAAGCAAACTCATAGTCAATTCCATGTGAGTCATAATAAAGTAAAGTGTGTTTTTGGTCTCATCCATTGTGATATTTGGGGACCTTATAGAGAATCATCTTTTTGTGGTGCTCACTATTTTTTAACAATTGTCGATGATGCAAGTAGAGCAACTTGGGTTTACCTTATGCATGGTAGGAATGAGACGAGTGACCTGCTTAAGACCTTTATTGCCATGGTCAAAACTCAGTTTGAAAGCAATGTTAAAAATGTAAGAAGTGACAACAGATATGAGTTTACCTCTAGGCCCATACAAAGGTTTTATCAAAAGAACGATATATAACGCCAAAGCAGTTGTGTTGGCACCTCCAACAAAATGGGAGAGTAGAACGCAAACATATTACAATTGATTTTATCAGTTGGAGCAGGGATGAGATGAGTAATATTGAGGGGTTTGAAATGGTGCAAAAAGGAAGAAGGGGTTTGAAAACTTAAAAGAAGGGTTTGAATGTCATTATAACAACAAGGGACAACTAAGGGGTAGGAGAGAGAAAAAACAATTGTGGGTATTTTTGTTTGAGTAAGATAGTTGTAATTGTTTTGTTTAATTGTTCTAAAAGTTATTCAAAGTTAAGAGTATTTAATGTCTCTTAACCTATGCCTAGTGGGCATTCAATAGGAAAACCCTTAAAAAAAATCTAATTTTGCAAGTTGAAGTAGCACTGGGAAAAATCAGCGAGAACACAGAGGTAAAGGTGAGGATCTAATACAGAGGTGTGAGAATCAAAAGCGACTTAAATAATTCTGTTTTGCTTTTTTTTTTTTTGACCGTTGCCTACTATGGTCTGGTTGATTCTTTCCCAGTGTTGCATCATCCTGCAAAATTTGATTCTTTTTTTAAGGCTTTTCTACTGTGGGTTGCTTTTATTGTTAAAATATCCCAACACCAAGTGTAGATACATTGATACATAGAGTTTTTAATGAAATAGGTGCCCGCACTTTTAGGTTTGTAAACTTTAGGTGCTTACACTTTCTTTACAGTTAATCTAAGTGCCTAAACTTTCCCAACTCCTAATATAGATTCCTACCTTTTACAAAAATTTATTTTTAATCAAAAGATATTATTAGCATTATTAATTTTGCTTAATTTTTTTCTATAAAAAGGCCTTTTCTTTGAGAAAAAAGACTTTGAAATTTGAAAAAAGGGATATGACCTTTAAATAAAAAATTATATTTTGCAATATTCTAAAATAAAAAGAATATAACTATACAATAATTGCTGATACAATTAAGAACCTAACCATTTTTTGTTTATTTTTTTAAGTTAATCATCTCCAATTTTTCTGACTACGTTTTCCTTTTTTTATTTAAAAAAAAGAGAGAACATAAAAAGTTGTAACAATGGCCCATAATGAAGTTCAACATTGGTAATATTCTCTAACTTGTCACAACATGGAATTCACTTTGCATTAGGGGTGGGAATATTATCCAATCCTGAAAAACCCGATTAAAACCCTCCCCATTTAGCATCCTAATGGGTGATGAAAATGTGTTTCAAGTGGGTATGAGTATGGGTATGGATATTGTGTTTGAAAATAGGTATGAATATGAGTATGAATTCTTAAAACCCAAACCCAATTGTATACCCAATTCGCTAGTAAAATGCGACAAAAAAATGCTCTAAAAATAAATGTTAGGAGTGAAACTCTAACTGTATAGTTATTATTTATGTATAAGTGAAATTTTTTTTTTACAATTTTAATTTATGTGAGTCTAATTGGACATGAATTTTATTAGCATTGCTTGAAATTGCTAATCAAATATAGCATATATGCAAATATAGGTCAAATATGGGTGATCCTTTGTATATACTCTATATGTATCCGAATAAAATGCATAAATCTGAAAAAAAAACAACGAGTATGGGTATGGGTATAGCCATACAAAACTCGATGGGTATGGGCATGTATATGGGTATGGGTATGTGTATGATTTTCAGAAATGGGCATGGGTACGGGTATGGGTATGGCTCAACCCACCTCAAATCCACCCCACATTCATCGCTACTTTGCATGTGCATCCCATAAAGTTTAGATACATTTAATTTCCATTCACATCTTATCTTCAATAGTTCTCCAAGAAAATATATAGAAATCAATTCCATGCTTTAGGCTGTGTTCTCTTCGTCTTATTTTTCTAAACTTATTCTAAATTGAACTTATCTGAACTTATTTTGAGAACTTATTCTGAACTTATTTGCTGAACTTACTTTCAACTTATTCTGAACTTATTTGGTGAGTAACTTAGATGATAATTTCTTTATTATTATTGTTGTTATTATTAGTATTATTACTATCATTGTTGTCATTAATATGATTCTTCTTCTTCTCTTCTTCTTCTTCTTCTTCTTCTTCTTCTTCTTCTTCTTCTTCTTCTTCTTGTTCTTCTTGTTCTTGTTCTTCTTGTTCTTCTTCTTCTTCTTCTTCTTCTTCTTCTTCTTCTTCTTCTTCTTCTTCTTCTTCTTCTTCTTATTATTATTATTATTATTATTATTATTATTATTATTATTATTATTATTATTATTATTATTATTATTATTATT
>JACYFF010019584.1:41390476-41403691 GCA_017589665.1 Selenicereus undatus
TTATTATTATTATTATTATTATTATTATTATTATTATTATTATTATTGTTGTTGTTGTTGTTGTTGTTGTTGCTGTGGTTGTTGCTGTGGTTGTTGTTGCTATTCTTGTTGTTGTTCATATTATTATTATTATTGTTACTGCTACTATTATTATTAGTATTATTACTACTACTACTACTGCTACTACTACTACTACTACTACTACTACTACTACTACTACTACTACTGTTATTATTGAATGTTCTTTATTTTAGAAGGTAATTATTTTGTTGTGTAGTTGTTGTTACATTGTATCGTGGGCAAAAATAAAAATGAGTTTGATGTTTGTATTGTGGGTTGAAATAAAAACGTACAACAACTTTTATATGGAGTTGTTCATCCAAAAAGTTAATGATATAAAGTACTGAATGTAAACTAAAATAAAAATCAAAGAGTCAAGAATTTGTATCCATGTGCAAAGAGAATACATTGATGGATGATCAACCTATAATTTGAATACAAAGGTTGATTTCATTTCACAAATGTTGCATATCTTGGATGTTTCTGCATTTTGAAGAGGTTGTTTTCGTTTTGAAGAGGTTGTTTTGCAAAGGTTGCATATCTTGGATATTTTTGCCTAAAAAAAAAAACCACACACACACACTGCTGGATGATTAACCTGTAATTTGAATACAAATTTACAAGGATGTTAATGGTAAAACAAAGTTCACATTTATGTGAAGCTCAACCAACTTGCACGAGTAAGTGCCACCTAGAGTCATCTGTCGTCAAAGGACATTGGGTATACAGATCAAATCCTAAACCTGTATACTGTGTATGTAGTGCATCTCAGGTAGTGAGCTTTGTTTTCAATTCGCTGTAATGGTTTGAACATTGCTTCTTAACACATTCCTTCCCAAACTGTGCACTTAACAGTTTCGCGATTCTTTTCCAAGGAGATACTGTGCTTTTTGACTCTCTATGCTCAATATATAAATCAATAAACCTGTCATTCACTTTGGGTATCCTTTTCATTTTAGTCATTTTTGTTCTTGCACAAATTCTGAGATTAAAAGTAACACCGTTAGTGGCTTCGATGCAAAAACACATCATCTATAAGAAAACATAGACACAAACCAACTACTGCACACATTTAAACAGAGATAGCAACCACTCATCTCTTTGAAAGTAAGAACGACTTTTAATTTCAACTGTAATATTCTGAAATTCACATTCATCACTTTCAAGCTTCATTTGCGAGCCATTTAAATAGAGACAGTAGAAACAAGTGGTGCAGTGTAACAAAATTAAAATTACTTTCATTCAACCAATTTAATCCACAGTAACCCAGAACTGAAGCAAAGAATCAAAAGTGCAAATTCCTAACATTAACACATTTCACCAAAGAAAAAAAAAAGAATCAAACATCTACACCAGCGAATGCAAGCCACAAACCATGACACCTAACCTGGTCAAAAATATGAGAAGTCAACACCCCACCACATATTCGGCCGACACAACACTCGTGAATGCAACTCTCGATTCCCATAAGCTCTGGTGACGATGATGACCTATTTTTCACACAATGCTCATCAACGATACAACCAACGCCATTATAAGAGAGCAAAAAGGACATGGGAAAAAAATAAGCCACGTACCTCTAAGATTGTCGCCAGTTGTAGATGGAAAGACTAGATGAAGTGGTGCGGACGAGAAGGAGGAGGGCATATTTGTGTAGAGATAGAAAACACAACAAAAGTTGGTGGATAATGAAAAGCCAACTACTGCTGTTCTTTTATGCCCACTCAACCACCATGTCTATTTACATTAATATCCTTCTCTGTGTCTACTATCGTATTATGAACAAGGGGTATAATGGAAATTTCAGATATTGAGTAGTTGAATGGGTAGAAGTATGTAATAAAGGTTCTTCAGTAGTAATTAACAATCTCCAACAACCTCAACATACAAACATCAAATATTCAACCACCACTGTTCCAAAATAAATGTGTACCGTTCATTTTTTAGGCCGACTTTTTGATAATTTCTAATAGTTCTAGACAAAATAAGTATTTCAATCACAAATGTAAATGATTTTTTTAAATGCTAAAATGTGTGATTCGTTGTTAATAATTTTTTGGACTTTTGATAACTTATTTGCTGAACTTATTTGCTGAACTTATTTTCAACGTATACAAACTTATTTATAAAACTGATTTTGAACTTATTCTAAACTGAACTTATCTGAATTTATTCTTATAAAAATAAGTCGAATAGAATCAGGCCTCATTTTAAATGCCAAAAAGACATTCAAATGTAAAAAAATAAAATAAAACACTAATAAATATGGATGGTTTTCTGATTAAATTGTTTCAAAAATAAAAAAATCTTTTCATAATGCTTTATGTCTTTTTTCTTTTTTCCCCCTAAGATTATAATATATTTTTGATTTCGTTTTGCCATAAAATAATATTAATAATATTTTTCATTTAAAAATATATTCTTTTGTAAAAAGTTAGACATTTATATTAACTGTTTAAAAAAATAAAGGTACTTAAGATTAACCGTAAAATAACATTCAGATACCTAAAATTTATAAACCTAAAACTTGAGACACCTATTTGAGAATCTCTAAGCCTAGATGTCACTCTACTTTTTATTTTGGTCAATTTTACCACTAAGCTTTCTTTTTTGTCATTTATGCCACCAAAAAAAAAATAAAATTGATGAAAACGTCACTCTAATCAGAAATGACCTGCTGTAGTTAATTATAAGATTTTATTTTATTTTATTTGTGTTTTAGCTACAGAATAGTAAAAATGATAAAAAAAAGAAAATAAATTCAATTAAAATAAATAGTGTGGCCAGAGAAATGGTGGGAAAACGTTGTGTGAACGGCAGAGAAAAGGTTGCCATTGGGGAACTAATCATAAACCAGAACTGTTCTTTCCTGGCTATCAGTGGCACAATATTAGGGTAACTCAATCTCCCATAATTTAATAATTAATTAATCATTTCACACGTTATCAATCTTTGTGTAATTAGCCTCTTGCAAATTAAATGTATTCCCAAAATTATGACCATACCCCCTTCCCCCACCTCTTGGTTTCATACTTAAAACATATTCTTTTTAACTTATCATAAGTAACTTATTACTGATGAATGTTTTATCATTATGGATTACTGCTGATGAGTGCTAATTGGTAATATTCAGTACTGATCAATACTGATAGTAATAAAATTGTGAATAGAAAATACAACTAAGTTCTTATCAATATTGAATACTGATGATAGAACTTATGATAAGTTGAAAATAACAAATCCCCACTCTTCTACAAAACCCAGTTACTCTTACCCGTTCTCCCTCTTCAAAACTCTTTCTCTCTCTGCAATAGCAAAGAAGGTGTCAAACTCTGAGACCCTTTACTCTTCCCACTCTCTCTCTCTCTCTTCAACAAGTTCAAATGACCCCAGATGGATTCATGTATCCCACAATCTGTAGAATAAGAGATAGGAAGATAGAAGGGAGAGAGAGAGAGAGAAATGTAAGTAGAAGATAGTTTCGTTTCTAACAGAATTATTTTACAATGTGCTTCTGTACAGTATATATACATGTACAGCTATTGCTTCTTGATATTTTCACTACCAGCTATTCTTGATATATGCCTGACATGCCTCATATATCTCTACATCCCCCCCTCAAGTTGGACTTGGGGGAAAAACAAGTCCCAACTTGATACTGAGTTGATGATGATGTGTTGCTGGTAGAGGCTTGGTCATGATGTCTGCTAGTTGCAATCTGGAGTTGATGTGAGACGTTTGCATGAAGCCTTCTATGATTTTATCTCGAATATAATGGCAATCGATGTCAATATGCTTTGTTCGGTTGTGGAACACAGGGTTTGCAGCAATGTATTGAGCAGCTTTGTTATCACAATGCAATGTTACAGGAAGTGAAACAGGAACACGTAAGTCTCTTAATACCCCAGCTATCCACACCAATTCAGCTGTAGTGTCCGACATGGCACGATACTCTGACTCAGCAGATGATTTGGATGTGCTTTTTTGGTTTTTTTGTTTTCCAGGAAATAAGAGAGTTGCCAAGAAAGATGCAATATCCAGTTATGGATTTTCTGCTATACACACATCTGCCCCAGTCTGCATCCGTGTATGCTTGCACTTCGAGATGAGACTTAATAGGATAGAATAGACCAGTATTAACTGTGCCCTTTAAGTACCTGAGTAGGTGGATAGTAGCTTGCATGTGAGGTTCCCTAGGACAGCTCAGAAATTGGCTAAGGTGCTGGATGGCGTATGACATGTCTGGTCTTGTGATGTTGAGATAAAGCAGTCTCCCAATGAGTTTCCTGTAGGCTTCTGGATTTGTGAGTGGCTTTCCTGAATCAATGGAGAGCTTTAAGTTTGTTGGTAGTGGAAATGACGTAGGCTTGCATGTTGTAAGTCCCACATCTGCAAGAATGTCTGTTGCATACTTTCTCTGTTGCAAAATGGTGCCTTTAGTCGACCTTAATACTTCAATGCCCAGAAAGTATCTCAGTTCTCCTAAGTCTTTGATAGTGAATGCTTTGTCTAGGCTTTGCTTGAGCTGCATTATACCATTGGTGTCGTTGCCAGTGATAATCACATCGTCTACATACACTAACAATGCAATAAATGATGTATCCTTGCCTCAAGTAAATAGGGAGTAATCTCTTTTGGATTGTCGGAATCCTTGTTGCACCAAGAACTTGGTGAATTCCTTGTTCCATTGCCTTGATGCTTGTTTAAGCCCATATAACGACCTCTTCAGCTTGCATACTTTACCAGCAGCTTGTGAGTAGCCTTCTGGAGGCATGATATAAACTTCTTCATCTAGAAAACCATGAAGAAATGCATTGTTTATATCTAATTGATGCAACGGCCATTTCTTTTGTGTGGCTAATGCAATGAGAATTCTCACAGTGGATAATTTTGCAACTGGGGAAAAGGTGTGCTTATAGTCCTTATCTTTGACTTGGTCAAATCCTCTTACCACAAACCTAGCTTTATATCTTTCAATTGTCCCATCTGGCTTGAATTTGATCTTGAAAATCCATTTTGAGCTTATGGCCTTCTTACCTTTTGGAAGATCAGTCAACTCCCATGTATCATTTGCTTCCAAGGCTGCTATTTCTTTGTCCATGGCTTCCACCCACCTTGGGTTATCCTTGGCCTGGTTGTAGCTTGCAGGTTCAGGGGTTGAAAGAACATTAAATAGGGATGCCTTGTATTCATACCTTAAGTCCTGGAAATCTTCACGTTTGAAGAGAGGATAATTAGTTTCTCTTGTTGAAGATTCCATAGTAATATTATTGCACGTAAAATCTTGCAACCACTTTGGTGGTTGAGATGCTCGACTGCTTCTTCTGACTGGGATAGTTACAGGTTTCTCAGGTAATGGTTGAGGCATCATTAGTTCTTCAGGGGTAGCAGGTGAAGAACTTGGTACATCTAATCCATCTTCCTGTGATGTAGTTGTTTGTGTATTGCCACGCCCTGTCCCATTGTGATCTGTGTTCTGAGGTGTATCATGGCTGTCATACTCTTCAGGTATTATTGGGACTGCAGGGAACATCCTCTAGCCATGTGATAAATCATGGTCATTGTTTTGCTTGTATGGCAGAATGTGTTCCATGAATTTGACATCTCTGCTTACAAATGTTTTGTGTGTCTCCAAATCATACAATTTGTATGCCTTCTGACCTTGTGGGTACCCAATGAACATGCATCTTCTTGCCTTAGCTCCAAATTTATTTGTTTGATTTAAATCTAAGGCATAACAAAGACAACCAATGACCCTTAAATTCCTCAAATCAGGTACACGATGAAACAGTCTTTCATATGGTGTCTTCCAATTCAGTATAGCAGATGGTAACCTATTTTTGATATAGGTTGCAGCTAGGATGCAGGTTCCCTAGAATTTGAAGGGCAGGTTGGCATGAATTCTCATGGCTCTTGCTGTCTCAACAAGATGCCTATGCTTTCTTTCTACCCTTCCATTTTGTTGAGGTGTCTTAGGTACACTTCTTTGATGCTCAATTCCATGCTGTTTAAATAGTTCTGAGCAAAATTCGTGAAAGAACTCTGTCCCATTATCACTTCTAATACACTTGATTTGCCATTTGAACTGATTTTGCACATATGCAATAAAGTTTTGAACGTGGGTGGGCACCTGCATCTTATTTTGCAAAAGATAAACCCATGTGCATCTAGTGTGGTCATCTACCACTGTTAAGAAATAACTTGCCCCAGTGAGGTCAGGCACTCTGTATGGACCCATAAATCCATATGAACTAACTCAAATGCCATTGTTGCCATTGAATCGCTTACTGAGAATGGTTGTCTATGAAATATTGCAAGAATACAAGCCTCACAAGAAGTATTCTCCTTATTTACATGCTCTTTAATACATGTAATGTGTGCTAACTTGGTCATAGAACTATGTCCTAATCTAGCATGCCATATAGAGTAGTCTTCATCCTTGGACTTCTTTGGTTGGTTTTCCTTATCACCATGTTTATCTTGTGACTTTTCTTGGACATCTTGCTGAACTTGGTATCCCGTGGCTTGATTGCCTTGGTGTTCTGTGGCTTGATTAGCTTCAAGCTTGTATAATCCTCCCACCTGTCTTCCTTTTGCCAAATTCTTCTTAGTAGTGGGGTCCTGCAACAAGAACCCATGGGTTGAGAAATATGCAGCTATCTTACGATCATTCAAGAGTTTACTCACTGACAACAAACTGTGCTTAAATTCTGGAACACATAATACATCCTTGAGTTCAATCTCACTGTTTATCACTATGTCCCCAATATAGGTAACTCTCTTTGTATGTCCATCAGGAAAGCCTATAACAATGGTTTTCCCTAATCTTCTCATTGCAGTGAACAAGTGAGCATGTGGAGTCATGTGATCAGAAGCCCCTGTGTCCACTATCCAATTCACATTGTTCATCATTACACTATTTGTTGATGCTCTATATGATGACTTTACAAATACATTACCTGTGAATGAGTTGTTTGAAGAGTCTCCTGAACCTGTAAATGTTTGCTGGCCTTTGAGAGCCTTTAAGACTTCCTGGCAGACTGCACTTATTACTGCTGAATCCATGCTTGGCTGCACATTCTCCTGGTTTTCATTTAGGTGTAATGGAGTCTTGAGACTGTTAATCTCTGCTACTGATACTTGGGCAGCCAACTTTGCTCCATATTTTTGCTTGTACCATTCAGGATACCCATGTATCTTGAAACAGACATCAGTGAGATGTCCTTTGACTTTGCAATGAGTGCAATATTTATCTCCTTTGTCATTCTTGCCTCGCTTAAAATCCTTTTTGATAGGATTATAGTTTTGCTTTTGTACAGCACATGCATCAGGTTCAAATTTCACATTCGTAGCATCTGAGACTTGCCTTTGTTTCTCAGCTTGCTGAACCAAGTAATATGCCCTATTCAAGGTGGGTAATGGCTCCATTGCCAATATCTGGTTTCTTAACACATTATGGCTTGAATTAAGCCCCATCAAGAATTGGATCAACTTGCTTCTTTTATCCTTTTCTTGTAATTTCTTTCCAATTTCGCAAGTGCATTTAGTCATAATACCACACATACACTGAGGCATACCATCAAGATTTTGAAGCTCATCCCAGATTTTTTTCATTTTTGAAAAATACACAGAAACTGGATCATTATCTTGCACCAATAATGTCAATTCTCTGTGCAACTGATATATCAGTGGGCCATTTGACTCGTATTTTAAGTGTTGGAAGGCATGCTAGAGAAACAGTGTGGGAGAGAACATTAATGTAGAATAAGAGATAGGAAGATAGAAGGGAGAGAGAGAGAGAGAAATGTAAGTAGAAGATAGTTTCGTTTCTAACAGAATTATTTTACAATGTGCTTCTGTACAGTATATATACATGTACAGCTATTGCTTCTTGATATTTTCACTACCAGCTATTCTTGATATATGCCTGACATGCCTCATATATCTCTACAGAATCAGCTAAGGGAATGAAATCTGCAGAACCGATTGAAGATGAAGATGAAGATGATTATAGTTGAAGCAGTAGCAGCTTCGAAGAAGAAGAAGAAAGAAGTCATGAAATCTACGACGATGCATAAGAAACGGAGTAGAATTACCATTTTATAATTATAAAATATAATTCATTATATTTTCTATTTTTTTCCTTTGATCTTTTTTACGGTTTTGCCCCAAAAAAACAAAAATCATATTAAGCGCCTACAGCAAGTCATTTATGCATTGACGGGTGTTTTTCAACAAAATATTTCTTAAAATGGCATAAATGACAAGAAAAATTTTAGCAGTAAAATTGATAAAAGTAAAAACTGGCAGTTAACCGAAACCAAAACTTACACTTTTATTTTTTAAAAAAAACTGAATTTTATAACGGTCAAACATATATTTTATAATTATTAAAGATAATACTAAATATACAATAATGGGTAAATTAATATTTGATGTCTTAAGTGGTTAAATTAATTAAAAAAGGAGTGAAAATTGAAAATTAACAATTTAAATTATTGACTAACCGGAAACCAAACCGAAAATCCGGTTAACTGAACCGAAAATCTGGTTAACTGAGTTTTTTGGTTCGGCTACAGCTCACATTTTTGCCAAACCAAAAAATTCGGTTAACCGAAAGTTTCAGTTCGGTTTTCGCTTTACCGTTTTTGCGAACCGACTTTCCGGTTAACCGATAACCGAATTCCCGGTTAACCGGTTTTGATCACCCCTAAATGTAGGAGCTAAAAATGAAGGAAGAAATAAAATCAAAGGGTTACTACAGTTGTTACTACTGTGCATCAGCTATGCTGCTCCAATAACTTGCTACTGCCAGTGGCAACAGCATACATCAATTAGCTGCTTGCTGCTTCTTCTAGCTACCTTAAGCCTTCAGATTTGAGAAATCAATACCTGTGAACTCAGCAAGTCATACTTGTATTACGTCGACTGCGCACCTATATCATCTGAAAAGAGTCATGGCATAAGATTACAAAAGATCATCGTAGGAAAGCCTCTTTTACTCAAAGTTTACATTTGTAGTTTTACTTCTACAAATAGTTTTGATTCTTATAGGCTGCAAATTCTGCGGATATTTGTTGCAAGACTCATTCAATTCACATTGTTGCTCCTCTTTGTACCCCTGTAATTCTTTTTGATATTGCTTTCTACTTTCTTCGAGCGCCTTTGTCCTACTCTCTTGTTGTTGTATATTCTCCAATTGCTTCTTCACAATTTCTTGCTGCTGTAGTGAGTGCCTTCTTTTAGTATACAGGCGTAGGGTAGTCCCTTTGCCACAAATATACCCTACACAATAAGGTAAAACTTCCGAAAGTATCTTCTTTTGTGTCATTCTATCACCAGCAGCAGCAAACACTTTTCAGTTTTCCTCAATTGCAAGTCCAATGACAAGACACGCATAAAATTAAATTACTAGAAAAATCTTTATGACAAAAAATTCATATGAAATAAAGAAAAGCACACATTTGATTAAAAAGGAGGGGAAAACATACATGTCTCTCCTTTGAGCGACCACGGCTTGCTTATTCGAGCACCCTGTTGTCATTTTTATATGTGTTCTGCAAGCCAAATTACCTTTGGAGAAGTCTTCATTTCATTGTTTCCATTCTCTCACTATCATCATAATCATCTGCACCCTCATTTCTTTCACTCATTTTATCACCATGAAAATGGTTCACACACTTACCATGTAATTTCCATGTAAAGTAATTCTCATACAATCCCCAATTAAGCAAATCAAACCTCATTTCTAACCTTTTCTTGAGGACTACATTATGACAATTATATATTATTAGGACATCTATCAGTTAGAATGTCCTTGTTCTCGTCTCTAACGTCACAAAGAGATGTTTAGGAAACCATCAACAACACTTACATAATCACATAATCAACGGGTTTTTGTTTTTTGGTTCCACTCCTTGCTTAATCCATTTCTATGCCAAAAATATGTCTGTAACAAAAATTTAGATAACTATGATCGATGTATTTATGAAATAATAGTACATAGTAGTGACTAATAAATAGACTGAGTTGAATTCAAAGATAGATACATAGATTATGAAGTAACCGAGAAAATTCAATAACATTGAGAAGCAATAATAAAGTGTACATATATAACAAGGTACCAGTTGAGAAAAAATAATGAGGCAATCACACTAAGACAAGATATAATAAAAATGCTAATGAAACTCCATAACAGTAATAGTTAATATATCTGTACCATCGCTGTCATGTAAAAATAAAGTTTAGGAAACAGTTTTATAGAATTTGTCTCCTAATTTTTTACAGGTTTCAACCACAGAAAGCAAATGTTGGGTCCTATGCAAGGTGTCCCCCACCAACCCAAAAAAAAAAAAAAAATCAAACCAAAAAAAAAAAGGACTATAACACATGCTGAACCAAAACAATTTCTCAACAAAAATCATTATTCGGGACCTTTGTACAAAATCAATAAGATTTTCGTTAAATGCCGTAGTCAAATCCGTAGACATGCAAAATAATAAGTCGAGAATGGAAATTTTCCTTTTCCAACTGGTATTAATGGATCTATGTTGATATACCTTACATTGTATTACGCTTGTATTGGGGGAATACAATAAATTGAAAGCATAGATTTATTAGTCGGATGATACTATAGAAAATTCTTGACACTCCTAGTTGAATGACGGAATGAGGTATCATCCAGGAAGATAATGTGTTTTTTCAGGGGGAGGAGAGGAAGAACACTTGTCTAACGTGGATGAGTCTGAGTAATTTTTAGAACTTAGAGTTTATTCACATAAGACACTATGATTTAGTGAAGACTAAATTGTTGTATGCCATTGCATATGCCATGAGATTGGTTAACTAAAATATGAAACGGAAGAGGAGTTTACACACATTTAAGTTACAGTTGATCACCACAAGTAAACACTAAACATAATGTTGTTGGATACAAATGCCAATGTACCTAGTGGGAACTAGGCCAATGTGGATGGTTGGATTAAAACTTTTTTTCAAGCGGTCTAGCTCTTCTATATAGATCAAAAGAAAAAGGAAAAACAAGTTATAACATTGATCAATCAAAGCATAGCTCTATCACAATGTAATGTTATCGACCAGATAGAAACGAAGGTTCCATATCTTCCCCTTGAAATCATGATCAACCATAAGAAAGAGCTAATTGACATCAAAATGACATCCTCCAAAGTTCAAACCATGGCCAAAACTACTGCATAAAGGACCCATATGAAGAAAATGATTAAGCCCACAAATTTTATGATAAATCCAAAACCCGTCTAAATTACAAGGAATTAACAAAGCATGAATCCAGCACATCTTGACTATTTTAGATGACTATTAAAAAATCTACCTCTGAAGTTTTATTCCTGAAGCAATCACAACCACAAAGAGAGAAAGAGAAAGGCTTAACAGTCAAAGAATCGACCACCACTAGGAAGTAATGGCTACACTTTTGCCTTCCCACCCTCTTCCTTTGCTACCTCTTGTCCCGCATAGGACGTTTAAGAGCTCCCTGTGGGATTTTTGTTCCCTCACATTTCTTGGGCATCTTGAATTGCTTAGAGCTGCTTTTATTTGTGGTGTCGAGTATTGGCTGGGGATTCAAATGATTGCGTGTCCTGCTCGATTGTCTGTTCGCATGCTGGCCATTCACAGTGATCAGCTGAGGTGGTTCTTTAAGTTTTTGGAGAAAATTTCTTAAGGATGGCACATTGGCACTTATATTCGAGTTCAAGACACATCCGATCTGATCTAATGTAAAATAATCCGATTTGAATCACCCCCGGCAAAAAATATTGGAGTCCTAATTCCAAATAAATAAACCAAATTCGAGTTGGACCCAGAAGGAAGGTATCATCACATTCGATTTTCCAATTTGATTCAAGTATTTTGTTAACTAATTAAAATCCAAGTCTACACGTTTACTACCCTTCAATCTCTACACTAGGTCACTAACACCCACCCCATTGGTTGCTTAATCGATTCTATCTCTCTTACCCCTTCTCAGCCTTAGAGTCTTAGTCTCACTCCATTATCGACTAGCTCATGACCATGTTCTTCCTCATTTTCACTTAGAATTGCAAAAAATATTCAAATATTCGTTAATATGGTAGGAATACGCACGTTATTGCATCAATAGGTGGACGAAATATGTTCAGATGAAAAAATACAAAATTGTCGTGGACGAATTATGTTCAGACGAAAAAATACCAAATTGTTGTAGGCTAATAGAAATCAATTTGGATTGGATTAAATTTGACTTCAATCGAATCCGACTCGGACTGGATTCGAAAGTTCCCTCTGGTCCGTCGAATCGAGCTCGATGTAGTTTTTCAATCCGAAATTTAATTAGATTCGCATTCGCATGTTCCAACATTCAATCAGAATCTGGTTTGTTGCTTCCGTAATTCTTTAGTTTTATTTTTCATTGTTGTAGTTGACGATGAAGATTTTCCTCCTTATCAATATCAATAAATGGCGGACTTGTCTCTCACCTTTTCAGCTGCTGCATCTCCTATTTCTTCATCTAAGCCATTGTAATCCTGCATACTCCAAACCTTTGACCGCGGCAGCACACAGTTGAAGCTGTTCTATAACATTGGTGAGCAATATGTTGATTTGACATACATCACAGATAAGCCGAAATCACTTTCAAGTTAGAGGTTGCCCACAACACAATGTTTCAGTTGCCTTTAATTCCCATTTTGCTTCTAACAATTTGAAAGAGTATCTTTTTGTCAATTGCTATTTCTATTAACACGAATCTCCCTAACCTCTCCAAACTTAAACCTCTTGATGGAACCATCTATTAAAGTTGGTCGCGGAAACTCCTAATCCTCTTTGAACAATATTTGAAGGTCAATTATGTGTTGTTCATTGACCTCCCTGAAGAAAACAATGCCTTCAAAACTGCTAATGCAGCAGAAACTGACAAGAAAAATACCCAATATGTTGATGAAACCGAGAAGAAATCCGACAAAGACAACAAAATACTCCAAGGACATCAACCCAAGCATATGGCTAACTCACTATTCAATTTATTCATTGTTGTTAAATGTGCTAAAGTCATATGGGGAAAGCTATAGGCCATGTACAGTGCTAATCATGTTTGTTAACTCCCGTAATAACCAAAGAAGTTTTGATGAAACACAAAAT
>JACYFF010019584.1:41403701-41451359 GCA_017589665.1 Selenicereus undatus
TTATTAATGGAAAAAGGTTGACACTCATAACATGGATCATATATGTTTATACGTATGAGACATTATTTAATTTTACTTGAGTACATTAACAAAGTTTTATTATATGCTCCTTAGTATCTCTTGGGAATGAAATACAATAATAAATCAAAGTGAGCAAGTATTTTATTTTGATACTATTACAGAGAAAGAATTGTTTCATTGCTTTAGTTTTAGACTAAAAAGATTGCTTCTTGCCATGAAATAACCACATGTCAAAAATAAGTTAGGCAAGAATATTTTTTCTAAGGAAATAAATTACCACTAAAGCTATTGATTTATTTGGTTGAGTAAGTGCAGCAAGGCAAGGATTGACATCAGCAAGATCACGTCCAGAATCACAACCAAATCAGAAACAAGGATATAATCGAAGTCAGAATCCTGGAAATCAGCATCAGGATATTCTGATCAACAGTTGCCTTCACAGTGTTCGTCCAAGAAGAGGCTATGAATAGGAGACTTAACTCAGCAAGGAAGCACAGCAAATGTGTGAGAAATACTGCATCAGTAAACTGAATTCCTGAGTTGTGAGCAAAAAGAAAAGCCTTGAGATTTGCTACAAATTACTGTACTGAAATTTGGTGACTAAGAGTTGAGTATATTTTGAGGAGAATTATTAAGGAGTGAACATAAAGAGTTGTAGTGAGGCTTTTTCAACTCTTCCCATACTTTAATCAAATTGATTGATTTAAAGTATTCGGGATCTTTAGAGTGTGGTGCTCTATAAGATAGTGAAGTGTTCATCTTAATAAAAAGAGTAGTGAGTTGAATCCTAGAGTTGGATAACTCTAGGCGGGGACTTAAGCCTGGTTGAGGCCCAACCTCGTTAAAACATCGCTGCGTACTGTGTGCTTTTATTGTTTCAATTTATTTTTGGCTTTAAAGTTTTCATTAAAAATTTTATAGAATCTCCCTATTCACCCCCCTCTAGGGCGATTCGATTCTTCAATGTTTAAAATAAGAAATGCATTATTGGTGAGTGGCTTTGGTTTTAGATCACCAACAACAAACCTATCATGCAGCACATTCATGTCTATGAGAACATGATGGTTGTCATTCTGAAGGAGGGAATAAAGGTGTCAAGAGAGTGTAGTCCAACATGCTGATTGACAAATTCTCACCATCCTGGAGTGATTACAACGATCAACTGAAGCACAACCTACAGGAGCTAAATAGCCACATATGGATTGATGAGGGTGAGACATCTTAATGCTAAGGTGAAATCACTTTCTTTAAATTCATCTAGAGTTGTTCTAGTTGAATCTACTATACCGGTAAATAGAGATAGGTTCATCAACAAAGGAAAGAAGAACTACAAGCCGAACCCTCACACGTAGTAGAAGAAGTCCAGTAACAAGTACAAAAGCCAAGGGGGCTATGCTACGTCGCAGCAAGCTAGGACACAAAGCCTGCTAGTGCCCTCTTTGGAAAGGTTAGAGCTAGCTGAATCAAAAGACTCCTGGCCAAACTTCAATTCAAGCAATCATTGATAAATTCAACTAAGTAATAAGTGTCGTGGTTGAGGAAGCAAATATAGTGGTTGTAAGGATCCACCTCCCAGAGGGTGTGATCCCGCACAAATGGTTTGATTTTCTGTTTTGCTGGGTGGTTTATTTCTTATTTATTTTTCAAAACTGATTCCTTTTTTTTTTTCCAGAAAATCAGCAGATTTGATAGATTGGATCAGTTGATCTTGATTTAGGAACTGGCCAGGTTCATGGGCTAGAATTAGGCCCAGTTGCCTAATGCTAATACATGGCATCGAGTGATGTATATTCGAGGAATAGGACAGCATGCTTGATCTAGCAACCTGGCTGAGTTCTCAGGCTGGTGTAGGGCCGAGTCCCTGTTCCAAACAACGAAGATAAAAAGAATGAAAAATAAAACGGAATCAAAAGGCAAAAACAATTATGTAATTAGTTGAGTCGCCAGTGAGTTTTAGGAAAACATAAAGACCATCCCACATTTCGAACCAAATCACACTGATAGGGGCAATCGAAGGCACAATTGATTTTGCTTCAAAAATATTTTTTTGAAAGCCCTTGAGCAATCCCCATACTGGGGACTATCTTGACTCAGTCTCGAACCAAGGAACTAGATTTAGGGGGGATCGTAGAATGATATAGTAGAATGCATCACATCATCGCCTATCATGACTGACAACCTCCACTACTCAATATAAGAAATTGTAATTTTTAATTATGGTATCACATAAGCATGCAAAACCTTAGTATATATCATATTAAATCATGCAAAAATACAATATCTTTAGTCCAACTATAGCAAAAGAATAGAAAGTAAATTACAACAAGGCAAGGATTACTCCAAAATTACATCCGTAGTGATTGTGAAATCAAAATACAAAGAGATTAGATAGAAAGAGTAAGAAAAAGATCAAATTTTGCCACCAGGACAACCCAGCTGATTACCTGGTAAACGTGATGAGTTGATAGCTCCTTAATGCTAAATGAGAAACTCAAGATTGGAGCACACAAATTTGAAAACATCCTCATAATCCATCAGCTCTCAAAATGACGATCTCTAACTAATTGTTTGATATGAAACTTATCCATCAGTTTGACTTCATGTCCCTGAGCCCAGGGGGTAGGCCCCTTTTTATAGTGGACAATTATGTCAACTTAGCCTAGGGAAACGATATTGACATCTGGTCATATTAGACTTAATCTTAATAGGTTTACCAATTTCACTACAAGTTTGATTTAACTAGGCTTGTCGAACAAATTAGCCACGAGTTATGACTAATTAACTAATCAAATCTAACTCGGACGTGGGATGGTGGGAAAAGGAACCCTGCTAGGTTCCCTATAGGTGAACCAACCGGCTTCCAGGCCAACTGGGTCTTGCTAACTCGCGCAATCTCCACTTAGTCAGATCACTGCTACATAAGTTATTTTTTGTTTTACTAATCACTTCCGTGGGCTCTCAATGCATAATTGGGACAATTTCTCATCGTTGGGCAATTTAAGCAATATAATTGGCATTTTTAGGCATTTACAATTAGCCTAAAATTTTATCGAGCCTAGGTAAGGGGATGATCAAAGTAATGGTCTTCACTTCTAGCTACCTATCTGACTATGTTGATGACACTCGAGCCTGGCCGCTGAGGGTCCTAAGACTTGGTGCCTACCAACCTCTGCCGTGACGGTAGCGAATTAATTTTATGCTTTTTCCAGATTAGCAGATTTCCTTATCGCCGGAGTAGTGAACCTCTCGCCAGTCTAGCAGCTTTCCTTATCGTTGGAGTAGCGAACCTCTTGCTGGTCTAGTCGCTTTCCTTATCACCGGAGTGGCAGACCTCTCGGCGGGCTAGCAGGTTTTCTTATTGCTGGAGTAGTGGAGCTTACGGTCTAGCAAACTTTTGATCAATTAGTAGGTTTCCTTATCGTCGGAGTTACGAACCTCTCGACGGTCTAAAGGCTTCTTTATCACGAGAGTTGATTGTTTTATTATCACCATAGCAGCGAACCTTTTGTTGATCTAGAAGACTTGTGATGAATTTATCCTTTTATGGGATCAGTAGGTTTCCTTATCATTGGAGTAGCAGGTTTTTTACTAGTCCAGCAGACTAGTGATTAATTTATCCTTTTGCTGGGTCAGCGGGTTTCTTTATCATCGGAGCAAGGCACCTTTTGCCTTCTATTAGATTCTTGATGAATTTATCCTTTTGCTGGATTATCAGGTTCCCTAATCTTCAAAGCAGCGGACCTTTTGTCAGTCTAGTAGACTTGTGATGAATTTATCCTTTCGCCAGATTCGCAATTTTTTTTTCTTGTTGTGAATATATCGTTTTACCAGTTTAGCAAATCTTTCGCCAGTCAAGCAAATTTTCTAGTTGTTGGATGAACGAACTTTTCGCTAGTCTCGCACATTTTCTTATTACCAGAGGAGAGAACCTTTCATTGGTCTAGCGGATCTTGAATTGTGAAATATCCCATTATGCCAGGAGCCAGTGGTTTTAAAATGTCCCATTGTATCGAGAGATAGCGGTGAACATTGGTGGTGTTGATACCAGAAGTTTAGTGCCCAGGCCTCTAAGAACTTAGCAGGGGTTGGGCTTGAAGACCTATTAGTTAGATCCTTGTAATCTTGTTGGCATGTGAACCTAAAAACCTGTAGTCAACTTGGAAAGTTGTAGCCATGTCGTTGTGAACTTATTAGCATCTGAGCCTGAAGATTGATCCTTGAGGACCTTTTGGAATGAGATATTAAGATGTGAAACCCTTCGGTTTGATCTTTTTGTCACTTGGGCATTGAAGTCATTTCCTTATGACGGGAGTTTGTCGAATGCTAAAATGTCTTGGATGTTGAGGCATGATGTTAATATAAAGAGGATGAAATGTCCTCTATGACTAGATCCTCTTGAACTTGGGCACCTGATAGGGTTGATGTATCAGGTAGTGATGCTTACGTAAATCCGGCTTTTTGGTTAGACCGCCTTATTTTGACTGAGCCTGACTAAGGTGAGGGTTAACGTATAAATGCCTTCTATTATAGTTATTGATGATGTCTTAAGAACCATTGATATAGATTTATGGCTAACCAGGGTTGTGTACGCATTTGTAGGGTTGTTGTAAAGACTGATTGCACTTTTTTTTCAATACAGGGTTCCTAAGTGATCAAGGAGGAGGGCAATCTAGTAAATAAGTTAATTGCTAACCTAAGTGGGACTATGCATGCGTGATGGCTACGCATACTCAATTGTGCTAAATATTCAAACATGTGATGATCTAACCTTGTGTGCATGTACGTGAAGGTTTCATACTAAATTTGCAGTTCATTGGATTAGGCCTGATTAAGATATAAGAAGCTAATAGGCAAGGCTCGATAATACTCTATGTATTAAGAAGAGGGCAAAAAGTTGAGTGACTACTGGGTTAGGCCAAGTCATGTATCATAAGTTATCCAGGATTGGAAATCTTTCTTTTAATGCAGGAGTGCCCTATGATGCATTAAAGTGCTCTTGGTTTGAAGAAGGTCCCCTAGTTTTTGTTTATTATAACAAAATCCATAGATGTCTAAGGAAAGTGATAGTTGAAGATGCTTTTACTAATTTGTATTGGAGTAGCCTTAAATCGAGTAGAATAAATGTGATCCTTGTTATGTTAACAAATATTTACTAGTTGGTAAACCCTAGTTGTGTAAGGATGTGGCAGACAAAAATTCCTTTATTAATGCTCCATAGACTTGCCTCTAGTTTAGTATAAAGAAAATAGTTATCTTTTGTCGGGAAATGTTTACCATGATCGAAATCCTAATTGTATAAGAAAAGTAGGGGACCATCCTACTTTGCATAAGGGCCGAGTGCCCATTAGAAAGGTTGAGAATATAGAATTAGTATTAACTCTTGCATTAATAGTCATGGTTAAGACAAAGAGTCTTGAATTTTTAGGATTGTGGTGAGATGAGAGGCTATGATGATTGAGAAGCAGTGGTATAGTTTGTGAATTGTTTGTCCAAGTATGATTCAATGGGAGTAGTCAATAAAATGCTTTTTTGTCCTAACAAACCAAGGTTTTATTTTCACTATCCTTTTGCTTTAGACACTAGAGGTCCCAGTTGAGATGTTTCTTTATGGAAAACATTTCCATACCCGAGCCTCAAAGGGGTTACCTGCGTATCCAATGTGGAATTAGGTCAGTTGTAGTCCGATAATAATAACATATAGTTGAAAGAGGGGATGCCTCTATGGGGAATTTTCAAGGTAGGCTTTAGGATTAGGCTGCCAAAGGAAGGCAATCGACATTGAAGACTCAAATAACCCTTATGAAATTCCCAAGTGTGCATGGGTGATGAAGTTAGTGTGAATCAACAACTTCTTTCTTTCTTTATTGTTCTTGTTTCCAAACTCTTTGCTTCTTTCTTTTTTGTTTTTTTAAAGCGAGACCCTTTGGTCCGAACTTTTCCTCCTTTTTTTTATTTCAAATTTTTATACTTTTGCCACCCATGACACATTTCCACTCTCTTGTTAGGTCAAAGTGGTTATGAAGGACATAGGCTTATTTGAAGGCTTAAAAGGGAGCCATGTTGGAATTTATCAAGTTTAACAAAGGTATTAATATAGGTTGTGAAAGGAGGTCTCCTATCTTAGGATGTCCTTAAAGCTGCATGACTTATTGGAAAGAAATTTCTAACTTTTTCCTTTCTTAGGTGATGGATTGAAATCCTTATTCTCTTTTTTATTTCTCTCCCTCTCCTTTTGCCTAGATTGCCTTGTTAGATTTTCAAGCTAGCCCCACTCCTTTTTTTTATCTTTTTGTCTTTTTTCATCCTGGATTCATCATAAGATAGAAGCATTTTAGAAAAGAGGATAACAAAATGTGCAAAAGAAGTAATGGAGGAGATGGTTTTATTAATAAATCAAGGCTACCTTAGACTTGGATTTATGATGGAAAAGGATGCAAGTGACTTTATGACTCAACTCATGACTCTAGGTTTAGGACACATCATATGTTCTAAATTCAATAGAACTCAAGGCCTGTTATGTGGATTTATTTGTTTTGTATTTAACTATGTATGTTATGTGAATAAACAATTCCTACTTTTCGTTTTGTTGGTATGAAATGGCCAAAATCCTATCATGCAACCCAAGTGGGTTGCTAAGCCTAGGTGGTTCCAATAGGGGTAAATTTGGTTTAAGAATCTAAAGCATGCACGTCCTCACTTATGGAGCCATTGTCTTTCTTGTTTATGTTCTTATAGTTGCCCATCCAGTTGCTAAAAGTCTTTGCAAGTTCCCCTAGCTAATTCTTCGTCTAGGAACATACCTATGTTCCTTAGTGTAGATGGTATGAACCGTAAATATTACCCATATTTACGTTTGAGATTCCTAATGAATAATCTCACATGGTTGGCTTCTAATGGTTGATCCACTATATGAGCAGCCTTCACCCTCCATCTAGAAAGGTAGTTAGAAAACCCCTCATTTTCTTCTTGCTTGATCAACTTTAGGTTTCTAAGTGTGATTGGGAGGTTAGTAATATATGTACATTGACGTAGGAATTCCACATGAAGATCATTCTAGTTTGTGACCTCTCTTAGATCTTGTGGATCTACGGTATTATACCTCCTCATCACATCCTTGTCGAATGTCTAAGGAAATATGATGTGGAAGATGTTCTTGTCAATTTCTTTTACAGTCATTACACTTAGAAAATTCCTCGTACGATAGAGAGGATTTTCAGTTCCGCGAAACTTGACGTCTGGTACGGTGAATTTTTGGGGCAATTTGCCTTTGGGATTGAAGTGAATCTCATATAATCATTAAAGTAATGGCTGAACATTGCAGATTTCTTAAGCAGCTATTCTATAAAATCTATGCGTGGATCAATTTGAGCAGTGCTTTTTCTCCATTCTTGTCATTTCTTCTTAGCATTTTCCCCTCCTACGATGTGAGGTTTCTCATTATTTTCATTTAGGGTGCTCTTGATAAGGGTTTGAGGTGTGGCAGCCATCAGTCCTATCTTCTTCTCGTTCTCATCAAGTCTAGTTTTCATTATTTTGATCATCTTCATGAGTTGAGCCAGTTTGTTATCTCCTACCACCGGGATAGGTGAAGTAGTGGACTTTAACTTGGATTTTGGTCTTGACCCAACTTGGGTGTTCCCTCGAACTTTCTCCCGATAGAAGTCTTCAGGTTTTTGAACACCGCTCATATACCTTGTTAGTCTTCCCTGTCGTGAGCAAATAAGGTGGCAGTTTAGTAGAGTTCATAATTGGAATGAAAGGTTAACAACATTGGCTATGGTGCTGAAGGGAATGGTTGCTGACTTGTAGTATGGTGAGGAGATAAGGGTCTAAAGGTTTAGACTATACTGGAAAGGATAAGGTCAAGAAGTTGGAATCAGGTGCTTGTTTTAAATGCAATAAGGGCTTACCTTAAATTGAGTCCTAAATTGTGCTTAGGAAGCTAACCTATGGTGCTTAGTTAGGTCTAAGTGTAGCTCGTATAACTCGTGGGTCTAGACTGTGCCTAGGCAGGACTATGGTTTGGTTTGCCCAGATTGGACTAGTTTAAGCATCTGGATGGATCTAGGTGGACTTATGCATGGATATTAGACATATGGAATATGAATATGGACCATGAACTTATGTATGGATAAAATATTTAGGCCTTAATTAGACTTATGCGTTATAAATGTGATGCATGACAGGGTCCAACTTTAAAGATTATGGCTCTAAAAATCTAATAGGCACCATTAGGGACTTTGCACCTATAAGAACTCATGAACCATACATGATGAGGCAAAAGATGCATGACTCTTTAGGCCCAACTATCCTAAAAATGAGGTGCTAAGACCTAAATGGACCATGTTGACTCATTAATTGAGACCATATGCTGAGAGCCAGTACGCTGACTATATACTATGGATGCTAACCTAAACTGACATGGACTGACTAGGATTACATGCCCGGATGCTAGTTGAGTTCCATGTTGGACCCCAAGACTGGCATCCTAACTCTTAACGCTTTTTGTCCTAAGTGAAGACCAAATCTACCACAGTCAGCCCATAGAGGAGCCAATTGAGTTCTTATTAGGCTCCCCAAGATTGGCATCTGGACTCTTAAGTGCTTTATCCGAAGTTCACACCTAATTAGATGCGGACAGAATTCCTTAGGATGCTAGTCGAATTCCTAGCTCGCCTAAGATGCTTGCACTTACTCCCTTGTCGTAGTTCCAGATCGATAACAATCCTAGCCGAAAATTTCTAATGTAGTCCTAGACTCATATCGGGATGCATACTCTTTTTTCTATTTTTGAACACCCAACCATGCTCATTTAGGCTTGGTTGAGTCTCATCTTAGGACTTTTATTCCTTAGACTAAGGTTATAGTCTAGTCGGATCTAAGCTCAATAGCCCTTTAGAGATCAATTGACCTTGAAGCCGTGTTAGTTGTATTTTTCGTGTGGTGAGTAAGAGTTCAAGTCGTCCAATAGGATGAATGGTGATTGACTTAAGACTGACTTAACTATAAGAATGTTTTCAATTCTCAATTAATCAAACAAACCTAGCATGCAAACTTAATAAACTCTTCTAAATGGCTTTTCAAAACAAGTAAGCACTACACTAATCTAGCTAATGTTCACTAACATCTAAAAACACATAACACAGAGAAAAAGGGGGATTGGGCTCGACATGGCACTTGGCTCGACTTGGGAAATCAACACAACCAACAATCCTTAAATATCACCCAAAAAAAACTTATTTATAAATTAAACTATGCTTAATCCTAAAAAAATGTGACAAAAAGATAAGGGAGAGAGGTTTACCAACGAGTTGACAACCTTTCATGATTAAAATTAAGCGCTATCATCATCATCCAGATTTGAATGATCTCTTTACCCATGAAACCTCAAGTTTGCACTATCTCAAGCTATCCTAGTAGTGTAGATGAGAAAATGTAGAAAAGAGGGAAGTCAACTAAAGAGATGATTCAATTTTAAGGGGCAAATTTATGTTTCAAATCCATTAAGATAAAAACCCAAATCCCCCCACAACCCCTAACACATTAAGTTCGTATTTGAGGAAGACTAATGTTGCTCAAAAGTGAAGACTTTGAAGAAATTTAGGAGAGAGAAAGTAAGATTAAGCAGTAATAAATAGAGAGAACAAGAAACTTGCCATGAAATTAATCTGAAGCTTCAACTTTTAAGATTAAGCAAAAACAAAGAGAGAGAGCAAGAAACTTGCCATGAAATTAATCTAAAGCTTAAAATTTTAAGATATTCATTAATGGAGGAGACAAAAATGTCTACAAGGCTAAAGCTAGATATTAAATTAGCTGCACGAACGAAGATATCTTAAAAAAGCCAAAAATTACCTTTTAACCGTTACATCATCGGGTAATTAAAAAAAAATTTAGGGTTTGACACGGTTGGGTCCCTTTGAACGGGGCACCTGTGCCTAATCTTTGTCCATTATTTTCCATTTTTTGCTTGTGGCACGCCCTGCTGACTTTGTGGCATGCCCCTTGGATTTTGGCACACTCCATGGATTTTTCCTTCAAAGTGGATTGGGCTTGGTTCCAATTGGGCCCCTATCTTATTTAACCCTACAAAATACAAAACCTAATCAATTAACTAATTTAACGATTATTTGTTAGCTAAAATCTAATAATGAGGGTCTAAACTTTGCCTGGTTGGAAACCGAACAAGTATCCCTACACTTAGATTTTTCTCATCCTTTAGTAAAACAAGAGGAAATCACCTTTTCATAGGTGGTACAGTTGCATTTAGCATATGCAATAAGCTCTGTAGACCACTTGGTTCTCCAAGTGGACGAGTGTAGTCTCGTGAGGGTTTAAGGAAGATAAACCCACAAGTCTTTGAAGAAGCAAAAGGAAAAGAGAGAGAAGAAGAAGGAAAATTCTTTTTTAGTTTTTCACAAATCTTTGCAAAGCAACATCAATGAGAGCAATCACACATTTCCTAAGTTAACAACTCACTCCAATCACCAAGATTCACACAACACATGCAAAGGGTGCATAGTCAGGTGGTCGATCCTTGTAGATGACAATCATGTTTTCATTCCAACCTCTTCAAGGAGTCATAAGCAATGGTTACTCACTTTAGGGCATGTGAGACTCCCCTCTTAAGTGTTTAGAGTAATAACATGCGTGCACTCATGCTTAACACCAACAATGCATTTTGCCATAGGTTTGATCTAGCTCTTATTCTCCACCACATATTTGCACATGCATTTTGACAGTCAAGAGGGTTTTTCAATGGTTGTAACGGGGCTAGGTTAAAGGTTGAACAAGGAGGCACAATTTGGGAATGAGGAGTTAGCATGCCACTCCAATGAGTTATCATAATCACCTCCATGACTTGTACCTCTCACAATTGCACCCCAACTCGCAACTTGCATTGATGACTTGAATATCCTAATTTTCACTTAAAACCTTTAGGCTCCCTTTGGTCTTTAGAAAATTTGGTTGAAAAAAAAGTTGAAGGAAAAAAATGTGAAGGAAAAGAAAAAGTAGAAAATGAGTTTTTTTTTTTCTCTTGTTTAGATTGAGGAAAAAATATAAGAATTTGAATGCGAAATTTGAATGTTGGTGAACTACTTGAATTATGTTGATGTCTTCTAAACAATGTGAGGATGAAGGAGATTGGGAATTTTCCTCAGTCTTTCTTCACAATTTTATGAGGAAAATTTTATCACTTGTTTCTAACAATTTTTCAACCTAACTTTCCTTCATATTTTTTTTCTTTGTGATTTTCTCTAAATCAAACACATGAAAAAAAAAGTAACTTTCCCAGATTTTTTTCTTTCCACCAAAATTTTCAAGGTCCAAATAGAGCCTTAGTGCCAAGACTTTTATTCCCTTCTTCTCTCTCCCCTTTTTTTTTTCAAAACAAAGTGTCTCATTTCTTTGTTTTATTGTGTTCTATTCTCTTTTTCTTTTTTTTCTTTTTTGTTTCAAATAAAGGAGTGCTTGGCAAGAAAGTTTCTAACTTTTGCAAAGTATGAAGTCAATTCCCATATTTCTATCTTTCTTTTTATATGCTGCACCAAATACACAGTCCCTTACATTGTTCTCAAATCCTCTCGTCATAGCGGTACTAATTGGACTTGGTTTAGGTGGAGGTAGTATTTGAGGCCAAAGGCTAATCATATGGGTCTCACAAAAAAACATCAATGCTCAAAGCGGGAACAAGGGATACAAATTATGTACCATGTAGCAAGGGAGGCCTTTTGGTTTATGTGGCTCAAATTAATTATTTACAAAGAATGCCTCTTTCCTTTCATCAATAATGCAAATGCAATATGCGGTTGCAAAGAGAGTTAGTGCAAATTCTAGAGAATGACAAATTTCGATGAGCCCTCATGAAATGAACAAGATGACTACAAGTAAAGAAGCGATCGTGTTAAGACTAAAAAACCTCACAATTTCATCTACCATGCCTGCTTTTATCTGTCAGGTCATTGCCAACAAAAGTAATGCATTTTCCACCACAACTATCTGTTTACAAGAAAAATGAAAAATCTTTTTGAATTTTCGAAAAATTTCTCTCTTTTTTTTCTTTTTCAAACAAATAATGGAAGAGCTTCCCCACCCCCATGCTTAACATGCACAATGTCCTCATTATAGGAACTAAGGGACTCTAACAAGGAAAGAAACGAAAAAGAAAACAAAAGAAGGAATATCGACAAGGAGAAGAAAAGGGATTACCTTAAGATGGGGTAAACATGGAGAAGAAAGGAAGAAAGAAGAAAAATGTTGACATGGTAAACATGGAGTTATATATACAATGTGCATGCCTGACTACACTAAATACAACTATGGATATTGCCTATGCTCCTAAGAACCCATTACTCTAACAGTCAAATCCACCACACATGGATTGCATCGATCACAACATTCACCTATCGTTTCAATCATCTGGCTAACACAACCAAATTGCTCCTAAAATAGCCATCAAAACCACAACACACCACAACAAAGAGGGAAGGAGAGAGATAAATAACCAACATGTGACCACCTAGAATAGCTTACATGCCCTCGTAATACAAATAACAATATGTAATGAACCCTTCAATATGCAATAAATGATACAGAGTTAGGGAGGCATATACAACTCATAGTCATTGTGCCCCATCGGGCCCAGGTGGCTGCAAAAAAAGTGGAGAAAATTGGTGAATGTCGACGAGCTTCTTTGATCGCCCAGGAAAGGGTGAAACCGATGCTCCAATTGGTAATGGTGTTAGATTATTGCCAAATAAGTCCATTCATCTGCCTCCTCTCATTGTGCTCTCAGGCTTCTCTTATAGCCTACTCTTCCTCTCACCAAATACCCCTCATCTCTCTCTCTCTTCTTGTCGCTCCACATACCCCATAAAGTAAGTCACTCCCTCCTTAATCGACTCCATACGTCTGGACATCCGATGAATGTCGTGATGCATCTCATTGTACACATCTCGAAGTTCGTCTACCACCACTTGGTGGTTAGAAAAAGAGTGGAGGAAGTTCACATCAAAATGCATTTGGGGTATGGAGGAAAAGGCCCCTATCTCAAAATAGTGGTGCTGGGTTTGTGGTTGTGGTTGTGGTTGAGGTGCGGGATCATTCTCCCCATGTTTTTGGGCCTCTTGCCCTTCTTCTTGACCTTCATTGTCATCATCCTTACTACTCTCTTCATTTCCCTCATCATCTTCATCACCCTTGCATGGCATCACCACCTCTTTCACTATCACTGGACCACTAATTCCGTTTGTTTGAAATACTGGTTTGGGCCATATTAAGAAAGGTGAAAAGTACTTGTTCCTGGTGGGGGTACTTGTTAATGTTGCCCTTTGTATCTATCATAGTCATATGGGCTAGGGTGGCTATATCCAGATTGCCACCCAAAAAATGAGGCTCGAGGCTACCCAATTTCCCCCCATAGTGCAAGGCTTGGGAAAATACAGTAGTTGTCCCTGCCACACTAATTATATTTTGATGGGTAGTTTTTGCTACTTTAACTAAGTGACAGGTGATGAAAGCCTCAGTATCCGCATCGGTTCGGGTCAATGCACACTAAATTGAAAGCAACTCTTCTTTTCTACAAACGTTCTGGCTATCATTACACGCAAAGATAATATTAGCCATTAAACATTGTGAATAACGGATGTTGACATTGCAAATGTCTGTGGCATTGTCATGTTTAGAGTTTTACATACGTGGCCACCCAAACCTGTCAGTTTATGATTCATTTGGAGCATGTGATGCTCAGCCAAACATGGTCGGGGCGCCACCTATTTGTCAAATCCCTAAAACAATCCGAATACATTTGTAGGTGAAGCAACCCATTGAATTCCCTTAAACTCATCATATGGTCCGTATTGAAAATCCAGAATGAAATAAGGACCTCTTGACCACTATATGAACCGACCCAATCCACATTCAATGAACTCAAAAACTCGATAATCAACCGGTTATAAGACACAATTCATCTCAACATATTCCATCAAACCCAAATTACTCAATAAAGTCACAACATCATCTAGCATTCCCAATAGCCTCAAAGAATCCACATACCAAAATTTTTGCTCACTTGTTTTCCTAGCACTAAGAGTTTCATACTTTATCCTTTGATCATCATTCACAAAAATTAAACTCCTAGTGCTAGGAGGTAAAATTAGTGGGTAAGCATCTTTAGTACCTTTTGTTCTTTAGGGTCTTGGGATGAAGATGCCTTGAATGATTTCTTAGGTAGGAGGGTCCCTTGGATGATTCATCAACTTGTTTCTTGCCCATTTTGCTAATGCAGTGTGAATTCAAGCCTTTAGAGTGCAAAAATGAAAGCAAAGAGCACGCTTTCTTGCTGTCCAACCTTCGATCTCAATAATGGAGGTTAGGGTTTTAGAGAGAAAAAGTGAGTGAGTTGGGGATGAAAGAGCATTAATTTGAGAGAATTTGTGGTGGCAATGGGCGGATTAAGGTGAAAATGGTGAATTTTGTAAAGAATTGAAGTATTTGGCTAAGATTTGAGTGGCAATGAGAGGGAGAGTAAGGCTTAGAGAGAGAATGATTCGTGTAGAGAGAGAAACTATTGAGGAAGAAGGCGGAGAAATGAAGAAGACGCACAAAAACTACGGTTTAGTGTAGACTTAGGGTGGCACACGACACCCGTGCTAAATCTCTGGTTTCCCTTTTCTCTGTTTGTTCTTGGCACTATTGTGGCCATTAGCACAGGGGCACCGTGCCAAATCTCTGCCCATGACCTAGTTTTTGTTTAAATTTTCCTTGCTTCCAAATCCCTTTTACACTCAAAAATTTCTCTTTTTTCTTTTTGAGCCTCTCTTTCTCTCCTTTCTCTGACTCATTTCATTCTTTTCTCTACTCTCCCCTTTTTTATCATTTTTTTGAAATTTTCAAAAGTTTTTTCACACTTTTTCTTGGCCTTTTCACGTTTTTCTCTTCTTCTTTTTTTTTCCCCCAACATCCACACACTTATGTGTACTATGCACATTTGTATAATGACTAAAAACATGACCATTGGAAGGGAGGAGGTTTGTCATGGAAGATACACACCATGTCCTCTTCACTTATTAGTTCTAGCATGAGCTTCAATCTATGCCCATTCACCTTGAACACTTAGTCTTTGGAGGGGTCTCTAATTTCAATCGCTCCATGGGGAACACTTTAACCGCAACATAGGGACCAATCTACCTAGATTGTAACTTTCCTGGAAACAAATGAAGACAGGAATCATATAGTAGCAATTTTTGGACGGCAGAAAGTTGTTTTCTATGGATGAGGTTATCATGGAAGAATTTGGCGCGCACTTTACTTAACCAAGTGTTATCGTATGCTTCCCACCAAATTTCTTCCAACTCATTCAAACTAAGCTTCTTTTTTTGTTCCTCACCAGCATCTATCAAGTCAAAATTTAGGGCCCGAATTGCCCATCAAGCTCGATGTTCGAGCTCAATGGGAAGGTGGCTTCGACATCCAAAGACCAGCCTATAGGGAGACATGCCCAAAGGGGTTTTGAAAGATATCCAATAGGCCCAAAGCGCATCAATTAGCTTATCCACCCAGTCTTTCCTATTCCCATTCATGATTTTGAGAATTTGTTTCACTTGCTTGTTCGAAATTTGTACTTGGCCGTTAGTTTGTGGATTGTTCGAGGTTTCCATGCGATGGAGAATTGGGTACCTCTTATGCAGTGCATCAAAGGACCTATTGTCCAAATGGGGCCCTTGATCACTGATGATGGCCCTAGGCATCCCATACCTAGCAAAAATCTCATAACCACCTTGGACTTATTCATCCTCATGGGAATAGCCTCTACCCATTTTGACATATAATCCACACACAAGAGAATGTACTCATTCCCAAATGAATTCGGGAATGTGGACCCATAAAATCAATGCCCCATACATAAAATATGTCTACAACAATAATGTGGGTAAGTGGCATCATGTTTTTCCTGCCTATCTTGCCCATTTGTTAACAATACAAGCATCTGTTACAATACTCATGGACATCTCCAAATAAGGTGGGCCAATAGAACCCACTTTGAATACTATTCGTGGTGGTATTTTTACCACTAAAGTGTCCTCTACATGATTGATCATGGCAAAAGGAGATGACAATCTAAAAGTTCTCATCAGGGTTGCATCTTCTAATGATTTAATTCGGATAATATTTAAACAAGTAAAGGTCGTCCCATATACATAATTAGACCATGGAAAGAAAACAATCCCTATCGTCCTTATTCCAACTCCAAGGCATTTCTCCAATCACTAGATAGTTCACTATGTCAACAAACCATGGTTTTGCTTGAGCCCTAAATAATCGCTCATTGGGGAAACAATCACAAATGGGGGATTCACTTGCATCATTAGTCACTAGCCTAGATTGGTGGCATGTTATTCGGTTCTCGAAACCCTTCCTATCTTTGATCTTACAATCAAATTCTTGTAGGAGCATAATCAATTTGATTACCCCAGGCTTTGCATCTTTCTTTTCCATTAGGTGTTTCAAGGCAGCATGATCAGTCAAAACAATCACATGAGACCTTATGAGGTAAGGTCTAAACTTTTCGAAACCAAAACTACCTCCAAGAATTCTTTTTCAGTCACAGTGGAATTCACTTGCACCTCATTCAAAGTATGACTTGCGTAGTAAATTACGTGGGGCCTCTTATCAATTCTTTATCCTAGAACTACCTTGACCGCATAGCACAATGCATCGCACATGAGTTCAAAAGATTGTCCCCAGGCGCGAGGATACAAAATAGGTCTCATAGTGAGTGTCTCCTTAAGCTTTGTTAACGCCACTTCACAATCCTTGGAGAAGTGGAAGGCCGTCTGCTTAGCTAGGAGAAAAGATAAGGGCTTAGCAATCTTGCTAAAGTCCTTGATGAATCTTCAGTAAAAACCGGCATGCCTAAGAAAGGATTGTATATCCCTTACACAACTAGGGAAGGAGAGGTTTGCAATCAAGTTCACTTTCAGTTTATCTACCTCTATACCCTCACTAGAGATAATATGGCCTAAGACAATCCCCTTCTTGACCATGAAATGAAAATTTTCTCAATTAAGGGTCAACTTCTTGTCCTAACACCTCAACACTTTTCCCAAGTTAGTTAAGTAAGCCTCAAAAGAGTCTCCATATATGAAGAAGTCATCCATGAAAATATCAAGGCATTGCTCAACTAAGTTGGGGAATATTGAGATCATACATATTTTAAAAGTGGTCGGGGCATTGCAAAGACAAAAAGGCATAAGTGCCAAAAGGGCACGTAAATATGGTCTTTTCTTGGTCTTCGTGGGCAATAATAATTTGGGTATAGTCAGAGTACCCATCAAGGAAGAAATAGAAAGCCTATCCGGTTAACATCTCCAACATTTGGTCCAAGAAGCGTAAGGGAAAGTGATCCTTTCTAGTGGCGGAGTACAACTTTTGATAATCAATGCACACCCTCAACGCGGAATGGATTCTTGTAGGAATGAGCTCACCCCTGTTGTTCTTGACCATTGTTATACTAGTGTTTCTAAGAATGACTTGGACTGGGCTCACCCACTTACTATTTGACATGGTGTAAATAATGTCATCATGCAACTACTTAAGGATTTCTTTCCTTGCGACTTCTTGAAGGGTGGGGTTAAATCTTGTTTGTCTATCCCAGTAAGGTTTTGCATCGTCCTCAAGATGTATGCGATGTGGTACTATGGTGGGACTAATGCCACCAATGTCTCATAAGGTGCACACCAATGCTTCTTTGTTTTCCCTTAACAAGTTCAAGACTTCAATTTCTTGGTCTGAATTCAAATCATTAGCAAGTATCACAAGAAAGTCTCATTCGGACACAAAAATGCATATTTGAGTGCGTTAAGAAGGGTTTTAGCTCAAGAGAGGAAGTATGATGGCACACTAGGAGGTGCCTCAAGACATGAGGGGGGAATCTAAGAGAGCAATACAAGAATGGATGCATGTAATGAGTCATCACATTGGTCCTCAAACGGAAATGCATCATCTTTGGGTTCATACTCCATGCAAAATGGCTCATACACACAAGAGATTAACTCTTCTTCATAATTAACCTCTACTTCCCTCAATGCCAGATCACCCACCCAATTAAGGGATTAGTGGTCAACATCGTCAAAACTCATTGGTTGGTTTTGAACGTTAAATAATTCCATGGTCATATTTTCAAATGTCAATTTCAATTTTGCATCCCTTAAATTTATAAAAGCATTTAAGGTAGCTAGGAATGATCGACCAAGGATGATCGGTATTTCATTGTTAGTGCTCATCACACCCTCGGTTTGCAGAACTACAAAATTCACTAGAAATATGAATTCTCCCACTCTAATCAATACATCCTCAACCATCCCTCTAGGAAGCCTAGTGGAATGGTCGACCAATAGAAGGATTATTTTTGTAGGCTTAAGCTACCTTAAACCCAACCTTTCATACACCGTAAAGGGTAGGAGGTTAACGCTAGCACCTAAGTCAAGAAGGGTCCGGTGAATGTTGTGATGACTACTCACAATTGAGATTGTGGGGCACCACAGGTCCTTACATTTAATAGGCACTTGATTTGAAATTACAAAGCTCACTTCAGAAGCCATAAATGCTCTCTTGGGGACATTAGTGGGTCTCTCGGTGGTGTATAAGTCTTTAACAAACCAAGCATAGGGGAGCATTTGTTGTATCATATCAAGCAAGGCCATATTGATCTTGACCAGGGACAAGGTCTCCCTAATCTTGTCAACATGAGATTGCACCTTTTTCCCTTTCAACCGATTAGGAAAATGAGGTGTAGGCCTAGTAACACAAGTAGAAGGAGTAGGAGAATCCCTAGGAGAGGTGGAATCATGGATTGATTCACCTTCCTCAGGTCCACCTACTTCCTTAGATGGGATTTGGATAATGGGTGAGGGAAACAAATCATCACCTTGAGGGGGAGGGTAAGAAGATAATAGGGAAGGGGGATCATTCTCATTTTACTTACCCACATGGGTGTCACCCTTCTTTCCTGACTGTAAAGAAATTACAGCATTAACTTTCCAAATGTCATTGGGGTCACAGGAAGTGGAAGAGCCTCCTTTTGAGTTCACCTCAAATTGAATAGGAAAAACCCCTTTCTCCCTATTAGACATTGCTAATTGAGTAAATTGTTCACTGATTATCTTCATCATTCTCTTATTTGACTCCTTAAGTTCTCTAATCATCCTCTCCATGTCATTGACTTTCTGGTTCACTTTATGCAGTCCATTATAACTGGGAGGGGGTATGATTCAACCCCATGTGGCTGAGGAGGAGGAGGGCCCCTAGGAGCATTGTATGCCCCTTAGAAGGGTGCATTTTGATAAGCTAAAGATGAGAAGTTTCCTTGAGAATCCCTACCTTGATTGTTAGGCATCAAGGCATTAGGTCTAGTCCATAAAATGTTGAGGTGCTTAGCCCATCCCGCATTATAAGTAGAGGAGTAGCGATCAAATATTTGGCCTTTGAAAGACCTTAGTCAAGTGACCTTGCTCTTGGCTTGTAGACAACTATTGAGCAAATAAGAGACACTACCTTAGGGAGTGATCATTGGATTAACATTGATAACATGAGACCATTTAGGAAGAGGGAAAGTTTTTTGGGGTTTGGGACAACACAAAACGCTTTAATATGTTTTCAATGGCGACAAATCTAGTATCAATGTATGTGGTATCCACCACTACATGAACTCCTCTCTTCTGGCCATTAATCCTAGCCCCTAGACTCTCATCCCTAGTAGTTTCCCATTGTAACGTCTTTTCGACAAACAGGAAATCCCAAGCTTTGATATCACTCTTGTTCAAAAAAACCTCCTCGACACGTAGACTCCACCATGGTCGTAGTGGCTTTATCAACACTCTCGTAAATAATTTGGTATAAATGCCACCTTTCTAAACCATGATGTGGGCATTGAAGCGTTTAAATCGTTCAAAACACTTCCAAAAGGATTCTTTCTCAAGTTGGACAAAGTGGTTAATCACATTCCTTAGTTTCATTGCTTTACCATTCGAGAAGTATTTCCTCAGGAAAATCCTTACAAACCCATCCCATAAGGAAATTTATCGAGGGGTTACGCATCGATTTCTTTACTGAATCTTTTAAGGCAAAAGGAATGAAACACAACCTAACAATGTCCTTTGGCACATTAGGAAATTGCATCATCCAGCATACTTCCTCAAATTCATTCAGGAATAGGTAAGCAACACCAACGCCGCTGAATTTGGAAAGCATGGTCATGTATTGAGGACTGAAAGAGAATTAAACATCCCCACCGAGTTGTGGTATTTGAAAGCAAGAGGGATTAGTTGATCTCGATGGGTAAAAGATTTGATTAATTCTCCTTGGAGCCGGAGGGGGTAGAACGAGGAGTCTCTTGGGCTTTTTCCTCCCCCATCTCTTCGAGGTTTAGTGCTATGATCATGATTGCCCAAGTGTAGGGAGGTCTTTAACAAGAATCAATCTCCCATAACTAGGCAATCCAGTCCAAGCACTCATGCATTCTCATTTTTTTATGGTTTTTTTTTCTTCGTCCATTTTTTTTGAATTTTTTTTCAAAATGATCAAAACCAAAAATTATGAGCAACAAATAAGTCTAAATCAAAAGCAAATCGAATGCCATCATCCCCAGCAACAATGCCATTTGGTTAGTTGTATTTTTTGTGTGGTCAGTAAGAGTTAAAGTCGTCCTTTGGGATGAATGGTGATTAACTTAAGATTGACTTAACTGTAAGATGTTTTCAATTTTCAATTAATTAAACAAACCTGGCATGCAAACTTAATAAACTCTTGTAAATGACTTTTTAAAGCAAGTAAGCGCTGCACTAATCTAGCTAATGTTCGCTAGCATCTAAAAACACATAATGTAGAGAAAAAGTGGGATCAGGCTTGATGTGGCCCTTGGCTCGACTTGGCCAATCAACACAACTGACAATCCTCAAACATTACCCCAAAAGAACCTGATTTCTAAATTAAACTATGCTTAATCCTAAAAAGTGTAATAAAAAGATAAGGGAGAGAGGTTTACCAATGACTTCACAATCATTCATGATTATGATTAAGCACTACCATCATAATCAAGCATTGAATGTTCTCTTTACCAGTGAAACCTCAAGTTTGCACTATCTTAAGCTATCTTGGTAGTGTAGATGAGTAAATGTAGAAAAGAGGGAAATCAACTAAAGAGATGATTGAGTTTTAATAGGTAGATTTAGGTTTCAAATCCCAAATCTCCCCGCAACCCCCAACACATCAAGCCCATGTTTGGGAAAGGTTGATGTTGCTCAAAAGTGAATGCTTTGAAGAAATTTAGATGAGAGAAAGTAGATTAAGCAATAATAGAGCGAGAGAACAAGAAACTTTCCATGAAATTATTCTAAAGCTTCAACTTTTAAGCTATTCATTAATGGCGGAGAGAGAAAGCTCTACAAAGTTAAAGCCAAAGAGAAAATTAGCTTCTAGAAAAAAGATATCCTAAAACAAGCGAAAAATTGCCTTTTAACCCTTTGACTTTGTGGTATGCCCCTTGGACTTTGGCACGCTCCCCAGATTTTTCCTTCAAAGTGGATTAGGTTTGGCTTCCAATTGGGCTCCTCTCTTATTTAATTCTACAAAACAAAAAACCCAATTAGTTAACTAATTTAATAATTATTTGTGAGCTAAAATCTAATAATGAGGGTCAAAACTTTGCCTAGTTAGAAACTGAATAGTCCATATCCCTGGCCACTAAGTTTGACCTTAACCTAAACTGGCTCTCCTAAGATGTAAAGCATCAAGGCATAGACACCAGTGCTAAAAAGTAAATCATAAAACAACACATCCAACTAAGCATATGAGCTCTAATATGAAACTAAGGTTATAAGTTATGGGTGTTTTTAGGTTCGGTTTAAAATAGTCTTCTCCGTACCCAAATGCTCTGCACGTCATTCGTGGGGTGGATGGCAAGATCATGACATTTTGGTTGCTTCCCAAGTCGTGCAGACTGAAAAGGTGTGTCACAAGTGGGTAGAGCAATACATGCTTAATAGAATCTATTGAAACCACTGACATAACCAGTTAACCTCTGGAGTGGTAATAATAGGATTGTTACCCAGAGGTGTCATTATCTCAATTAGGGTAGTCCCTTTTAATGGACAACGCCTAATGCAATCATAATGAAAACATTTTTCCATATTGAATTTCAAATCTCACCCTTTTGAAGAGAATCCTCCTAGTGGAGTCACCATTGTAAACATCCACCTCTCTAAGGGTGCGATCCCAAATAAATGCTTTGACTTTTGTTTTGCTGTGTGGTTTATTTCTTATTTATTTTTCAAAAATAAATGATAATTATATTTTTTATTTTCTAGAAAATCAACATATTTGCAAGATTGGAATAAGGAACTGGCCCATATCCTGATCCAGGAACCCAACCAGTTCCTGGGCTAGAATCAAGCCTAATTACCTCGTCCACTACCACAAATATTGCCCACTCCAGGAGCATGATTGCCTTCTTGATCAAGGAACCTAGCCAGTACGTTCCTGGGCCAGAGCAGGGACCATTCTACCCAAGATAAAACAAAAAAGAATGGAAAGGAAAAAACCATTTGTTTAATTAGTAGAGTTGCCAATGAGTTTTAGGAAACATACAAAGCACATTATTTTTTGAAGGAAATCATACCGATAGGAACAACTGAAGGGAAAATTGATTTTGCTTCAAAAAGGTTTTTTCATAAGGTCAAAGGGCAATCCCTACTATGGGGACCATCTTGAATCCTCAATCTCAAACGAAGAATCTAGATTTGCGGATGATGATAAGGTTGTATAATGAATGCATCACATCACTCCCCTTTACGTCTGATGGCATCTACTATTCAATATAGAAAATCCTAACTTTCAATTACGTTGTCACACAATCATGAAAACCATTAGTATATATCATATGCAATCATAAAAAGATATCATTTTTAATCCAACTAGAGTAAAAGCAAAGAAAATAAATAAGATTACATCTTTATTCATTGTAAATCAAAATCAAAATAAAAAGGATTAGGTAGAAAGGGTAAGAAAAAGATAAAATTCTGTCATTAGGGCAACCGACCTGATTACCTGGGGAGCCTAATGAAGTGATAACTCCTTAATGCTGAATGTGAATCTCAAGATTGAACCACACAAATTTGGAAAAGCTCCTCACAATCCCTTAATTCTTACAATGATGATCTCTAATTGCTCCTAATTTAAAGAAGTGTAACTAATCTCTCAATTGTATTTTTTTGTCATTACAAGAAGTGTAACCCATGGATCTCAACATCAAAGCTTCGAGACATCTTTGCACTAATAAGGAGTACTACATGGCTTCAGTTCTGCTAGTGGCATGTGTGTCTACATGGGGAACTCCTCCACTACTAGAGTGATGGGTAAATAGAGCATTCTCGTGAAACTTCTAGAATACTTTTTTATCTTTAAGCAATATTCTATACGTATCTACCATTCGTAGGAACCTAGTTTTCAATGTACTTCTTAATCAAGCCAGACTTAAACTCACTTTCAGGCCAAAAATGTTGTTATTTCTCACAATGGTGACTTGAGAATCATGGATAAATAGTGCAGAGTGTTGGGTTGAGAATCAACCAAGCACGCGCACGCTGCCCACCCAACTAGTCCAATCCGGGCTGGGCTAAGCATGGCATGAATGTGGCCATGGGTTGTGGTTTGTAGTGGTCCTCCACTTTCTTAAGATAATTTCTTTATTTTTTTTTGTTGTCATAACTAACGATGCAAAATTTTCTCCTTATTAATCTCAACTAATGACTGTTTAGGAATGGATAAGCTCAACCTCTTAATTTTCGACCCTTTTGTATCTCCCTTTTCAGCCACTATTTCCCCTCCTTAATAATCAGTTTTGATAATTAAATAGAGCCCTTCTCGAGTTGTTTAATATAAATAAAAACATAACCTCCCCTCTTCCTTCTCCATCTAGGCAATTGTAATTCTGCATACTCAAAATCTTCAACCACGAGTGCACGCGTTTAAAGGTGTCGTGTAACGTTAGGGAGCGATTGGCTCATTCAGTTTGCACCACAGTGAAGTCGAAACAACTTTGTAGTTAGTGTCTACCAATGATATTTGTTTCTACTAGCGTTGATTATACGTATACTTCCGACGTAAACCACTAAATTGTAGGCAAAGACTTAGACCAACACCACTTTTGCGAATGAATAACTGTAAGGAAGAAGATAGGGTTCTAATAAACTACACCATTGCACGTGCATAACCCAAAACTTATTTGTTAACGGAGGTTTTCGTTTGTACAGTCTAATTCGTCAAATTTTCAAAAAGTTTTTGTGAGCAAGTCTATTCTCTTAATTTCGAGTAATAATTTCATGACTATGTTACTCCAAAAAAATTATCTAATTTATTAACAAAAATTAATAACATAAACAATTATTACTATTTGGCATTAACTCTGAAAAATTTGGTTAGAAATATCTAATATATAAAACATCAATGTCCTTTTATACTAAAAGGTTGTTTTCATATTATTTTTTTGAATAAAATTAATTTTATATCTTTTATATTTTACATTTTATTTTTGAGTTTGAGCCTGTCAAACATAAATTTTTAAAAATCATTGTGTTGGAGATAGTTAGAAGAAAAGGCTAGAAGTTAGTTATAACAGTCGCCAACTCAGCACAAGTTGTTAGAGGTTGTTAGACCTTTTCGTTTTCTAGCAAACACTCTTGTATATATGTATCAGCTTTGCACACCCTGCCATGGTTCTTTTAACACACATTAATAACATTCTAGACGAGAGATTTTTCCTCTCTCCTTTCTCATGTCTTCTTCTTCTTCAGATTCAGTTCTTCATTCAAGAAACCCCCAAGATTAACATGGTATCAGAGCCGCCTTCAACTCTGAATTTGAAGCTTTCTTTCACTTCTTGATAATCAACATTGCTAAGCAAATTGAGAGATTACAGACTCTTCTCTGAATCTTGAACATTTTTGGTTTTCGATTTCTACAAAGCTTTTTATCGTTTCTGGCTCTCCCTGTTGCATCATGTTATACCTTGAAAACATCGAAGTTGTGATTTCTCCTGAAGATTTGGCAGAAACTTATTTGCTTCATCCTTCGGATCATCGAGGTTTGCTCATTGTTTCCACTGTTTTTGATGGTAATGGCTTTGGTTCTTGGAAACAAGCCATGACCATTGCCTTGTCTACAAAAAGCAAGTTGTATTTTGTTGATGGGAGTCTTTCTAGACCTTCTCTTAATTCTCCTAATTTGAAGAAATGGTTGAAATGTAACGACATGGTAATGTCCTGGATATTGAATGTTTTGAGCAAGAGCATAGCAGATAGCATCATTTATGCCAAATCTGCTAGGCAAATGTGGGTGGAGTTGGAAGGAAGATTTGGTCAAGTCAATGGTGCAAAATTATATCATGTTCAAAAGGAAATGTGTAATGTGAGTCAAGGAATAGCCACTTATTTTACTAAGGTGAAAAGCTTGTGGGATGAATTAGACGATCTTGATGACATTCCTGCATGTTCCTGTACTTCAGCTGAAAAAATACTTAAGAGGGAACAGGATAAGAACTTGTTACAGTTCTTGATGGGCTTGAACGATGAGTATAATACAGCTAGAGGCAACATCTTAATGATGAGCCCCTTGCCCTCAATAAGCCAAGTATATTCTATGTTAGTCCAAGAAGAAAAACAAAGGGAGCTTAAGTCAACTGGCCATTTTCTTGCTGATTCTGCATCACTTGCTGTTGATTCTTACAAACCACAGTAGCTCAACAGAGGCATAATCGACAAAGGTGGGACAAGGAATGACAATTTTCAGAACAAGTATGAAAGGATCAAAGGAAAGAAGTCCTGTCTTTCAAGTCTTTTTTGCAATTACTGCAAAAGGCCAGGGTATACTATTGATAAATGCTACAGGCTTCATGGTTTCCCACCTAATAATAGGTTTAAGGGAGGAAGAAGAATAACTGCTCTAGTGCATGCCAATGATCAAGATAATGACTATTCAGCACCAGCATCTGTTACTCAAAGGGTTCAGCCTCTTATTCCAGGATTGAATTCAGAGCAATCTTCTCAGTTGATTGCTCTTCTGAAACATGTTCAGGTGTCTGGAACAGGTCCTAACACTGGTGAAACATTCCAAGGTCCTGACTATGGTCCTACTTCAGCAACTTTTACTACTTTAGCAGGTACAAACATAGCTCACCATAAAAGTTTGTGTTTACTGTCTTCTATATCAAATTGGAAGAATAGTTGGATAATTGATACTAGGGCCAGTGACCACATGTGTCACAACAAGAGCTTATTTCTCAATCTTAAGGTCCTTGATAAACCTTACAGAGTTACTTTACCAGATGGAAAAGCTGTTTCAGTCATCTATAGTGGTTCTGTCACAATCAACAATATCTTAACATTAGATGGAGTTTTCTACATCCCTAGCTTCAGATACAATCTCTTATCAGTCAGTAAGCTATCTGCTCAACATAGTTGTTATATTCTCCTTACTCACGAGCATTGTGTTATGCAGGCCCCTTCAATGAGGACGCCTCACATTCTTGGTGAGCTATATGGTGGACTTTATTTGCTGCAGTCCAGTCTCATGATATCTCCAAAGTATGCAGGTAGCATCAGTTCCCTTCTTTCTCAAGATCAAGGCGGCTTACGAGTTTTCTTTCCAAAAATTCATGGTCATGCGTGTAATACAAATATGTGTAGTGAAGATGTTTGGCAAGCCAGACTTGGCCATTTACCTTTTTTAAAGTTACAGGAATTGGGATTTTTGACTGAGAAAGGTTCTATTGATTCAATAAAGCAATGTTCCATTTGTTCAAAGGCAAGATAGCATAGGCTCCGTTTTCCTCACAGTCAAATTCATTCTACTCAAATATTTGAGCTTGTGCACATTGATTTATGGGGACCTTATAATGTTCAAACTCACAATGGTTATAGATATTTTCTAACTATAGTAGATGACTATAGTAGAACAACTTGGACACATCTTTTGGCAACAAAAAGCAATGCTATGCATTTTATCAAAGCTTTTGTTGAGATGGCCTTTACTCAGTTTGGTGTCAGGTTCAAGACCATAAGGTCTTATAATGCCCTCGAGTTAGGACTCAACAAGGAAACCACATCATATTTTTTTGTCCAAAGATATTGTTCATCAGACAAGTTGTGTGGGAACTTCACAACAAAATGGAGTTGTTGAACGTAAACACAAACATCTCCTTGAAACATCCAGGGCACTATTGTTTCATTTTGGCTTGCCTATGAAGTTCATGGGAGAGTGTGTGTTGATAGCAACATATCTTATAAATAGGTTTCCTTTCAAGGTTCTCAAACGCTTGAGTCCTTATCACATCTTATTTGGCCAAGCACCAAGTTATGAACATCTTAGAGTTTTTGGCAGCCTTTGTTATGCTTCTACTTTGAAAGCTGGAAGAGATAAGTTTCAGGCAAGGGCAGTCCCTTGCATATTTTTGGGATATCCCTTCGGTCAAAAGGCCTATAAATTACTCAATCTTGACATACATCAAATATTCACATCAAGGGATGTTATCTTTCATGAGAAAATTCTCTCCTATCAACCCATGGCCATAGATAAGTCTTCTTATTTTCCTTCTTCCAATACTGATGCTCTCAGGGACTATCAATTCCAAACTCCATCCATCACTATCTCAGACATTAGCTTACAAAGCAATTCCAGTTCTAAGAATTCCTTGCAAAATTCTTCTAGTATTCAAAAGTCTTTACAGAGTTCATCTGCAGAAATTGTTCATCCGAAGCAAAGAAGATCTATTAGAGAGCATAAACAGCCTTCATATCTATCAGATTACCTTTGCAGCAATGTTATAACCGAACAAAACCCTTCAAACCAAACTTGTTGCTCTCACACAGTAACCTCCATCTGTTGCAATGTCATTAGTAACATTATCAGTAGTCTGTGCTCTATTCCATCTATGTCAGACTCTCATAATGAGCCTTTGTCCTATAAAGAAGCAGTCATCAGGCCAGAATGCGAAGCAGCCATGCAGAAAGAGTTTGATGCATTGAAGGCCAATAATACTTGGGATTTAGTGCCATTACCAGCTGGAAAGAAACCTATAAGTTGCAAATGGATCTACAAAATCAAATATAAAGCTGATGGCAGCATAGAGAGGTGTAAAGCTAGGCTGGTTATCTGAGGATTTACTCAGAAAGAAGGTGTGGATTACACAGAGACTTTTTCCCCTGTAGTCAAGATGACCACCATTAAGAGCTTAATTGCTACTACAGTTAAGAAGAAGTGGGTTCTTTACCAACTCGATGTTAATAATGCTTTCCTCCATGGTGATTTGGATGAAGGCATTTACATGAAACCTCCGCCAGGGCTTCATGTTCCTTCCCCTAACACTGTCTGCAAACTAAAAAAATCCTTGTATGGGCTCAAGCAAGCATCAAGGCAATGGTATGCCAAGCTGTCAGATACCTTGAGAAGCCTTGGCTTTCAACACTCCAAAAATGATCACTCTCTGTTCTTTAAGCAACAAGATCAATCTTTGGTATTATTAGCAGTTTATGTAGATGATATTGTGGTGACAGGAAATAATCCTTAGGAGATTGCAACCTTGAAGTCTTTTTTGGATGCTCAGTTCAAAATTAAAGACCTGGGAGAGCTTAATTATCTCCTAGGAATGGAAATTGTAAGGCTTCCCACAGGCATGGCTTTGACCCAAAGAAAGTTTTCCACAGACTTGATAAAGGAGTTTCAATGTGATACTCTACCAACCACTAAATGCCCTTTGGGACTTCGGTCTAAAACACAACCTCCTGAAGATAGTCCTGCAGATCCTACCACTTACAGAAAGTTGGTGGGCAAGTTGAATTATCTTACAAATACTAGGCCAGATATTGCATTTTTAGTTCAATATCTAAGTCAATTTCTGCAATCTCCAACCAAACCCAACATGACAATAGCTTTACACACCCTTAGATACATCAAAAGGGATCCTTTCCAGGGCTTGTTTTTCAATAACAAACCTGATTACAGTCTTACAGGTTATTGTGATTCTGACTGGGCTCAGTGTCCATGCACTAGGAGGTCTGTGAGTGGCTTCTTCATCATGCTAGGGGGCAGTCCCATTTTCTGGAAGTCAAAGAAACAACCCACTATGGCTCTATCCTTTGCAGAAGCTGAATACAGATCAATGAGAGCTGTTACAGCAGAACTTTCTTGGCTTACCAGGATTTTATCTGAGATGCAAGTTCCTGCCATCTTGCCCATTCTAGTAAAAAGTGGCAGTCTAGTAGCTATATATATTGCCAAAAATCCCATGTTCCATGAGACAACAAAGCACACTGAACTTGACTGTCATTTTGTAAGAGAAAAACTTCCTGAAGGTTTAATATCTCAGCAAGTTGGCAGATTTGTTCACTAAACCCCTTCCTGGTGTGCAGTATCACAACCTTCTTAGCAAGTTGGGGGTTTGCTCACACACACCCTCCAACTTGACGGGGGGTGTTGGAGATAGTTAGAAGAAAAGGCTAGAAGTTAGTTATAACAGTCGCCAACTCAGCACAAGTTGTTAGAGGCTGTTAGACCTTTCTGTTTTCTAGCAAACACTCTTGTATATATGTATCAGCTTTGCACACCCTGTTGTGGTTCTTTTTACACACATTAATGACATTCTAGAAGAGAGAATTTTCCTCTTTCCTTTCTCATGTCTTCTTCTTCTTCATATTCAGTTCTTCATTCAAGAAACCCCCAAGATTAACACATTGAATATTTTTTTTTCACCCATTTGGAAGCATATGTTATGATACATCAAGCTTCTTTATTTTTGTGTGTATGTAAGAATTATAAAAGGAAATTGAGCATTTGTTTCTACCTAAGTAGTTAGAAATGTTAACGGCAGCAAACGCAGCTAACAAAACAGGATACAACGACCTCTTTGACTATTTTGCTCTAAAAATTAAAAGCAACTTTTTTGTACCTTTTCATCGTAATATGCAGGTAGTATCATCTTGCATATATAGAATTTGTAACTGCCATTGTATTATATATAAGATATAATAGGAAGGCAAAACTAGTAATAACAACAACAACAACAATAATAATGAAATGAAAATGAAAATTAGAAATGTTTCATATTTATTTGTAATTGTGACTTTCTTTTTTATGTTTCCATGCAAACAAGTGCTAAGGGGAAGTCTTGTGGCGACAACATATGGTAGATTATTTTGTTTTAATATATTTCTATATATTATTTAAGATGTCCACTTTTTGTTTTTTTACGGTTTTCGATCATCCATTTAATTAGAGTCAAGTAACTATTGACCCAATAAGACATAGAGTGCTCCCAACGCACATATTCTCCATTTACAAGACTTAAAGCCAAGATTTTTCTAAAAAAGGACATATGCCAAACAACTTGAGTGAACTTGTGCTAGCACGTTGGGTGTCTTTGTTAATTATATGGGATTTTGTTTGGTATTTTTTTTAAAAAGATTTGGTGATTATTGATTTTCATTTTTCGTGTGCTCCGTCAACTTAAAAAATGAGCTTTTATAGTTGTACTTTATGTGATGTTCTCAGTAACGAGCCTTTGCAGTAAAAAAGCATATGGCTTTGGAGTCTAGACTCACGGTGACCATTGTGCGAATGCTACTAGAGAAATATTGTGTTGGCAACCTTAGTTGTAATTTGCAACTCCACGGTATCCTGGATTTTAGGAAAATAATTTTTAAGGGAAAAGTTTTTAAGAATGTAGTCCCGAGTAGCTACTATTTTGGGAAATTATTAGTAAGGGTCGATATTTTATGAAACAGTTACTTTTTGAAGTTTTTCTTTGCAACTTAGTCCCTGAACTTTATGAATTTTTTAGTTTTTCCACAAACGAGGTTCAAAGTGCAAATACTCAACTTTTTGGGGGTTTTTTTTAACAAAAATAAGGTTATGGTTTTGTTTAGACTTCTTATAATGACTTTACTCATACTAGTTATTACAATCTACTAGTTAGATCACAAATATTATATTTTCAGTTATTAATGGCCGACCATGCTTAGAAAAATAATTAAAGCTTAATTAGATAATTTTGACCATTATCTGAACTTAGTCGACACTGGACATCGACGTTCCTTAGCTTCTGGTTTATAAAGATTGCTAATATCAACACAGATCCGTTTCGTTTCCTACCTCCGACTATAGTCACTAAGCAAGTTTTATATATTTTGAAGGATAGTGAGACTTTAATTAAGAAATGATAGTATTTAAGATATAAGGTTCAATTGAACAATGTTCCCTATTGGGAAACTTTTTTATTGAAAGCTTGAAAGTAGAAATATTATAATGGAAAGCTTAAAGAGGGACTTAAGCTAATGTAATCAGAGATGCTTGCTCATAGAGAAATGAAGAGTCGCAATTTCTCTTCTGCTAAAGAATGCTCAAATGACCATTTCCCTTCTTAGCACTCGGCCTCTTCTTTTTATAGAGGAGATGGGGGTACATCTGATGTACTAACGACTATAGTACACACTAATTTTACATATGACTATAGTTACATTCACATGGTTACAGTAGACTGCCTTATTTTACTAACATGACACTTGTTAAAAATAGTACAATAATGGAGCAACCACTTATCAAAGCCTTTTAATGATGACAAGACTAGTCATCATTATTGATATTCTACATGCCTTCATCTCCAATAATATCTTCCAGACCATCATTATCTGGATAATCATCAAAATCTTTATCAAATTGAAGATTCTTTGGATATCATTATTTCTTAAATAATTCAAGAATATATTTCTTTCCTTTTTCTGATAAGAATTTTCCAGCTCCAACATCAAAGAGATAACCAAACATATCTTTTGAAGCCGCTCCCTCTACCTTTATAAATTCATTAAACTCATTATGATAAGCAAAAGTAGTCTTTCCGCAATACATTAGTGTTTTTGTTCGTTAAATTAATTCCCAACTTTGATGATAAATGTTGTAAAATCCAATGGCACTTGCTAAAGCAGGATCAACAACTAATTCTCATCAGTGTGGATTCCATTCTTGTTGTCAATCATTGGGGGCGTTGAAATCAACTATCTAAACAAGGTAATGAGCCAGTTTGGTTTTTACATTTTCATACTTGATTACTACACGATGTACCTCCACATATAGGCATCGATTATTTGAGACTTTTGTTGGACCATGAGGAGATGTAAGAATCCAATGGATCCTTCTAAACATGCATTGCTGAAATTTAGTTAGTGCGGAGAAAAATGAAAACTTTGGATCTGGGAACTTCATAAAGTACACTACCATCATGTATTCCCAGGATTTAATGATGGAGTCATTTGGAGAGATTGAGTTTGTTGGGAAACTAACGCTGTCAAGTCTAGATTTATTGGGAAAGTAGATTGTGGTACTCCAAGAGCCCCAAATATTAGAGGAATAATTATGATAATAGTCGATGCAGACTGCGTACCACTCATGGAACCATTTTGCTTGAATCATGAGGACATCTTAGATAGTTAACTTAAAACTCTAGAAGGGAAAATCCTTGGGTTATTAGATAGGTAGAAGAAAGTAGATCAAAGCATGATCTACTTTTTGTATGGAATTCCAATTTATCTATAAGAACATTACTAAAAGGAGAAACTCGTTCTAATAGTAATGGCATTTCATATCGGATTTTCTCCTTTTCCGATAGGAGTTCTGCTTCGATAATCACCATTGGCGAGTTCTCGAGTTAAACTATCTGCTAGAGAGTTCTTCAATCCCTATATATGTTCAATAGAAAAGGAAAACTGGTTAAGCCATAATTGCCAGCGCAAGAGTCACCATTGCGCTTGCATATTTGATAAATTCTTTTTCACAAAACCAAGAATTCCATTTCAATCAGTTGAAATAAGAAACGGTTTTAGGCCTAAAAAGATTAAGAACTTTTCAATTCCCGTAATGTCTATAAGGATTTTTTTTTTTCATCGTGGGATAGCTACATTCTGCCTTATTAAAACTTCCACTGCAATATTTGCATAGTTTTTCTTCGTCTTTAATTTTGAGTACCGCATTTTAGTGCTCATTGTTGGCATTTATCTTACAAATTAAATCATCTCTTTCAATAGGCAAATTAAGAACAAGAAAATTTTTACACATCTTTCTGAAGTTTGAACAACCTTCGAAACACTGGGGGTCCATGTCCAACTTCTTTCTTGAGCTTCTTCTGCAATGACTTTCTCAATTTAGCTAAATCTTTAATGAAATCTGAAACATACGTAAGGCATCCAAGAAACCTTTCTAACTGCTTCCTATCTTCAATCTTTTCAGGAAAATTTTCTATTTTTTTAAGAATATGCTTTTGTAGGATGCTTTTTCCAACTTTTACCACTAGGCCTAAGAACTCAATTTCTTGTTCAGCATAAATACACTTCTTCTTACCAAGTATAATACCATAATCAATGCATCTTTGGGTGACAGCTAAGACATCATCTTTGTATTGTTCTATGGTTTTCAAAAAGACAAGGATATCATCAATGTAAACTAAACAACAATGATTAAGATCTTTTCAATTATTAGCCAATGTTATCAAATCAATTACTAACTCTATCAAGCATGCCTAAGAATGCAACATGAATAGATAGATTGTCAATTAAGCTCATTCCTTCCCTCTTTTAAGGATCCAAGACTAATCCCAAAACTATAGTTGTATATTTTCATGATATTAAGAGACGAATGATCATAAGATACACAATCTCAAATCTCAACTACAACTTCAATTATTTTAGAATGAAAATCCTAACCAACGGCTAAATACTAAGTAAAGGTTTCATCTTTCTATGTTCCCCTACACCTAAATAAAAATAGATGAATGCTTTTGAAGCGGTTCATTGAACATAGGTGACAAGGAACAATTCAATAACACAAACATGGAGCGAATATGACTTAGGCTGATTCATGATTCAATTAATGATAAATGGCATCAATCCTAACCTAAGTTGGGAGATTTCACCCACTAAACATGATAATAGTCACAAGGTAATTATCATCAAACATCATGTGTAACAACTACTAGGAATTGAAATAATAATATCCAAAAGTCGGAATAAAGGTGTATAGAAGATGATGTTCCTCCACCGGAGCAACCAAACCTTGAAAAAAATTAAATTCAACCAACTTCAAGCTGACAAGGTTGTACAGTTCAGTACAAATAGCCATGTTGAATTTTGCTCCGTGGGGTATATGCTAGGTACCATTGAGAACCCAATTAGGTTCCCAAGTGCTGTAGCAACATGGTTGTGCAGATTTGTACGACATTCCGTGTCTCTACTTGAAAATTATCTTGGAATCTTGTAGGGATCTTACACAGCTGTGCATTTTCGCATGGCACCCAGTGTCCTTCCTTTCAACTTTGAGTTACTCACATGGGTATACCGAACAGTATGGCAGGTAGGTTGTGTTGTTGTATATTTTTTCCTTACTTTTCAACTTCATTTCTTTCTCCTCTCATCTTCTTGGCTTCTCTTACCCATAATGATTCTTAAATCCCCTAATCAAAGCCAAAACATCCGCAGAGTACAAAATTAGGCCAATTTAAGTGATTGTAAGGGGAAACAGCCACATTTTCTTCAATCCTAATGGCATAAGCGAAGAAATAACAGGAAAATTTGTGTACGGAAAGTAGGTAAATAGAAATTCAACAACTCCCCATGCTTATCGCTTGGTTGTCCCTAACTAAGACTAGCTCTTAAATGATCAATGAAGGGAGATGAACCTCTAATCACATCAAGCATGGGTATAACAGCCAACCAATCAAACATATGCATGCATAAAAGATAGCTAACTCAATGTGTCAAAACATTTTCAATAAAGCATGTTACACCACCATCTAGAAATCGCACCATCTACATGCAATACACCAATCACCCTATCCTGAATCATGTAGCGAGATAAAGCATCCTTCAACAAGTGGTGATTTGGTATGATTAGTAGAACCTTGCTTACAAACTAAGTCAAATACTTCCCTCAATATTGTTTAGAACATATAATATGGGTGATCTTAATACTCACTCCGATCATGCTACCTACCATACGCTTAATAAAGTTCTCAATTCTCTATTACTTGTGAAAAAATGCAAAATATAGATCATGAGGACTACAAATGGGTCGTAATAGAGCCAATGTTTAGGGTGAAAAAGAAATACTTTTTGCAAAAAGTGAAGTTATTAGCCAAAAGAACAGAGAGCAAAAGGCACTTCCACCAATAAGTACCAATAAGGAGTCAAAACACACTTATCACCATGCCAAATACTTTATTCACAACTTCTCTTTCTTTCCTCTTTTTTAAAATTTTTTCATTCATTTTTTAATTTATTTCATTCTTTTGTTTTTTTTGCTTTGAGATGCAAAACGAGACACATGTCAATAGCATGGAAAATACATGATCTTAACTCACAAACCCTCAAATCTCAAGTTACCAATAAAAACACCCAAAATATGAATCCATCCTTAAAATATGCCCAACTTGATGTAAAAGTATTATTCCACTAGACATTGGCGAGGGTACCAAAATCATAATTATGCCAAGGGTGTACTAAATATAGGTGCAATAACAAAACAAGAAAAGGCTTAAAGGGCTAACAAAAGGAATAACACACATCAGTGGGTGGCTTTTGTCTTATGTGGGTAAATAAAACAAAGAATGTCTCAATCATATCAAAAGAGAGCCAAACCAAATTCTAGGGATGCAATCATGGAGGATTCAGTTATGAAAAAACATATGAAACTATATGTAATGAACAATCTTTATGCTCAAAATCTCACAGGTCAACTGCCATACTCGATGTAACGCACTCGAAGATATGCCACTTATCAATGTCAATCAAGTCAAATTACATGAATTTCATGGGAAATTGGAATGTAACACATGGTAAGGCAATCCTAAATGGCAATGTCATCACAATTATCGCAAAATTTACATAAAGACAAACCACACCTCAAAGTATATATATGATAATAAAGAGAAGGACAAAAAGGATTACCTTGAAAGCTTATGAACTCCCAACTTGATCACCTCTCCTCTTATTTTGCAATATCTAACTTATGTGCTCTGACCTACATGCTCTATTATTTAAGAAACACAAAAATCAAAGTGAGATCATAAAATCCTAGCTATATGATGCAGATGAAAGAGATGTCATCCAAATCACACCCAAAAATCCATAATTCTACCCAAAAAGCTGCAAGCTCAATTGTAGGCTTCATACCTTCATTGTCCTCAATGAAAAGGACACGCAAAACAATTAGGGGAAGCGGCAAACAATACAGTGCAGAGGGTGAAACGGCGGAGGAAAAGGGAAGGTTGTGGCACTCAATTTTTTCTTTTTACAAAACAATTAAAAACTTGGGTTGCTTGTGAAGAAATGCTTGTTTTAGGTCCCTACTTAGACCAAATCTTAGGCTTTAAATGGAAGTGGAAAGGAGGGAAGCAAAAGAAATGAAACAATGAAATGTGGTGAATCTACCACATTCCAAGAACAAACATTTGTACCTCCACAACAACTAGAGATCGATGGAGGCAAATCAAAAAGGGAAAAAAACCTAATATGGTTACCCCATCTCCATCAAAGACCTCTATCCCAAAAAAAAAACTATAGGAACTACAAGAACCACAAAAATCACAGCAACTAGAGGTGCCAAAACTGGAGGGGTTGTTGGTGGAAGAAAACATAAATCTACTATCTCCCCACACAGTTAAGAAGCTATCTTGTCTTTAGGCTCATCAATCACAGCTCCTATAATTACTAGAAATGGCCTTCCCAATATAATAGGGACCAGGAAGCTTCCATCCATATCTTTCCCTAAGAACTCACACAAGATGATGAACGTAAATTGGGACATCCTCTAGAAAACCCATAGGATATTTAATCGAATGATCTACCAACTAAATAATCATAATATTAGGTTGTGAGTTCTGTAACTGAAGCTTCTTGCAAAAAGTGAAAGGCATCAGACTCATACTAGCTTCCAATAATAAATAGCTCTCTCAATCTACAAGTCCCTTATTGAATAAGCGATTAAGAAACCACTAGGATACCAAAATTTGGAAGATGGTTGTCTTAAAGAATTGCATAGTATATCTCTCTAATGGCAACGACTAAGACCTTGTCAAGTTTTCCTTTATAAGAAAGATGCTCCCTCAAAAATTTTAGGTAAGAAGGTGGTTCTTTGATATCCTCCAACAATGGAACACTAACGTAGATCTTCCTGGCAGTGTCCATAAAGTTGACAAACTGCTGTTCTAACTGGAACCTAGCTGCTCTCTAAATGAAAGAAATAAATGGCTAGTATGGGTGAACTTGATGTAAACAGGCGCCCTTTCCTTTGAGCTGAAGCTCTTTTCTAGCTTCAGGTCCCCTATTCATAGAAGCAAGAACTAAAACCATCTCCTAAATAACCATCACGAGCCTTTCTATTGGTTCTATACTCCTCATAGAAACAACATTTTGTGTGATCCCTGGGATAAGAGTCAAGTTGGCCTAGTAGATACCCCTATGGTTGAGACAGATGGCTAACCTACTAAGCTATTTGTGTGATCTGGGAATTCATGGCCTTCTAGTGAGAACTAATACTATCTAACTTGGGGTTTATCAATTTGATAGACTCACTGAGGTTTTCATTAGTCTTAGTCTGGCTATGAGTAAACCTCTCCATAATAAGATGCAGACCTAACTTCTGTTGAGGGGGCTAAGGCGGTGACTTGTAGGGAGCTCCGCACTGGAATCTTGATGCCTTTAGAGAATGTTTAGGGCAATGGATTGGGATTCTTTTGTGATGGGTTAGGAAGCTTCTCCCACCTAGGATTATAGGTGTTGAACTAGGGATTATTCTATGGTGATGGTTTGTAACTTTATAGGGAATTAGTAAGCTTAATGGTTCCATTACCAATTTAGCACTCAATAAATGTGTGCCCATGGATGCCATAAGTGTTGCGCATAGAATACACCCCAATAGAATAAATCGAAGAGCCACTCGGGGTAATAGAAGTAATAAAGTGGTAAAGTCTTTGTGCAAGGGAACTACCCTACTAAATAAAAGAGTCAAAGAATCACCCTCAAACTTGTCACCACCGCTTTTGGGGGTAACCCTCTCAGTAGACCAATTATAATTATTACAAGCTATCTCTTACAACAAAGCCTTTGCTATCTTTATCGACTTCCCAACAAGAGCAACACTTGCTGTTGCATGAAATTGTCACCAATTGGTCTAACCCATTGTAGAATGTCTAGACTAGGAGCCAATTAGGAGCACCATAAGAATGGCATTTGATGAATCACATATATGCATAAGATTTCATGAGTACGTTGGAGTGATTCTAGGGGTTAGTGTGCTTATTTATGTGATTTGTGCTCCATTTCTACTATTATACTTGGGTTTCGCTTGTTGTAACAATGTTTACAAATTTTAACTTTGTAAGTGCAAGGTGGATGAGTGGAAAGTTTTATTTTGAGGCTTTGCAGATCAAAGGAGGAAGTAAAACAGGTTAAAAGACACTCAATATGGACAGACCATGGCTAGAACCATGGTCCAGGACGTTCAAGGCCAACCGATAAAAAAGGAAAAAAGAAAGAAGTCAAGCAGAGGCCGCCATGATTAGGTTGTGGTGAAGGCCACAAATTGTGTTTATCCCCATGGTCAGGCAGTGGTGGCCCCCTTGCCCCATGGTTACCTGCTTTCTTTGCGGCTATTCGGTTCTTGCGTGTTTTAATGGTTTGTTGCCTTTATTTTTACTATAAATACATACTTTTATGCCTTCTTTAGGGGGAAAAAAATGACCATCCTAAATTAGTTTTCCACCCGTAGAAAGAGTTCATGGTAGAAGATGAAGAAGATTTACAAGGGAACCGCTGATCGGGGCAAGCATCGAAAGATCAAAGCATCACCATGGAAACTAACCATGTGTTTCTCTTTCATTTCTTCATCTCTCAATTATATTTATTTTAACTTTGTAATTAGATTTATCTATCATGTTTGAGTAGATTTCTTTAACCTAGGGATCTTATTGCCCTTGGATGAACTTTGCTTGTTTGTGGTTATAGTACCCCTTGAACCCTTGTTGATTACATATTTAATCTATCCTAGATGTTTAGTTCTAAGGTGGGGATTTAGTCAATTACTTACTTTTCTTAGATATTGAATGACATATTGAAAGGTGAAGTATGCAATCGAACAGTTAGGACTAGATTTGGTGCGTGAACTCTTAAGAAAGATTTGCCACTCAATAAAGCTCAATTGATAATCTTCATGCTTAATGAGCCTAGATTGATTAAATGCCATGAAATTCGGGGCTTGAATGATTGTAGGCATTTTGTTACAACTTGAAAGAGAGTAGTGATACATTTGATTATCACTCTTTAAATTTATTAATTCGGTAAAATGGGTTAACAATTGCTTGAAGTGGATCATTTGACAAATAAATTCGTAGGCTTATATCTTCCATCCATTTGTTTTTGTTTACTTAGGTTAAATTCCCAAATTATCTGCATCACCTAGCCTATCTTGAGCAAATAAAGGTTGATAGATTGACTTAGTTCTTATGCAAGACGATGTTAATTTGCTACAATGTCATCGTGCGCTTGCGACCTTATCACATTTTTTGTTTTTCTTAATAGGTTTAACTAAGCTTTTTGTTTTTCATTTGGGAAAAAAGAAATTAAAAATTTAAGTTCAAAAAATATTGGCAATTTTCTATTTTTCCCAGTTCGAGCTTAAATTTCTTTGGAGGTGTTTTAAGCGTTTACATCTCCTTTGGCTCAAAGTGGTTATTGTGTGGGTAAATGGAAAATCTTGGACATTGTTGATGAGGTTGTAAATAGTAAAACTCATGCCCTTTTAGCGTATTGGGGTTTTCTTGGCAAAAGTATTGCTGAGGTATTGTATTTCCTTGAAGGGCTTGCATGGGATTCATCAAAATTTGAAGAGGATAGTCAAGTCTCTGGGTGTTCTTTCCCCAACTGTAATGCCCCGCCCGAATGGGGCAAGCGTGTCACGCCTACTAGAAACATCCACAGGGCTTTTTAAGCTTCTTAACCATAATTAACCTATTGTAGGCGATAGAAGCGGAAGCTCGTAATGAAATCAAACTAAAGTTTGGGGAAGGCGATTCCAAAGCATGCATTACATACATACTTAAACCCTAGTCTTAGTCTTCTACACGTTCAAACCAAAAATACATTAAGAACTGTATTGATTAATCATAATCCTTAACATAAACCTACAATGTGGCCTGCATCCCCAGTTAAGTCGTTCGAAAATATTTCATAGCTAGCTAGCTCTCTTAATGCTCATGTGGTCCCCTTTTGCTTCCAAAAACCTAAAAAATGGTGAGGTCATGAGCTCCCCAAGCCCGTGAATAACCCTTACCTTCTTCATTGTTACACTTTGCACATTAATCGGTTAACACATAATCATAATACACACATCTTATGACACATAAATAGAGCATAGCATATGACATATAGAAGGTGACACAAGAACATGCTCTTGCCTCAGAAATAAAAATTAACTCATATCTTTCACATCCAATATGTTCCCGAACTTCACAAACACATATTTACGTTATGAGGTAGGAAATTAGACAAACTTAGTCATACCCGTCCTATACCAAGTATGATTCAAGGACCCCCATTTTCACTTGTCATTGAACAAACTTCGCTGTAGTCTATTCACTAAACTAGCAATGATCGTCTCATACAAGCCATGTCCTTTGGACTCGAGTCCTGACTCAAGTCCAAAAGAAAGCAAAGTCCGCAAAGTGGGCTAATGGCCTGCCCATAACCATAACTAGGACATACATCAAAGCAACTTCCTCACAAAAAGTCACATACTTGCCATAAACATCTATTTTAGTTATTTAACATACTTATCAACCACATGTACATTTCAAAATCAATCACAAGCGTACATATATCTTGAATGATCCTTTAAATCGAAAGCCAAATCCAAATCCAAAATCCAAATCCAAGCCAAAATAAATTCAAAACATATCCAAAGTCCAAATCCACGGTAAACCAATTTCATAACGTATTACATATTCTTAACTAATTTCAAACCTTTTTAGTTTAGGGGAAATCAACTCATAAATCACACAAAGAACCATCACAACATAAGGGTGACAAACTCATCCTGGCAGCCTAATTGCAACTCATTTATATGGTTCTAACTGATGGTGGACCAGCTGCAACTCATTCATACGGTATCAACTAGGCACCCAATGCTCTAAAGTACGTAGATGCCCTCAATTCACAAACTGTGGCATCACATTCACATCCTGGAATTAGTAGAGAAGTCAATTAGCGGACCTAGCAATGCCCACTCAAGATACCAACAAATGACCCACACAGCTCCAAATACAAAGACAACTACTTCTGTGGCCATAGGTCTAGAATGCCCTGCAACAGCCTCAAGCAAGACACAACCCCTTTCCCCAACAACGTAAGTTAGTGATATCATGTATTTACTAAACTTAATCCATAACAAAACCTTACTGTTAGTTAAATCATATATCAAGTATATATATCTCATATAATCACATTTTTATTTTTCAAAGAAGCTCAATTTCACAATATTAACAAAAATACATTCAAAACAAGGCTTAATTCCACCCAAAATAATTTTAACAAGCTTGCAATAATCCTTTATAACAATACCTTACTATTTCAACACCTAAAATCACCACAAACATGATCAATAGATGATTTATATATACAAACAACCCGTAATTACACTAAATGTGCAAATTTACTCAGACATTCATAACGCAAAGACCTCATATCCAAAATAAATGAAATTCTGCCTAAAAGTACCAAATATCAAGAAGAACATACCATATAATTTTCAAAATTTTCCAACAAGGCAATCCTCCGTAAAATTTAAAACAACACCCGAAGTTATATGCTGGGACAGAACGGTTGGAATCAAAAATCCATAAGCCATGAAGCACGCTCCTAAAATTCATGAAAATTTCCAAAAGTTACAAACATAATAGAGAGCCTATGTTAAAATTTCCAGAATTATAGGCCAAGCGAATAATTGCTAGAAAATTCTAACAGCAACCAAAATTTAGCACTAAAACATGACAGTTCCAATTGAAAATTAATCTTGTTTTGTACCATTTTGTTCTTCCAATACAAGCAATCAATGCAAAATCCATATGTATAGTATGTGTTTGGATGAATTCACAACATATCCATCAATTCACAACACCCAATTAATCAAAAAATCACAATTAAACATACAAATCGTAGAGGTGAGTTTCTAAAGGGTGGAATTAAGGTTTTAACCTCCTAAACTCTAAAACATCAAATTCATAGCTTCAATTCTCAATTGATTGATCAAACTCAGGCATAAACTTTCAAATTTATCTTCCCCTAATCAACTTTAAGTTGAAGAAAAAGCAAAGATTACTCACCTTGAATTTGCAATCAAAATCAAAATTCAATTTTTTTTCTTCTTTCTCCTTCTCCTCCTCCTCCACCACCTCCTCTTCTTCTTCTTCTTCTTCTTCTTCTTCTTCTTCTTCTCTCTCGTCTCCTCTCTCTGTTGTGTGTTGTGGGGGAAGACGCAAAGAGGAAACCCAAACCACCCTGTTTGCGTGAATCAAAAATATCTCTCCCTCCCCTTTTTATTTCTTTTTCCCTTTATTTTTGGTCAAGCCCCCTATTTTTGACTCCTCTTTCCATTTCTCTCTTGTTTTTTTTTGTTTTGTACAATTACTGCAAAAAGAGTAACATTTCCTAATCACACCCAAAAATATAATAATAATAATACACTAATTTAAACAATCACATATGTCCAAAATAAACATAGAAAATAGATGCAAATTATACAATGACATATAGATGAAAATTAATACCAAAAATTTTGGGGTGTTACATTCTCCCCGTCTTAAAATAAATTTCGTCCTCAAACCTTATTATCACCAATCTTGTAATCTCAAGCTCCATGTCAAATAAAACCACATTAGAAATCAAGATCACGCACAACACATGTAGTGCACATAATCACCTACATGCACAATATCAAACATATAATCAATCATATGCACACACAAACCCTATAGGTCAAAGGTCGCAGGATTATTGCTCTGATATCACTTCTGTAACGCCCCCCCAAAGGGGGCAGGCACGTCGCCACCATCGATGTCCCACTAGAAACATCGACAAGGTCTTTAAACTTCTTAACTATAATTAACCTATTGTAGGCAATAGCAGCCGAAACTTGTAATGAAATCAAAATAAAGCTTGGGGAAGGTGATTCTAAAGCAAGCATTACATCCATACTTAAACCATATTATTAGTGTTATACACGTTCAAATGCAAAACACATTCAGAATTGTATTTATTCAACACAATCCACAACATAAACACATAACGGGCTCCACATCCCTAGCTAAGTTCTTTGAAAATATTTCAGAGCTAGCTAGCTCTCTTAATGCTCATGTGGTCCCTTTTTGCTTCCAAAAGCCTAAAAAATGGTGAGGTCATGACCTCCCCAAGCCCAATGAATAACCCTTACCTTCCCCATTATTAGACTTTGCACATTAATCGATTAACACATAATCACAATACGCACATCTCATAACATATAAATAGAGCATAGCATATGACATATAGAAGGTGACAAAAGAACATGCTCATGCCTCAGAAATAGAAATAAACTCATATCTTTCATATCCAATATGTTCCCGAACTTCACAAACACGCAAACACATATTTATGTTATGAGGTCGCCAATTAGACTAACTTAGTCGTACCTTACTCATACCAGGCATGATTCGAGAACCCCATTTTCACTTAAGTCCCTGAACAAACTTTGCAAATAGTCTATTTACTAAACTAACCATCATCGTCCCATACCAACTATGTCCTTTGGACTGCTAGTCCCCGCTGAAGTCCAAAAGAAAGTAAAGTCTATTAAGCAAGCTAACGGCCTGCCCATAACCATAACTAGCACATACATCAAAGCAACTTCCTCACAAAAAGTCACATACTTGCCATAAACATATATTTTAGTTATTTAACATACTTATTAATCACATGTATGTTTCAAAATCAATCATAAGCGTACATATATCTTGAATGATCCTTCAAATCCAAAAAACCAAATCGAAATCTAAAATCCAAATCCAAGCCAAACTAGGTGTTGTGTTGGCCTAGTTTTTGGAAAACTGCTTTGTTTTGTAAAAGTAGTTTCTTTAAAAGCTGTTTTTTCAAAAATATGAAGTGTTTGGCCTAATTTATATGAAAATAGTTTTGAACAATTCGAGTTGCTTGGCCAAACTTCTTTTAAAGTTCTTCCCAATTAATCTATAATTTGTTATTTTTTTTTACATTATAATTTTTTATTTCTTCATATTTCTTTACTAAAGTAAGAGTTTGCTTTTTTTTTGGTTCATAACCATCAATTTCTATGTATTTCTAAGAGATAACGCACATATGAAATTCTATACTTTCATCAGCTTCAAATTAAAAAATGCAAACAACCAATAGTGAAGCATTATTTCCGGATGATGCCAAACGTATCTTATGATTAAGATTTGATGTCTTACTCTACAAAAGTAATATAAAACATTGTGGGAAAAACAATTATAAATATTACACAAACATTAAAAAAATATTGTTAGATTGGGCGAAGCTAAATGGACAAAATTCAACAATTATAAAATAGATAGAGAACAGATAATTTGATGGAGAAGTCACCTAGCGAAGTATCTTTAAAGTTTAATAACTACGTTGAGATTTTTAGAGGCAACTTCTAAACTATATCATAATTAGTTAACTTATAAAAAAAAGTTCAAATTGCTGAGAAAAACCATTTCATTAAACTTATTTAAAAACAAAATTAATTATCAAGAGAAGTCATGAAATGTTAAATATCAAAGAAAATATAAAATAGGCATGGAAATTTTAGCAAGTTCAAAATGACATATGTGTAAAGCATGGAGAAATTATAATTTGGGTGGGGCAATGAGCTGGAAAGCAGAGCATGGCAGTGAACTTAACCAAAGAAAGAATGACACCAAAATTTAGAAGCAATGCATATGGACCACGAAATTGGGCCAACTAAAGTGGACATATAATTGTAGCACTTCTGGTTTCCTTTATTTTCCCTCACCAAATTCACTAGCCCGTATTTCTCCTTCTCTGGCAAGTTCTTCTTCGTCCTCCCATTCATTTCATCGTTTCCCCTGTAAATTTTATAGCTCAGTTTGAATTGGTCTATCTTTCTCATTTTCTTTCTCTCTCTTCCTAAATCCTTTCCACCCTTCTGATCTCTATTATTTACCCCACTATAGTCCATCACTCACTCACCACCATCTCAATATCTTTGCATAGCAATTCAGAGCAGAAATTGTAGATATGGATGAAAGAATTATGTCTAAACCAACACAAAAACAATATTTAAACAAAAATATTACCATGGATTGGCATATAACATTCCAAAGTCCATTATTTGTCTAAGTTTTATGAATTACATACAATATCTCCATTCCACTCCTCCCCCACCAAGAACAGAGACTACAAATTATAAATTTTCAAAGAATAAAATTATTAGATTAGCATGGATTAATGACACTCACCTCCTTCTTCGGGCATGGTGTTGTATGATACTGATGAGGGGGAGTTATGTTGATCTAAACAAAGTTGCAGAGAAGACCTATATTGAAGAAGATGCAGAAAGCGTAATATTATAGTTTTGTGAATTGAAGCAAGAGAGGGGGAAAGCAGTGAGTATTTACAGGTGTTGATCAGGAATTTTTAAGTTCCTCAGGGGCAATTCTGCCCAACTCTGAAACGCAATATCATTTCCGCATCTCTCGGTCGAGAGCTTGCCTGATTTGTAGAAGTAGAAGCAGCAAAACGATGGTTTTGTTTCTAAAAGCAGTTACCTAGAGCATCACTTTTGAAAAACAGTTTTTTGTTTTTGAAAGTAGTTATGTTTGGCTTAGTTTGTATTTTTCAAGGTCAAAAACCCACTTTTAAACTAGGCCAAACACCCACCTAATTTCATAACATATGCAAAGTCCAAATCCAAGCCAAACCAATTTTATAACATAACAAATATTCTTAACTGAATGCAAACTTTTTTAGTTTAGCGGAAATCAACTCATGACTCACAAAAGGAACCATCACAACATAACGGTGACAAACACAAACTGATGGCCCTACTACAACGCATTCATATGGTTCCAACCGATGGTGGACCAGCTGTAACTCATTCATATGGTACCAACTAGACACCCAACGCTCTAAAGTACATAGATGCCCTCAAATCACAAACCGCGGAGTCACATTCACATCCTATAATACCAGGGACCCACACAGTTCCCAAATAACACAAACAGAGGAGTCAATTAGTGGACTGGGCAACGCCCGCTCATGGTACCAACCAACGACCCATATAGCTCATAACACAAAGACAACTACTTCTGTGGCCATAGCTCTAGAACGCCCTGTAACAGCCTCCGGCAAGACATGACCTGTTTCCCCAAAAATGTAACTTGGTGATGTCAAATATTTTCTAAACATAATCCATAACAATACCTTACTATTAGTCACATCATATATTAAGTATATATATCTCATATAATCACATTTTTATTTTTCAAAGAAGCTTAATTTTACAATATTAACAAAAACATAATCAAAACAAGGCTTAATTCCAACCAAAATAATTTTCACAAACTTCCAATAATCCATAACAATACCTTACTGTTTCAACACCTAAAATCACAAACATGATCAATTTATAATTTATGCATACAAACAACCCGTAATTTCACTAAATATGCCAATTTACTAAGAAATTCATAACGCAAAGACCACATATCAAAAATTCACAAAAATCTGCATAAAAGTACCAAATATCAAGAAGAATACACCATATAATTTTTTAAATTTTCCAATAAGGCAATCCTCCGCAAAAATTGAAACAACACCCCAAGTTATATGCAGGGACAGAACAGTTGCAATCAAAAATCCATAAGTCATGAAGCACACTCCTAAAATTCATGAAAATTTCCAAAAGTTACAAACATTATAGAGAACCTATATTAAAAGTTCCAAAATTTTAGGCCAAGCGAATAATTGCTAGAAAATTCGAACAACAACCAAAATTTGGCACTAAAATGCAACAGTTCCAATCGACAATTAATCTTGTTTTCTACCATTTTGTTCTTCCAATACAAGCATTCAATGCAAAATCCATATGCATATAGTACGTGTTTGGATGAGTTCACAACATATCTATCAATTCACAACATCCAATGAATCCAAAAACCACAATTAAATATACAACTCATAGAGGTGGGTTTCTAAGGGGTGGAATTAAGGTTCTAATCTACTAAACCCTAAAAGATTAAATTCATAGCTTCAATTCTCAATTGATTGATCAAACTCAAGCATAAACTTTCAAATTCACCTTCCCCTAATCAGTTTTAGGTTGAAGAAAAAGCAGAACTCACCTTGAATTTGCTATCAAAATCAAAATTCAATTCTTTTGCTTCCTCCCCCTCCTCCTCCTCTTCTTGTTCTTGTTCTTCTTCTTCTTCTTCTTCTTCTTCTTCTTCTTCTTCTTCTTCTT
>JACYFF010019584.1:41451369-41467632 GCA_017589665.1 Selenicereus undatus
TCTTCTTCTTCTTCTTCTTCTTCTTCTTCTTCTTCTTCTTCTTCTTCGTCTTCTTCTTCTCTCTCCTCTCCTGTCTTTGCTGTGTTATAGGGGAAGAAGCAAAAAGAAAACCCAACCCACCTTGTTTATGTGAATTAGAAACATCTCCCCCTCCCCTTTTTATTTCCTTTTCCCTTTTTTTTGGTCAAGCCCCCCATTTTTGACTCCTCTTTTCATATCTCTTTTGTTTTTTTTGTACAATTACTACTAAATGAGTAATATTTCCTAGTCACTCCTAAAAACATAATAATAATACACTAAGTCAAACAATCACATATGTCAAAAATAAATATGTAAAATACACGTAAATTATAGAATGACATATACACGAAAATTAATACCAAAAATTTTGGGATGTTACATTCCCTCCCTTTTAAAATAAGTTTCGTCCTCGAAACTTATTGTCACCAATCTTACAATCTCAAGTTCCATGTCAAATAAAACCACATTAGAAATCAAGATCACGCAGAACAGTTGTAGTGTACATCATCACATATGTACACAATATTAAACATATAGTCAATCATACGTGCACCTAAACCCTATAGGTCAAAGGTCACAGGATTATTGCTCTCATACCACTTTTGTAACACCCCCCTCAAAGGGGCCAGGTGCATCACCACCGTGGATGTCCCAGCAGAAACATCCACAAGTCTTTTTAAACTTCTCAACCATAATTAACTTATCGTAGGCGATAGCAGCAGAAGCTCGTAATGAAATCAAACTCAAGTTTGCGGAAGGTGACTCTAAAGCATGCATTACATACATACTTAAACCATATTCTTAGTCTTATACACGTTCAAACCAAAAATACATTCAAAGTTGTATTTATTAAACACAATCCAAAACATAAACACATAACGGTGTCTACATCCCCAACTAAGTTCTCCGAAAATATTTCACAGCTAGCTAGCTCTCTTAATGTTCCTATGGTCCCGTTTTGCTTCCAAGAACATGAAAAATGTTGAGGTCATGAGCTCCTCAAGCCCAGTGAATAACCCTCACCTTCCCCATTGTTACACTTTGCACATTAATCGGTTAACACATAATCACAATAAGCACATCTTGTGATGTATAAATAGAGCATAACTTATGACATATAGAAGGTGACATAAGGACATGCTCATGCCTCAAAAATAAAAATAAACTCATATCTTTCATATCCAATATGTTCCCGAACTTCAAAAACAGACAAACACATATTTATGTTATTAGGTAGGCAATTAGACTAACTTAGTCATGCCTGTCCCATACCAGGTATGATTCAAGAACCCTCATTTTCACTTAAGTCGTTGAACAAATTTTGCTATTAGTCTATTCACTAAATTAACCATGATCGTCTCATACCAACCATGTCCTTTGGACTCCTAGTCCTCACTGAAGTACAAAAGAAAGCAAAGTGTGCTAAGTAAGCTAACGGTCTGCCTATAACCATAACTAGGTCATACATCAAAGCAACTTCCTCACAAAAAGTTACATACTTGCCATAAGCACATACTTTAGTTATTTAACATACTTCTCAATCACATGTATATTTCAAAACTAATCATAAGCGTACATATATCCTGAATTATCCTTCAAATCTAAAGCCAAATTGAAATCTAAAATCCAAATTCAAGCCAAACTAATTTCATAACATATCCAAAGTCTAAATCCAAGCAAAACCACTTTCATAACATATCACATATTCTTAACTGAATGCGAACCTTTTTAATTTAAGGAAAATCAACTCATGACTCACACAAAGAACCATCGCAACAAAAGGGTGACAAACAAATCCTGGCAGCCCAGTTGCAACCCATTCATATGGTTCTAAACGATGGTGGATCAACTGCAACTCATTCATATGGTCTCAGCCAGGCACCCAAAGCTGTAAAGTACATATATGTCGTCAAATCACACACTGTGAAGTCATATTCACATCTTGGAATACCAGGGACCATGACAGCTCCTAAAAATACAAGCTGAGGAGTCAATTAGCGGACCAGGCCATGCCTACTCAATGTCCCAACGAACGACCCACACAGCTTCAAACACAAAGAAAACTACTTCTATGGCCATAGGTTTAGAACGCACTGCAATAGCCTCAACCAAGACATAACCCCTTTCCCCAAAAAATGTAACTTAGTGGTATCATATATTTACTAAACATAATCCATAACAATACCTTATTGTTGGTCAAATCAGATATTAAGTATATATATGTCATATACTTAGTCATACCTATCCCGTACCAGGTATGATTCAAGGACCCCTATTTTTACTTTCGTCCCTGAACAACTTTGCTAATAGTCTATTCACTAATTAACCATGATCGTCTCACACCAACCATGTCCTTTGGAGTCCTAGTACTCACTAAAGTCCAAAAGAAAATAAAGTCCGTTAAGCAAGCTAATGGATTGCCCAAAACCATAACTAGCCCATACATCAAAGCAACTTCCTCACAAAAAGTCACATACTTTCCATAAACATATATTTTAGTTATTCAACATACTTATCAATCACATGTATATTTCAAAATCATCCACTAGTGTACATGTATCCTGAATGATCCCTCAGATCCATAAACAAATCCAAATCCAAAATCCAAATCCAAGCCAAACTAATTTCATAATATATGCAAAGCACAAATCCAAGCCAAACCAATTCTTAACTGAATGCAAACCTTTTTAGTTTAGGGAAAATCAACTCATGACTCACACAAAGAACCATCAAAACATAATGGTGACAAGCACATCCTTGCGGCCCAGCTGCAACTTATTCATATGGTTCCAACCGATGGTGGACCAGCTGCAACTCATTCATATGGTACCAACTAGACACCCAACGCTCTAAAGTACATAGATGCCCTCAAATCAGAAATTGTGGAGTCACAGTCACATCTTGGAATACTAGGGACCCACATAATTCCGAAATAACACAAACTGAGGAGTCAATTAGCAAACTGGACAATGCCCACTCAAGGTACCAACCAACAACCCAACAGCTCCAAACACAAAGACAACTACTTCTATGGCCATAACTCTAGAACACCCTGTAACAGCCTCAGGCAAGACATGACCTCTTTCCCCAAAAATGTAACTTAGTGATGTCATATATTTCCTAAACATAATCCATAACAATACCTCACTGTTAATCAAACCATATATTAAGTATATGTATCTCATATAATAACATTTTTATTTTTCAAAGAAGCTCAATTTCACAATATTAATAAAAACATAATCAAAACAGGGCTTAATTCCCCCTAAAATAATTTTCTCAAGCTTCCAATAATCCATGACAATACCTTACTGTTTCAACACCTAAAATCACAAACATGATCAATATATAATTTATGCATACAAAAAAACCGTAATTACACTAAATATGCCAATTTACTAAGAACTTCATAACGCAAAGACCTCATATCCAAAATTCACAAAACTCTGCATGAAAATACCAAATATCAAGAAGAACATACCATACAATTTTGAAAATTTTCCAAAAAGCCAATCCTCTACAACAATTGAAACAACACTCGAAGTTATATGCTGGGATAGAACGGTTGTAGTAAAAAATCCATAACTCATGAAGCACACTCCTAAAATTTAATGAAAATTTTCAAAAGTTACAAACATCATAGAGAACCTATATTAAAATTTTCAAAATTTCAGGGCAATCGAATAATTGCTAGAAAATTTGAACAGAAACCAAAATTTAGCACTAAAACGCTACAGTTCCAATTGTCAATTAATCTTGCTTTCAGCCATTTTGTTCTTCCAATACAAGCAATCAACGCGAAATCCATATGTATAGCATGTGTTTGGATGAATTCATGACATATCCACCAATTCACAGCACCCAATTAATCCCAAAATCACAATTAAACATACAACTCATAGAGGTGGGTTTCTAAGGGTTGGAATTAAGGCTCTAATCTACTAAACTCTAAAACATCAAATTCATAGCTTCAATTCTCAATTGAATGATCAAACTCAAGCATAAACTTTCAAATTCATCTTCCCCTAATCAGTTTTAGGTTGAAGAAAAAGCAAAGCTTACTGACCTCGAATTTACAATCAAAATCAAAATTCAATTCTTTTTCTTCTTCCTCCTTCTCCTCCCCTTCTTCTTCTTCTTCTTCTTCTTCTTCTTCTTCTTCTTCTTCTTCTTCTTCTTCTTCTTCTTCTTCTTCTTCTTCTTCTCTTGCCTCTCATCTCTATGTTGTGTGTTGTGGGGGAAGAAGCAAAAAGAAACCCAACCCACGCTGTTTACCTGAATTAGAAATATCTTCCCCTCCCCTTTTTATTTCTTTTTCCCTTTTTTTGATCAAGCCCCCCATTTTTGACTCCTCTTTCCGTTTCTCTTTTGCTTTTTTTTTGTACAATTACTATTAAATGAGTAATATTTCCTACTCACTCCCAAAAACATAAAAATAATACACTAATTTAAACAATCACATATGTCCAAAATAAATATGTCAAATACACGTAAATTATACAATGACATATAAACGAAAATTAATACCAAATTTTTTAGGGTGTTACATTCTCCCCCTCTTAAAATAAGTTTTGTCCTCGAAACTTATTATCACCAATCTTGCACTATACAGCTCCATGTCAAATAATGCCAGTTTAGAAATCAAGATGACGCAGAACACATGTAATATAATCGCATGTATACACAATATAAAACATATAGTCAATCACTTGCGCACACAAACCCCATAAGTCAAAGGTCGCTGGATTATTACTCTCATACTACTTCTGTTACACCCTGCCCAAAGGGGGTAGGCGCATCACCATCTTGGATGTCCCACCAGAAACAGCCACAAGGCTCTTTAAACTTCTTAACCATAATTAACTTATCGTAGGCAATAGCGACAGAAGCTCGTAATGAAATCAAACTCAAGTTTGGGGAAGGAGATTCCAAAGCATGCATTACAAACATACTTAAACCGTATTCGTAGTCTTATACACATTCAAACCAAAAATACATTTAGAATTGTATTTATTAAACATAATCCATAACATAAACACATAACGATGTCTGCATCCCCAGGCAAGTTCTTCGAAAATACTTCACCGCTAGCTAGCTCTCTTAATGCTCTTGTGGTCCCTTTTTTCTTCCAAAAACCTGAAAAATGGCGAGGTTATGAGCTCCCCGAGCCAGTGAATAACCCTTACGTTCCCCATTATTACACTTTACACATCAATCGGTTAACACATAATCACAATACGCACATCTTATGACATATAAATACAGCATAGCATATGACATGTAGAAGGTGACATAAGAACATGCTCCTCCCTCAGAAATAGAAATACATTCATATCGTTCATATCCAATATGTTCCCGAACATCACAAACACACAAACACATATTTATATATGAGGTAGGCAATTAGACTAACTTAGTCATACCTGTCCCATACCAGGTATGATTCAAGGACCTTCATTTTCACTTAAGTTAGTGAACAAACTTTGCTATTAGTCTATTCACCAAACTAACCATGATCGTCCCATATCAACCATGTCCTTTGGACTCCTAGTCCTTGCTGAAGTCCAAAAGAAAGCAATGTCCATTAAACAACCTAATGGCGCGCCCATAATGATATCTAGCACATACATCAAAGCAACTTTCGCACAAAAAGTCACATACTTGCCATAAACATATATTTTAGTAATTTAACATACGTATCAATCACATGTGTATTTCAAAATCAATCAATAGCGTACATATATACTGAATGATCCTTCAAATCCAAAACCAAATCCAAATCCAAAATCAAAATCCAAGACAAACGAATTTCATAGCATATGCGAAGTCCAAATCCAAGCCAAACCAATTTCATAACATCTCACATATTCTTAACTGAATGCAAACCTTTTTAGTTTAGGGGAAATAACCTCATGACTCACACAAAGAACCATCACAACATAACGATCAGAAACACATCCTAACAGCACAGCTATAACTCATTTATATGGTTCCAATTGATGGTGGACCAGCTGTAACTCATTCATATTGTACCAACTAGACACCCAACGCTCTGAAGTGCATGGATGCCCTCAAGTCACAAATTGTGGAGTCACATTCACATCCTAGAATACTAGGGACCCGCATAGCTCTAAAATAACACAAACTGAGGATTCAATTAGCGGACCGGCAACGCCCACTCAAGGTACCAACAAACCATCAACAACTCCAAACACAAAGACAACCACTTCTATGGTCATAGCTCTAGAGCGCCCTATAACAGCCTCAGGCAAGACATGACCTCTTTCCCAAAAAGCGTACCTTAATGATATCATATATTTACTAAACATAATCCATATCAATACCTTACTATTAGTCAAATCATATATTAAGTATATATATCTCACATAATCACATTTTTATTTTTCAAAGAAGCTCAATTTCACAATATTAACAAAACATAATCAAAACAGGGCTTAATTCCACCTAAAATAATTTTCACAAGCTTCTAATAATCCATAGCAATACCTTACTATTTCAACAGCTAAAATCATCACAAACATGATCATATATAGTTTATGCAAACGAACAACCTGTAATTACACTAAACATGCCAATTTACTTAGAAATTCGTAATGCAAAGACGTCATATCCAAAATTCACAAAACTCTGCATAAAAATATCAAATATCAAGAAGAATATACCATATAATTTTTAAAATTGTCCAATAAGCCAATCCTCTGCAAAAATTGAAACAACACTCAGAGTTATATGCTGAGACAGAACAGCTGCAATCAAAAATCCATAACTCATGATGCACACTCCTAAAATTCATGGAAATTTCCAAAAGTCACAAACATCATTGAGAACCTGTATTAAAATTTCTAAAATTTTAGGCAAGCGAATAATTGCTAAAAAATTCCAACATCAAACAAATTTTGGCACTAAAACGTGACAATTCCAATCGAAAGTTAATCTCGTTTTCTACCATTTTGTTCTTCCAATACAAGCAATCAACCCAAAATACATACGTATAGTATGTGTTTGGATAAATTCACAACATATCCATCAATTCACAACACCCAATTATTCTAAATATCACAATTAAACATACAACTCATAGAGGTAGGTTTCTAAGAGGTGGAATTAATGTTCTAATGTACTAAACGCTAAAACATCAAATTCATAGCATCAATTCTCAATTCATTGATCAAACTCAAGCGTAACCTTTCAAATGCATCTTCTCCTAATCAGTTTTAGGTTGAAGAAAAAGCACAGATTACTCACCTTGAATTTGCAATCAAAATCAAAATTCAATTCCTTTTCTTCTTCCACCTTCTTGTTCTCCTCTTCCTCTTCTTCTTCTTCTTCTTCTTCTTCTTCTCTCTCCTCTCCTCTCTCTGTAGTGTGTTGTGGGGGAAGAAGCAAAGAGAAAACCCAACCCAGCCTATTTACGTGAATTAGAAATATCTCCCCTTCCCCTTTTTATTTCTTTTTCCCTTTTTTTGGTCAAGGCCCCCACTTTTGTATCCTCTTTCCATTTCTCCTTTTTTTTTGTTACTATTAATACTGAATGAGAAATGTTTCCTAATCGCTCCCAAAAACATAATAACAATACACTAATTTAAGCAATCAACAACAACAACAAGTCCCAGTGTGGGTCCCGCTTTCACGGGGTATGGGGAGTAATTTAAGCAATCACATATGTCCAAAATAAATATGTAAAATATACGTAAATTATACAATGACATATAGATGAAAATTAATACCAAAACTTTTGGGGTGTTACACCAACCCTGGTGCTTTTCATGCTCGATCTTATTATTTCGAGTAATTTGCTATTCCCGTTTCTTGTGAAATGTCTAATTCTTCTGGCTATGATAAAAATTCGTGTCATTTTTATGCACGTTGTGCTTAACATGATTTTGCGTCACCAAAGGGCAATGCTAATGTTATCTTAGCCTTACATAATTCATCCTTTTTTTTAGCTCAGTGAAAGAGGCTCGAGATGGACAAGCCTTCTCAGTTTAAAAGAGCACTAACTTTCTTTGCTATGATTATGTTAACACTCTCTTACTACGATGCCTATGAGCCCTATGATGTGGTGTTTGATAAGCTCTGGTGTGCTTTGACAGTGTTTGATGCGGTGAGCAAAGTCTTGAAGTTTTGATGGAGAGGTTGACGCTCCATGTGGCTTGGTTAATAGGACCCTGTAACTTAGATGCACCCAGCACTGAACCTGGTGAGATTGGTCTCTTTTGTATTCCCCTTCCCTTCTCCTCGTTTATTTCCTTTGAATAATGCCTTGGTTAAGCATAGGAATAATTTTCGACCCTGTTTGGCAACCAACTATTAGCTGTTGGTTGTTAGCTATTTGTATTAGCTGTTAGCTGTTTTGAGTTAGCTGTTTGAATTAGCTGTTTGTTGAAAAACTGTTTGGTAAAATTAGCTGTTTCTGATAAAGTTGTGAGGTAAAAAGCTAATTCTTGAAAAAGCTCTTCTAAAAAGCTTATGGAATTAACTTTTTGGACCTAAAAAGCTCTTCTGAAAAGCTCTTCCATCTAATACCCAGAATAGCTTTTTCACTTGGTCAAACAGCTAATTTTGGTCAAAAAAGCTATTTTTAACCAAAAAGCTCTTCAAAAAACTATTTGCCAAACACCCCCTTCATGTTGTCCATTTTGGGTTTTAGATTGCATACTAGTTAGGGCATTTAGTCTTATGTTTCTTTTCATTTACACTAATGTGTTGCATTTAGTTATATGTAGGATTGCATATAGGGCTGGTGTGGATCGGTTTGACATAACCTATAGTAATGACTATGTAGGCACATTATTTTTTATGAGCTTGAGTGACTTTTGTTGAATGGATATAAAGCTTGTCGCAGAGTTACAAATTAAATCACTGCTTTAATTTATAAATAAGATTTACTTCATAGGCAAGTTGTTAAGTCATAATTTATGCATGTTTTTAATGATTAATTTGATTATACTATATATAGACCTGACAAATGGGTCATTCGGTTCGAGGTACGGGTCAGGTCAAGTTCGGGTTAAGTGACAATTCGGGTCGTTTTGGTTTGGGTCAGGTATGGTTCAGTTCGGGTCAACCAATTTTTGGTTAAATACGATCGTCATGCGAAAACAAGCAATTTTGTAGAAAATTTTGGGTCGGCTATGGTTCAATTCGGGTCAATTCGGGGTTTGGGTCCACTTTCCGATGAGCATATTTCGGGTGTCGTGTTGGGTATGGGTCCGGATCGTTCGCTTCGGGTTTCGAGTCTCGGGTCAGTTTTGCCAAGTCTAATTATATATATCATTTTTTCTAATTTACTTTATTTTATATATTTTTTTAGGTTAAGCATTATTAAAGAAAGAGGAGAAGAGAAGACATCGAAGTTCAGGTTTTATTTACTAAAGGATTTATCAAGCGAATTCATCAAGTCGATCCAACCAAATAATGATTTATGGAAAAATATTATTTTCTTAACGATTTATTTGGGCTAGGGTTAAAAGATCACTACTCCTAATTAAAGAGGAATTAGAAGACTTGGAGAAGAAGACATCCTACAAGAAAAGAAAACCCTAGCAATATTATGCTATTAAAATCCACCCCATCGTAAATCATCAAACTGTCACACGCAGCCTCCTCTCCACCTCCTCATATTACCCTCATCTCCTTCATCACCACATATCACCATATCACCATCATTTCCATGCCAAACCCTCACCAGTACCACACATCATCATCATCTTCGATCGTCATAATCATTAAACCACCGAACTCCCATTTGCCTCCTTGGGTAAATCATCAATCATCATGATCTCCTATCTATCATAATCGTCTTCATCATCAACTATCGCCATCTCACGACCAAGTATTATTGTTCTGTTGCCATTTTTTATTTTTTTTTTTAATTTTTTTTTTAGTTTACTTTATTGTTAAACATGAAGTCTTTGGTTGGTTGTTGTGATTTTATTTTTAATATGAGTGAGTAATTTTCTTGTACTTAATATAATCTGTTTGAAACCATGCTAGATTAATCTTTTTGAAATAAGTTTTATGCTTCATTGTCTAGTTGATTTTTATTCCATGATTCTATAACGATAAGTATTTATCGTTTATGATATTCGCTTTAGATTAATTAGAATGCATGCTAATTAGTTTAATATGAATTCATATGATAGTTAAAAGGCTTTAGTATGTAAAAGTTATAGTCTTTTAGGCATTAGTGTCACCCTAATTGATCATGGATGTCTCAAACCCATCTCCTTTAATTAGATAATCATTATAGATCTTTGCTAAATCAATTTGCTGGTGAATTAATTACAAGGCATTAGATGATTCTTTTCTAATACTTAATGCTCTACAACAACAAACTTCCAATGTGGGTCCCGCTTTCGTGGGGTCTGGGGAGATCCAGCTGTAGGCAACCTTACGTCTACCGGTATTCCTACCCATAGAGAGGTTGATTTCATAAGACCCACAAAACAGTTTTAAGAAAAAGGTTTGAAGAGAAAACGATTGCAAAACCATTTACCGAAGTAAGAGAAAGGGGAAGAGAAAAGGTTTCGGATAAGCGAATAAAGAGGGAGCAGCGACATACCTCAACAACCCAGGGGCGCTTGGTGCCGTGACAACCTGGAAAAGCACAACCTGCAGACAAGCAAATCAAAACCCTACCCACCCCACACCGCCTAAGCTACTGCCACCTACGGAGCCGGTCCCCTACAATCAGAGACCTTAATCTTGTCCCGCCACAACCTCCTATCCTGAGCCATGTCCTCCGTGAGACTGACAACTCTTAGGTCATCTCTAACCACTTTTTCTAGGCTCTTCTTCGGCCTTCCTCTCCCTCTCTTACCACCGAGGGGGGTAGATACTCTCGCACCTTCGCACTGGGGCGGCCACACTTCTCCTCTTCACGTGGTCGAACCATCTGAGCCTCGATTCTTGTGCTGGTGTTAGGATTATCAAAACTAGGAGGATTTATATCAGGCCTTAACCTAAATAAACTATAATATAAGGAAAAATGGTTAAGATCCGCTAGTGGGTGTCTTCTACAGTCTAACTCATGGATATGTCAATTGGTGTGTTGATGTTAAATATTAATTTGCATGGTGGACATAGATTATGCTAAGTGTTTTTTCCTAAATTTTATATCTTTAATAATTATTTGTTGCTTTTTAGTTAACTTCTTTAGTTCGTGAGTTTTAATTCTTAAATTTATATTTCTTAATATTAATTTCATTTAGCCCCCCCCCCCCAAGAGTAGTCTTTTAGGAATGTCTTGGTAATTTTAGATTAGTTCTATTTTTATTTTTAGCATGATTATAATTTTTAGATTTATTTTCTATTCTGTTTTGCCATTTATTTACCAGTTTGTTAGAAATTAGGCTAAAAATAGTCTCTTTTTTGTTTTATTGTGTTTTATTCCATTTTAGGGTTTATTTAGTACCTTCATCTGCTGCTATTTAATTTCAAAGTTTTTGGAAAGTTTTTCATAATTTTTCAGAATTATTTCGCGAATTGAATACGTGTAGGTTTTTTATTATAATAAGTCTGAAAATTACGTTTTTAATTTTTAATTTCGATTTTTAGGATTTTATTAAGTCTAGAAAATTATATTATACAATCTTCGTAAATTTTTAATTCATTTTTATATTTAATTAAGTGCAGTTTATCATTTTTCTAGGTTCAGATATTATTTTCTGTTTTAATTTTCTGATTGGATCTTCTATTTTATTTTTCTGAAATTAGTTAAACATAATTCTGGGAATAAAAATTTATGAATTTTCATAATATTAATTGATAATATTTTCTGTGAGTTTTGATAATAATTTTCTGTTTGTTACTTCCTATTTTAATTTTTAGTTAATAGTGTGCAATAATCTTTTGTTTTTATTTTTCCATAATATTTAGGTTAGGTATTTACTATTTTTTATTTCTAGAATTAGGCTTAGAATATTTAGTGGTATTAGTAAGTAATTTTCTAGATTTCTACTTGTTTAATTTGATTTGTTTTAGCAATTTAAAGAAGTAAAATAAATTAGAGTAGTAAATTTAATTAGATTTAAACTAGTTTACTATCATAATCTTTTCTCCTAGGATCGATCCCTATTTTCCTATGCTACAAATCTTATTTATAAATAAAAGTGGTGGTTTAATTTGTAGCTCTACAACAAGATTTACAAATTTTGGCACCATTGCCGGGGAAAGAAAATAAAATTGATAGTTTGCTTCGATTAGTTTTCCTACTTTAATTATTTTGTTTTAAGTCTCGTATTTTATTTTTGTAGGTTGTCTTAGTTTATGATATTAAGGGGTGGTCGCATGATCGAAGAGAAGAAGGAGCATATGCTTGAAGTGTTTGAAAGTAAAGTAAGTGACTCTAAATCCGTAAGGTCCGAATCGGTAAGTTGTGAAGATATTAAAGTAGAGATGGCTACTTTACATGAACTTGCTTCACCTAATTTGGAAACTCAACCTCTGTATATTACTTATTCTGTATTAGACCGACCACTAAAATTGAACTCTGGATTTTTAAACTTACTGCCTAAGTTTCAATCAATGCTTAAGATTCAACTCAATAGTCATCATCTGACTGTGTTGCCAAATGATCATGAATGATTCGGTCTAGCGAGACACGTCTACAAAAACGAATTGGAATTGGTCGAAAGTCTCCTGAGAAGAGGAAGATCATGCACAGAATCTCATGTTTCTATTCATCGATGCACCAATTATGACATGTGGGTCATAATTGAGAATATCAAATATGATGGTTTGATGATATCAAAGTGAGACATATTAATGTGATAGAAATGATTTAGAGTACTTGTATACTTCCAATAGCTCATGTTTGATTCTCAACGAGAGGCTATATATTCCTAACAGATGTATAGCACAGATTTCTCACAAGTATGCAAATCACACAGTCTATTTGTCCAATATGAAGATTGTGCAGAAATAAAAGAAAAATAAGTTTTTCTTTTCTTAAAGTGGAAATAAGCACCACATTATGTGCGAGGGAAAAATGTTGGATTTAGAACATGATAAACCTATAAGGGGTGCAAGGCAATCCACATAATAAGTTGATGGTTTAACCACCTAAGAAACCCTAATTCCTCAGCTAGTCCTTCTAATTTAAAGATGACCAATCTAAGAGGAAAGACCCCCAACAAATATCAAGAGTTCTTTAAAGAGAGTTTTCTGCACAAAACATTAATAGCTATGGAATTGTGAAGGTTCTCCGAATAGTGAGTTTCTTCCTCAACCAGTGATTCAAAGGCAAAGTTTGATCGTTTTTCGCTGCATGATTAAGGTAAATTTGATTATTCTTAATTTGATATATTAGGTCCTTCAGTTAGTTAAGCAATCTATCAGACCAAGAGGGAAGTATGAATGGCATATGCCAAACGTCACAGTGGATTGAATTTGTTGTGTCTTAAACATTTTCTTTAATAAGAGAAAATGTTTTTAATTTTTGTTAGTTTAGTTCAACTAATAATCAGAAAAATACAGAAAATGTTTTGTAATAATTTTAATGCTAACTAGTACTATATTTGCCACTAGGGGTAGCTTAGTGGTAGGGTACCTGCTACTTAGTTTACACAGGAGAGACTAAGGTTTAATTCTCCTTACATTGCGTGGGTGTGTAAATTCACCAATTCAAAAATAAATCCTACTAATATTCAGTGTGGAGGAAAATATTTATCTCACTTAAAATGAAACTCAATTGACCCTTTTTGTATGGCATTGGCTCCTTGTTCCAATCTAAGAATTTCATAAAATAATATATCATTTTTAAACTTCTGATTATCGGGTAATGCTTATTAATTTTTGTGTGTGTGTCTCTCTGGAGCGGCTGTAATCCTACCTCTGTAGTGAAGTCTCACGACCCTCAAATTGAGACACGAGACAAAATAACTCATTTCAAGCGTGCTCTCTGCTTTTTAAGCTCGCCACCCAAGCTGAGATTCCAGACTATCCCTTTTATTTTTCTCCTTCCCTCTCTCTTTGCTTCTCCTCTCTCATTTCTTACACTGAGCAGACACGTGATGTGCAGGTGTGCTATTGTTTTTAAATCCTTTTCTCTATTTTTTCCCCTCCTCTTCATTTTAAAACAATAATTTTATTTTTTTAGTAACATGTGCTCCACTTAAAATTTGAGATCAAGACAATTGGAAAGACAAGTATTGTGGAGCAAAATGGAGAGATTAAGCAAGCTGTAAAAAAAATTTGATAAATTTAATGAAGTGTCTCATGAGTCTTATCTTAATGGGATAATGGTAGGAATTGCGTTAAAATTGCTCTTAGAATTTTAAAAGTTTAATACCATATTTCCTAAATAATTCTTCTAACGGCTATATTGGATATACATAAGACATATCATTCAACATATAGTTCTTGGTCGTTTCTAACAATTTTACAATCCCATAATTTAACAATGAATGATTTCATCGTTCTCAACATTAATGATAAATTTCCTTACTTCTTTTCACTATTACCTACCCTCTCTGTTCTATATTTGTTATTAAAAACATTAGGATTGCAGTTAGTTGGCAATAAGATTACAATTATTCTTCAAATTCAAGAGAATTCTGTATGATACCTTCTTATTTTTCAATTAGAGTATCCACTGTACTTGTCACCCAAAGTAAGGAAGTTCGTAGAAGGAATGTATTACCGCGACACTATTGCTGGCTTCCAACGTGATATTTGTCATTTTGCCAAGAACTTACGTGGACATCTGAACAAAAGGTTCCTGCCATTTTGCTTCATATATAACCGTGCTTTTGGTTCCTCCCATTTTGCTTTATACATAACTCTGCTTTGGCCCCATTTTGCAAGCATCAGTCGAGCTACTCCTGATTCCACCAGCCAAAAAAACAAACAAAAAGGAAAAGAAAATATGCTTGAGCTTCCCCAGTTGCTTCCTCCATTATTGCTCCTTTTCCTTCCATTATTTCTGTTAGTCTTCCTCAACAAAATCTTCTCCTCAAAAACTGCAAAAGATGATACAAAATTCCCCAAATCTTACCCTCTGATTGGGCATATGATTGCCTTCTACCAGAACAAGACCAACGAATTCCAGTGGCTATGCAACCTCACAATGGCCTCGCCTTCGCACACTTTCGTTCTGCACCGTTTGATCGGGTTCCGACAAGTCATGACGGCCGATCCTGCAGTGGTAGAACACATGCTTAAAACCGACTTCTCGATCTACCAATAGGGCCCTTTTCAGCAATCTGTTCTTGTGGACTTCATGGGTAGTGGCATTTTCTATGCTGATGGTGAGACCTGGAAATTTCAGAGGCTGATCGCTAGCTATGAATTCAACACCAGATCCTTGAGGAAATTCATCGAAACCGACGTCGATGCAGAGCTCTCCGATCGACTTATCCCCCTTCTATCAGACGCTGCTGAGAACAACAAGGTGTTAGATCTCCAAGACATATTTCAAAGGTTTGCATTTGATAACATTTGTAAGATCTCATTTGGGTATGACCCAGAATACCTTATCTCCCTCTCTGCCACAAGCAAAATTTGCTGTTGCTTTTGAGGAAGCTGTGATGATAACTGCCCAGAGATTCAGAACTTTCTTCCCATTTCTTTGGAAAATTCGAAGGCTTCTCAATATTGCGTCAGAGAAACGGCTAAAATTAGCAGTTCGTGAGGTCCGGGAATTCGCCAATTCCATTGTTAGGCGGAAGAAGCAAGCTATGATGGAGAATAAGATGTCAGACGAAGACGTGGATTTGTTGTCGAGGATTCTGAAATCTGGTCACACTGATGAAAAGTTTGTCACCGACATCGTGATCAGCTTCATCATCGCTGGAAGAGACACCACATCATCCGTCTTGACTTGGTTCTTCTGGCTTTTGCACAAGAATACAAGGGTGGAGGACGAGATTTTGAGAGAGATAAAGAAGAGCAGAGAGATACAGAGCAATGAAACAGGGCACTCCTCTGTTTTTGAACAAGTTAAGTACATGATGTATACCCATGCTGCACTAAGTGAAACTATGAGGCTGTACCCACCGGTTCCGGCGGACACAAAGCAGGCTGCAGTCGATGACATCTTGCCAGGTGGCACTCCAGTGAGGAAGGGAACAAGGGTGACTTATCACCCTTGTGCAATGGGGAGGCTGGAGAAGTTGTGGGGTCCACACTGGGCGGAGTACCGCCCCGAGCGGTGGCTGGAAACGGAGGAGTGCGGGACGGTGTGGCGGTTTGTGCCCCGAGACCCGTATTCGTACCCGG
>JACYFF010019584.1:41489076-41501928 GCA_017589665.1 Selenicereus undatus
TATTATTATTATTATTATTATTATTATTATTATTATTATTATTATTAGTATTAGTAGTAGTAGTAGTAGTAGTAGTAGTAGTAGTGTTACTATTGTTACTATTATTAAGCTACTACCTGTATTAACTCGTGCTGTGTTGCACAGTTATTGAAGATATGGACTTCAATTTCTCCTTTTTGAAAATGAAAAACCAACTAGCATGTTAATAAAGTAGACGTTAATTCAAACAATGGGCATACTGGGTGCATAATTGCCCCAAAAATACGTTGAAATCACTATTAGAAAGCAATGAAGGTTATAGCATCTCTTGTTTTTCATTGGTAAATAACAATTAACCAACTCTTTTAAATTTTTACCAATTTTTTCTATTCCTTTCTAGCCCTTCCAAAGAATTTCAATCGCTTCAATCATCCATTGCTTTTTCCAATCTCTTGTAATCTTGTCATTCCTTTACATTCTTTTCCATTTATTCCCACTGTTTGAAGGGGAAAAAAAAAATCCAACTCTTCCAATGCTTCCCAATCTTTATCAATCCTTATCATTCTTTTCCAATCCTCCCAAAAATTTCATTTCTTCCCAACTCTTACCAATACTACTCAATATTCCCTTTTTTCAGCAGTTATTTTCCAACAAAAAGATAGTCTCTCCTATTAAGAATTCTAAATTTGATCAACTTTTTCTAGTTTCAATTTCTGCCCTTTCCAGGCAAAGCTTTGTAAATGTTTTCCTCAAATTTAAGGTGATAATATTTCTTCTTTTTTCCGGTAGGTGGTAGGTGAGGGGTCTTTTTAGGGAGGGGGATGTAGTTGAAGAAGAAAATCTATAGCAATGCTAAGTTTTCTTTCCTCCCCCTAGCTATATTGGTGATGTCCAGAGCCTCTTCCCCCAACTATGGGGTTGAAATGTGCAAAAAGAAATATTAATACATTTACATTATTGACATAAGGTTTCAACCAAGGAGAAAATTAAAATTTTATTTTGGAAAAATAAACTTTGATAAAATTATGTAATTGAGGAGAACAATATTTTTGATAATAAATATGAGACGATGAAGCATCTTATATGATACTATGTTGGTGATGTCAAGCTATGTTAAGTGGTAGCTATGTGCTGTAAATCTCTCATCTTACAACCATAAAACAAATTGTGATACAACAACTTGATAGGTCCACTAAATTTAGCAAAATTTGACTGTATTATTTAAAATTTTCCTTAATAGAATACTAAGCAAAATATAAGACAAACACACAATATTATGTAATTAAAGAGAACAATATTTTTGATAATAAATATGAGACGGATAAAGCATATATGATACTATGTTGCCGATGTCAAGCTATGTTAAGTGGTGGATTGCTACGTGTTGTGAATTTGACACGCCGCAAGCGCACGGGTGTTGTAGTTTATATTCAAATATCGTCTTTAGGGACTATAATAAACTATCGAGTTAACATCCTATAGAAAATGCTAAGCAATCAATCTTTCAAATGCGTTGATTTAAATATAGTAATTATCTAATTGGTAATTCAATCAAAGTAAAGCATCTAGGGATTCGATTTGCCAAGTAAAGAGTTAGATCATAAAGCTAAGCATGCACTTTTCATGGATTGGATGATTTAAGAAATTGCAATCGATTAAATTTAATCCTTTCTTTCGAAACAAATTAAATTGCCCAAACGAATTCAACTAACACTCTTCCAAGTGTCTTTGATTTAGGGCCTGTTCTTTTCGTGGATAAATTGGGGTGCGTAAAAGGGTGAAGTGGGTTGAAGTAGGTTGAGGTGGATTGAAGTAGGTTGAACTGCATTGAATTTTTTTTATGTGATAAATTGAACTTGGTTAAAATAGTTAAAGTGGGTTAAAATAGGTTGAAGTGGGTTGATGTAGGTTGAAGTACGTTAAAGTGGATTGAAGTGGGTTGAGATTGGTATTTTGAAATTTATCCACGAAAAGAACAGGCCCTTAGTCTAGGTTGAAAAGTGATGAATGCTAAGTCTCCTCTTAACATGCAATTCTCTCTCAAGTTTTGCAAGGTAAAGTTCTATCAAGGTGATCTAATAGTGAGTTTCACATTTTAGTATTTCACTTAACTACCTAATATAAGCAAGCAAAATTGGCCAAACTTTACTCACAACATTTCAATCTCAAGATAGAAGTAAATCATTCCAATCATGAAGTAAGCACAAGATTGTAGAAGTTAAGGATCCAACTACAGTACTATGGCTAACAAATCCCTAGATTAAATAAAACTACTTACTCATACTTCAAATTCAACTAACACAAGAGTTCAAGGATAAATTCAAGGGGGAAGAAAGCTTTACGACAATGGTAGCCCTTCAATGATGCCACGATCTTTAAGCCTCCAAGAGCAAAACTTCTCTCTTCAATTCTCTCCTTTTGCTCCCAAAAAATAAACTAAAAATTCTAACTTGTGAGAGATGGATGAGAGGGTAGTGGTGAGATGATGATGGATCCCCCTTTTCAGCCGAAAAAGAACCCTTTTAAGCGCAAAAAGCGAGCACCTTCTGCCACACAACAAAGGAAGATGAAGAGGTTCCCAGTTACAGGCTCACCACAGTCTGTGCAAGCCACCATGGGCAAACCGTGCGCTGGAACTGCAATCTTTTGCTTTTCTTGCTCCACGGGCGTAGGACTTGGGGTACCTCCATGGTGACCCAATAAGCACTCAAATGAGGATCAATTGCTAGGTCAAATAGTTTAAAATATTACAAAAGTCACCAAAGAACCATACCCAAACATAAACGAGAACAGGAGCATAAAGTATGACATAAAACCCATGAATTCCCCAAAAAGTGCTACAAAATGTCCCAAAAATGAAGTATATAGAAGCAGTTATCAAACTCCCCCATGTTTGAATCGTTGCTTGTCCCTAAGCAACACTAAGACCAAAAATTATTCACAACCTCCTTAGGAAAGACATGGTAGCAGCTCAATGGCAAAAGTCGATCCAAAGTTAGCCCCAAAGTGCCAAAATCATTTAACAAATAGACTACGAAATCAAGTTTTCGAAATCGTTGATGGACCACAATGTCAAGTTTGAATCCCCCCCCAAATGATCAAATACAATTATATTGACATATGAAGCAAATGGAGCTAGTAATGCCGGTAGAACCTCACTATAGTCATGTGGCACTCGTTACTCATATGTTTGAAAAAGTAGGAAGGTTCCCTCAATTCTCATTCCTTAGACTCAAATCTACCATAAGATTGACAAGACTCTCTAATTCGCCATCACTAGTATGCAATACACATTAGGCAATCATAAGGACTTTATGTGGTTGTAACGAGGCCATGGGTAACGGTAAGAGGGGAACAAACATTTTGGAAATATGAAGCTAGAAGCCATAAACTAAGAGCTAAACTCTTCGAATGCTCTCATACAACACTCTCCTCAAACCAATACAATTCAATAACAAAATACATCCCCTTTTACAGTCAAATGAAGAGAAAAAGAGTTGAAAGTCAAATATACTTTTTACAATCCAAACAAGGCCAACACTCTTTTATTCCTTTTTTTTCCTTTTTTTTTTGTTTTTTTTGTGGTCTATTTTTTTTTTCAATCTCACAAAAGAGTTGGCTAAGGGAATACGTATCAAACTTGAATTTCAACTCTTCTCTAATCTTTGCTCAATAAAACAAGGGATCTCTTGTACAAACACAAGAACACAAATCCCTTCATCAACTGACCAACCAAATCAATTGAAAAGATCTCAATGCACCTTAGTAACTCCCAATCGAACTCAGTTTACGAGGATAAAATGCTTCTCTAGTCTTGGCTTAAGGCTTAGATAAATGTTTGGCGAAAGGCTATGTTCGGAGGTTGACATCAATAAAAACAGATATAAGCTCAAAGGGGCTAGCAATGGATATATCATGCATAGCAAGGGTAGCTATTTGGTCTTTTGGCTTTAGCAAGTCAAAGAATGTCTCAATCATGTTGCCTAAAGGCATATGTCAAGTGTGATCTTGAATGAGAGTCAAAACAAGTTCTAGAGAAATGATGTCGAGGAGGAGTTGCTCATGAATTGACAAGAGACTAAATTGATAAAATTAGTCTTTATAAGCTCAAATCCTCATGGGACATCTGCCAAGGTCATACATAGCTCATTAGGAGACACATGCCAACATTCATGTAAAGAATCATGGGGCAATCAATTCGCACTCAACAAATAGTCAACACATGAAGCTCATTTTCATAAACTCATTTTCAAATACTTTTATTCACAACTCGGCAAATTAAAGGGTCAATCTAAACCAAAGAAGTCTACCTAGTCTACAAAGTTCATCATCGGAGGATTTGTTTTTTTCATTTTGTCATTTTTTTTTCATTTTCATTTTTTTAAGTAAATGCATGCTCCTAATAACAACTTGATATGGTAATTGAAACTAATCCTAGACGCTCCTAATAAGAATAGCAAGAAAATGCAAAAACTATAAAAAGGGAACCAAGAGTGAAAAGAAACCTAAATGTACCTCTAACATACTCCAACTGCATAAGATTAAACCTAAAATGCAACTCTAACTGCAATCACGAATGATATATACAATACACACAATGTATGCATCAAACCAAATCAGGCATCGGACGCCATCAATTAACTGACCAACTCCCCCATGCTTGAATAAAGCATTGTTTTCAATGTGAGCACATATGTAGAAAAGGGAAGGGGGAATAACAAGAAGCAATCAGAAGGCGGCTGGGGAAGGAGGGTAGGGACCTTAACTATAAGAGATATGCCAGTCTGTCCAGGTCTCAAGACAAGCCTTATAGTCCTGAAAATATTGGGTCTGGGTAGCAACCATTCCACAAAGCTTGTTGGGCCATTCTTGGACAAAGTCACAAGGAGGGGTGTTCTCAGAGGCAACATATGCTCAAAGGGCACTTGCTCCTCCTGAATGGGCCAAAGGGTGGCTTGCACCTCTTCAAATTCAATGAAGAGTGGTTGGGAGGAAGAACTAGGTCTGGATTGACAAGTAAATAGGGGTGGAGGAGGTGCAGGTCGAACAACCTCAGCATCACTAGGTACCTAATGAAGGTTAGCCCAGTGAAGTAAGGTGTTCTGCTCAACATTGGGAAGCGACATAAGCTAATTCAAGGGATAAATCCAGTACAAACATCCAACCCCTACTTTGTAAAAATCCATCATCTCAAAAGCTGATCGATCAAGCTGCTCGGACCCAAAAACTTGATCGTTAGGATTGGGCTCAACACCTAAAAATCTAACAATGGTCGTGATTATACCCCTAATGACTATTCTACCCTTAGTGCTGACAACTGCACTATATAATTGTTGGCCCAAGAACGCCCCAGGATCAATTTGGACACTATCGAGCATCCAAGACAGGAGGTGTAACTCAGACAATCGAGGGGCATTTAAACTATCACCTTGAGCAAAGAAACAACAAGAGAGAATACGTTGAGCCACCCAAATGCAAGGGTTCCTAATACGGATGCATTTGGAAGAACTAGTGCTGAACTTAAAATCCCCCGAAAGCTCACCCCAAAATGCATTCGGGTTGAACTCATGGGGAGCTTGATAGTTTAGTGAGTCCATGCTAGGTGAAAAACCAAATATGTTATTAAAGGTACTTAGGTTCAAGTCATAAATTTTCCATTGCAAATAAAATGAAATATATCCTGCCTGACATTGAGGCCCTCTAGAGACCTCAACATGCAAAGTACTCAGAAATTCAAGTGTGAGGTCCCGATATATATGCTCTTTTATTTCAATAAAGTGCCCCTTACTCCTCGTGCGAATAACCGCCTTATGTCATCCAATAATCCCAAACGGCCCAACAATTCCTCATCATAATAACGGGCTACCACAACAATTCTTTCACTCAAGCAATTATATCTAGCAATATGTTCGGGGTTAGTCAAACCAAGGGGATAAGGAACATTACCTTGGGTCTGTGCGTTGGTGGAAGTATAGGAGGTCCACTGATTCTGTGGTGGCGCTTGGCTAGATGCCCCCGCCTTCTTAATGCTCCTTTGTCTCTTGTTGGGTGCCATGGATGTAAAAAAATGTGAGAAACAAAGACCTCAAGAATGAGGTATAAGAAAGGAAAATGAAGTATTTGAGTGAAAAAGAGAAGTTTGAGGTAGAAGAAGATGGATATGGAGGAAGGGTGAAAGTGAGATGAACTTGGGGAAGAAATGGTAGAAAGAGATGAAATTTGTTTGAGCAAGAGAAAGATTAAGAGAAAAGAGAAGATTTTGAGTGAAAATGGGAAGAAATGAGGGAGAAATTGAAGGTTCAGCGATAGAGTGTGTAGAGAGAGAAAGAGTGAGGTAGAGAGAGAATGGCTCGAGGAAGAAGAAGAAAATGAGGGAGAATGAAGGGTCACTGCAGTCAAAACTCTTGACTGCAGCCCGTAGCAGTCCACCACGATTCGTAGAGAACACCACGGTTTGATCATGGTGGCTACTGCTTTGTTTTTTATTGTTTTGTTGGGCGGGCCAGACCACGGACCATATTGGAAAATACGGACCACCCGTGCTTAGCCCCTTGACCTCGTTCTCTCTCTCTCTTTTTTTTTTCCTTTTTTTGTTCTTTTTTGTTGTCTTTGAAAAACTACCTAAAAATGGAAATCTAAGCTATACAAGAGCTTGGGTTGCCTCTCAAGAAGCACTCTTTTAAAGTCATGAGCTTGACCTTGCTTCTATGTGCACTTGGAATCGATGAAAATACAGGGTGTCGTTTTGTTGTGAACCACAAAATTTTAATCTTTCAACTGAAGGTACCACCTTAGACACTCAGGTTGGAGGTCCTTCATCATCATTAAATAACACCATAATGTATTATCAATGTACAAGACAAACTGATAACATGGTCCATCAGATGGGCCACTATCGTCATGTTTAATCACAAGATTAAATCGACTCCTTCCATAAGAGGTAAAGAAAGAATCACTTGGGCGAACGTACAATAAACACTCATAGGATATTCATTAGAAGCATAGACCCCAATGTTGGGTATGCTAGGTTGCGTAGGAACAACAAACTTCACCTTAAGATAACCTTGGTCGGGATCCTGAGTAAAAATCCAATCAAAATTGGAAGGGTCATGACAATTTAAACCGTCCTCCATTTTAAACTTAAGAGAAAGGGGAAGTACATTAGATAGGGAAGAATTAGGGGAAACCACTTTCTCATCCATAAAGCAGAACATAGCATAACATCCTCCTACTTCAGATGTTATCCGCCCCTTTTTTACATCAATATTGTAACATGAAGTAGCCAAGAAGGGCCTACCAAGAATAATTTGGGCATCATCGGTCTAGTCATGGCAGCAATCATAAAATCTTCCAACATCGAAAAATCTCCTATTTTGACGGGCATATCCTCTAATGTTCCCAAAGGTCGCGTTTCAAAACCATATGCTAATTGTAGTGAAAAGGGTGTGGGTCACAATGGTCACACATGAAGCTTGTGAAACATAGAGTAGGACATCAAACTGACACTTGCACCAAGGTCACATAAGGCTCTTTCAATTTTCATTTCTCCTACGACATAGGGGATAGAAAAGCTACCTTGGTCAGGAAGCTTAGGTGGAAAGACTGTGGGAATGTCAAAGCTATCATTTTCTATAAAAGTCATGAGCTCGACACCATCATTTCTCTATTTACTCTCAACCATGATCATTGCTCTACCCTCCTCGAGTGGTATGTCCTCGGGGTCCTCAGGGTCCACTACCCCTTCCTTCATGGCAACACAATTACAATGCTCACGGGGTCAGATTCAGGTTTAGTAGGCAGTCTACCCGGAGGTGCAGATGATGAGCTAGCTTGTTGGGCAATTTGGGCTTCCAATATCTTATGATGAGCAGTAAGCACATCAACTTTAGAGGCTAATTGTTTTATATACTCGTCTTGCTTTGTTGTGCCAAAAGCATACTCTCCATCACGGCCTCAGGGTTGGACTTTTGTGGAGCTTGTTCGGGAAAGGGAGGGCTTTGAAATCCCGGGGGTTACCTCGCATTCATTTGGGGCATGATGGAAGGGTTAGGCCTATATGAGAAATTTGCATGATCCCTCCAACCCAAATTATAAGTATTGGAATAGGGGTAATTCATCGGTCTCGGGTTGAAATTATTGACATAATTGACTTGTGAACTAGTGTTTTGGGTAAAAAGACTCCCAACTCGAAAATTCTTAGTCAAATGGTCAATGGAACCACATATTTCACATGATGGGGGAGGGGCACTAGAATTCACAGTATTCAAATTCAATCGTTCCAACCTTTGAGTCATAGTATCTACTTTTGCATAAAGTAAAGTAAGTACATCAACTTCAAGTTGACCTCCAACCCACTTGGGTCGGCCTCGTTTGTTGGACTATTGAAAATTGTTGAGCGCCATCTCCTCAATAAAATTATAGGTCTCATTCTCATTCTTATTCATTAAGGTTCTCCATGCAGCATCAATAGTAGATCGTACAGGTTGGGTCACTCCATTGTAGAAGGCTTGAACAATCATCCATCTTTGAAGGTCGTGGTGAGGGCATAACTGCAACAAGTCTTTGAACTGCTCCCAATCCTCATAGAGTGTCTCATCATCCCTTTGGGTTAAGTTAGTGATTTGGTTCCTCAAGCTTGCCGTTTTGCTTGGTGGGAAGAATTTAGCAACAAAGGCTCTAGTAAGCTCATGCCATGTGGTGATGCATCTGGGAGGCAAAGATTAAAGCCAAGCGCTTGCCTTGTCCCTAAGTGAAAAGGAAAATAGGTGCAGTCGAATGGCATCAGTGGAGACTGCGTTGAACTTCAATGTCTCACACACCTCTAAAAGACCAAGAGGTGTAAGTTAGGGTCTCCAACGAGGTGCCCCCAAATTGGGATTGTTGCACCACGAAAATAAGAGCCGGCTTAAGCTCAAAATTGTGTTGCCTCCATGTTAGGACGAGCAATGCTTGAGGTACTGCCTTGAACTCTTGGGGTAACAAAATCCCGCAACGTCTTTCTTTGCTCACCTCCTCCTCCCACCACAGTTGGAGAGGTCTCTTGAGCTTTGTGGCTTGGTTTCTCAGGTCTTTGCTTCTTCCTCCTTAAACGGAAAGTCCTCTCAATCTTAGGATCCGGTTCGTACTGAAATGGACTTCACATAACAGGGGAAAATTCTTAAGCACAATAACCAACACTACCAATGCAATCAAAAGAAAAGGAAAATAAAGTAAAACACTAAGTCAATTTCATGGGATTAACTCAATAGTTAACAATTTGGTCCCCAACAATGGTGCCAAAAACTTGACATGCTGCAAGTGCACGGGTGTTGTAGTTTAGATTCAAAGATCGCCCTCAGGGACCACAGTAATCTATTGAGTTAACGTCCTATTGAAAATGCTAAGCAATCAATCTTTTCAATGCATTGATTTAAATATACTAATTATCTAATTGGAAATTCAATCAAAGTAAAGCATCTAGGGATTCGATTCGCCTACTAAAGAGTTAGATCATAGAGTTAAGCATGCATTTTTCATGGATTAGATGATTCAAGAATTGCAATCGAGTTAAATTTAATCATTCCTTTCGAATAAATTAAATTACCCAAATGAATTCAACTAACATTCCTTTAACTGTTTTTGGTTTAGTCCAGGTTGAAGATTCATGAATGCTATGTCTCCTCTTAACATGCAATTCTCTATCTAGTTTTGCTAGGCCAAGTTCTATCAATGTGTTCTAATAGTGAGTTTCACTTTTTAGTACTTCATTTGACTACCTAATATAAGCAAGCAAAATTGGTCAAACTTTACTCACAACATTTCAATCTCAAGATAAAAGAAAATCATTCCAATCATGAAGTAAGCACAAGATTGTAGAAATTAAGGATCTAACTACAGTACTATGGCTAACAAGTCCCTAGATTAAATAAAACTACTTACTCATATTTCAAATTCAACTAACATAAGAGTTCAAGGATAAATTCAAAGGGGAAGAAAGCTTTACAACAATGGCAGTCCTTCAATGATGCCACGAACTTCAAGCCTCCAAGAGCAAAACTTCTCTCTTCAATTCTCTCCTTTTGCTCCCAAAACATAAACTAAAAATTCTAACTTGTGAGAGATGGATGAGAGGGTAGTGGTGAGATGATGAAGGATCCCCCTCCTCAGCCGAAAAACACCTATTTTAAGCACAAAAATCGAGCATCTTTAGCTGCACAATGAAGGAAGATGAAGAGGTTAGTGGTTAAAGGCTCACCATAGTCCATGGAAGCCGCCACGGGCAGACCATGGTACTTGCTGAAACCAAAATCTTCTGCTCTTCTGTTGCTCCATGGGCATAAGACTTGGGGTACCTCCGTGTTGGGCCAATAAGCACTCAAATGAGGATCAATTGTTGGGTCAAATGGTCTAAAATGCTGCAAAAGTCACCAAAGAACCATACCTAAGCATAAAACGAGACTAGGAGCATATATTATAACATAAAACCCATGAATTCCAAAAAAAGTGCTACAAAACGTCCTAAAAAGGAAGTATATAGAAGCACTTATCAGAATTTCTTGTCTTACAAGCACAAAACAAATTTCAGTAGAACAACATGGGTCCACTACATTTTAGGAAAATTTGACTCATTATTATTCAAAATTTTCCTTAATGGAAGACTAAGCAAATTACAAGACAAACACACAATATTACGTAATTAAAGAGAACAATATTTTTGATAATAAATATGAGACAAATGTAGCATCTTATACGATACTATGTTGGTGATGTCAAGCTATGTTAAGTGGCAGATTGCGATGTGCTGTAAATGTCTCATCTTACAACCATAAAATGTGTTTTACAATACAACAACTTGATGGGTCCTCCAAATTTTAGGAAAATTTGACTTAGTGTTATTCAAAAAATTTCTTAATAGAAGACTAAGCAAATTATAAGACAAACACACAATATTACGCAATTAAAGAGAACAAGATTTTTGATAATAAATATGAGACGGATGAAGCATCTTATACGATACTCAATTGGTGACGTCAAGCTATGTTAAGAGGTAGATTGCTATGTACTGTGTGAATCTCTCATCTTACAACCGTAAAACAAATTACGATCCAACAACTTGATGGGTCCGCTAAATTTTAGGAAAATTTGACTCATTGTTATTCAAAATTTTTGATAGCAGAAGACTAAGTAAATTACAAGACAAGCACACAAGATTATTTAGTTAAAGAGAACAATATTTTTGATAATAAATATGAGACAGATGAAGCATCTTATAGGATACTATGTTGGTGGTATCAACCTATGTTAAGTGGTAGATTGCTATGTGTTGTGAATATCTCATTTTACAACCATAAAACAAATTACGATACAACAACTTGATGGGTCCACTAAATTTTTCTATTCAAAATTTTCCTTCATAAATGAGTAAGCAAATTACAAGACAAAGAAAAATTTATCGTTCCACTCAAATTAGGAAAATTTGACACTTTATTATCCTGAAAAAGTTATAGTGGTTGTCATTATATTACAACCACCATAAATAGATAAATCTCAACCGTACATGTGTTCTTATTAAATCTCCACCATAAATTTTATTTTTATTTAATTAAATTTATAATTTAAATTTTAAAATTAAAAAACGCTTATAATTTCAAAAAAGTAAATTAAATGGGAAATTGTTTTGTCAAATTCATTAATCCCCCTCTAGTACTCTTCCATTTTTTTTTTAGCCAAAGGCAACCCCCTCCCCCCAAATTGTTTCCGACGAATAGCAAAATCTCAATACCTCTATTATTGTAAGACCACCTTTTCTTTCCCCTCTATTGGTTCCGGTGATAATCACAACGTTCATCCTCCATTGTTTTTCATGGTTCTAATTCCCCCTCCACATTTCCTAGTTTAAGTCCTCAGGTTTGTTTGCATAGACTTTGCCTAAGCTTAACACCTATTTCACGGCAAGAAACCACCCTCTCCAAATTTTTCGACTCGAAACCCTATGGAAAAGGACGAACTTATGTGCTGAAGCCACGGATGTTGATATAGGAGTGGGGGAGGCAATTCTCATCGACAAAATTGTCCTATTTCATCATGGTTAGAGTCAATGTTGGAAATCACCAATGGAGGAGAGACATTTCGGCGGGGGGGGGGGGGGGTAGGGTTTGTTGAAAGCTATGTCGGACATAAATGGAGGGAGGTTGACTAGGGGAGGGGAGGGGAGAAGAACAGGGAGGGACTCCTTTAGGGGAATTGATGAATTATTTGGAAACCAAACAACTATTTTCTTAATTATTTTTCTTTAAAGATACAGATATTTTTTTTTATCGCTAAAAACGAATTTTTCTATAATTAAAGAGATAAAAATAGTGGTGGTGATCTATATGATTATGATTCACTTAATTGTGATGGTTGTCATATAATGATAACCACTATAGTTGCACTCGATCTTTTTATCCAAAATTTTCCTTAATAGAATACTAAGCATGAATTATCATCATCATCATTATTATCATCATCTTCATCATAATCTAAACTTTGAAAGCTGATAATCCTACCTTCAAATAATAGCTCACAGTGCTCTCAACTTTGAGTGTATTTAGTTTCAATAGTATAAGAGCATTTATGAACTTTTAAGGCAATTTGAACTTTCAAAACGAATATAGCCATTTTCAGTTTTCATATGTTTGTGCTGTTTTCAAGGTAATATCATTTGGAGCTACTTGAAAAATATAATATAAAATGACTACATATATACTACTGAAAATAAACATTCTTAAAGTTCGCAGTATTGGGAGTTATCTCTTAAGGTCTGGTTATTGGTTTTTAGCCCTCAAAGTTTGGGTTAGAATATTCCAATAATAATAATAATAATAATAATAATAATAATAATAATAATAATAA
>JACYFF010019584.1:41501938-41556780 GCA_017589665.1 Selenicereus undatus
AATAATAATAATAATAATAATAATAATAATAATAATAATAATAATAATAATTATTATTATTATTATTATTATTATTATTATTATTAATATTATTATTATTATTGTTATTATTATTATTTTATATTGTTACCGTTATTGTTGTTGCTAGTAATGACCATTGTTGTGCACAGTTTGTGAGAGTAGTCAGAGTACAGACCTTTGAAAAGCATTTTAAAAAGAAAAAAATTATAGATGCTAATTAAATTACGGGCATATTGCAACACAATTGGCTGAAAAATAAATTGAAACAATTATCGTTAAAAAACAAAGGGAATGCCATGAAAACATTATTCTAAATTTTTGGGCAATGTTTTATATTATTTCTCCATTTTTCAGGAGAAGCGTTGTAAATATTTTACTCAAATTTAAGTTGGTAGTCTTGTTTTCTTTTTGAGTGCGTGGGGTGGTGTTTGGAAGAAGGAAAAACTATACCAATGTCAAGTATTTTTTCCCCTAACTATGTTGGTGATGTCAAATATTTTTCTTTTATCTTATACAATAGTAGCATTACCAGTAATATGCATAGTGAGTGATAACCTTGACTAGTGAGAATCAAATACGACAATACTATTATTGAGTACAATCTAATATTGATTTTGACAATGTTAAACGAATTGAGAGTGATGATATGTGAGGTGGCAAATCCATACACATGTTTATTGACTTCCTTGATTACTGAGTCTGGATAATGTGTGCATAATATTTTTTGGAGAATATGGCTTGATAAATCTAAGTGCGTAGATCGAATCTGTGACGTTTAGTTTCACTGAATTAACAACTAAATGAGTTGTATTGATTTTAAGCTCATTGAACTCCAGATGTTGTGTTGTAGCGCCTTGAGTAGTAGTATGACGCGTCGAAAATTCTAATTTATTTATTTACTATTATTTAACTCTAAGTAGCAGTGGACAATTTAATGGGGCGTTGCCACCATATTTCCTGTGAGGAGCCATAAGGCTAAGTATGACAAAATCTACCATTAAGAATTCATTACTAAAGCCAAACCAAAGGCCAAAGTTAAAGTATAATAATCAAATTTAAAGTACTCAAAATCTAGGAAATTAATTTGAAACGTATGTTCCTAAGGACTGTGTGGCAATCGGCCTTGCTTCTAGACTTGAGTCCCATTCCCATACTCATGATCATCACCTAAAAAATAAAATACTTACAAAACTGAGACGGGTCTTAATAACAACCACACCTAACAGTCAAAATATAATTCAAATTCATTTCAAACAATTTTGGGGGTGATGGAAGATAACTCAAATAATTTCATAAATACTTTTCAACCAACCTGATCCAAACTCCAAGTTCGTTCATGTCTCTCTTAATTTAGGTTTAAAGGAAGGCAAATGACCTCACTAGATCTCATGGCTTGCAATCAATTTAGTTGTAGTGCTAATCTAGTTCATGGCCAACCGTCACTCGGGTGATTACCGATAAGCTGGCCTACGCCCATCAACCAGATGCATGTAGCCTATAACCATGCATGCAATTTCCCGGGGAAGACTATAATGTCTTACTTACAATCATAACCTCTTGACTAGTTCTTTCACTTAGATTATTAATGTCTTAAGAATAGGTCATTAGTCCAACCTTTCAGATAGCCCATCCCAACCCACTAAACAATATACCGGGTTATTCAAGGCGGTCCCCGAACATCATTGCAAAACAAGTACAAGATACGCCACATAAACCACATTTTAAAAGGACAATTAGGGGAGTTAGAGCATGATTGATTCAAGGCACCTAAGCTTGAGCTCAACTTCTTCACTTGGGCCTATGCAAGTCCTAACAGTCTTGTTAACACTTATACCTAGCCCAAAATCAAACTTAGGTGGTCTAGGACCCATCCTTAACCTTAATGATCATTTTTATGCCCAAATCATATTACCTACCAAAAATAATTTTTTAGTTTTTATTAAACCTTTACATCCAGTTTCGGGGTAGGGACATATTCTAGGCCCAACTTCCAGAGATCATAACATAAGATCTATACATCAGATCTAGGAGATCAATTCCATTCTAAAAATTTCAAAATCTGTAGTTTAATTATTTTGTCAATCAAATTTGCAAATGCCAACCACAACTTGGATATTTTTAATTATTCAGCCAATAAGGGAATTTCAATATGAATATCAAAGAAAATAAACAATCAAATTTTATTATAAATTTTAAAAAAATTCGGATTTACTAATCCAAAATATGTAATTTATATAAATAGAAAATTAGGGTTATGAATGTGGCGGGACATTGATGGTGGTAGCGGCACAGGACGACCAGTGATTAGGGCTACAAATTGATGAGCAACAAAGTAAGAGAGAGTGATTGTGCGAGCGAACAAAAGAAGAAGAAGAAAGGTAAACGCAAGGGCTGGACTTGGCTACCTAGTGGCTATCAACAACTAGGGTGACGGTGGTGGAGAATGGCAGTAGTTGCCGACGGCTGCGGTGGGTGGGTTGTGGTGGCGTCTCATAGCAGGGAGAGAGAGAGAGGTCGGGAGAGATAGAAATCGGAAGAGAGTGAGAGGAACCCAAGAGAGAGAACATGAGAGTGAGAGACATTGAGTGTGACAGATGGTGATGTGAGGAGGAAGCTAGGTTAATATGACAACCATGGGATGAGCAAGAAGAGTTGGAGAAGAACGGAGGAAGAATGTGAGTTTTTGAAGGAGAAGGATTTGTGATTTTTTCTAAAATAAAAATGGCTGATGGGTGGTTAATTTTTGTGTAAAATAAATGAATTTTCATTTAAAAGAGTTTATTTGAAATTTTTGGTAAGAAAAAGAATAAGAAATAATATTATTGTGGCTTGGTTTGACTTAAATTAGACCCTAAATTAAGTCGTTAAATATCTATAAAAAAAAACTATAATTCCTACGAACTCAAGCATTCTAAATCGATCCAAAATCACATAAAACAATATTTATAAATAATATATATGGTATTTTTGAGGTTTTTCATTCTACCCCTTAAACGAAGTTTTGTCCTTAAAACTTTGCACACACTTGATTGGCCAAACATGTGAGGGTACTTGAATTGTATTTCTCGTTTTGGTTCCCATGTAGCTTATGATATGGCATGATTAGCCAAAAGGACTTTTACAAATGTTATCATTTTCTTATGGAGTTATTTTTCTCTTCGATCCAAGACCTAAATTGGCTGCTCCTTATAAGACAAATCTTCTTGAAGTTGCATGGGTTCTGGTTCGATAACGTGAGACGGGTCAGGAATGTACTTGTGTAGTTGTGTCACATGGAAAACATTGTGCACTCTTGGTAGCTCTTCTGGTAATTTTAATCGATATGTTACCTCACCGACTCATTGGATGATAGGGTATGACCTGATGTGCCTTGGGCTAAACTTATTTGTCGTGCCAAATCTCATGATGCTCTTAGTTGTGGATACTTTTAGAAAAACATGGTCTTACTTCAAATTCTAGTGGTCTATGCTTCCTATTAGCATAGCTCTTTTCTGATGGATCAAGGCTGCATTCATTCATTCTTGGATCACTCTGTAGTAGCTTGAACAAAATCAGGTCCAATAGTCAAGGTGTGTTAATCTCTTGCCAACACAGAGGCGTTCTATATCGCCTACCATACAATGTCTCTAGGAAGTCATCCCTATACTGAAATGGTAATTATTGTTATAGGAAACTCGATTAAAGGCAACTGTTCATCCCATGCCTTCTTGAATTCTTCGGCACAAGTTCACAACATGGGTTCTAAGGTTTTAATCGTTCAGTTAGTTTGTCCATCTGTAGCTCAGTGGAGGTATTGCTAAAATGGAGTAGTGTCCCAAATTCCTCTTGTAACTTTTGCCAAAATCCATATTGAAATTGTGTATCTCGATCCGAAACTATGGAGTTAGGTACCCCGTGTAGTCGAAACAATTTCATCCAAATAGGTATGTGCCAATTAATCCAAGTTCCATGTCTTCCTCATTGCTATAACCTAAATTGCATTATTCTTTCTCTATGTGGGTGGTAAGCCAACCACAAAATCCATGGAAACGAAATCTCATTTCAATTCAAAAGCCTCTAACAACTGTAAGAGTTCTACAGGCCTTTGGTGTTCCATTTTTACCCGCCGATAGGTTAAGCACTTGGCCACGTAGTCGACTACGTGCTTCCTATTACTCTACCACATCTGTTCCAGGTCCTTGTACAACTTTTTTCCCGCATGATGCATAGAGTGTGGGGTGTTGTGTCCCTCATCCAGAATCTTCTTCTTGAGCTCCTCTATAGCTGGAACACACAATCGGTTCTGAAATCTTAAGGTTCCATCCTCGTGAATTATGAATCTAGGTACCTTTCATGCTAACATTTCAACGTAGCATTCCACCGTCTTGTGTAGCATATCCTCAAAAACAGTTTGCATCGCCCTTTGGTATATGGCTCTTGCGTTTTTCAAGCCGAATGACATCACCTTGTAACATAAGATGCCTTTAGGTGTGCGGAAAGTTGTGGCTTCCTGATCTTCTGGTGCCATTTGAATATGATTGTATCATGCTGTGCAATCCATAAAGGACAGAGCTTCATGTCCTGTTGTAGAATCAATCATGAGTTCCGTCATAGGCAATGGAAAATCATCTTTGGGGCAGGCATCATTGAGATCCCGAAAATCCACACAAACATGCAGTTGGCCGTTCTTTTTCCTTACAGGGACAATGTTCGCAATCCATGTTGGGTACTTGACTTCGCGAATGAATCCCGCCTCTATGAGTTTGTTGACCTCCTTTTTGATTTCTGGTACTGACTCCGGTCGGAAGCGTCATTGGGACTGTTTCTCGTGTGAAATGCCCTTTTTAATAGAGAAGCGGTGGACTGCAACTTTTGGGTCTAACCTGAGCATTTTTTATAGCTACAACCAAGCACATCTTTGTACTAGAACAGGAGCTCAAAATAATCATTTTCCTCTTTGGGTGTGAGCAATGAGCTCACGTAAATAGGGTGAGGGTCCTCGCTAGTTCCAAGATTCAACTCTTTGAGTTCGTCTACCGTGGCTTGCCCTCCGTCTTCTAGAGTCTTAGGAGTCTCCGCGAGTTCTCTTTAAGCATATGAGTCAGCAACTTCTCAGACTGTGATATGATTGGAGGAAGTTTGTTCCTCTTGCTTGAGCTCCTCTTTTGGGCTTGGATTAACCCTATGGCCAGTGAAAACCATTGTGCTTCTCTTGACTCTCAATGAACCCTCTGTGTTGTGTTCACATCTAAAGTCGACAAGTGTTTCATATGAGAAGGGAATTCATTTATTTTGCCAAGACGATCAAATACTGAGCCCCTCTCCTGTGTGGATGGCGAGCTTGCCAATTCTTCACCTGACTTAATCCTCGTGAAGACTGAGGGTTTAGGTTATATGCCTACTTTTAACCTCCAGCAAGTAAAAGACTTTGAGACCTTGTAATTTCCCACTCTGTCGAACACCGAAGCGCGTCCTCGTGAAGTGGAAGATTGCAATCTATCAAACACAGAGGATTTTGGTTTGTTCTTGCCATGTTCTTCATCATTTTCAATAATCTTTGCTGCTGCAATATACTGACCAAACGACTGCTTGTCTTCACGCCATCCTGAAATCCGGATGGGTTGAGGTGGTACATAACCAAGACCTACCTTCGGAACTACCACCATGCCACCTTGCTCTTGTGTTTTCTTTTGTGTCTCATTGATGCTGTAGGGCATAGCTTCGATGACATGTCCTAAAGAAATTGGCTTATCAAAGTCATAACTAGATTTCTTCATCAGCTTGTATGCATTTGGATCAAATCCATCATCGGTGCGCACCTTCGGCAAGTCACTCTCTTCTTGAAGTGAGCCCTTGGAAGAAACAACAAAGCCAGAGAGAGGGGTTCTAGCTACCCTACTTTTACTAGCATTATGAGTTAGAAGCACACCTTTATCTCCGAGAATACGATAATCGGTCTCCTTGAATTTGCTAATAGGCTTAGTTGCGCTTTCAAGAGTTATGCATTTACTGAATGGTGCTTCACCCTCCTTGCGGCAGGATTTAGGAATGTATCTGAATACTAGCGCTTCAGGCTTTGTAGCAACAACTGCCCTTTTGAAGGATGGATATGTTGTTACTTGACTACTTTCCCTCTCACATTGTCGTCGCTGTTTGGCATTATCATTAGTGCCAATGTTTGTCATCACATGAGTATCTTCATCACTCCTCTTACCGGTAGAGGCGATAAAGGCTGGCGTTACTTCCTTAAAAGGGGTTTCTTCCTCGAAGAATCTTGCATCAACGAAATGAGATTCAGCCTTCGCAAATGGTTTAACATCGCCATTTATCTTCTTCTCTTCGTCGCGGTAATACTTGAGATACTGGTGCAAAGTTGATGCAACCACACCATGCCCACGAAGCCAAGGCCGTCCTAGTAACAACTTATATGAAGTTTTTGAATGTATCACATGAAAGATAGATGTTGTGGACAGATCACCCATTGCCACTCGAGGTGAATCATGCCGATTGCATGTTGACCCTCTAGGTTAAAGCCTTGTATCATCATCCAGCTCTTAGAGAGTTCCTCAATAGTAATCCGTAAATCGTTCGTAGTAGACTTGGGCATGATGTTGACCGCCGAGCCACCATCTACCAAGATGGGTTTGACTTTTTGCCCCCAAACATAGCCAGTGACAAACAATGGACGATTGTGGGGTTTTGACCCAAGCAATAGATCATCATCTGTAAACGACACAACCTTGTTATAAGTGACACACTGAGTTAGAAGCTTTGCAGGCTCTTTGGCTTCCTTTACTTTGTCAGCATATGACTTTGCCTAGCGCATGGTAGTTGCAACTTGCTCACGCATTTCATAAGGCTGCTGAAAAATTTCTTTCCAACTCATGCATTCGGGCAATTGAAGAGAACGACTTTTGGAGATCATCCTGTGTATCGTCATCATCATCCTCATCTTCAAGCTTAGAACATGAAACCATGTTACCTGTAGCATTCTTAAAGAAGCCCATTGGGAAGAATTCTTCTAATGTGACAGGGACAAGGGGTTCTTATTCAGGCAGCTCGACCGGTTGAAATCCATGCCTCTTACCAGAATTGGGCTTCTTCTTCCCCCTAGGGTATCGAGGCTTCTTGTTTCTGGCGTGACTCTTTCTTCGACGGAGTGGGGGTGGTTGAACCTACATTTGCTTCCTAGGCCTTTGTCTAGTGACGAGCGTCCATCCTTCATTGTCTTCATCAGGAATGTCTTACACATGCTCAACCTCCATAAGTGTCACTGGAACCATTAATGAAAGCATTATTGGCTCAAAGCTTTCAAACTGTATGGTAACCCACTCTTCTTTCATCGCAGGAGCCAGGTCACAATGCTCACACAAAATTGTCGTGTGATTGGTTTCGGTCGCTTCATCCAAGTCTAGGATGATCATTCCATCTTGAGCCAACTGCATAATACGCTCCTTGAGCGTTATGCACTTTTCAAGAGGGTGACTAATGAGCCTGTGATACCGGCAATACTTTGGGTCATTCACCTTGCCTGCTTCTTCGGGGCGTTTTGATGGCGGTAACTCAATGATACCCTTTTCCAACAAATCATCCAACAGGCCTGACAGATCTGAGTCAGGGGATGGGTACTTCCTTTCTTGAAGCTCTTTCAACGTAAGGCACTTCTTCCCAGCTTCTTTCATTGATGGGCATTGCTTCTCCTCTACTCTTGATTTCCCTGAAATCCGGATCGGTTCGCTTGTAATGACCTACGTGGATTCTTTGGCGGAGCTCTTGGAGGACTTAGGATTTTTCTTGAAGTCACCATTGTCCTTTCTTGCTTTAAAAGTAGGGAAAGCTTTTCCGCGACGATTAGCTATTATCATCTCCATGTCATGCGCCTTAGTTGTCAACTCTTGGAAAGTCCTGAGCTTGCTCATCTGTAGGACGTAAGGTAGGTCCCACTCCATGCCTTGAGCACACATCTCTACAGTAGAAGTCTTATATAATCGATCCTTACACTCGAGGCTGAGTGAGGTAAGTCACCGCTAGTACCGGCATTGTTGCATGTCTTAATGAAGTGCGCAACTTGTTATTTTGGGTTACCTTTCCATCAAATTAGTTGAACTTGGGAGGTTGGTAACCATAAGGCATACGAAGAACGTCAATCCTCTTTGTGTAGGGTTTGGTGTAGAGATGGCTTTTTCGTGAACCGACTCCTAGCTGAGTTTTGACAGCATTGGCAATCAACTCCTGGATTTGTTCACAAGTCATTGTGCTTAGAGATGAGTCATTTTGCGGCTTGTGACCCTTCTTTGACCTGCCATCATCTTCAGAAGCCTCGCTTCGATTGGAACCTTTTTTGTCCTCATCGCTGCTTGCGCCTTTATTGGACGATGCACATGGCCCTTTGTCTAGTTTCTTAAGCAACTTAGCAATATGTTCCTCTTGGCGCTTAATGCGCACATCTTTTTCTGCACTCTCCTTAGAGAGTCTTTCCAACGTAGCTTTCATGCTAGCAAACTCTTCTTCAAAATTGACAGCTCCTACCATCATAGCAGGCATGATGACGGTAGGGGATGATTCAGCCTCAGATTGTGGAAGGGTTGCTCTTCTCGGTGACGACGCAGAAGAATCGCTGCTTTAATAATCTTCAGCTTCAAAAAATGGAGATTGATGCTTTGTCTTCATTTCCTGAATGGATTTCTCCTTGAGAGGGTCAACAGACGAAACTTTACTAATTTCGCCACGCATGTCGGGGTCAGCGTTATCGGTTGTGCAAGGATGCAATTGCAACTGCTCTTTTGGTGACAGTGGCTGTTGCAGCCTTCACCATATTTCTTGTCACCACTCTGGTGCTTTGCTTACTGGAGGTAGTGTCAAAGTTAGAGGATCTTCGTTGGAAAGATCCGGATTTTTTCTTCAAAGGTAGAGAGGCGGCATTCCTTGTGGCCATATCTTCCTTGTGAAGAGTTGGTTGAAAATTCTAGATTTCCAAGAGAAGGAGATGAGAGGCAGAGTAGTCCCACCGGGAGTGCCAGAAATTTGTAGCCACAAATTTCAAGTCTAAATCAAATTAAGACAAGAAATATGAAACAAATTTAATTTTTGTATTTATAATTAAAAAATGGGTATAATCTCTGAATATTTTGTTACAAATGAACAAATTAAACTCCTCTGATTCGATCTCTTGTTGGTGACTTGATGGAGCACTGAAGTAGCTTGAATCTCGATCAAGTGCATGCTTCAATCTCTAGAGTAAACAACACGTTTTGATGTGCTTGTTATTTCTTTCTAGAGGGTCTTATGTGTGAGAGAATTTCTATCCCCAAATGAGGGGGGATTGAGCTATATTTATAGGAAGGAGTCTCCCCTCTCTTTTAGGGATTGTGGATTAGTAGCCCTCTTTGGTCAATACATGGGCCTTAAGCTCAAGCCGGTGACTTGGGAGTCTATTTAAGTTGACGGCTTGGTAGTCCACTGGGCCATTGACTTGATAATCTTATCGAGCCGTTGACTTGATACTTCATTGGGTCGTTGACTTGGTGATCGTTTGGGCCCAAATAATTAAATTAATTAATTGGACTTGCCAACATTAATTAACTTAAATTATTTAGTGACGTGACACATATTTTATTTTTTTGGGCCTACAATAGGTCAATATATTTTCTGTAATACTATAATGGAGTAAGGCCCTGTTCTTTTCAGTGGGAAATGAGGGGTGTGGGATGGATAATTATGGGAAAGGGGGGAAGGAGTGGATGAGTGTGATATTTTTTTTTGAGTGTGGGAAAAAGTGGGCGAGTGTGGGTGAAAGTTGAATGTTGTTGAAAGAAGTTGAAGTATTAGTTATTAATATTTTTTTGTTTTATAATGTAATAATTTTATTGTGATAGTAATTAATGATGATAAAAAAATTTTTTTTTTGTTTATTTTTTGTTGTTCTTTTGTTTATTTTTTGTTTATTTTTTTTTTTAATTTTTTTAATTTTTTTAATTTTTTTAATTTTTTTAAAATTTTTAATTTTTATTTTTTAATTTTTAATTTTTAAAATTTTTTATTTATTTATTTATTTTTTATTTATTTTTTTAATTCTTAGTTTTATTTTTATTTTTCTGAGATTTTGTAAATTTTTTAGTTTTATTTTTTTATTTTTTGTATTTATTTTTTATTTTTTATTTTATTAGAATTTTCCATTGGTTGTTTTTCTGGAATAAAAAAATAAAAAATAAAAAAATAAATGCAAAAAATTAAAATTTAAAATTTTAAAATTTTAAAAATAAAAAATAAAAATACATACAAAAAAATTTAAAATTTAAAATTTAAAATTAAAAAATTAAAAAATTAAAAAATTAAAAATTAAAAATTAAAAATAGAAATTAAAAATAAAAAAAAAATGAAAAACAAAAAGATAAAACTGTTCCATAACATTCGAAAAATTAAAACTGCTCATAATTGCTAACAGATTATTCGTACACACAATTACGTAAATTATAAAAATTTTCAGAATTTGAAAAATGGTTATTTTATGTAGATGTGGGAAGAAGTGGGTGAATGTGGGAAGGAGTGATATTTTTTTTAAGTATGGGAAGGAGTGGGAAGAGAGGGGAAGAAGGGGGAAGAAGTGGGTGAGTGTGGGGTGGATGAATTTTCCAACGAAAAGAACAAGGCATAATTTGAACTTGGACACTTTCGTCATGGATATACCTATACTTTCTATTTTGGTTATCCTTGAGGATATTTTCCCAATTAATGAGATTAACTTCTCCCATATCATCCTCACAGTTTTTAATCTCTGGATCGCCTTCCATCATTTCACATACGTACTTGCTTTTTAGTTGAAAGATGGATTTTTTTTTATAGATCATGCCTTTTTGAACTATAGGAAGGACCCAATCTCATTTGATATCTCCATTCTCATTATCTACAATAAGTTCTTCTCCTTCAAGATCGCCAAGACTAATTGAACTATTTTCCATCATGTAACTAGTTTCTTCATAATCACTCTCTTCATATTCATACTCTAGTACAATCTCAACAATTCCCTTATTATTTTTCAAGGCTAGATCTAATGCTTCCTTCTTGCTTAGCTCAAGATAATTTAGACTACCCAAAGTTTCTATAAGCTTGTTATTTTTCCTATATTGTCATTCGTTTCCATAATATCCCGCTTCTTCGCATGCCTAACATTTACAACTATTTTACCCCGTAGGACAATAAGCTGCTTTTGTAAAAACTCTATGCATTTTAGAACTTAGCTTGTTATAATACTTTCTCTTGTACTTTTCCCCCTTTGCTTGTTAAAACTCTTTTTCTTGTGAAAGTTGCTTTTTCCTCTCTTCTCAGGTTCCTTTCCCCAATAATGAAGAGTATCTCAACAAGTTAGAAATTATTTCATCATTTTCTTTTGCTTCTGGAGATCAAGACATTTATCATTGAGCCATTTTCTTAAATAAGAGATTCCTTTACCAAGGCTATCAATGACATCTACTTTTTCAAGTCATGTAATGTATTTTTCATTAATTATAGAGCTTATCAGATATGATAATTTTTATCATCAAACATACCAAGATCGGTTTTGTTATACCCAATTTTGCAATAATATTGACTAAATTAAGCAATATAGTTCTCCAAATATCTCATGTCTTAAAGCTCCATGTTATTAATTTTTCTTTCCCACTCTTTAGCCTTTTATTTGGAATCAATTTTAGCTGCGATAAATTTAGTTTTGATTTCCTAACAAAATTTTTTGACCATACTAGCTGGTGTGTCCATCATTCTTAATACATTATTACCTTTCTCATCTAACAAGTCATACTAGTCAGCTACAGTGCTAGAAAAACTATGTTTGATAAAGTTTAGAAAATTTCCAGTAGATCAAATAGTATTCAAGTTCAAGATGCCCTTCATACCCTTTTTCCAATATTTAAATATTTCTTCTCTATTACGTGCTCCAACTATGTTTAGGATGTATTATATTTGACTGATTGGGGTGAGACCAATCTGTTCAAAGGAAGTGGTTTTCTAGGCTGAATCTAAAAGAAAAGTTAGTTGTATGTCCCATTAGAACATACCTAGGTCTCATAAAATGGTTATTTCATGTAGATGATTCACCAAATTCTTTGCGCTTAGGAATTATATTGTTAACTAAATTAGATTCGATTTCATCCATGCTGAGTTCTTCTCTAATCTCATTGATTTCATTATCAACTACCATTTTACCATATTTTTATCTGGTTTCTTCTTAATTTCTTCTAAAGGAACAACATTAAGATCCTCTAGTGTTATTAAGTTCATTTTCTGATATATTTCTTCTTCTAACTGGACATTGTTGGCCTCCTCATTACCATCAAATAATACATCTTGTCTTTTTGAATTTTGTTCTTTATCAAACATATTCTGTAATTTCTCAAGATCATAATGCTTACAGTCCATCATTTTCTTCTTTCTCAACCTTTTCAGATGATTTTTCAGTTAATTTTCACTACTAAAAAAGTTCAAATTAACGATAGATTTGGCGATGGACATGGCGACTGAAAAACAGTATTACAAAAAGTCAGATTGTGCGACAGATCTGGCAATGGAAAACTCAATCTATCGCCATAATTGACAGTAGGCGATGGAAATTCCGCTGTCATATTTGAAATTTTTTTTTTTTTGAAAAAATGGGCGACGAAATTTCTGTCGCCAAAAAAAAAATTTGAAATTTTTTTAAAGAAGTGGGTTGGCGACGGAAGTTCCGTCGGCTATCCACTTAAATGAAACTAGATTTCTTTTTCTGGTTTCATTTGCTGCGAAAGTTTCGATAAGAGAGAGAGAGTGGAGAATTGACAGCTCGTTTGACCACCGCCTAACCACTGTCGCCCGTCCCCCCCCCCCGGCCGTCCCCGCCGTCTGTCACCGGCCCTTCGCCACCGCCGGCCGCCTGCCGCCCCTTTGCCCGGTGGTTTTCATCAAGTTTGAGGTTAGTTTCTTCAACTAAATTAGTTGTAATTTCTACAAATTTTTGTATTAGATTGTTAGAATTTTATAGTTAGTTCATATGTATGTTGAAATGTGGTATTTGTGTGAGGTTATTGCTCTAATTTGGTGTAAGATTTGGGTAAATGCAATTTAGGGTTTAGGTTTAGTAGTTTGAAGTTAAACTTTGATATGGTGGTGGAATGAAATGGTTTAATTGATAATATTGTTGAAATGCGGTATTTGTGTGAGGTTACTGCCCTAATTCATTACAAGAATTTGGTAAATGCAATTTAGGGTTGAGGTTTGGTAGTTTGAGGTTGAAATTTCATATGTTGGTGGAATGAAATGTTTTAATTGATAATGTTGTTGAAATGTGATATTTGTGTGAGGTTATTGATCTAATTTGGTTGGAGATTTTGCTCAATGTAATTTAGGATTTAGGTTTGCTGATGTGAACTTCAAAGTTGATATGTTGGTGGATTGAGATGCTTTATTTTATAATTTTGTTCAAATGTGATGTTCGTATAAAGTTGTAGCTCATATTTTTTTAAAGATTTCGCCCAATGCAATATACACTTAGATTTTGTAATTTTAAGTTGAAATTTGATATGTTGGTGGAATAAAGTGGTCAACTATGTATGAATGATTAGTTTTGTGAAATTCATGAGAATATAAGTATATTTGTCGAAATTTACAATTTTTTTTTTGTGCATGTGGAAATTTTAAAGTAAACATATATGATATATAATTGCGAAATTTATGTAATTATTATAATTTTGATTAAAATTAATTCTTATCAAATACCTTATATGGTTATTGTTATTTGAGCAGAATATGAATGGTTCTCTATACTGTAGGTGTATGTATAATAGATTACTGCCTGATCGTAGTAGTTATAAGCAAGAATTTCTAGATGGAGTAAACCTATTCGATCAATTTTCACATAGACAGATAGAGTTTCTGAATGGGGGAAAGTATAGATGTCCTTGTGCGAAATGCAGAAATAGGGTGTACTTGATACCTAATGACGTCAAGATGCACCTTATGTATAAGGGTTTTGTGCAAGGGTATTGGTTTTGGATAAGTCATGGGGAAATAGAACCTCAGTAATATGATTTCGGGTATTCAAATAGTGAAATTCCCGAAGTTGGAGGTTCAAATCATATTAATAATGACTACTCTGAATCCTATGTAGATCGGATGGAGGACATGGTTGATGATGCTATAATAGCAAATCAAAATGTAAAGGGGAAGAAGGGTCAAGCACTTGCGAAGAACCATTTTATAATATGGTTCAAGCTGCTCAACAACCCTTATATGATGGTTGCTCCGCCCATAGTGAGCTATCTACGGCGATGAGACTGTTGAGTATTAAATCTGATTATAATATGCCTCAAAATTGTTTCAATGAAATTGTTCAATTAATGAAAGAAATGTGTCCCCCTAACAATCGCGTGGCAAATAACTATGGGCAAACGAAAAAGGTTGTTAAAGATCTCGACAACGATGTGATCCAAATTGATTGTTGCCGGAAAGGTTGCATGCTATCTTGTAAGGAGGACGTAAACCTAGATGCGTGCAAGTTTTGTGGGCATTCAAGATGAAAGAGGCAAAGATCACAACAAAAGAATCAGAATCCATAGCCATACCTGAGGATGCATTATTTGCCATTAAGAGCTCGACTGCAGAGGTTGTACGCATTAAGAAGTAGTGCAGAGCACATGAGATGGCATTATGAATATCGATGTGAGGATGATATTTTATGTCATCCATCAGATGGGGCAGCATGGAAACATTTCGATACCAAGTACCTTGAATTTGTTGCAGAGCCTCGGAATGTGAGGCTTGGCATATGTGCTGATGAATTTAATCCTTACACATTGTCTTCAAGATCATACTCCATTTGGCCGGTGGTCGTTACACCTTATAACCTCCCTCCTGAAATGTGTATGACCACACCGTTTATGTTCTTAACTTGTGTAATCGTTGGGCCCAAAAATCCCAAGAAAAAGATAGATGTATATTTACAACCTCTTGTTGATGAGTTGAAAGAGTTGTTGGATGTTAGAGTTGAGACTTATGACATTTCTACGGGGCATACATTTTAGATGAAGGTTGCACTTGTGTGGAGCATCAATGATTTTCCCATATATAGAATGTTATTTGGGTGGAGTACTAATGGTCAATTGGCATGTCCTATATGTATGAAACAGCAAAAGACTTTGAGATTGAGAAATGAAGGTAAATTCTCATGGTTTGACTGACATCAGTGTTTTTTGCCAAGGAATCATGCGTTCAGAAGAAATAGACCAACATTTAGGAAAGGGAGAATTGTTATAGGGGGTCCTCGTCGCCGACTATTTGGGGAAGAACTTTATACCGAGCTGGAAGATTACATAATGGTAACTACAAATAGTGACTTTGTCATACCAGGATTTAAGGAAAATGAGCACAACTGGACGAAGAAGAGCATATTCTGGGAGTTGTCTTACTGGCAACACCAACTGCTCCGCCATAATTTGGATGTGATCCACATTGAAAAGAACTTCTTCGAGAACATTATTAACACTGTTATGGATGTTCATGGGGAAACAAAGGATAATGCCAAATCAAGAATGGATGTTGCAGAAATATGTGATAGACCAAAATTACATTTACATTCAGGTCCAAGTGGTAAGCCGGTTAAACCAAAAGCGAAGTTAGTACTTCTTGTGGATAAACGAAGAGAGTTGTGTGAATGGGTGAAGAAGCTTCAAATGCCTGATGGATATTGCTCTAATTTGAGGAATATCGTAGACCCTAATGATGCTAAGTTCAACAACATGAAAAGTCATTATTGTCATGTGTTCATGAAGACTCTTTTACCACTTGTATTTGGTGCGCTCACACATGATGTGTTAAAACCTCTTATTTGAGATAAGCCAGTTTTTCAAGAACTTATGCTCAACAACATTGCGGAAGGATATGCTTGAGGAACTGCATTGCAACATTGTCATCACTTTGTGTAAGTTGGAGACCATTTTCCCTCCTGGCTTTTTCAATGTAATGAAGCATCTGCCAGTGCATTTGGCAGAAGAGGCTCAACTAGGTGGCCAAGTACAATACTGATGGATGTATCCATTTGAGAGGTAAAGTATACTATAGTCGATGAAACCTTATCTCAATTCTTATATGTGGAATCACTTAGAAGTGAATGCAATTGTGAATTTGGTAGGTTCTTTGGCCGATTGAAGAAAAAGATAAAGCAACAAGCGTGTCCTGAAGGTTCAATCACAGAAGCATACCTAGAAGCCGAGAGGACATTCTTCGCCTCCTATTACTTCGGCTCTAATGTGCCGTCCATGCGCACTAGGTGCAGGAAAAATGAGGATGACGATGAACATATTAATCATTTTCCTACTATGTCCGTGTTTGCACCGTAAGGGATCGCTATTGGTAGGGAAAGGTCAAGGTATCTCACAGATGCCGAATATGTTTCTGCCCATTTTCACGTGCTATTAAATTGTGATGAAGTTAAACCTTATATAGGGTGAGTGGTATCTTCACTTCCAATTCAGTTTATCATTTAGAGTGAAAGTATATTAATATGCTTCATAAAATGTGATAGAATTTTCACAGAACAAGTTAGAACTGCACATCCCAATGTCAGCGACGTAGATGTCGACACCATCATCGAAACTCATTTCGCAGATTGGTTTAGTCAGAATGTAAGTATTAAAACTCATTTATTCATAATTTTAACATAACAGTTAATTAGGTGCATTGTATTAATTAAAACCACATGTTATGTCACCTTAGGTGCATTATATTCAACTATTCGAGACCAACAAACATTGCTACTTGACCCAATCGGCTTCGAAGCCAAATCGGTATATGTCGATGTTGACGACATATAGAGTAAATGGATTCAAATTCCACATAGAAGCTCGAAGCGTCGGGAAGAGAACATATAATTGTGGTGTTGGTGTTTGTGGCGCTGGGGAAGGCAATATTGAAAATGATTATTATGGTGTACTAAAGGATATTCTCCAAATTGAGTACGTAGGCGAATCACTTAAACAATGTGTGCTCTTCAGTTGTGAGTGGTTCGATCCCACATTGAATCATGGGACACGATCTCATAAACTAAGCAGCCTTATTGAGGTCCACTGTACAAGGAGGTACCGAAAGTATGACACATTTATCTTTCCAAACACCAGATCACAAGTATACTTCATGCCACATGCAGATCACTCGAGGGATAGGGTGAAGTGGCTTGTTGTCATACCAACCAAACCAAGGGCGAGAGTGGATAAACAGTACACTCTACCTACTGCGTACCAACAAATGGACATGACGACTATCGTCGAACCTCAGAATGATGCCATCCCTGCATCATTAGTGGATGAAAGTGCACCACCGGAAGAGGTTAATGATGAAATAGGATTTTCATTCATTCAGGGTAATGACGAGATAGATGAGGTAGAGAATCATGAGGGTGATGAAGAGGGGGAGTGAGATGACGATAATGAAATAGATGAAGCAGAAGAAAATTTGTATTTGTATGATGATGATGATGATGACGATGACAATGACGATGACATTGATGATGATGATGATGCAGATGATTGAGTGCTTATGAATTCTTATATATTTGAGTACTTTATATGTCAAACAATTGGTTGTGACTTTACTTACATTGTATGAATGAGCTTTGCAAAATATGTATTACCTACGTAACTATTATGATGTATGAGTAAACGATTTATATATGTAATCATTATATATTTATACTTGGCTTTGTTGTCACCTATTTCAGGTATAGATTCCAGTTGTCGTCGAGGAAAGTCCTCCCCTCAAGGTAGAGGACGAGGGCGTAGGAGCTCTACCGTATATCCGATCGCAATGGACATTGATCCATCTTCCCCTCAGGTACCTCGTATACCAATTCCGCGAGGAGCCACAATGGATGCTTACATACCAAGTAAATCAGGACCAATGCTTCCCCCATTTGGGGCTTTCCATCATCAGACCTCATACATTCCCAACCAAAGCACTATGTACGGCCAATTTGCCCACAACATTCCTCCAAACCCCCATCTTGTTTACGCTATATAGCCTACTCCCCAACCTGCTCGCCCTAACACAAACCAGTCCTAAGACAACATTGCAAGTGGTGAAAGTGAAGCACAATCTAGTCATGGAAGCACTCGAGCTAAGACTTGGATTGAGCCATATGATAATGGGTAAGTCTTCGTTTGTTATATCTTGTGAAGTACTACATGAATTTTGCATAACAAGCAATCAATTTGATGTGTTATGTTTAATTAGGTTTCTCCCCAATAATGGTGCTGTTAGTAGGATTTCGCTCATATTTCAAAGCAAATATGATGGAGCTTGGCCTAGTTGGAGTAAAGTTTCCAAACCAGTGCAAGATTTGTGGTTTGGAGAGTTCAAGGTAACTTAGAGACTACGTATTAGCAGTTTCTGTGAACGTGATAAATTACTATTGTATTATTTGATGTGTTTGTTGTTTTCATAATTGCAGAAGTGGTTTACTTGGGATCCAGTTCATGAGGACCGTATAAGAAGGAATTTTGAAAACCGAGGCAACGCACGCTTGAGAGATTTCTTTGGCAAAGCAAGGAAGCATAACAAAAAGCTTGTTTGGCTCGGTGATGCTCAATGGGAGGGACTCCAACAGTACTGGGCAAATGAACATTACAAGAAATTGCGTGAAACAACCCAGAAGAACCTACTGGGAACTCCAGAAAGTGGTGGCCCATCTCTCCACACCTGTGGCTCGATCCCTATGTAAGAACATAGGCAGCGTCTGATAAATGAATTAATATTTGCTATGTATTTCTTTAAGTTTAGTACTGTATTTTGTGTTATGCTTGACGTCATTCTTTCTGGCACGTACATAGAGGGAACAACTTGGGACGGAGCCCACCATTGTTGAATTATTTAGTCGCACTCGCAAACTCCATGGCAAAGAAGATGCCACTTGGGTTGACAAGAAATCACAACAAACATATGTAAGCATATATCTATTCTCAATCTTCATTGGTAGTTCAACATGAACTTGTATACTTTATTTTCAGTCATTGTAGTATACATGATTTCGTCCACAGGTTGCGGTATTGTAGGAGTCCTTTGAACGTGATTTTCAAAATGTTATCAACTCTCAAGGGACCGGGGATGACACTTCTCAAGATCCAAACCAGCCACTTCCAAACCCAAACGAGTTGTGGGTGAAGATGTTCTAGAACAAGAAGGGTCGTATTTATGGCATTGGTGACGAGGCTGTCAACATTAGGGAATCTGGTTACTTCAGTCCCACTCAAAGATCTGGTACAGTTTTCATATTAAAGTTTCAATGAACATGGTTATACAATGAATTTACGTAATTGCAATACTAATGCGTGCTTCACTGAAATGTCTGTCAGCAGGTACCGGTTCTACGCCATCGCAACAAGAGCTCAATGACTTAAGGGGTGTAGTAACCAACTTAGGGGGTGAGCTAACTTCACAAGCTGAAAGCTACCGGTTTCTTATGGAGAAATGTAAGCAACTGGAGGAATCCAACAAATTGCTCACCCAAAGCAACCAACAACTGAGCCAAAAAATGATGAGCATCGATCAGCGCCTCCAATCTTTCTTTCAAATGCAACAAGCTTCTGGTTCGGGACCTCAGCCACCATTTACTTATCACTCGCAACAAAATGAAGAAGAGGACGAGGAAGAGGAAGAGGAAGAGGATGATCCCCACCTTGGTGAATAAGTACGTCTCTTGCTGCTTGCTTCCCCTCCCCTTGGTGCTTATTTCACTCCCCTCCCCTTGACGCTTATTTCATTTTCCTCCCATTTGACGCTTGCTTCTCCCTCTTCTGCAAACATATAACTTCACTTTCAATTACTAGCAACTTTTGGTTTGTTTGGATTTGTGGTTTGTGATATGTAGAGACTTTATTTGGAACTTGTGGTTTGTGAATTGAAAACCCTTGGTTGAAAGTATTGCGTTGTATGTGATATTCCACATTTGTGCGGCTTGAAATTGTTGAGAACGCTTCGAATGAAATCATATTCGAAGCCATTGCAAGCATATTGAGTACAAACATCTTGTAAATTTCTTGCAGGGATTGAAATGTATGTACTAAAGAATACGATAAAAAACAAGCGTTTTTATGTAAAAAAAATTTGAAACCTAGCGACGGAATGGCAAAATATTTTTCGGGGGGACACAAGGTGGCAACGGAATGCAATATCTGTCGCCATCAACGACGGAAATTCTGTCGCTATTTCCGTCTCTGATAGCGACGGATTTTGCATTCCCTCGGCACCCAGCCCCGCCAATTTTCCCCGTTAAAAAATAGTACGTCACAAGTTTTGTCACTGAATCCATCTCCAATGACAATGAAATTTTGAAATTCCATCGCCAGGTACTCACCGATGAGCAAAAATCCGACATCCGTATTCCGTCGCCAATTCCGTCACTAATATGAAAATTCCGTCGCTGATAAAGCTTTTTCGTTCGTTGATTCTGTTTTTATTTAGTCTTTTTCTTATAGTGTTTTCTCCAATTTCCTTTTGGATTTTTATGCCATGTAGAGGAAATGAATTTTTATTTCTTAGATTTTGGAAATGATATTTATGCTAAAATAGATTACTAATACTGAAATCAAATTTCCTACTATGTCTAATCTCTTAATTAAATGGAGTACTAATACTCAAAATCGAGTCGGATTGATCAAGCTCATACCCAAATTTATTTATTTTATTTCCACCTGAAAATCATATAAAATATGCATTATTCACTCATAAAAATATATTTCGAAGATTTAAAAGTAGGTAAAATGGAGGGTAAAATTACATATAAAATATGAATTATCAATTTTTATGTCATCCAAAGGGAATGAGTTTTTATTTTTTGTGTTTTAGAAATGATATTTATGTTAAAATGGAGTGCTAATACTTAAATAGATTTTCCACTATGTATAATCTCGTTAATTAAAAAACATGGATTATAGATAATTGCTTTTTTAGCTTGAGTCTTGATTTTTACTAATTCGAATTTTAATTCTAAAACTATAACAATGATATATTTTAATTGTGGTGCTACTAAAGTTGTTCTTTCTAGTGAATGCACAATATATGAATAATTAGAAGTAGGGCAAGTAGATGACGATTTAACCATTAAACACAATTGATTAGCTTAATAAACTACAATCAACTTAATTATCTTAATTATTTTTAGTCACGTGGCTCTAATACTAGATAAAAGGGCGCTTCTGTGAGAAGAATATCACATGTACATATTTAAAACATTTCAAAGTATGCTTTTAAGAATTCGGGTTAAAAAAGAACAAATTTCAAAAACTTAGGGTATTATATATAATTTAAAAAGGTAGTTTGGTCATGTTTAGTCCTAGAAATTATTTACCCTAACATTGGATGGACCGAAAAATCGTTTTTGAAGTTCTGGGTTCAGAAAATTATTTACCATAACCTTGAGGTTCAAAATGGAATTTATCCCTTCTAAAGACATGTAAAATATATTCTTGATCTGATACAAAATTTTCATATGCATATTGCTAAGCTTGTTCACGTCACACGTCCTTCTAATCTCTTTGATTCTAACAGGAGGGGGGTTATTTGCACATTCTTTTAAGTATAGAAGTATGGTAGATGCATTGCAATATTTGACCATGAATAGACTTGATATTGCATGTGGTATTGATTTAGTTTCCCAATTTATGGATGCCCTCTACTACTCACCTGCATGCTGCTAAGTGTATTTTCAGGTATCTTCATGGTAATATGCGGTATGGTCTCCAACTTTGCCATGTCAAATCCCTTCTATTATTGTCACCTATTCTAATGTTGGCTGACTAGTTGTAAGATTTCTTGTTGCTTCACTTCTGGCTATATAGTCTCTTTCGACCCAATGCTATCTCTTCCTGTTCCAAGAAACAACTAAGTGTGTCTATGACTTTAATTGAGCTGAATATTGTTTTGTTGCTTATAGTGTAATTAAAACTATATGAATTCGCAAGCTCCTTTGAACAAAGGTATTGTTGTTCAACTTTCTATGAAGGTGTATTATGATAATGTTATTGTCTCGAAACTGGTTGCTAAATCTAGTTCGTCATGGTCACAAGTAGATTGTCGTTGATTATTAGTTTGCTTGTGAATGAGTTGCTTATACTAATCTTCTTGTTGAATGCATTCCTATAGAGCTAAAATTAACAAATATCTTTGTAGAAAGGTTGTTTTCTAAATTAATTATTTTAGGGCTAATATCTTCATATTGCCACTTAAACAAATTGAGAATGCATAATAATACACAAAACATATATGTAATTTTTGTATTTGTCCTTGATTATACAATATCAATATGACATCAGCCTCCCTCATTGGATAACACCTTCCAATCCAATCACTTTCACATTCATGGCCTAATTAATCAATGCAAAACTTCTTATATAAAGTCCACCCTTTATGACAAGTAAAGCATGATATGTCACATGTTCGCACCCCCCTTCTCAACAACATCAACAACCACAACCACAACCACAGACATAGACACAGAAACACACACACACACACACACACACACACACCCCAAAAAAACAAACAAACGAAAAAGAATGGTACAGGAAGAGTTCTACACGGCAATGATCTTAGCAAGATCGAGTAATGGTGGGTTGGATTTCTTTCTAATTCAATTAGATACATCTCCCTCACAATAAAATTAGTTGCTTATATATAGGGGTAATATAATTAAAATATGGTAAATTTTCTTTAATAAAATTTAGTAGATTCATGTTTGTCTTTTATCCATAGCTTGACTTTCCAATTACTCCAATGTTAAGTGAATATATTTATTTATAGTTAGATCTCATAAATGGGTCACTGGGTTTAGTTTCTAGTTCAATAAATTTTGGATTAGAATGTTCAGGTCAATGATATTTTACTCGATTTCGGCTTCTGATTAGATCATCTTTAGTTTGGATTGATGCTTGGGAATAAGTTGCTTTCCGGTCCCTTTAGGTTTGGTGAAATGATTCAATGATCGTACATTTTTAGAAAAATATTTATCGGACTACTTACTTTAGTGTGAATGTTTTTTAGAGCACAAATCTTTGGGTTAACGGATTTCTGGGTGGCAAATATTTATTTTTATGCCCATCAACTTTATGAAGTTTCTGCTTTTGGTCCAATTGAGATTCAATATGCAAATATTCAAGGTTCTTGGCTTTTTTACAAAACTAAGCTTATATTAATGTTTGGACTTCTTATAATGACTTTAATGGTACTAGTTATCACAATCTACCACTTATATTAGAGGCTCATCATGCTTAGCAAAATAATTAATGTTTAATTAGAGAGTTTCGACTATTATCTGAACTTAGTCAGCTTCGGACCTTGACGTTCCTCTAGCTTCCAGCATACAGATAGTGCTAATCTCAACCATACCTTCCTTACATTAGGCACAACATAGATCTGTTTCATTTCCTATCTCTGACCATAGTCATTAATCAAGTTTTTAATCATTTTATGGATAGTGGAGCATTAATCAAGAAATTATAATATTTAAAATATAAGGTTTGATTGAATAACTTTCCTCATTGGAAAATTTCTTTTATTGAAAGGTTAAAAGTAGAAATATTACAATGGAAAAATTTGAAGAGGAATTTAAACAATTAAGATCATTAGAGATGCTTGCTCATAGAGAAATAGAGAATCCCAACTTGTCTTTTGCTCAAGAATGCTCAAATGACTATGTCTCTTCTTAGTCCTCAGCCTCTCCTTTTACAAAGGGGTTTGGAACAAATAGGATGCCCTACCTACTACAGTACACACTGATTTTACACATGTCTATAGTTACATTCACATGACTATAGTAGACTGTTTAATTTTATAGACCCGACACTTGTCAAAATAGTACAATAATGAAGCAACCACCTTTTAGAGCCTTTTAATGCTGACAAGACTAGTCATCATTATTAAGATTCTGCATGCCTTCATCCTCAATAATATCCTCCAGTCCATCATTATCCGGATAATCATCAAAATCTTTATCTAGTTGATCATGCTCTAGATCTCATTTTTCAAATAATTCATGGAGATATTTCTTTCCTTTTTCTGATAAGAATTTTCCAATTCCAACATTAAATGCATAATGTAAGACATCTTCTAAAGTAGCTCCTTCTAACTTTATATATTTGATGAACTCATTATGATAGACGAAAATAGTATTTTCGTAGTGTATTAGCATCACCCCTTGCTCAATCAATGCCCACATTTGATGGTAAATATTAAAAAAAACCAGTGGTTCTTGCTAAAGCAGGATCAGTAACTAATCATGTCATTTCGGAAACCATTCTTGTTGTTGATCTCTGAGATTGTCTAAATCAACTAGTTGAACCAGATAATGGGCTGGTTCTCCTTTTCTATTTTCATACTCAATTAATGAACAATGTACCTCTACTTATAGGCATCTAACATATGTGATTTTTCTTGGACCATCAAGGGATTTGAGAATCCAATGGATCCTTCTAAACATGCACTGTTGAAATTTAGTTAATCTTAAGGAAAATGGGAACTTGGATATGGGATTTCTATTAGGTAAACTACCATTACATATTCCTAGGCTTTCACGGCTGGTTCATTCGGAGATATTGAATTTGCTAGGAAACTAACACCACTAACTCCAGATCTATCGAAAAAGTAGATTGTTGTACTCCAAGATTCCCAAATATCATAAGAATAATTATGATAATAGTCGATGCAAGCTGCATGCCACCCATTGAATCATTTTTCTTGAACATGAGAATTTATTTTGTCTTACATATCATAAGGGCACTTTAGGAAATTAATTGTAAATCTGGAAGGGAAAGTCTTTCGGCTATTAGGTAGGCAAAAGATAACAGACCAAAACTTGATATACTTTTTACATGAAATTCCAAATTATTTATAAGGACTTTACTAGAAGGACAAACCTGTTCTAGTAGTAATGGAATTTCATTTTGGATTTCCTCCTTTTCTTATAGGAGTAATGCCCTGATGATCATCATTGGTGAGTTCTTGTGTTAAACTATCTGCAAGAGAGTTTTTCGATCCCTGTATATGTTCAATAGAGAAGGAAAACTAGTTATAATTGCCAATGCCGGAGTCACCCTTGCGCTTGCATATTTGATAAATTCTTTTTTCACAAAACCAAGTATTCTTTACAATCTGTTTGAATAAGAAAAGGTTTTGGGCTTAAAAAGATTAAAAACTTTTCGATTCCCCTTATGACTGCAAGAATTTGTTTTTCCATCGTCGGATAGTTGCATTATGCCTTATTAAAACTTCCAATAAAATATTTGCACGATTTTTCTCCTTATTTGATTTGAGTACCACACTACAGTGCTCATTGCTGGCATCTGTCATATTAATTAAAACATCTCCTTCATAGGCAAATTAAGAATGGGGAGATTTTTACACATCTTTTTGAAGTTTTAAACAATCTTTGAATCACTAAAGGCCCACGTCCAAGTTACTCATTTCTTGAGTTTCTGTTGTAATGGTTTTCTTAGTTTAGCTAAATCTTTAATGAAATCTAAAGCATAGGTAAATTTTTTAGGGAAATTTTTTATTTTTTCCAGAATATGCTTTTGTAGAATAATTTGTGTAGTTCTTATCTCTAAACCTAAAAACTCAATTTCTTGTTCAGCATAAATGCACTTGTTCTTACCAAATATAATACCGTGATCAATGCATCTTTGGATGATAGCTAAGACATCATCTTTGTGCTATTCTATGGTTTTGTAAAAAACCAGCAATATCATGTATGTAAACTAAACTATAGGGATTAAGGTATTTGAAGATGTCATCCATTCTTCTTTGGAATATTTTTGGTGCATTCTTTAGACCAAATGACATTACTATCCACTCATAATGTCCTTGAGGAGTACTAAGCATAGTTAAAGGGGAGCTTTCTTCATCCATTTCTATCTACTAGTATCCTCTTTTTCAATCTTTTTTCGAGAACCAACGGGCTCCTTGAGTTCTATTGAAATGAACTATTTTGTTAGGAATATAATGACCACCAATGACAGTAATATTGTTAAGCTTTTTGTGATTGATTACCGTTCTTGCTTTTCCACTTTTTTCTTCAGTATGATTTCTTACCATGAAAGCAGGTCTAGTGTGAGGACTCTTGCTATTCCTAATTAATCCTTTATCCAGAAGTTCTTTGCTTTGTTTATCAAATTTCTAGATATCTTGGTGTGTATACACCATTTGTTTGACTCGAATAATAGTATTGGGATTTAACAAAGAAATCTTTGCAAATGTCTTATCTTGATCCCAAAATTTTAGAGGATTATTAGAGTAGAATTATTTGCATAATTGCTCTTATTGTTAAATAATCTACTCTTTAATAGATAACTCAAGTAATGAGATTGTCAGTGCTATCTCATGCTATGCAGGAATTACCTTCTCACCACACTGGCCGCGTGTGAACTCAATTTTTTGATGACTGTAGGCCTCACTTAATCTTTCAATAGGAACTGAGTGACCATTAATTGTAAATATTATTTGGTTCATGGTCTATGCGCATGGAGAATATAGTCTCTGAAAATTATTTCCAATAATCATATCATGAGAGGGTTGATCAGTAGCCCATAGAACCGGTATAATGTATTAGATTCCTCCTAATTCTATGGATAACCCTTCTATTACCTTTTTCTGGCTCATAATGCTACTATCAGTGATCCTTACTTGTAAAGGATTCTTGTCTTTCTTCCACATAAATTCTGGAAATTAAATAATGTTCTTTTTCCAAAGCGTACAAAACAACCACTATCTATGTAGGCACATAGTTCATATCTATTATGTCCCTCTAAACGTACCTTTATTGGGATAAAGATACCATTAGGATTTGTATTGGCAGCTTCATAGCATATCTCCATAGTCATGTTCTTAACTAATTCATCTTCATAGATTGGCTCACTAACAATTCTAGTTTTGTATCGAATGACTTTTCTATCTATAATCATACTTCAGTCTACACTGCATCTTGCGGGTTCAAAACTCATTCTACTCATTTCACTGGTCATACTAATTATATCATCTTATTTAAGCTCTTCTTTAGCTGGAGAAGATCCTTCTCCCTATTCTAGTCTAACACTCATACTTCTTAATAATTGGGGTTTGATGGTATTTTTACCATTCTCATCAATTTTTATCACATTTTTCTTATTGATTTTTATAGGGTTGGCAAAGTTAGATATCTAAGAACGATCAATCTTTATCTCCTAAGGATTGGATTTAATCCTCTGGATCTTTTGCATAGGGGTAGGACTAAAATTTTTCTACCTCTATCATTGCTACCTTATTCTTTGGATCTATAATATTATTTAATTTGTAGATAATTTTTCGAAATATCTTTAATGGATATCTTCATCTTTTCATGTCTATCCCAACTGTTTTTATCTCAAGTGATAGAAAGTTTTTAGCAAATTTAACTTTTAGACTCATATAATATCTAAGTCTAATTAAATCCTACCGATACATTACATAGTTTAACTGCGATAAATTCAACTTCAATTTCCTTACATAAATTTTTGAACATTACAGCTGATGTTTCCATCATTCTTAATGCATTTTCACCGTCTTCATTGAATGAATCATACTAGTCAGATACAGTGCCCGAAAAGTTATGTTCATGTAGTTTAGAAAATTTCCAACAGTCCATGTAGTATTTAAATTTAAGATACTATTCATTCCTCTTTTCCAGTTCTCAAATATTTCTTCTCTATCACGAGCTTCATCGATGTTTAAGATATATCCGGTTTGGCTATTTGGGGTAAGGTCAATTTCTTTAAAGGTTGTAGTTTTCCTTGGACTAAATCCAAAAGAAAAGTTAGTTGTACGTCCTGCTGGAACATACCTAGGCCTCATAAAAGGGGTATTTCTTCTAGAAGGTCCACCAAATTCTTCAAGTTTAGGAACTACATTGTTAACTAGATTGGTCTCAATTTCATGTGTTAAGCTCTTCTCCAGTCTCATTAATCTCGTCGTCAAATACCATTTTACCATATTTTTTTATCCAGTTTCTTTCTAATTTCTTCTAAAGATACCACATTAGGATCGTCTAACTTAATTAGGTTCACGTGCTGATATATTTCTTTTTCTAGTTGGTTGTTATTAGTCTCTTCATTATCATCAAATAATACCTCCTATTTATCAACTATTGCGCCCATGATTTTGTTTAATTCTTCCACCAAATTTTGTTCCTTTTCAAACGTAACATGTATTTCGTCAAGATTATACTACTTATAATCCACTTTGTTCTTCCTTTTTTGCCTTTATGGATATGTTTTAGCTGATTTTTCTCCTACTTGTTTTTGGATTTTTATATCATGCAAAGAAAATAGATTTTTTTTTTGGGTTTTCGAAAGGATATTTATGCTGATAGGGAGTACTGATACTTAAACTCAATTTTCGACTATGTCTGATTTCGTTAATTAAAGAAAGATAGATTATAGATAATTACCTCTTAATCTACTTGGCTTTAGTCTTAATTTTTACTAATTTGGCTTTTAGTTCTAAAGCTATATCAGTAATATAGTTCAATTGAAGTGCTAAGGAAGTGGTTCCTTCTAGAGAGTGGACAATATGAGAATAATTAGGAGCAAGACAATTAGGTAGGTGAAGATTCAAACGTTAAGCATATTTAATTAGCTTAATTAAGCATTAATTAGCTTAATTATTTTAATTATTTTTTGTTACGTGGCTCTGATACTAGTCTAAAGAGGGTTTCGAGTAGTACCTATGAGTAGAAAACCACAAGCACAAAATTAAATTTTTCGAGAGTAAGTTTTTAAGGATTGTGGTTAAAAATGAAATTTTAAAACCTTAGGGGGCTTTTTGCGATTTAAAAAGTTAGTTTTGTCAAGTTTGGTTCCAGAAATTATTTGCGCCAAAGTTGGATGGACTGAAAAATCGTTTCTAAAGTTGTGGATTTAGAAAATTATTTACGCTAAACCTTAGTGTTTAGGATATAATTTATCTGGTGCTTGGCCAAATTTATGTTGCAAAGACAGTTTTGTTGAAATAGATTTGGTCAAAGTTTGGGTATATTCACATCAATTTGTCTTTCAAATTCACTTTAAGTTAGTTGTTTTAGGAATCGGGTTGGATTAATTTTTACTAGGTCTAAGTTGCTTGCAACAGTTACATTTGTCATTAGTAGTTGGTAAGTTTACTTGGTGCATACGTATGTCCACATTCACACGTCTCGTAAGTTGCCCGTAGAATGAACCTTTAAATGGAACTGTATAAGCAGTGGGTGCTGTCTGATAAAAAAACATCTCAAAAAAGAAAAGATGAAATGCATATATAATAATGCATATATAATAATGAAGGTGAAACAATCGTGCTTTGGAATACCAAATGTCTTGTGGATGTGGACATAGGGACCATTTCAGTCTACATATAACGGATGCACACTCTAATTCTGCTTGGACCTCGAAGAAGCAAGTAAAATCTGGTTTTAAGAAGAAACAAATTGAAGGAAAAAGCAGTTAATGCAGAGGCTAACCAGAACTATGATTCGTAATTCTCATCTTGTTTTCCATAACCATTTGTGTCCTATTTTGGTTAACTTAGAATCTTGTCGAAAGGGCAGTGAAATTTTCTGTACTATACCCATTTTAAAAAATAAAAATATTTGCATTTTGCTAATAAATAAATTGATTCATACCATCCTTAATGCATCTATATGCATCCAAATTACAGACTTGAATCATATGTTGGTATGGTATGGTTAGCATGTTACAATATATTAGTGCGGATTTCCTACTTCACATAGATACATGTTTTTTTAAAACAATTAACTAGTTAATTATAGCAATTATCATTGCAAGTTTTAATTGATTATAATAATATCCAACTATGATTAAATCGACACTAAAATTTATAATAATTGTACTGTCATATTTTCAGTATATGTCTTTAGGTGTGAATAATTTCTCCGTCTTGTTTCGAATAACATGGTGAGAATTTGTAAAAGAATAAAGGCATATAACTTGTTCATAATCTTATTAGTAACTTTACTATTATGTTTGAGGAAAAATAACTAAAAATTGACAGTAGATTAGTGCTTATGCACATGATTTTTTCCAAAGGAAAACTAATGCCGTAAGCATACAACTTATTGCTAAATGTCACCATAAGTCTTTCCAGCGTACTTCGTCATCGCTCATACGCTGCCTAAAAAACTTCCCAGGAGGTCAGCCATCCTAAGATTGCTCCCCAGCAATCCCGCTTAACTATGGAGTTCTTAAGAGTGGGCTTCCCAAAAAGAAAGGTGTACCTTTGGTGATATAAGTATTCACTTCGATACTTTTTAGCAACACTCGGGGTTTTAGAATCACCCCCACTTGAAGTGTACAACGTCCTCATTGTGCCTCACTAACCGATCGACTTACGAGTCCTCTTGACCGGTGTTCCACACTCAGCATCTTTGCCCTACTAGGCAACTGCCCATGGGCTTTCCATCCACTGGCGCAACTCACGGTTGCGGGTCGGCTCTGATACCATCTGTCACAGGTTAATAAATTCACCCAAACTTAACCCGTGCAATGCTAGCAACCTCGCTTGGAACCCTTAGCTTGGTTTGCTAGTAATCCTTAGAGGATGCTTAACTTAAGCTTGTGAGAAGCTAAGTAAGCAAGAACACAAAAGGAAGCTTTGAGATAAAGTGAGCCTGGGAGAATGTTTCCTTATACATCACTTGAACTGCTTTCAATGGCTTGGTTACAAATGAGCCCCCATAAGGGTTTATGTGCATATCCTCCTCCTGAATGGACGGTGGAGATCTACTTGATCCTCCGGCTAATATTACACTTTCAGAATATTCTATACAAATATCCTAGACACTACACATATGTAGAATAGTGTGGAATATTCTATAGTATAGTCTAAAATATTCTAGTACAACCTAGAAGGTTGTAGTACACTCCACAAAGTCCTAGATACTCTAGAAGCTTCTAGAACAGTCTAGAACTATCTAGGGTTCTCCAGAAGGTTCTAAAACATTCTAGCGTATTCCAGAATGTTCCAGACCGTTCTGGATGATTCCGGAACATTCTAGAATTCTTCGAAAATGCGGCCCGTGACATTCTCCCCCACCCCATCGGGCAATGTCCTCATTTCATTTAGGCCTTCGCCCTCAAGTTATCCCATCTCCAGGCGATGTTCTTCCCACTTGGTTGGGTTGATCTGTTGTGGCTAACTGCTCTACACATCGATCCTTCGCTCGCTTGCATCCCATCCTCGTTTTGGCATGTTTCCTCCTTGGTGCAGCTTCGCTGATGATGTCGGGGATATGATACCTGTAGGTACCTCATCCCTCATGAGGGTGGCTAAGTAGCATACCTCCTTTCTCTTCGTAAATTGACGGGCAATTAGGACCCTTTCCTTCTCAGCTTCCCATCTCATGGGCATTGTATAAACTTATCCATTGTCCTTGATGAGTAAGGTGCTAGCATGAGGAGCTACGACGACCTTTGCCTTATTAAGGAAGTCCATTCCTAAATAGAACTTCCGATCATCAAGGGGATCGACGGTTATGTCGACCTTACCTTTCCATTGTCCTACTTAGATGTTCGTATCTCGAGCAACTCCATGGATTGGAAGGCTTTTCGCATTAACTCGCTTCACATAGCTCTTCTCCTTTCTATAGGGTATGCTAATCTCGTCAACAAGTTCTTTCGCCATGTACACGTAGTCCGCTCCCGTGTCCACCATTGCTTGGAGTTTCTTACCTCGAACTTCAGTCTCAACATACATGCAGTTACTGGTTGCCCACCCCACCTTCGATAGGATGTCATTAGGAGCGATATTGAGGCAGTACTTGTTTCCTCCTTATGCTTCTCCTCCTTTCTCACAAAGGCAGCAAGTGTCCCATGCTTCGGGCACTCGAAAACCTGATGAGGCCCGTTGAATAAGAAGCATGAGTACTTTTTCGGTGTCTCATCCTTCTTGTCCCTTCCTTTGTCCTTGAGGGTTGTTGGCTTGTCCCGCCTAAAAGAGTTATCCCCATCTCCGCCACTGTCACTATCATTGTGGTTCTTCTTACCCCATAGCTTTGAGGAGTCTCTCTTGAACTCGACTAAGCACTCGACGGTGACGATTACGGAGGCGAGGTCTTGCACACCACGCCTCTCCAACTCTATCTTGGGCCAACAACTTAAGCCATCGAGGAAGGCAAACAAGGCGTCTTCCTCACCCATGTTTGGGATTTCCAAGAGAAGCTCTTGGAATTCTCTCACATATTCCCGAAGGTGGCCCTCCTTGTGTTGGAGGCACCTCAGCTTGGCCCTCGCTTCCCTCACCGCATTCATGGGATAAAATTGTTGTTTAAGTTATCTCTTGAATCCATCCCAAGTGGTGATAGGAGTGGATCCTCGGTTGACATCTTCACACCTACGATGCCACCACACAAGAGCTATATCGTTGAGAGAGAAGGAAGCATGGTTTACCTATTGCTCTTCGTCCGTGATGCCTACCGCTCTAAAGTTGGCTTGCGCTTCCAGAAGAAGTTCTTTATCCCCCTTGCATACGTTGCCCCGTTGTAGGTTGGAGTTTGGAGCACATTCCCCTTTGGGTTGGTGGATACCTGACCCGATCCACCATTACTCGCATTGGCCACCGCAGCCAAGCCAACTTTGAGTTGGGTTTCCAAGGCGTCAACCCTTGCCTTGTATGCCTTAATCTCGAACTTTTAGGCTTGAAGTCCTCTCTCCATGGACGCTTGAAGAGCTTAGACCTCATCATTGACATCGGTAGTTATGGATTTCATCGCCTTTTGCATCTCTGCATGGAACTCCCCAAGTTCCCCCATGGACTCGAGTTCCTTGATGTGCCTCTCCGTGTCATCCACCCTACCTATTAGGTCCGACACAGAGTAGTTGATCTCCGCAAGCTTGTCATCTATAAGGGCCGATAAGTCCTTGTTCTTGTCCTTACGCTTCTTCCCTCCTTGTTGAGGGTTGCTAGCATTAGTGACACATAAAGCCATGATCCTCGAACTGGAACCCTGCTTTGATACCAACTGTCACGAGTTGATAAATTCACCCAGACTTAACCCGTGCGGCACTAGCAACCTTGCCTAGCTTGGTTTGCTAGTAAGCCTTAGAGGATGTTTAACTTAAGCTTGTGAGAAGCTAAGTAACCAAGAACACATAAGGAAGCTTTGAGATAAAGTGAGCTTGGGAGAATGTTTCCTTACACATCACTTGAACTGCTTTCAAAGGCTTGGTTACAAATGAGCCCCCTTATGGGTTTATATGCACGTCCACCTCCTCAATGGACGGTGGAGATCTACTTGATCATATGGCTAATATTAGCACTTTCAAAATATTTATACAAATTTCTTAGATACCACACATATGTAGAATAGTGTGGAATATTCTAGAGTATAGTCTAGAATATTCTAATACAACCTAGAAGGTTCTAGGACACTCCACAAAGTCCCAGATACTCTAGAAGCTTCTAGAACAGTCTAGAAGTATCTAGGGTTCTCCAGAAGGTTCTAAAACATTCTAGAACATTCTAGAATATTTTAAAATCTTCCAGAACGGTTTGGAACCTTCTGGAATACACTAGAATGTTCTAGAATGTTCTAGAATCTTATGAAAAATCCTAGATACTTTTAGACTGTTCCAGAAGTTTCTAGAGTATCTAGGACTTTGTGGAGTGTCCTAGAACCTTCTAAGTTATACTAGAATATTCTAGACTATACTCTAGAATGTTCCACACTATTCTGCATATGTGCAATATCTAGGATATTTGTATAGAATATTCAGAAAGTGTAATATTAGCCGTATAATCAAGTAAATCTCCACCGTCCATTGAGGAGGTGGATGTGCATATAAACCCCAAGGGGGCTCACTTGTAACCAAGCCATTGAAAGCAGTTCAAGTGATGTATAAGGAAACATTCTCCCAAGCTCACTTTATCTTAAAGCTTCTATTTGTGTTCTTGCTTACTTAATTTCTCACAAGCTTAAGTTAAGCATCCTCTAACGGTTACTAGCAAACGAAGGTAAGGGCTCCAAGTAAGGTTGCTAACACAGAACGGGTTAAGTTTAGGTGAATTTATCAATCCGTGACAGTTGGTATCAGAGCAAGGTTTGACTTGGGAGATCATGGCTTCATGTGTCACTGATGCTGGCAACCCTCAACAAGGAGGGTAGATGGGCAAGGATAAGAACAGGGACTTGTCGTTCCTTGTAGATGACAAGCTTGTAGACATCAATAACTCCGTGTTGGACCTAATGGGTAGGGTGGATGACATGGAGAGGCACATCGAGGAACTCGAGTCCATAGGGGACCTTGGGTCGGGGAGTTCCATGCCGAGATGCAAGAGGCGGTGAAATCCGTAGCTACCGATGTCAATGATGAGGTCCAAGCTCTTCGGGCGTCCATGGAGAGAGAACTCCAAGCCTAAAAGTTCGAGATTAAGGCATACAAGGCAAGGGTTAAGGCCTTGGAAACCCAACTCAAAGTATGCATGGATGTGGTGGCCAATGCGAGCAATGGTGGATCGGGTCAGGTATCCACCAACCCAAAGGGGAATGCGCTCCAAATCCCAACCTACAATGGGGCAAGGAACGGAAGAGAGATATATAACTTCTTCTGGAAGTTCAAGGCCTACTTTAGAGCGGTAAGCATCACGGATGAAGAGTAAAAGGTAAACGATGCTTACTTGTCTCTCAAAGATATAGCCCTTGTGTGGTGGCGTAGTATGTGCGAGGACGTTAACCGAGGATCCACTCCTATCAGCACTTGGGATGGATTGAAGAGAGAACTTAAATAGCAATTCTATCCCAAGGATGTGGTGAGGGAAGTGAGAGCCAACCTGAGGCACCTCCAACACAAGGAGGGCCACCTTAGGGAATATGCGTGGGAATTCCAAGAGCTTCTCTTGGAAATCCCAAACATGGGTGAGGAAGACGCCTTGTTCGTCTTCCTCGATGGCTTAAATGGTTGGGCCAAGACAGAGTTGGAAAGGCATGGTGTGCAAGACCTCGCCTCCGCGATCGCCACCATTGAGTGCTTAGTCGAGTTCAAAAGAGATTCCTCAAAGCCACGAGGCAAGAAGAACCACGATGATAGTGACATCGATGAAGATCGGGATAAGTCTCCTAGGCAGGACAAGCCAACAACCTTCAAGGACAAAGGAAGGGACAAGAAGGATGAGACACCGAGAAAGTACTCATGCTTCTTATGCAATGGGCCTCATGGGGTTTTCGAGTGCCCGAAGCGTTGGAAACTTGCTGTGCTTGTGATGAAGGAGGAGAAGCATGAGAGGAAACAAGTATTTCCTCAATATCGCTCCTAAATGTCGTCCTATCCAAGGTGGGGGAGCCAACAGGTAACTGCATGTATGTAGAGACTGAAGTTCGAGGTAAGAAACTCTAAGCAATGGTGGACACGGGAGCGGACTAGTGTACATGGCGAAAGAAGTCACCAATGAGATTAGCCTACCCTACAAAAAGGAGAAGGGTTATGTGAAGCGTGTTAATGTGAAAAGCCTTTCAATGCATGGAGTTCCTCGAGATATGGACATCTAAGTCGGACCATGGAAAGGTAAGGCCGATATAACTGTCACTGCCGTAGATGATCGGAAGTTCTATTTAAGAAGGGACTTCCTCAATAAGGCAAAGGTCGTCATAGTTCCTCATGCTAGCACCTTACTCATCAAGGACAATGGACAAGCTCATATAATATCCATGAGATGGGAAGCTGAGAAGGAAAGGATGCTAACTACCCTTTAGTTTATGAAGAGCAAGGAGGTAGGCTACTTAACCACCCTCACGAGGGATGGGGGACCTAGGGGTATCATATCCCCGACGTCATCAGGGAAGCTGGCACTAAGGAGGAAACATGCCAGAACGAGGATGGGACACAAGCGAGCAAGGACCGATGTGCCGAGCAGTTAGCCATGACACATCAACCCAACCAAGTGGGAAGGACACCACCTGGAGACGAGACAACTCAAGGGCGAAGACCTAAAGGCAATGAGGACGTTGCCCGATTGGATGGGGGAGAATGTCACGAGCTGCGTTTCTAGAGAATTCTAGAATGTTCTGGAATCTTCCATAATGGTCTAGAGCCTTCTAGAATACACTAGAATGTTCTAGAATCTTCTGGAGAACCCTAGATAGTTCTAGACTGTTCCAGAAGCTTCTAGAGTATCTAGGACTTTGTAGAGTGTCCTAGAACCTTCTAGGTTGTACTAGAATATTCTAGACTATACTATAGAATGTTCCACACTATTCTACATATGTGTAGTCTTTAGGATATTTGTATAGAATATTTTGAAAGTGTAATATTAGCCGTAGGATCAAGTAGATCTCTACCGTCCATTGAGGAGGTGGATGTGCATATAAACTACCAAGGGGGCTCATTTTTAACCAAGCCATTGAAAGCAGCTCAAGTGATATATAAGGAAACATTCTCCCAAGCTCACTTTATCTCAAAGCATCCTTTCGTGTTCTTGCTTACTTAGGTTCTCACAAGCTTAAGTTAAGCATCCTCGAAGGCTTACTAGCAAACCAAGCTAAGGGTTCCAAGCAAGGTTGCTAGCGTCGAATGGGTTAAGTTTGGGTGAATTTATCAACCCTTGGCATATAGCACTAGAGGGTTGTCTCCCCAGCGACGGGGATGAAAGTTTGCTCACTAACTACTCATCTAATCCAAAATGATGAATTCACATTAATGACTACCAAGTTATCTACTAATTATTTGTAACCTATCAAAGATGATAATTAGCTGATAAATGCATTTGAACTAAATAAAATCCACAATATGCCAAAACTAGTAATCAATACTAAAATTTGAAAATATAGGAGCTCATGAAAAACATTACATCATTTAATAACATAAAACTAATCAAAAGCTAGCATTAACGCAAATGAACCAATAAACTCACATGAACATTGAAAATCTGATACCCAACTTAACATTAAGGTTGTGTTTGGTTGGGGGAAAATGATTTTTTCGAAAATGGTTTTCAATTTTTCATTGTTTGGCGCAATAAAAAATAGAAAACTATTTTCCAATAAAAATAATTTACCCCCAATAGAGAAAAATGATTTCCTTTTTTAGAGGATAGGAAGTTGATTTTCTTCCTTAACTGACGATATGGTCAGCTGAAATTTAGGTGTAAAATTTGACTCTTCAATGGTTTGGAACGAAACTTGACTATTTGATGGGAAAGATTAAATAAACTCAAATATAAATTTTGAGCTCAAATTTCTTTCATTTGATCGATGTTTATCTTCACCACGATAACTAAATCGACATTTTTTGCACGAAAACAATTCAGTTGACTCACCACTAAAACAACTTCAACAGTTTGGATTGGAACTTGACCATCAGGTAGAAAATATTAAAGTATGCTCCAATTCATATTTTGAGCTTGATATTTTTTCATCTAACCAACATTTTTTACCACTTATTTTTTCACCCTTTAAATCATGCAGTTAGTAGTTTTTACTACTAGAACAATTTCAACATTTTGTATTGAAACTTGATCATTGGATAGGAAAGATTAAATTATACTCAAATTCATATTTTGAGCACGACATTCCTTCATTTGGTTAATATCTTTCTTCGTCACGACAATTCAATCGACATTTTTCGCCAGTTAAATAATTCAATTGATATTTTTCACCACTAAAACAATTTCAATGGTTTAGATCGAAACTTGATTAACCGAGAGAGAGTAATAAAAAAAATTCAAATATGAATTTTGAGCTCAAAATTCCTTCTGTTGGTAGACATTTATCTCTAATGCAACTATTCATGCAATATTTTTCGTCATTTAAACAATTCAATTGATGTTTTCTTTTTCATGAAAAATTATTTATCTTGTACGAAATAATGGAAAATGTGACATGAAAATCATTTTTCTTGGAAAAATATTTTCCACAGAAAATGATTTTCCAGAAAAACCATTTTCTTTTCAACCAACCGCTATGTAAATGAAAAAAGAATATACTCATGCTGAAAATGTGGGTACACAAACAATAGAGATAAAACAAGACCTCCTAATTCGCTAAGCTCGACCGACCACCTCAACGTCATTAATGGCAAGCCACATGAATCACAAATTGAGCAATAATAGAGAGCCCAGAAATGTAGATGAAGAAAAAAATCCAAACTCAGTAGAACGCAATGAAAACCTACATCAAGGATTATGAAGTTAGAGCAGGAGACACGAATAGAATTAAACTAAATTAATTCTTAGCATAAAAACCCGGAAATAAAACTCAAAGGCCTAGATTCACACTCGAACAACATGTCATCCAGAAATCAAAATCAAACCCGATCAAACATGAATCCACACCAATGTCATCTCAAAGTAGAGCAGTCGAACATAGAAAGAAGAATAGAGAAGTGAGAAGGGGATCAAAATAAGTGATGAACAAGCACCCAAAGACAACAAACAAAGTTCAGCCTAAAATAACAACTCAAACTAAAACTATGAGTAGAAAGGAAAGCATCACCAAGTTCCAGGTCCAAAATAGAGTAAGCAAACCCAAAATCAGCGAGATCAAAACCTTGAATTGTAACACCCCTAGCCCCTAGGGCCGAAAGCGTTACATTTTCTTAACTTTTTACTTAAATACTGGGACGAAACGGACAGAGTTTCCCCTAAAAACTGACCGTTTCCAGGCTAAAAGCCTTACAATAAATTCCTACAAATCAACGGAAGTGTAAAACATTTAAAAGAAGTTCAACGGCTACACGTCGGAGTTCATAACTCAACGAGCCACTCGCTTGGAGTTCACCAACCAGAATAGTTCATTAATACAAGAAAAGTAAAAGATACAACTCAACGGTTCACACAACCGGAGTATTGGGGTTTACATCCCAAAACATGACTAACTTTGACCAAGAAGACATCTAACTAATTAGATGGTTGGCTCATATGGTTATACAGAGCGACTTATAAACAATATGCATTACATGAACTAGAATACTTGTTTACAAACGTTTACAGACTTTGCAAGACTTCATTAAAGACTTAGGTAGGCGTACATGACACCTTGCAAGCGGGAATAGATTCTATCTCGACATAGCAGACTCAACTATTTCCTGTCATAAAGAAAACCTGGGGGAAAAGGGAAAGAGTAGTGGGATGAGTAACCAAACACTTAGTGGGTGTCCCCCCGACCCCCTTAAAACCAAAACCGTTTCAGGCAATAATATACATATTAGTCACATATCACGTATTCGTACTTTACTATCGTATTAGGCATTCATAAAGTCCTTATAGAAGGATTACTAACCATAAACTTCATTTTAACCACTCAAACATATTTCTAGGTCCCCATATGACTAAATTCCTTTACTAACAAACAGTTAAGCACATAAACAAGCATCGAGGACTAAGCATATGAATCTTTCTTTTTCATAATCATGACTTCTTAGCATTCTAGTTCGCAAACATAACTTCTTAGTATTCTATTCGAACAATGCATGGAACCCTATTCACATGATGTGTACATACGGCTATCTCTTTTTATAATCATATCTTTCTTGGCATTTCATTCATATGAGGTGCATAAGACATACACATTTCAAGTCTCAATCAAATCTCATTCATAGAGTGTGCATGAAATATGCTCATAAGACTTTCTTTTTCATAAATGTATCTTACTTAGCATCTCATTCACAAGTTATACTTGGAACATGCACACAACACTTTTGATACTTTACTTAGATCTCATTCATATGATATGCAAAAGTCATACATAGGAAACTTTCTTTCTTTTCTTTGAAAACACTTCATTTAGCCTTTTGAGGCTCATAAAAGCTCTTCTCTTAGCCTCTTAAGGCTCATATTCTTTGAAAGAATCTTTTTCATCTTGGTCTCATAATCACCCTTAAAAACTTTCTTCTTAAATGCTTAAAAAGGTGAAACGCCAACTGCTTTGCTCATTTGATAAGAAACTACTTCTGGGCATAAGATCATCATAAAGTGCTGGTTGGGAGAGATCTACACTCAATCCCAGTGAGATTAACTCACACTAAGCTCTTACTGTCATAATGACAACTAACTTTTGGACCTTAAGCCTCGTCAAGGTCTCTAGGGACTACTTCCTAGGCTAGGGATTCCCTCGTTCAAGTAGGTTCACTCCCATCTATTGTCCCTCAGCACCTATCTCAGTAATTTAAACTGGTCAGAATGACTAATAAGTTTGCTGCCTCTCACAGCGAAATCCTTTATCATGCAACTCACGCTTTTGTAACAATCTTTAGGGATTCTCCCGTTCAAGCGAGTTCACTCCCAAAACTGCATTCATTTAGTTAAAATAGGTCATCATGCACTAATAGTTATGGCTACTATCATTTCAAAACATGAAATCTTTCTTTGAAAAACTCACCCTTATGCACATAATGCAATTTGAAGACATCGAAGGGAATGGGGTCCACATAAATCACATTTAAGCACTTCATAATCAATTCAACACAATGAGCCACACATGGCCTCGCAATCCACACGATTGCGATCAATTCACAACCCGAACTCCCTCTTTACAAGCACCGTTGTTGAATTAGTGAGTATTCTACCACAAGAGGGGGGGTGAATTGTGGTGTCTGATTTTTGCGTTGTAAATAACAAACACCCCTATGACTTGTTTGCAAAGGGTGTTCTCAGATATACCAAATGCGAAAATCACCAAGATAAATGCGGAAAAATAAAGCACACACAATTTTTACGTGGAAAACACCTCTAGCCCAACTGAGGTGTGAAAAACCACGACCTACCTCGTGTAGGATTTAACCACTTCACTAAACCGGGCTTAACTCGTTACAATTGTAACACACCTTGTTACAACCTTGCAACCACATAATCTCCTTCTCTAAGGCAGATTACACCACGTCCAAATCTCACTAGATAGGACACGTCCAAAGTCCACACGACTAGGACACACTCTTTCACTATTGACTGATCTGAGATCAAGGTCAACAAACACCTTACTGGGGTGCTTCTTACTAAGCAGATGTAAGGTACAATGAAGATCCTATTATGCCAATATATCGAAAGCTTGGTTTAAACACAACATGAGTTGGTTTTTCTTTTCTCAAGAATACTTCAAAAACTCTTCTAGAAAAACCTCTTTTTGAAATTTCCTATATGTTGTGTGTTTCCAGGTTTTCACTCTTTGCTTTCTTTTCTTCCCTTTTCTCTCAATGTCTCAGTGTATGTGTAGGCGAAAGAGCTGAGCTTTTTATGTAAAAAACCCAACAGTCAAAAACCAAGGAGAAGAGAAGAATTCAGCTAAGTTTGGAAAAGGATTTTCAAGAGAGATATTCCCAACGGCTAGTGGCAAGTTTTTCCTAGTTAGAAGAGATTTGTTATCTCAAGAGATAACCCTTATCTTTTCATAGCCATGAAGAAGATTCAAACACTACAGGAAATGTTGCATCTAACCACACTTAAATTTGCCTCTTTCCATGCTTATATCCGTGGCAGAGCATATTCGCCACGCTTAAGGTAAGCGTGCATAGGGTATCAGTGGGGAAAAATTCGCCACGCTTAATAAGCGTGGCTGATTGTGCACTACCCACACTTATATCCGTGGAAGACTGAGTTATTTACCACGCCTATATGTGTAGGTAGATGACCCTCGCTTGTATCCATGGCTAGAGTATCCTTTGGGACAAAAATCATTTTCACCACTCCATCGCTTATAAGTGTGGCGTTATGCATGCGATAACTAACTTTCAAATGTTGTAAGCGCATAACTAATTTTGGCGGGAAAATTTTCTTAATGAAAAACCAAATAATCATTATATTTAAAAATGTGAATAGTTTATATTTACTAACATTAACATCCTATATACATATATATAGAGAGAGGGGCAAGGTAGAGGAAGCGATTGAAAATATTTGATTTTAGCATAAATGATACAAAAAGTATATAAGCTTTATAACCATAATAAATTGTTATCAATTGAGTTCCTAAATAACTATTGTTCAAGTACATAATGAAAAGTACAAAATTGAGTTCAACATGCATATAAAGTATGCATCCACTACCTAAAAGTTGCATTTGTTTGAAATAACATCTATAAGATTGAAATAAAACAGAATAGATCAGTTGATATGTGTGGAACTCCATAACTTCAAGTGAACACCTCACAAACCGATATTAGCTTCATATCTGACGTAACATGCTGCCCTTCGTTTCAATCTGAAATCACCAAGTCCATATATATGAGCTTAGTACAACAAACAACGCCACTAACAAGAAAAAACTTCTAAAAAGATTGCAAGATATAATATATAACTATTATCCTCCATAATTATGTACCCATGCTCTAAAAACATTGTATGATATTCTTATGGCGAGGGTTTTCTTTTTAGTAAATTCCCCAATTTTGAAAAAATTTCGGCAGAGTTCCGCCTAAAACTTGGCTATTTTCCTTTTACAACATGTCATAAATACAACAACAATCTATTCACAATCTCAACGGCCACATGCCGGAACAAATCAACTCAACAGGCCACACGCCTGGAGTACCCAACACAAATCCAACCCATTGCCATGAATAAAGCCAAAAAATCGAATGCACAACGCAAATCAAACTTAATACCATAAAAATATGTAATTTACAACTTTTAAACTAAACTCACAATGTTGACATTTTGAAGTCTCTCAAGCAACACGTCATCAACCATCTGGGGATCAGCTTTGTAATTGCATGCGTTCAATACCTATTATAATCATGTTCAACTTCTTAACATGTGATTGAATCTATTAAAATTGAGCAGACATGAAAGAGAAGGCCATATTTACCATGCCCGCAAGATAACAAAGCGTCAAAACCTTCTTTTCACCACGAGCGTACTTTCTAACTGATTCAGGATTCTTTTTCAGCACCTTTTCTGTTATCTTCGTCACTTCCTCATAAGTCAACTAGCAAAATTTGTATATGTTTATAAGGATTTGCATAGAACATGAATGGTGTAGAATATTTTTAAAAAGTAGACATACTGGATACACAACATTTGACTTTGGTCGTTTGGAATTTTCTTGCTCTGTGAACTTGTTGTTCATTCCCATGATGGTTCTCTAGCAAAGCAAATAAATAAAAAAAAACTTGATAATCATATACGCAACTAAAATATCGTTTGGAATGACAAACGTCATATTTGAAAAATACCTTTTGAGTGGAAGTGCCACCTGGAATTGAAGTGCCCGCTGAAGTAGGATTTCCTCCACCAAGAGTAGGTCCATCATCCCTATGAACAGGTTGCTCACGAGCAGGAGTCTCTCCACCAGGAGTAACATGTCCCATTTTTGTAGGATGATTTGATGGCTTCGATAAATACTTTGGGATATAAAAATGTGAAACACATATATATACAATAAAGAATGTGTTAAAATATGTAATTTATACATACTTGGATATTTTTTGGTGGTTTTTGTTGTTTTCTGGGCTCTACATTGATATGCTTTGACAAAGTCAACCCTCTTTGAGTATCCTTGACTACATACCAATAAAAACACAATATATAACTAGATAGCACTATAATGTTACCAAGCCAACATATCTTGTACTTCCTTAAAAAAATACACTTTTACATGCCTACCTAGCGCATGTGAAACTGAAAGGGCATCTCCAGACCTGCGTGACTCGCGGCTTCTTTGATCACATGGCATATCATTGACCAAGTTTTGCGGTGAACCAGTACTCTACTCATAATTCATGTACATTAGACAAGAAATAAGCAAAACTTGTCAAATTAAACACATAATTTGAAGTTTTACATACTGATTCAGGTTCTGAGTTTGCAGATTGGGCCGCAACTTTAGCAGTCAAGACATCAATTTGATTCTCCATGGCCAGCATCTTTTTGAGAACTTTCACTAACAGCTTAGATTCACTCTTCTGGTCCTTAGCATGCAAGTCTTTTGCAGTCACACCACTACCGAACCCAATAAGCTTTCCATGAGTTTCATCACCCATTAGCTTACGGTAGACACTTTTTTCCACCTTTGAGGTTTCTCCTGAGAACTTAACTTCAGAAGATCCAGTTTTCTCTTTAATCAGAGTCATCGCCGATTCCTTGCAAACAAAACAAAATGGAAAGTTTAGATCATATATAATTTAGTACAATAAGATAAAATAAACTAATCATTGTCATTGAAAAAAATAAACGTTAAAAAAATAAAGGAGTGATGGCTAGAAGTTCCCATCATATTACCACAAACTTTGTGGTAACAGGCTCATGAAAAGTCTTCTCCTTTGTTTCATGAGTCTCAATAAACCACTCAATTGGCCCAGGTTCCCTGTTATGTTCCCTCTCCTGAAACCATGACATCAGTGCGTTTATAAATTATTAGTGGGAAAGTTTGTAATATAAGGGTTGTCGTAAATATAATGAGAATAAATATATGGTAGGAGAATAAATATTATTAGCTGAGTTACATCATTTTTTAGCTACTGTCATAGGTTTATGGTAGGAGAATAAATATAATGAGAAAAGGTAAAAATTAAAACAACATATAGTTTGCAGACTAAAAATTTAAATATGGCAGCTAATTACAATTTCACTCCCAGTTAAAATAATTAGCCTTCTACGCAAAAATTAAAATAATAAGAAAGAATAAACAAGAATAATATTGGAAACTAAAAAATTAAGAGTACTGCTACAGTGCTACTAATTCTCATCCTTCCCAAGCTACTACAAGTCCATAAGAATGGAGTCTCGACATTGCTTGTAGTTCAATTGATGTTTCTCCCAATGGATGGAAAAGATTTGAGGCGCTTTTTTTATGATTAAGGTCTCATCTCATGTGCAGATTTATGTAGTCATGTTTTACAGTTATAGTATTCTCCCTTATGCATATCATCTGGTTCTAGTTTATAGTTAGTGGAATATGGGAAAGTGATTATTCTATTAGCTTCTTTACATAGGAAAGCTTTGATATTGTTCTATATTTTTTGTTATCTCTTGGAAATATAGCCCGGTATATTTAGTTCCCCTTTATCTCCCCTAATTTTGCTCTTCAAAACTGCATCTGATAACTTCCCAAGTAAATAATTGAAGCTTTTTAATTGTTGACTCATGTATTCCTATGCCATTTAGCAACTAGATGTAATTTACATGTTAGTCTATCTATCTCTGTGTATTTTTTTCCTTTTTTCCCTTTCCTCTTCTCTCTCCTCTCTCCTCTTTTGTATTGATATTCATCATTTGTTGGATTAAACTTCAACAAAATAATTGGCATTCATTGGTTCTTTTTTTCCCCATTTCCTATTCCTCTTTAGTTCTTTACTTCTTTTGGCTCTATCATCTGAATACCCCTCCTTGAAAGAAAAACGTTTTCCTTTTTGTATAGTGCTTGACTCTAAAATTCTGATTTTGTGTTATGCAATTGATATTTTAGATCATGATGTGGAATTATTTTACTTAAGGTTTGGTGATTGGGCTTTTCGTCTATTTAATTTCATCTCCTTTTCATTCTTCCCATTAGCCATGTCCTTTATTAGCCATGAACGCGAAATATGGAGCATAAGACTGACTTGCAAGACCAGCAATGACCGGAAGCCTACAGTCATGTTTTACAGTTATAGTATTCTCCCTTATGCATATCCTCTGGTTCTAGATTATAGTTAGTGGAATATGGGAAAGTGTTTATTTTGCCCAGAAGTGTCGTTTGATTCTAATTTTGCCCAAAATTTAAATGGAATAAAGAGCCAGGAACCGTTCAAGCAACTTCATGGACAATAAGAGCCAAAGGAACAGAGGAACATGGACACCTTTAATACTCTGAGAAGATCTTTTGTTTTTCAAATGCCATGATGCAATTCTACTGAGAAGACAAAAACAAGCAAATTCATGTCTACTCGAGCATGTAAAAACCTCAATAAAATTATGCAGTTTTATGACACAGTAAGAAGGGGTGGTCGGGTAGGAAACATGGACAATGGAAGGTGAGAGAAAGAGCATACCCGGAGTAGGCAAGACGCCGGAATGCACTACAACCGTCGCCGGAGAGACGCCGGAATCAGAGACCACCAGAATTGTCTGATTTAGATGAAACTTTCCAAAACCAGAGCAAGGCAAGTGCGAAATCCGAGTTGTCTGGGCAGAATTGTGACCAACGAGCAACCAAGCACAACCAGACCACCGGAATGTCGCCGTCGACCGCCGGAAATCCCACCGTCGACCGCCGAAAGTCCCGATCGACTACCTAGGGTTTTGTGAGAGTTGCAATATGGGCAAGCGAATTGACTGAGAAAGCAGCGAAAGACGAAGAGGCAGAGGGCGCGTTTCCCCCCCTCTTTTAGGCAATATTTGATTTACTTAATTATTTCAACAAATTAAAAAAATTCTCTGCCACGCTTATTATCCGTGCGTAATATGTTGTATTTACTTAGAAACACCTCTCCACGCTTAATATGCGTGGTCATACTTGAATTACGTACTACCACTCATATAAGAGTAGTTATATTTTCCCTCACTTATTATGTGTGGGGAAAATTATAAGCGTTTATTTTTCCTATTTTCTCTCCACACTTAGCCATGCGTGGTTAAATAAGAGTGGTAGAATGACATTTTTTTTGTAGTGAAAAGCAACCAGAAATCTTCAGTTTTGGGATTTTTTATCAAATCTGAAAATATGGGCAAAGGAAAATATTTAGATTTGGCAAATTTCCTAAAAACTATTTTCGCAAATCTCCCATAATATATTCAAGGAATATCCTTTCCAGAAAGATAGCAATCTCGGGGTTTAAGAAAAGTATACTGGAGATTTTGGCGAACCGAAATGAATTTTCAAAGATAACCGGGTATGGCCACTTCAGTTCAGAACCACCCTAGGCACCCTGTTTGCAGGGTTGTTCGCAACTGGTGTTCTGAAGTACTTAGTGCGAATACCGATTCAAGAGGTGTTTAAAAAGCGTTTTCAATATTGGCATATTAACAAGAGTCTAAACAAATAAAACCTATATACCCAAGACTTCTTGTTTTGAACCAGTCATCTTGTCCAAGATTTGTAGAGCTGCTGTGAACACCAAGGCCACCTTGTTTGCTGGGGTTGTTCTTCGCATTGCTAGAGTTTCGGAATCACATGCTTTACATCGAGCTGATCTTGCTAGAGTCCAGGAACAACATGCTTTTACAATCGAGTTGTTCTTAATATAGAACCACCAAGTATAACCTGTTTTAAAGACTTGTTCTCACATGTAGCAAACCAGTTAATACAAAAAAGAAAACACCAGTTAGGCCTGTTTGGTGATCGTGTTTGGAGCAACATTACTTGGACAAATTTTCACACTTGGATTTGTTATCATCAAAACGTAATCAAAATAACTCAACAAATTCCCCCTTTTTGATGATGACAAACCAAGTGACCATATTGACAAAACAACACAAAAAAAAATTGAATGCTGATAGTGATCCACGTAAGTCATTTTCACTCTCCTTCATTCTCATATACAATCAAAAGGTTTTTGTCAATTGGTTTCTCACTCTGGTTCCCCCTTTTGGCATCATAAAAAGCAAGAACAACATAAGGTAAAGCGTATAAAGCTTAAGAAACAACAAGCAAGAAAGACTGCAAGCAAATATTTCATTAATAATCAATGCAGTACCATTGCAACAAACCACAAAAACAGAGAACAAGCTTGACAATCAGGGGGCAAAGGGTGGTTTCGTTTGCAAAGGAGGAATGCTAGGGGCAAGAGTGGAGAGAAGAGCAAGCAAGTCGTCATGACGCTTGGCAGAGAGAGCTTGTTCCTCAGCAAGAGCAACCTTGACAGCTGAGAGCTCATCCTTGAGGCGAGCATTGTCCTCAAGAACAGCCTCAAGCTTGATGGTAGGTTGCCCAGAAACAGGTGGTCGAGGTGGTCGACGACCCTGTTTGGAGACTGACCCTTCACCAACGTCATAGCCACACCCTAGCAGGGTGTCAATCCCAATCTCATCAATGATTTGGGCCGCCACTCTTCTTGTGAGCACTATCCCAAGGTGCTCAAACACCCTTGTCAGCAGAAACCCATACCCGAGATCATGAGTCCGGGTGGTGTTCGTAATTCGCCCAATGTGGCGAATCATGATTCCCGGAAGATTGATGGGTTCCTCCCTATCCAATAAGTCGATCAGGCACTGATCGAAAAGGTCTGCTGAGTTTCTCCCTTGACCCCTTGGAATCACGTTCTTAATGATGAACATGAAAAGGAGTTGGTGGAGAGGAATCAAATCACCCTTTTTGACAGAAGAGGGTGTTCTCAGAGAGGAGTGAGGAATCGGTTTTGGAAGCCATTAAAGCAGGAGAGATTTTTGGGTTTTGAGGGTTTTGCTAGGGTTTTGAAGTTAAGAACAGGGTTGAGAGAGAGAGCAAGACAGGGAAGACGCACGCACGAGGGCTTTTAAACTCCCTGCCCGTTAAGAAGGGCCATCTAGGGAATACCTAGAAGTTGAGCAAGCAGCAAGCATTAAACACAATCAATGCGTACCTGATCTAGCCGCTTGTTCTTGAGTATGCTTCTCTCTTTCCAAGATATGTCATGATTACTCTTTCTCCATCTCCCAAGACAGCAGTATATCGTCACATTGGCGCACAAGACTACACATATTCTTTAATCAAAAGCCACTGAAATAAGAACACTTTCAAACAAGAATATGGAACAGGCATTATGGGGTGTTTTTGTCAGCTTTGGTTAAACTCTGAGAATAGGTGTTCTCAGGGTGTTTTTACTAACCCCAACTCTAGCCTGTTACTCTCGAATTGATCTCGAGCTAGAGCCTTAGTGAATATATCAGCAATTTGATTATCCGTTGAACAGAAATTCATAGAAATTAAACCTTTTTCAACATTATCTCTCAAGAAATGATGTCGAATGTCAATATGTTTTGTCCTTTTGTGTTGACATGGGTTTTTGGCAATGTTAATAGCACTAGTATTGTCACAAAAAATTGGAGTGCATCCAGTGTCAACACAAAAATCCTTAAGCTGTTGTCTTATCCACAACAGTTGAACACAACATGAAGCTGTTGTAACATATTCAGCTTCTGTTGTGGACATGGCAACAGAATGTTGCTTCTTGGTAGCCCAAGATACCAAACAAGGTCCAGGAAAATGAGCCATACCTGAGGTACTCTTTCTATCAACTAGGAAACCTGCATAGTCAGTATCAGCATATCCAACAAGATCAAGATTGCAACCTTTAGGATACCATAGAGCTAAATCAGGTGTATGCTTTAAATATCTTAGTATCCGTTTAACAGCATTAAGATGAGTCTCTTTAGGACTAGACTGAAAATGGGCACATAAACCAACACTAAAAACGATATCCGGTCTACTAGCGGTTAGGTATAGGAGTGACCCAATCATGCCCCTATGGAGTTTCTCCTCAACTAAGGGACTCCCATCATCCACAACCAACTTGGTTGAAGGAGAAATAGGAGTGTCTATGGGTTTGGCTGACTCCATCCTAAAACGCTTAAGTAGCTCCTTGATATACTTTTGTTGATGGATCATGGTGCCGTTTGGAGTTTGCTTGATTTGTAAGCCTAAGAAAAAATTAAGCTCACCCATCATGCTCATCTCAAACTCACTCCTCATTATATTTGAAAATTCATTGCATAAATCATGATGAGTCGCACCAAATATAATGTCATCTACATATATTTGGACAATCAATAGATGTTCCCCCCTTAGATTTCAGAAACAAGGTATTGTCTACCTTGGCTCTTCTAAAATCATTTTCAAGTAAAAAGCTTGACAACCGTTCATACCTAGCTCTTGGAGCTTGTTTTAAACCATAAAGTGCTTTGTCAAGTTTAAAAACATGATTTGGGAAATCACTATTTTCAAAACCAGGGGGTTGTTTGACATACACCTCTTCTTTAAGGTATCCGTTCAGGAATGCACTTTTTACGTCCATTTGATATAGCTTGATTTCCATATGAGCAGCAAAGGCTATTAAGATTCGAATAGCCTCAATTCTAGCAACTGGTGCAAAGGTTTCTTCGTAATCAATTCCCTCTTCTTGGTTGTACCCTTAAACCACCAGCCGTGCCTTGTTCCTAGTAACTGTACCTGACTCATCTAGCTTATTTCGGAACACCCACTTGGTTCCAATGATTGTTCTCTCTGCAGGTTTAGGTACAAGGTGCCACACTTTGTTTCTTTCAAATTGATGAAGTTCTTCTTGCATAGCTGTGATCCAATCTGAATCTGCAAGAGCTTCATTCACACTTTTTGGCTCAATGTTAGAAAGAAAAACATAGAAAGCACAAAAATTCTTAAGTTTAGATCTAGTTTGCACTCCAGTATTAATATCTGACAAGATTTGATCAAGATGGTGCGAACTATGGTGCTTCCATGGTCTTGGATTAATTGGATCCACAGACACATGTTTTGTTCTAACTGAAGTGTGTGTAGGATCAGGCTCAAGAACACCTCCTGATCCTGTTTCTGCACTTGTTTGCAAACTGGTTCCTGAAGAACATGGTTCCGAATAGGGTTCAACGGTGTTTCCCCCTGTTTGAAGTTCACCTTGCCTGTCGCTTTGAGGAACAGCTTCTGTACCTGTTTCCTTCAGGGTGTTCTCACCTTGTTTTTCTTAATTCAACAGCTCCTTTTGGACAAGACCTAATTCAAACTCTTCATCCTGTGCATTACTCTCATTCAAGAAGTTAGATTCATCAAAAAACACATGCACACTTTCCTCAACACACAAGGTTCTTTTGTTAAAGACTTTGTATGCCTTACTGTGAGAGGAATAACCAAGAAATATTGCCTCATCACTCCTAGGATCAAACTTTCCTAAGACATTCTTCCCGTTGTTATGCACGAAACATCTACAACCAAATGTTCTTAGATGCATAATGTTGGGTTTTCTGCCTTTAAGAAGTTCATAAGGAGTTTTGCTCAAAATGGGTCTAATCATGCATCTGTTTATAATGTAACATGATGTGTTCAAAGCTTCTGCCCAAAAGTTCTTAGGAAGACCACTAGCAATAAGCATTGTTCTAGTCATGTCTTCTAAGGTACGATTTTTTCGTTCAACCACCCCATTCTGCTAGGGTGTTCTTGGGGCTGAGAAGTTTTGATCAACACCATGTTCATTACAAAATTTTGTAAAGCTTGCATTTTCAAATTCAGTACCATGATCAGACCTCAAGCTAACCAATGAGTGTCCTACTCTCTTTTCAATCTTTTTGAGAAGGGCAATAAAATTCTCAAAAGTTCCATCCTTGGAGGCCAAGAACAAGCTCCAAGTAAATCGAGAGTAATCATCCACTATTGCAAGCACATACCTTTTCCCTCCTCTACTAGCTATCCTCATGGGACCACATAAATCAATATGCAATAACTCAAGAGGTCGATTAGTGCTTACACACTTTTTAGATTTTAAAGAAGATCTGACTTGTTTTCCTTTTGCACAAGCTTCACATACCTTGTCATCATTATACTTGATGGAAGGTAGTCCAACAGCCAAGTCCTTGGAAACAAGTTTGTTTAGCAAGGACAGGCTTGCATGACCTAGTCTCTTGTGCCATAGCATTATATCATCATTTAATGCATTTAAACAAGTCAGATTATTTTGGGGAAGAGTGGAAATACTAACTTTATAAACATTTTGACATCGCTTCCCCCTCAACACAACATCTCCTGTGTCATCATTCACAACCAAGCAACGTGTTTTTGAAAACAGTACTAGGTTATTCTTGTCACACAGTTAGGACACACTTAGCAAATTGTGCTTTAACCCCTCAACTAAGTACACATTATCAATTGAGTGGGAGAGAGTTTTACCAATATTACCTATACCAACAATTGTCCCAGACTTGCCGTTTCCAAATGCTACACTCCCACCATTCAAAGTTGTAAGTGAGAGAAAATTTGATTTTTCACCAGTCATGTGCCGTGAACACCCACTATCAACAAACCACAACTGCCTGTTTTTAAGGGTGTTGGTGGGGTTGTTCGTAAGGTTGTTCTCTCTCACTTCAGCCTGCAAAACAAATCACGGGTTAGTTTTGGGAACCCATATCCACTTGGGTCCCATTCTTTTAGACATGTAAAGCTCATCTTTTCTAATCCAGATTTGTTTCGCATACCTTTCATTCTTTTCATTGGCATGTTTTCTTAAAGGGCAAGTGTATCTATAATGACCCGTTTTACCACAATGAAAGCAAACGATGTTTTCAGGTAATGCCACATACTTCCTATGTATTGGGTAAACGGTCCGTTTAGGCTTATATCCAAGTCCCTTTTTGGTTCGATTGTGGTGAGTGTTTAACCAATCAAGGGCTTGTGAGGACTTGTGCCAAAGCTTGGTCATGGCAAGTTCGGTTTCCAGTTTTTCTATATTAGCATGCAAGCTCTTGTTCTCTTTGAGCAAGTCTTCAACCATTCCTTCCACCTCAAAGAGTTTTTCTTCCACTCGAGTATAATCTCCTTCTTTTATAAAGAGATTTTCTTTGAGCATGTTAATATTTTCATGTAAACCAAGTTTTTCATTTTTAAGAATTTCATTTTCAAGCTCTAGGTCACGAACTTCTCTTTTTAGATCAGCATAGGTGTCTATCACATTATATAGAAGTTCTTCTAAAGTAGCTTTGTTAAGACCATGTATCTTGTTCTTGAGATCTGAGAGGCTGATTGTTTATTCATCATTTGAATTTGAATCACTTTGTGCCATCAGTGCTACACCCTCTTCTTCAGCTTCAAATTCTCCTTCATCCTCAAAGGAATCTCCCCAAGCAGCTAGCATAGCTCTCGAGAAACGCTTGCCCAGATTGTTTACAGGGTGTTTTCGACCCTGTTTTCGAGGTTGTTCGGGCATCTGATCTTCTCGAAGCAGAGGACAATTTTTGATTAAGTGATCTGGTTTGCCGCACTTGAAACACCCTGTGAGCTGTTCTTTGGGGGTGTTTCTGGACTTACTGAAGTCTTTTCTTTTGTTGCTTTCCTTGACCCTTTTGAAGAATTTCTTGAATTTTCTAGTCATTAGGGCCATGTCTTCATTTTCAAGGTCAGAGTCAATGTCCTCATGTGCTTTCAAGGCAAGCCCACGATCCTTCTTCTGCTCCTCTTTTTGTTGTGAGTTCTTTCTGAGTTCATAGGTTTGAAGATTGCCAATCAACTCGTCGAGGGTGATCTTGTTCATGTCTTTAGCCTCTTGGATGGCTGTCACTTTGGCCTCCCACATACGAGGTAAAATTCTGAGGATTTTCCTCACCAACTCTTCAGTGGTGAAAGACTTTCCCAGAGATTTTAATTCGTTTGTGATGTGGGTAAACCGTGTGTACATATCCATCACAATTTCACGATCACCAATATCAAACAACTCATATTGCCGCATAAGTAGCTCAATTCTAGATTGTTTAACTTGACTCGTACCTTCATGAGCAACTTGCAGGGCGTTCCAGATAGCTTGGGCTGATTCACACTCAGAGATGCGAGTGTATTCATCTGGACCTAGGCCAAAATATAATAGCTTCTTGGCCTTAGCATTCTTTTCCATTTTCTTATAATCTTCAGCATCAAACTCTTTGGGTTCCTTAGGAATCATCTTGCCATCTTCGAGCACCTTGGTGGGAACAAGGGGCCCGTTCTTGATGAGCATCCATAACTCATAATCTTCTGCCTCAATATAGTTCTCCATCCTATTCTTCCACCAACTATAATGTTGGCCGTTGAAATAGGGTGGACGAGTAATGGATTGCCCTTCAAGAATTTCTTGTGGTGTACTCATCTTCAGAATCTCTCAAGGTGTTAGCCTTTTGAAAGAGAACCCGCTCGGATACCACTTGTTGAATTTATGAGTATACTTCCACAAGAGGGGGGTGAATTGTGGTGTCTGATTTTCGCGTTGTAAATAAGAAACACCCCTATGACTTGTTTGCAGAGGGTGTTCTCAGATATACCAAATGCGAAAATCACCAAGATAAATGCGGAAAAATAAAGCACACATAATTTTTACGTGGAAAACACCTCTAGCCCAACTGAGGTGTGAAAAACCACGACCTACCTCGTGTAGGATTTAACCGCTTCACTAAACTGGGCTTAACTCGTTACAATTGTAACACACCTTGTTACAACCTTGAAACCACGTAATCTCCTTCTCTAAGGCAGATTACACCACGTCCAAATATCACCAGATAGGACACATCCAAAGTCCACACGACTAGGACACACTCTTTCACTATTGACTGATCTGAGATCAAGGTCAACAAACACCTTACTGGGGTGCTTCTTACTAAGCAGATGTAAGGGACAATGAAGATCCTATTATGCCAATATATCGAAAGCTTGGTTTAAACACAACCTGAGTTGGTTTTTCTTTTCTCAAGAATACTTCAAAAACTCGTCTAGAAAAACCTCTTTTTGAAATTTCCTATATGTTGTGTGTTTCCGGGTTTTCACTCTTTGCTTTCTTTTCTTCACTTTTCTCTCAATGTCTCAGTGTATGTGTAGGCGAAAGAGCTGAGCTTTTTATGTAAAAAGCCCAACGGTCAAAAACCAAGGAGAAGAGAAGAATTCAGCTAAGTTTGGAAAAGGATTTTCAAGAGAGATATTCCCAACGGCTAGTGGCAAGTTTTTCCAAGTTATAAGGGATTTTTTATCTCAAGAGATAACCCTTATCTTTTCATAGCCGTGAAAAAGATTCAAAAGCAACCAGAAATCTTCAGTTTTGGGATTTTTTATCTAATATGAAAATATGGGCAAAGGAAAATATTTAGATTTGGCAAATTTCCTAAAAACTATTTTCGCAAATCTCCCATAATATATTCAAGGAATATCCTTTCCAGAAAGATAGCAATCTTGGGGTTTAAGAAAAGTATACTGGAGATTTTGGCGAACCGAAATGAAT
>JACYFF010019584.1:41573310-41593472 GCA_017589665.1 Selenicereus undatus
ACCTTCTTCTTCACCATTATCATTGGAAGAAGAGGTAGAATTGTCGTTTGAGCTAATCTCATTATTATTTTCAGTTGTTTCATCTCCTGAATTATCCTGAACCATAGGGGATGGACCAGTATTGAAACCTCTAACAACTCTGTGTTTAGGCTTTTTCTTTTTTAAATCTTCTATGGTTTGGTCTTCAACGAATACAACATCTCGACTTCTTATAATCCTTCTACTTACAGGATCCCAAAGTCGATAGCCAAATTCATCTCTTGGTGATCCGAGATAAATGCACTCCTTTGTTTTTGAATCAAGTTTGGCTCGCTCGTCCTTAGGAATATGGACAAATGCTTGGCAGCCAAACACTTTCAGGTGGTTGTATGACACCTTCTTTCTGGACCAAATTTCCTCTGGGATAGCACCATCCAAAGGAACTGATGGTGAAAGGTTGATTATATCAACAGCAGTCTTCACGGCTTCCCCCCAGAAGGATTTAGGGAGTTTAGCGTGACAAAGCATACAACGAACTCTTTCTTCTATAGTCCGATTCATTCTCTCAGCTAAGCCATTTAACTGAGGTGTCTTCGGTGGTGTTTTCCCCAACCTAATCTCATGTACTTTGCAATATGATTGAAAGGGACCACGGTATTCTCCACCATTGTCCGCTCGAACGCTCTTTAATTTTTGTCCAGTTTCACATTCCACTTTAGCATGAAACTCCTTGAATGCTTCAAGGACTTGGTCCTTTGTTTTCACTAAGGAAACCCGAACCATTCTTGAATGATCATCGATAAAAGTAACAAAGTATAATGCTCCGCCAAGCGACTTTTCAGTCATAGAGCATACATCACTATGAACCAAATCAAGAATGTGTTTTCCTCTGGTGGGTCGAATATTTTTATGAAATGCCACCCTATGTTGTTTGTCAGCCAAACAATCTATACAAGGTTCAAGCGATTTGCCTTTTATATTGGGAAGGAGCTCTTTTCGGGCTAGGATTTGCAATCCTTTTTCACTCATGTGTCCGAGTCTTCTATGCCACAACTCTAAATTTGAATTATCATAGGCAACATTGAGCTCCCCCTTGCACAACTTTCCTTGCATAAAGTACAAGGACCCTTCCTTTTTTTCTCTAGCAACAATTAGACTTCCTTTGGTGAGCTTCCATATTCCTCCACCAAAGAAATTAACCAAACCCGCATCATCAAGTTTTCCTACCGATATAAGATTGAGGCGCATGTTTGGTACGTGCCTCACATCTTTTAACATGAGCTTGCATCCTCTGTTGGTTATCAAGGTGATGTCACCAATGCCAACGATTTTGCTCGAAACTTGATTCTCCATCTTGACATTACCAAAATCACCACTTTTTGGTAAGATGAGAAAAAATGTTCATATGGAGTGACATGAAAGGCGGCACCCGAGTAAACAATCCATGAACAATCATTATCTGCTAGATTGAGATAATTTTCTTCTCCAACGAGGAACACATCATTTTCATTTGCTGCTGCAACAACAGTAGTGCTTTTGTCTTCTTTCTTGCATTCAATCTGATTTGGCTTAACTTTTCCTGCCTTCTGATCTCTCTTGTAATAGCGACAATCAGATTTCTTGTGGCCTTGCTTGCCACAGTAATAACAACAAAATTTAGGGCGATATTTAGATCTGCCCCTAGACTTATCCCGTCCTTAATTTCTCCGACGGTTCTCATTTCTACCACGATTGTCAACAAAGTTGGCTTCAGATTGAATTGAAATGCCTCTTTCTTTTCTTCTAACTTCTTCATTTAAGAGACTATCTGTCACAGTATCCATAGTGAGTTTTCCTGCTGGGGCGGAGTTACTCAATGTAACTACCAATGTCCCAACTCTCGGGTAATGAGCTGAGAAGTAGTAGTGCCTGCAACTCGTCATTGAGTTTCATCTCGATCTTTGCTAATTGATTTATGAGCCCCTTGAAATTGTTCAAGTGCTCAATCATATTTTGCCCGTCATTATATTGGAGCCTCACTAATCGTCTTACGAGCAGTGCTTTGTTACGCGGTGTCTTCTTTTGGATTAAGGACTCAAGTTTGGTCCAAATTCCGTAGGCATTGTCAAAATTTGACACATGCTCAAACAAACTTCTATCTATGTATTTTCGAATTATCGCAACTGGTTTGCAATTTAACAACCTCCAGTCAATTTCATTTTTACCTTCTGGCATATTTTTATTCAAAATAGGCTCGGCAAGGTCTTTGCAAATTAGATGGTCCTCCATCATGGCCTTCCAATATGAGTAATTATCTGCAGTAAGTTTCATCATGTCACCATCATAAGTAACAACACCCTCTATCTTGATTACACAAGAATATGGTTGTCCAACCTGAGCTCTGATACCACTGTTGGGAAAAGACGGAATAATGCGGAAGCAAATTCCTTTTCCTCTCTTTGTGCAATTAAGATAGGCAATACAAATAAATAAATATTGTAGATGGGGACACACGAATTTTTACGTGGAAAACCCTCCAAAATGAAGGTAAAAACCACGGGACTATTAGTCCAAATATACTTCCACTATTTTTATAGTAGGATTACAAAGGCAACTCTTCTACACAACTTAGAGGGTATACTCTCAATGTCTCACCCACTCGGATGGTATACAAAAATGTTTCTCACCTAATTTTGGTGGAACTCTCTCACCAATTTCTGGTGGTTTCTCTCTCAAGTATTTATCACTTGATTGTGTTATGTTTACAAAAGAAAATATGTCACTATTTATAAGATTGCAAAGCAATTTCTTACCACGGAATGATTTACTGCTAAAGCTACGTTAGCGTTAAACTTTTCCTAAAAATATTTGTTGAAACCTTCCGTTTGCAATTCTTCTTCCTTTTACTTTCTTTATGTCTTTCTCTCTCTCCTTTCCCTTTTTTTTTACTGGCTTTAGCTAGGAGAATTCCTGCTAATTAAGGAAGGAATCTCAACAATTGATACATATTCACTCATTTTCACATTTACAATCATTATTACAACTTCCTTAACTCTTGCTGCTCCATAATATGTATTACAAATGCATGATTATAATTGTTGGTAAAAAGCTCCTGTCATTGCAAAACATTGCAAAACGATGTGAATTGTGGTTGAATGTTGCTAAATAATTCTTAAACTGCTATTAAACGCTATTAATTGATGCTCGCTTATCCTAACTATCGATAACCACCATTAACCACTACCTGCTAATCCTGACCGCTGGTAAACATTGTTGACTGCTAGTAAAAACTGATATAACACTAGTAAAGGCTACCACTATTTCTAAGTGCCAGTATTAACCGTTGAATGCTAATTTCAAATGGTGAAATACACATACTTAAGTCAAATAGTTAATTTTGGTCCAAAAATGACTCTTGTTCAAAAAAGTTTTCAAAAAGCTATTTATTAAGCACCCTGTTTTTAGCCCCAAAATATGAGGACAAAAAAGAAAAAAAAGATATTTTAATAAAAAAAGAAGATGCCCAACATAAAATCAGCAAGTCTTTCCCCAATTTAGGTTGTCACTACAAATATTCAAGAGCTTCCTTATCCCTAATTTATAGTAATTACAATTTGGTAATATAATCTGCATTTGTCGCTCGCCCCATTCAATAATTTCGACTATAACTTCCCAATTGCATATACCCTCTCATTCTGTCTCGTCCTTTTTTTTCCCATTGCTTGAAAAGAGTGAAAATTGTATGGTACAACTACTTGGAGATGAGTTACATCTACCTGAACCAGCACGGGTTTGTTTTGAGTTTGATTTGTTCATTAAAAGTGTGTTAGTTCACTTAAATACTAATCATATTCTTCATAAAAAATGCATCTCATTTCACTAGAAATATGTATTACTAAAAATGTTACTCTAAGTCTAGTTTGCTCATGAGAATTATCTTTTAGCTTAATTAACAAAATACTCTTGCCAATGTTTGGCAAGGTGCTAACTTAAATTTTGGTTTGGTGATAATTTGTTCACTAAAAATATCTATTAGTTCCCCTAAAGTGTTAGTGATATACACAGTGTTTTTAGTAAGCTGGATCTGAAAGTTAGTGAGCTCTATAGTAGTTTTAGTGAATGAAATTCACTCGTACAAGTGGGTTGTGCTATAACCTATAAAACCAATTGTACGATATAAGAACTGTACATGAAGATATTATAATTTTGTGTAGTAAAAGTTTTTCCATCGTTGGTTAAAAATCCTGTACGGTAATCCCCATGTTTCTACCTTCTTGGTGAGTCAAGGTACATTACTATTATTGTTATAACAACAATAATAATTTACATTCATTATAGTCTGCAGTTATTATTATTTACAAAACTAATGTAATATTTGGTTAGATGTAATTAGCTTTGTAATGTAAATAAGTTTGTAATTATATTTTCATTAACTTATTTGGTTGTATGAGGGTATTGTAATGAAAGAGCAGTCCTGCAATTATAATTACCACATACTAAGTAATGATAATTACATTACGAAGTTGATTGCATTTTATTATCCTTTCATTACATCCAACTAAGCATCACATAAGTGTCATTCCAAAACTGTGTATGTGTTTACAATATACTACTACAATCTTAATAAAATATTGCATGGTTAGGAGACAATCCAATTAAGACATACCTCTAAAACAACGGAGTTAAAACTCGTCATTGTCTTGAAGCAAAAATAAACCTAGAATATTGATATTCCTTTAATTTTTGCAGCCTACAGAAAAGATCCTTCGATATAATTGTGAACATTGACGATAGTTTTTAAAAATAAAAATAAAAAATGGAAGTAAAACATTGACAATTGTTTAATGCTTACATAAATGAAAGCCAACCATAAAAGTTAAAGGAAAAAAATTAATTTGCGTGCTTTATGATGGGTTCAAATGTGATCAACTTGACAAATGAAATCTTGTGCGAAATGAAAATTAATGATTTTTATATTAATTTATTATTAATTAGAAATATTGTATTCAGTTTTTAATCATTTTAATATTTCTTTCAGTTTTATGTTCCTAGTTTATTGACAGAAATTCATATAATGGAACCGTTGTAAAAGCAGGATTTCTTAAACAAAGATCACTCTACAAATTCTTAAAATATAATGCGAGAATGTAACAGTAATTTTATAGCAGAAAAATAAAATTTACTTTGATAAAATACTTGTCAATTATAAATCCGTTTCCACCCGGTAGTATAAAACCTTGCTGTACTACACCAAATAAAAAACAATGATTTATAAACTACCATTATTGCCATTTTTTGGGTATCCTCGGCGGTGTGTGCTCTCGCATCTAATTTATACATATATTTTGGAGAGTATTATTATATAGTCTTTTTTTAAATATTTTTTTATTGATCTGTATTGAGGGAGTATATATTTATGAAAGTATGATCATATTGTATCCACCGACTATGTCATTGCCAGTACATAACAACGATCAAGCCTTTAGTCTACTGTTGGTGGTTTAGAGTTTACCTTTGCGTGGAAGCTTGTCAGGTCTTTGGCACCTGCTTGAAAACTGCCCACAAATGGATGACTACTAGAGCCACCAAGAGTGTCACACTCAAAACCTGAACCCACTAAGATGGCTAGGTTTATGTGAAGGAGAGGACAAAGAGTATTAGATCTAGGGAAAATGTTTCTGCTTAGATGTGTGTATTAACCTATAATGCACACACTCTTTTATAGAGACCCATAACCTCAACGATAATCTGTAAGATAAAGGCAGATTATTGCAGATTACCGCCGAGTTAATCCCCAATTGTAGTTGCCATATCACTCAGTGATTGTGGTACTTAATTGTGACTATTACTGGTTAACAACTCGCCCTCGGTCACAAAGACCACAAGTCTCATATCTTGCTTCCAATAAAATCCCTCACGCATCATACTGGAAATTGAGCGTGTGACCAAAAACAAAACGATCAGTGCTATATCAAGTCACCATCTAGCTAACATAACACCTTCACGAAACATCAATACGCCGAATCATTCAAAACATCACCAATGGCATAGTCTGTCCCTTTATGCCTGATATAATCAAAATCACCCAGGCTTGATATGGTGATGGAGAAAGAATTTTTTCTTAGACAATTAAAATAATCCATCTTAGCATAACTACTTTCCTAATGTACCCTACTAGACCGTATACATCTTGGCCTTTGGAAGAATACATTAAAGTAGCAACATCCTACTTTGACTTCATATTATAACTCTAAGTCAAAGAGTATTGCCAATGAGGGTCACATAGTGACAAGGAAGGGGAACTCGTTTGTTACTCATCAAATAGGTCGACATTTAGCACACACAATATGAGGGTGTGTCATGACATGACTCCAACTAAGTTGGGCATGTCACTCTTCTATGCCATGCGAATTGTAAGTCTAGTTTTTACCTAAAAAACCAACCTGTGTTACTAGATCAAGATACCCAATGTTAATCTCAGCACTTCAGATTTGGCTATAAGGCTTCGATATGAAAACCTATTTCATATTCGACTCCTCTGAGTCTCATCTTTGTCTTACTAAGGCAACTGTATTTTTAATTCATACACTCTTTGTATGAGCAATCAATATTGCACACCTAGTGCCAATATTATTTAGTCTCATCCTGCTTACTACTTAAGTGTTAGGGTGATTGCTTGTGTGAGTAGGTCAATTAGAAGCTTGATGACATTAAAATGTGCCTTATCATGTACTTGTATATTTATGAACATTTGAAAATAAACATCATTCTTTATTTCATAAATACTTAATACAAGTAAAAACATGTCCATCATATACTTAGATACATCCAAAAACTAAGTCCTGCGAAGGCCTACACTCATCACATGAGCTTTAAAAGCGTCTCTAGAAATAGGCTTAGTTAAAGGAGCTGCTATCATCCTACTTGTAGATATACACTTAATGGTAACCTCTTTCTCTTTTATGGCGTTTCGAATGAAATGATAATGCCTCTTAATGTGCTTGGTCTTCCTGTGGAATTTTGGATCCTTAGCAAATTGGATAGCAGCAATATTATCGCACATCATCTCTATAGGATCCTCAACTCTAAGAGTGAGATTGAGATTCTGAAGAAAACTCCTCAACCATATTGCCTCTTAAGTGGTAAGACAGCAAGCAACACACTCTGCTTCTATAGTCAAAAGTGCTATGCAGTCTTGTTTCTTACTGCACAAAGATATGGCTCCTCTGCATAATGTGAACACATATCCTGAGGTAGACCCGAATTCATCCAGATCACCACCTCAATCAGCATCCGTATATCCTCTCAGCTTAAGATCTTCACCTTGGTAACAAAGGACCAGGTCACTTGTACCACGTAGGTAACGAAAGATCCTCTTGAGGGCTTGCCAATGAGCAGGCCTTGGGTTACTTTGGTGATGACTCACCAAACTAACCACAAAGCAAATGTTTGGTCGTGTACACAAGATGGAATACATTAAACTTTCTGTTGCACTAGCATAGGAACATTGTTTATTCTCTCCTTTTCTTTGTCTGTCTAGGACATTGGCCGAGACTTAAGGTTAGATCCTTTTCAACTGAAGTATCCATGGGTTTAGAATAATACATTTGAAAATATTCTAAGATTTTATTAATGTATGCTTCTTGACTCAAACCAAGAAGCTTCTTAGAATGGTTCCGAGCTATCTCTACGCCTAAGATATACCTAGCCTCACCCGTTTCCTTCATCTCGAAGACGGAGGACAACCACTGCTTTGTGATTTGGATCATCTCCATATTGTTTCCAGCCAATAGTATGTCATCAACATACGAAATAAGAAACATAATGCCCTTTGTAGTTTTCTTGACATACATACAATGATCTTCAGATAACCATGTTTAAGCCAAACGAGATAATGGCTACATGAAAGCTGAAATACCATGCTCTAGAAGACTGCTTGAGACCATAAATTGATCTTTTAAGACGACAAACTTTGTCCCCTTGACCTTTTAATACAAAACCAATAGGTTGATCTATGTAGATCTCTTCTTCAAGATTTCCATTAAGGAAAGCAGTACTTATGTCCATTTAGAATAGCTCTAAATCCAAATGGGCAACCAGGGCCAGAAGCAGGCAAACAGAGGCAATTCTCACCATAGGAGAAAAAGTCTCTTCATAGTCTACCCCCTCAATTTCGGTAAACCCCTTCACCACTAAACGTCCCTTAAACTTGTTGATTGATCCATCAACCTGATGTTTTATCTTGAAAACCCACTTATTTCTAATGGATTTATGAGGGGGAGGAAGATCAACAAGTTCTCAAACCTTGTTTCTCGCCATAGAGTCCATTTCATCCCTCATGACTTCCATCTACTCTTTATGGTTTGATGAATCAATAGCCTCTTGAAAAGAGGTGGGCTCTTCTATCTCTAAAGGAGTGCAGAGGAATATCTCCTTTTCAAATTGAAAATATCGTCGAGGTATTCTTCCATGCTCACTCGTTTGGAGTATAGGGCCACTACTGGTCTGACCCACTGAGGTATTTCTTCCCCTATATCTAAGAGTTATAGAATCCTCAACTGGGAGAGAATCGTTCCTATTATCCTGAAAAAGTGGACTAACCTCAGGTTCATGAACTGGAGATGAAGGACGAACATCATTCTTAGGTTGATTCTCCTGGGTACCCAACAACTCATCATTTATTCCAGACAAGGGACGAGTGCTATGCTCGGTGACATGGTGAGTGTTTAAGTCCTTCCCCTCACCAAGAGATAGCTGATCGTCTAGTAGTAACTCATACAATGCTATGTCCTATTTAATTTCGCTGATGCTTGGGAACTCATCCTCAAGAAATTCAATATTACGTGAATCTACTTCTGTTATGCCAGGATTAGGGTGTTCACCATATACATAACATATCCCTTAGAGTGTCGGGGATACCATATGAACACTATTTTGGTGGCCCTTGGACTAAGTTTCCTATGTTTGTGAGTTGGGTTGTGTATATAAACAGCCGAACCCTATGGGCGTAAATGTTCTAAGGAGGACTTTCCGCCATGCCATAACTCATATGAAGTGGCGGATACGCTTTTACTTGACACACAGTTAAGAATGTAAGCTGCCGCAAGCAATGCATCCCCCTGATTAGCGTGTGTCATCATTGCCCTGGCCATATCAAGCAATGTTTGATTCCTACATTCTGCAACACCATTTTGTTGTGGTGTACCAGGAATCACAAGTTGTCCTTGCATACCCTTTTCCTTGCAAAATTCTTTAAACATATGTGAGAGATATTCACGATCACGATTAGTTTGAAGAGTCCTAACTCTCTGTTCTAACCAGGTGTTAAACTCTGCTACAAAGAATTTAAACACATCAAGTGCTTTGTAGCGATGTTATAATAGGTACACATACCCATATCTAGAATAATCATCTATGAAAGTGAGGAAATAGAAAGCCCCATGGCGTGTTTTCACATTCGTGGGTCCACAAATATCACAGTAGATAAGCTCTAAAGGGCTTGACGCCCTTGAAGCCTTACCAAAAGGCGTCGCAGTCGTGTTGCCAACTGGACATGACTCACATCCAAGCAACTTAGCCTTAGTGAGTTGGTCTAAAAGACCTTCTTTAGCTACCCTACTCATCCTATCTTGGCCAATACGACCAAGTCTAGCATGCCATTTAATGGATTCAGAATCAAAATCAAAATGTGAGACAAAGATAGAATGAGAATTATTATAACAATCATCCAAATCTAGTACAAGAAAATCGTTCTTTAAAGTGGCGTGGCCAAACACATTGCCACCATACAAGATATCACAAGAACTAAAACCAAAACCTGACTTCATCAAAGAAACTAAAGACAAAAGGCAAATTTACACCCCAAGTGCTTAGAGAGCATAAAAATAGGGTAATTTATTCCCTCCTCGCAAGTTGTGCTAGTACATTCCAACACCTAGAACGTCTTCTTCACTGTCATTTCCTAGCACGACAGATTGTGAACCCATCGGATACCGATGAAAATCCACAAATCCGGCTCTATCCCGAACTATATGCTTGCTTGCTTGCTCCCTTATCTACAATCTAATTAGGAAAAAAATTAGCAACTAATGCATGGCAGCATATATATAATTCAAGAGAACAAGTGGAGAAAGGTACCTTTTGATGCTTAGGACAATCTCGAGCATAGTGACCTTTCTTTCCACAATTATAGCACTTCACACGAGCTATGTTTTTGTAAAACCTCATAAATTTGATTTGGGAAATTATGTCCAGTTGGACCCACTTAGACCCAAGTCAATGCCAAATGAGTCGTCGTGGAATTTTCTAATAAGAATTTTTTTTTACATTTTTAGAAGTTTTAAAATCTCCAAAATTTCCCTTTTGATTTCTTGTCTATAAAATCCATTGTTATTACTGTTATAATTTTATTATTATTGTTATTAACATTTTATTATTATTATTATTATTAAAAAAAAAATAGAAACCCTACCTTACCCCCTTCAGCTGCCTCCCTTATAGAAAAAAAAAATTTGAAATCAAAATTTTTCCCCCTTTTATTTTGCACGCACACCCCCCCAAACCCAAAACCCTAACTCTCTCTCTCTCTCTCTCTCTCCCCCCTCTCTGTCTCAATTCCCTCACTGCCACCGGACCACCACCGCCACCACGCCGCCGCCACCACCTCTCCCCATGGCCATCCTCCTTGTCTTGGTAAAGTTTACACAAAAGGGGGATGCTTGAGATCCATGCATCCCCATGCATCAAAAGAAAATTTTTCACTCTTAACTTCTTTTTCTTTTTGTCATTTTCATGATCTTTGTGAATGAGAGTTTTGATTAAAATTTATTGTTCTCTCAGCTTTTTCTCCGTTGAATTTGAGCAAGGCGGAAACCCCATTGAACTAACCCCGATTTCGACTCAAGGTAATTCATAGCGATGATTTAATGACGTTTTATTTTTTGTCTCGGTAAAAGTGGTTTATTTTGGCATGATTGGGTCTGGGTAAGGGTTTAATGATGTTTTTTAGAATTGATAAATTTTTGGTGCACCAAAACTAAGCAAAAACCGTGCATAAAAGGGAGGAGAAAAAAATACTGAGATTCATCTGTGCTTTACCCTGACTTCGGAAATTCGTGAGAATTAATCTAGTTGTTAAAAAATTTTGAAATTTTTATGGTAGATGGATTGGAATGTGAAAATTACGTGGATTTTTTAATCAAGTTAATCGGAGTTAAAATACAAGACCTAGGGCTGAAATACCGAACACTGTAAAAATCAAGACTGTTGGTGTAGGTTTCGGTTTTTAACGTTTTTGGCCTAGTTACTATTTGAATTGGCAAAATCTTTAAACATGAAATTTGTATTAAATAAAATTATCTTTCCAAGTTGTAGAAGAGGTTAATTTTTTGAGTTTTGGAAAAAACGTTATGAGTTTGGGAAGTGAGGTTAAAAACCTGGGTAGAAACTGGGAAGCTAAAACTGGGATGGTTGTAACCACAGATTGGAAAAATTCCCTAGGTCATAATTGGTTGTTAAAAATTATGAAGTTTATTCAGGGTGAACTTCGGGATGTACCAAAAAGTTTTGTTTTGGAATCAGACCGTTTCGAGTAGCATAGCCCACGATGCAGTAAATTCTTCAAGGGACTATCATGGGAAAACACTCACTGACTGTTCTGTAATAACTGAGATTTTGACCTAGTTTGGGTCAGAACCGGGCCAAACTTCGAACACAGGAAATGTAGGGCACGACTTACGGATTTGGGATTGACTTAGAACACTGGAATTGGATATCGGGAACCAAAGTTATAGCTTCTGGAAGTTGAACTCAGAAATTGGCCGTCCTAAACCTTAACCAGGGTTAAGATTTGGATGGATTAAAAATCTAGAAATCCTTTTATAAATTTGTGAGAGGGCCAACGATGTCCTATATTGAGCATGCACTGACTGTGGGTTGTGTGTGTGCTCAGGTGCGGAGTAGTGAACTTGCTTAAGTAACCAAGCCCGTACATTATACGGTATCCAGGTAACAATCATGCCCTAACCCTTCCGCTGCGTTGTTGAAACCATGAACGTTTTGGAACTTGAGTAAGAATTTCTGGCATTTCTTTTCAAAACTAAAGGAACACTGGTGCATGAAATGAAAGTGACTGTATGATGAAAACTGTATGTTGTGTTATGTCTGGAAGTTGAAACTTACCATGTCATGAGACTTAAAATTTATTTCGATTGTGTTTGGAATTCCTGGATTTCTATTGCGAGTTCTGTGCGGGAAGGTGTTTGAATATGAACGAACTAATTATGCTAAGTTTTCCTCCAGTGAGAGGTAATGACTCATTATTTAAGAAGAACTGAATGCGGTGAGTTAAATAGATTTGGATTGATTGAAGGCCATTGCCTTCCCCAGGTGACAAGTGCATGCATGTGAGCAGCCACGTCCTCAATTGAGACGTGGGCCAGGACTATTGGTAACCATCGACAATGGTGGTAGGCCAGGGAAAGATAAGCGGTAACTGCTTGAGAAGCGGTAGGCCAGGAATAAGTTAAGCGGTTGCGCTATGTCGGAGCACAGGCCATGAGACCCACTAGGGTCGCTCACCAAAACATTCACTGGAACAGATGCAGTTTGAATTAAATTGTGGAATTATGATTTTGAAAGTGATGATCAAGGAATATTGTGATAATAGGTTGTGTGCTTGGAAGACGTATTGTTGCCCCCTTCCATAAAATGTTTTCACAATGGATTTTTGTGCGTGTTTGACTGTTAGGGGTGCTTGTTACTGAGTTTATCTCACTGTTATAAAATGTTTTGTTTTCAGGTGATCTAGCTATGCTTGGGGTTGGGGACTAGAAAGTAGGGCGAGATTCAAATGCGGAATATGAATGAAATGAATGATAGAAGTTGTTGTCGATAATAGTTGATTTAATTTGTGATGTTAAGGTTTTGAACACTGTAAGGTTGAATTTTTTTTTTTTTTGCGAAGACTTGGTATTAATTGTTAGACTTGATATCCAGCCTGGTGTTTCCAACAAGGTAACACGGCGGTAACACCCTGTTTAGGTTTCCGTTGTATTTTCGTTAATAATGGTGTTAATAATGAATTAGAGATCTGGGGGTGTTATAGTTTTTCTCTCCAGTGCCTTTGGCCTATTGCTTCTTGGCAAATCCAGCCTTTGGCCTACATTTCTGAGGAGGAAGTGAAACTTTCTTAGCTTGCCAACTTCAAATGTTCTTATTACCTCTAGGCCTATTTCCCATGGCAACAAGAGCCACATTAGGAGTACTGAACATTTTTAGGTGCTCCTCCTCCATTTCGAGGTGGCTTTGGATCTTAACAAAGGTCTTTGTGTGATCTGAATGAGTCAAGACCACCTTTATGTTATGCCAATGCTAAGATTCCTCAGGGAGAGCTCGAATCACACTCAGGACTTGCTCCCCTTAAAAATTTCTTTACCAGAAACCTTGACATTATGAATTATGCCACTCATAATTCATAAATGCTTAGGCAAGGTACGATTGGAGTCCGTTTGGTATTGTATCCAGTTCAGTTGCAAGGTACGAAGCCTTGTTTCGGATGTTTGTCCAAAACGGATCTTGAGTTGGTTCCACATGTCCTTAGCTGTGGGACACACCTCAAACTCTCCAATTATGTCGTTGTGCATGCAGTGCTACTCAGTAAAGCATTCTCTTTGATCCTTCTTCGACCAATCTTGGTAGGCCTGCAAGCTTTTTTGGTACTGCACAATAAAAGTATCAATAGGCTTGCCATCTTTGTCCATGTCAGATGGCGAAAGCTTGGCCATCGTCAAGTGTTCCAGCAGGTCTCTTTTGTTTAGAAGATACTGAATCTTCTGTTTCCACATGTCGTAGTTAGACCCATCTAACTTTTGACTAATGGACAATTCACTGATCATTGCATTGTTAGTTGCCATATCTACAAGTATTCATTAAAAATGGATGTAAGACACATATTTCTGAGCAATTAAATGATTAAAGAAAAATTTCATGGATCACGTCATATGATCGAAAATTTCGCTAAGCTTATAATTATATCATATAATCATGAACTAGAGTTTTAAATAATTTAATTACTACAATATTTCTGTAAAAAAAACTTATTCATATGGACCATAATTAAAATGTTAAACAAATTAACATTTATCTAAATATCATATAGATATTTATCAAAATCTATGCAAAACTAATGTACATATAAATGAAACCAATTCATATTTCCTTTATAATAATAAATTATTCAACATATAAAACAAATTTATATGTAATGGGCATGTGATAACAAACATTTGAACATTAAACATATTAATGTTATGATTACAAATTTATGCATTCAAAGATCAAAATTGCCTTGAAATGATAATTGATATTAACAATATGTAGCAAGTGCTTTGAACTTGTACATATAAATTATCAAGATTAAATGATTGACAAGCCAAAATTATAACATGCCCATATCTAAAAAATAACGGAGCACTTTCAATATCCGGGACCCCCATGGTTTTTCGGCCTCATCGGTCCATATTCTTCTTCTTCTTCTTCTTCTTCTCTCTCTCTCTCTCTCTCTCTCTCTCTCTCTCTCTCTATATATATATATATATATATATATATATATGTTGAAACCTCGGGCTTTCTATCTTTGAACCCCCGGAAGGCAATCTCTCTCTCTCTCTTCATTCACAAATCTCAATCCTCTCTCTCACTCTAGCCGGCTGTAGCTCAGTTTATCAGTCTCAGCCCACAATAGAGACTACTATCCGAGCTTCAGCCCTTTTCCTTGGTCTTAGTACACAATCGAGACCGCCATCCAAACCCATATTAGGATAACCGCAACCTTGTTGTGGCCTAAACTGAGTGCATGGCATCACAAACCAACCGAAAAACCACACCAGCGAGTAGATTGGCCACCGAGCATTCGACTGAAGCCATCCACTGACTCAACGCGCCACATTTGTGGCTATGAGTTGATTTCACACGCGGCTTGTCAATGGTTTTTGTATGGTTTCGTGATAGAAAACAGTAGATCGGCGGGGTTTAAGCTTAGTGGGAGGAAGAAAACCCCAAAAATGGTCTTCGTTGGCGGTGTATGACTCACACGCGCCTCCCCTCCAAGCTGTACTGATGGGTTGAAGGCAAGTCTGTTTCCCCCCTTTTTTGTTTGCTTGGGTCCGAGGAGTGAGAAGGAAGTAGAGGGTCGGGGGGTTTCCCCTGTCCAAATCTTATTCTCGGTTTTCTTATATTGCATTTCATCAGTATTACACATAAAAACATTATCATATTCAGAAACATGAATTTCATGGGTATGTTTCTATTAGAATAGCATGACTCTAGATTAATTCATCTCACATAGAAACTTATAAGAATTTCTAGCATAGTCATTTAAGGCATTTTAATTCCAGCAGATTCACACAAAGCAACATTTTAGCATGCGAATTTGAACTCGATTTATGCATAATTTTGTCTCCAATAATCACACATATTATCGTGTCATTTAGCAAATTAGTTTAAGTGCATATATAATGAGATTTTATTATACGGATTAGGGCTAGCATCAAAACAAGCAAGCTCTTATACCACTGTTGGTAGTTAGAGTTTACCTTTGCGTGGAAGCTTGCCAGATCTTTGGCACCTACTTGAAAACTGTGCATGAATGGATGACTGCCAAAGCCACGGAGAGGTTCACATCAAAACCCGAACCCACTGGGATGGCTAGGTTTATCTAAAGGAGAGGACAAAGTGTCTTACATCTGGGGAAAATATTGCTACTTAGATGTGTGTATTAACCTGGAATGCACTCACTGTTTTATAGAGGTCCATAACCTCCACCATAAACTACAAGATAACAGCAGATTATGGCAGATTAATGCTGAGTTAATCCCTAATTGTAATCAACATATCACTCAGTGATGATGGTACTTAATTGTGACCATTATTGGTCAACATCTACTAATTGTTTTCCCTACTTCTGTGGCTCACCCTTTCTTTGCAATTCTACAACAATTTTTCTATCCAACTATTCGGTCACCTCAGGTGATTTCCTATAAAAGTAGCATTAAAATGCATGTAATGTATAGGATTTACGTCTATAACAAATTTTACTTCAAACTGTGAATTCTAACTCTTTATTTGATAAATTCAAAATATAATGCTCATCATAATAAATGCATTGATATTTTGTAAGAAAATAACCACAAATCTAAGGCCATCTATACCATCTACCTAGGTGTGTGTACTCTTAGTGGTGACATGTACATATTGTCCAAGGTGGCAACTTTATAACCGGTAATTTTTAAAAAATTAGAAATAGAAAAGACATGGGATATTGATTGACTTTCCTAAACAATCTAAACTATTTCCTATTCCCTCTAATTAATCATGGCATTAAATTAGGAGAATATTTCTCAACCTTACTATTTTCCTAATTAATTATGTGTTTTCCTTTTGCATATACATTAAATATTATTGTTTGTTCATTGTATTAGTTCAAATTATTCAAAGTTTCACTATAGTGTTATTTGTTCAACTGATAGTAGTAGATTGTTCCATGTTAGTGATGATTTTACTTACTTCTAGTTGGTTGATGATCTCTCGTATAATTTTAAGCAGGTTATTAGTAGATGTATAATTTATTATTTGGGATTGTTCATTGTGAGTTTACTTAATAATTATGTATATTTTCTTAATTGGTTGCATATGTACATATTTTCAATACTGTTTGTTCATTGTATTAGGTTGAATTGTTCAAAAATATTACTATAAGGTTATCTGTTCAATTGACAAAAGTAGAATGTTCAATGTCAGCGATGGTTTGGCGTACATCTAGTTGTTTGATGATTTCTTTCATAAGTTTAATGTAGGTTATTTAGTCGATGTATAGTTTATTATTTGGTATTATTCAATGCGAGTTTACTTAATATTATGTGTATTTGTTATGCATATATTTCAAATGTTGTTTGTTCATTATTTTAGGAAAAATTGTTCAGAAGCATTACTATAAGGTTATTTGTTCGACTGGTCATAGTAGATTGTTCAATGTTAGTCATGATTTTGCTTATGTCTAGTTGGTTGGTGATTTCTTTTATAAGTTTTAAGTAGTTTATTAGTAGATGCATAATTTATAAATTGGGATTATTCATTGTGAGTTTACTTAATAATGATGTGTTTTTTATGTTATGTAGTGTTGGATCATCACAATTAAACAAGCCTTTGCCAAAGAAGGTAACAACAAAAAGTAATGGAGCTATCAAGGAAGGTGTTGTAGAAGACACTAAGGAAAAGGGGTTGTCCAAGCTACTCTTGAGAAGGCTTCCATCAGTGTCAATCTCAAAGTCATAACAGAACCCAATTTCATTCTCAAATCTTCTCTTAAATATATTTATAAGAGCATAGGCATCCCCACCCTCTAAACTTTTCTTGGTAATTTCTCCAAGCTTGTTGTGCACGTCACTTAATCCATAACCAAGTTAAAGTGATCCTCCAGCCTGTTTTTCCAACAATTGAACTGCATCGACAACTGGAACTCCTGAGTTACTGAGTTGCTTGGTGTATTGAATGTCATTTTCTAGAACTTTTCGATGTGAAGGCAAAAGAGGTCTTTTACTTGGACTGTAAATGGGATGATTGTGTTTGATATTGTGCTTGGTGACTGTCCATGTCCCGTTTTTGTCCGCGTGGAATTGAATGTACGCTCTGCAGCCTATTCTTACGTTTAGCTAGTTGTATTGTTTACACCTTTTTCCTTTCATCTTCTTCTTCACTTTTTTTGAACAACAAAACTATCGCATGGATAACTCTTTACCTCCTGCTGTATAACATATTTTGTTACACCGAACTCTAAAACCCATTCAGTAGGCATAGTCATTGTAAATTTGAAATGCTTCCTCTTCCGACATTGCAATAATTCCAACTAAGTCATCCTCATTTGGCATTCCTAAACTTGGATTCCATTCCAGCAATGATTTATTCCATTCTGAACAATTTATTCATGAGAAAACTCTTCAGATCATTGGACATAGTGTGGGAATTACATTTGACAATAATTGAAAAATTAAACAACATAGCTTGAACAATTAAAAATCAACTCATAAACAACATTTCTAAGCTTATTCAAACATGATGAACAATATATGCCATATATTTAAACCTAGTTAACTTAAACTAAATTATTTTGAACAATTATAATCTGACCACAACACCATAGAATTACCATTTTTGGACATTGTTTCACTTAAAAAATAAACAAATTAAAAAATGAACATGCATACGACAAATAATGAACAAACATGAATAATACAGGATGATCTAAAAAACCAATAAAGCCCAACTACGAACATTGTTCATGAATTGCAATCTAGACTAACTTTGACCAAAATATTTAAAAGTTCAACAAATTTTCTTTCAATAGTTATAGTCAATGTAGATTATAATGTTAATCTAATATGTTCAACAATGCCAAGATCATCAAACTCTTTGTAGACATTATCATCCCGATCCAACAAGTTGATTATAATTATCCAATTAATTCCCAATACATTTTTCAAATAAACCAAATAATACAATCTAATTAGAGATGAAAATTTAATCTTTCATATATAATATCGAAGAAAATTCATACTAGATCGATAGTTATGAAGAAACCACCAAATCAATTCGTTTTTATTAATTGATTCATGTTTTACATAAAACAACTGTTGATTTGATTCACTTACCCATTTGATTTGTCAACGCGTGAATCATTTCCATTACTTGTGCTCCTTCAGCTATCTCTTTGTTCATGAGCCCACACAAATTTACTCAAAACTTCGATTTTTGGAGCAATTGATTGAATAGATCGAATTCTATAGAGATAATAGAAATTGAAAATTTTAAGACAAAGAAATGAAAGAGAAGGTTAGAAGAGAGACAAAGAGATAGATAAATTACGGTGCAATGTTCAAATTTTAAATAAACAAGAAAAAAAAGGAAAGGATGCATGATTTTAGGGATGATATATTGTTTTCTTTCTACAAAGCCAAAATTCGCTGATGTGGATATTCTTGTGGTTGATTGCTTATGTGGCAAGTGTGTGTACATGCTCCTAAGTGTAACATATAGGTAAACCAAATCTAATATCATACTTCCTAACCATCATAGTAATTGGTTCTTTATTATTAGTTGTAATAGTTAGTATTAAAATTATTAATGTCATAAGATTTGGAATAAAGATTGCACATAACTTTGACAATTAGAAATTCTCATTACTAGAATCTTTATTAATAATTTTGGTATTATTAGCTTTTCCCAAATCTTTAGTAACATCAGAAATTAAAGTCTTTTGTTATTAGATATTGCTTTCCTTTTAAATTAAAAAGATAAAATTAATTATATTAGAAATGTCAAAAGAAATTAAAATGATATTTCACCGTCTAGCACTAATGGAGATGAAAAACATTTTTAAAAAAGTCATTTATACGAGATTACATGCATTAATTGGAGAAAAAAGTTTGCTTTATTTTAAGATATTTACATAGATATGAATAGTTTTCTGGAGTAATTGTTTGGCATGTCATCAGTCACAAACTAAGGTTAGACAATAACTAACAAGCAATAAACAACTGCCAATAAAATTTACATTTGCAACTGAATAATTTATGGGGAAGAATGTGCACGGCGACTTATGCATACAAATAAATTACAAGTGATCTCTTTTTCATTACATATATTATCCTAGGGTTATGCCCTTATGATGTAAGGGTATGAGTTAAATAATTTTTCAATACTTTTTTAAGAGAATATATTTTTTATTAAAAAAAAGCAACAACCAATCAATGTATTTTATTATTTTTTTGATGCAAAAGTAAACTGAGCCTTTTATAATTTTTTTCCCTATCAATAACATACATTTTTATTCTTAATTAAGATCTAACTCAAATTTTTTGTTGTACTTGCAATATTAAATTATATATAATTTATGATTAAATTTTATTATTAAAGAATAGGAAGGTATGTGAGAAGTTAATCTTATTACACAGAACATCCTTTCCACATAGTCTTTTCTTTTTATTTTGAATCTAATGTACCATCCTATGTTGTATTAAAGTATCTCACATAGCTATTCTCTACTATATGGCACTACATGGGAAGTTTCTGTGTCACTTATACATAAGTTTAATCTAACTTTTAATATATATATACATACATATATATATATATATATATATATATATATA
>JACYFF010019584.1:41599164-41611013 GCA_017589665.1 Selenicereus undatus
ACACACGCACACACATATATATATGTGTGTGTGTGTGTGTGTGTGTATATATATATATATATAATGAACTTTATACTTAACCACCTTATGACGTTAGCATTAATCAGTACTTATGACCCAAGGATTGAAGATAAACTTTGACTATGTTCAGTAAAGACTTTAACTTTGTGTCCAAAATATCACATTAGTGTAGGTCGTATTCTTCACTTATCTTGACATATTTATAATCTTAGTACTTAGTAAACGACCTTAGCACACAGTGGGGAAGAAAGAAAAGGAGAGGCGGCTTTGGGGTTGATGAATTAATCCTCCCGTTCTTTGCCTTTCTTTCATCAACAAAAGGGATACAAATATATAGTACAAATAACGACAACAAAACCCTAGCTTGACCCCCAAGCTTGTCTAGGGCATAATTACAAGATATTTCCAAATGAAAGAGATATGTAAAATATATGTTGATAATATTCACTTTCAAGGTGGAGCATGTGGATTAATTATGCCCACCTTGCCCTTGAGATATATAAATTTTTTATTACTAAGAGCATTGCTGAAAATAAAAGTAGGTTGTTGCTAGCAGAGGTAACGCATATACATGGCGATAGGGGGCCGTTGGGCCCCAACCCAATTTTTTTCCTTTTAAATTATGGTCCAGCCGCCCTGTATGTGTACTTTGTCAATTAGGATGGTGCATCCACCTGATATTTTAAATTGAACCCATGAAAATAATATTTAGAAAACCCCTAAAGTTGTCACTCTCAATAGTTTGAAGCTTCATGACGTCAATTAATCCCAGAGCAAACTGGTTTGCCACTTCATTTTTGGCTATCAAATCAATCAACAATTCAATATTGTATTCTATAGCATATAGGTAAGCTAGCTTTCTTTTTCATTTAATTGTGTTTTATGGGAAATTTACAAGAAGGTGATAAATTAAATGAGCTGCGACAAATCCAATTTTTTTTAAAACACCTTAGTGTTGAATTTGGATGGAAAATCAAGTGAGGAAAATTCCAATGTAAAGTTGAATTACCAAAATGCCCATCATTAAGTGGGGGGCTTAGTTAGGCACTTTGGAAAGAGAGTGAAGTAGTTCTTCAATGAGAAACCCAGGCCTATCATTCTCTTTCACAAGTAGCACTATGTAGAGCAATAATGGGCATAGAAGAGAGAGAAAGTGAGGGACAAGAAGAGCATCAAAGAAAGTGAGGAAGAAGAAGAGCAGTAGTAACGAGGTAGATGAAGAGGAGGAGTGAGTGTTGCTGACGAGGAATAGGGACTCCACAGAAAGAGAAGAAGGAATCGCATAGCACCTCCAAAACTATGCCATTTAGCCCCTAAATGGGTCCATTAAGATTGAATTGGAGGTAAGTGATTGTCAATCCCTGAATCTTGTAATAAATTTTGAAAATCTTGTTAGGGTACATTAAAGTTGTTGGAGTTGTGGATGCTTTGTAGTTTGGAAATTTCTGGGAATGGGATAGTTTGCTGTAAATTGAGGTTTTTGGGATGGTGTTGTGTCAAGGGAGGCCGGGGAATGGACTAGATATGTGGATGTTTGGAAATCGTATTGTGTTTGCCATGGTTTCAATAGAGGTATACCCAAATTTATATCTTGTGATTGATTGGAAAACAGATACAAAGAATGTAGCTTTCAAAATTAATGATGACATCTAACTTGCAGTGTTGCAAGCTGGTGAATTAGATATGTGGATGCTAAGAAACCCCACTATATTTACCGTAGTTTGAGTAGAGCTATATCCAGTTGTACCTCTCTTGATTAGTTGGTAAACAAATGAAAAAAATATCGGTATGAAAATCAATCTTTGCATCTAGGTTGCATTATTGTAGTTAGGGCAGATTTAGATATATGGATGTTTAGAAATACATTTTGCTTACCATAGTTTCAATAGAGGTATACCCAACTATACCTGTTAATAGATACAGCAATCATGTAGGTGGAAAAATTAATAATGGCATCTAATTTGCCTTGTTATGATTGCGTTGGATTGGATATGTGGATGTTGGGAACCCCATTGTGTTTACCATAGTATTAATAAAGGTATACCCAGTTGTACCTATTGTGAGTAGCTGGTAAACAAATACAAAACTCAAATTGCGAAAGCCGTTTTCAATACTGACGAGACAGACGAGACAAGTGAATAAGTACATGTAGTTGGTACGTAATGATATTTATTGCCTCTTGTATTTTGCAAGTTCCAACAATGGAGCTATGTAAACATCATAAAAGCCTTCAAAATGAAGTGACCTATGTGAGTGATTCAAGTTATAGCAGCGATGATAGCAATCCTTTTGATGCTTTGGAGGAGGACGGGTATAACTCCACCAATAGCCCGCCAATTTCATTAGAGGCTAAGGCGAGTGGCAACAATAAGGTTGAAAATGCAAAAGAGATATGGCGAAGAATTGTAATGAACCATGTCTCTTATAAGACTTATCAAAAGTGTTCATGGTGCTTCATAAGCTCAACCTATGCACAACACTTTGATAGTGAAGGTAAAATTTGCATTGTCGTATGTTGAATAATGTCTCCCCTTTATGTCTGTATCCTTAGCTTGAAAAGATAGAGTTATGCCATTATGCATATTCCTTTGTGATGATCTATCATACATTTCCTTATATGCCTTTAGGGAGTTCGGTAATGATGCGACATAAACAATTATGACGGATGCTAGTGGACTATGTGGAGGTGTTGCTTACAACATCCACTTATTACTTCGTAATCAACTTTCTGTTAGGTGGTCTGATGTGGCACAAACATTTCCTGCACATTGCGTGTACATTCCACTTTCAATCTTTGTTTATTTTTGTATGTACAATAAACTTTTAATAGCCCTTGACATAGTCCATATTGATGCAGTTATCCATTATTCAGTCCTATTTTACTAGTGTGCACTTCAATGTAATTGTGCTTAAGTTAACCTTCATAGTCATGAGTGCCCTTTCGTACAACTCCCCCCACTCCACCGAGAAAAGCATATCAACCTAGTTTTCATAATCACTAGATTTACATTAGGTTACATATTGGTATGCCTCAGTATACTTTGATAGATTACGTGGTAAACATCACATGCACTGCTTGTCATTCAGGTACATTTCATTATGAAGCAGAATCAAGCTCCATAACATGCTATATGTTGTTCTTTTATAATATTGGAGTGGTTGGTATAGTGACCTACCCGCTTATTAATAAATCACGATGACAAGAATGGAACATGCACAATAGGGAAATTCATACACAAGTGTAGATTGATACCATACAGAGCACAAGATATGTATTTTACCATACCATGTCTTACCAACACCCACTCCCCCCTAATATATCTGATGTACCTCCTATTCGACTTCAAATCACCACGATGAGCATGAACATATTTTTGCCTTTGCATTTAAATGCAGTTCAGTACATGTGAAGCAAACACGACTATGCAAAGTAGTAAACATGAATAGGTGTTGCACGAGAGGGGATCATTTTGCAAATGAACAACATTTTGTAGGTTGTCATAAAGGCCAATATGTTTATATTAATAAGTAATGCGCATGCACAACTACAACGATTGATTTATTACTTAGTTTGTTTTGTTCTTTATCTCTTTTTGTAATGAATGCTTGTAATAAACTTTGTGTCCTCTGTAATGTGAAGCACATTTTGTCATCCCTTGCTATCCCTTTTTTATTATGTTTGACTGCACTCGGTGTTTTGTTTATCAAGCTAACTACGGACTTATGGAAACTTACAATTTCCAATAAGATCAAGTCATCATGTAGTTCAACAAAGTATATTTTGATAATTTGTTTGGTCATTCTTACTTTATACTTTTGTGGGCCAGCAGTAGTACAAAAACTTTTTTTTGTTCATTTTTTCTGTTTGCAGTTTATACTCTTACGGGCCAAGATCAGTACAATGACTTTTTTTTGTTTTGTCATTTGCAGTTTATACTCTTATAGGTTAGGAGTAGTACAATAATTTTTTCTTTTGTTCTAATTTGGCAAAACAGTTTAGGCTCTTGTTTAGGAGCTAGCATTTTTAATGTGCGTGAATAATTTAAGCTCTTGTTTAGAAGCCCTTTTTTTCTTGTGAACAATTCAGGCTCTGGTTCAGAAGCTATTTTGTTTTAAGTGTGTAAATAGTTTAAGCTCTTATTCAGGAACTCGTTGAGAATTTTTTTTTTCAGGAGAAGTCATCGACTTCTTCAATTGTGATGCGGTTCGAAGTAGCTTGTTCTTTCTCATTAGTTCTTTCTTTTGTGCCGGCCTTAGCCCCATGGCCAGTGAGAATTAGGGCATGCCACTTTACTTTTAGTTATTCGTCCACCTTCATATCCAAAGTGGAAACACGCTTCATGCGTAAAGGGGTGAAACTTTGGACTTCATTTATTTCACCAAGGCAGCTGAACACTTAATCCTTCTTTTGTGAGTACAGTGAACTTGATGACATCTTGCCTATCTTGATTCTAGCAAAGATTGAGGGTATAGCCTGCTCATCCTTCTTCAACCTATGAAGACGGAAGGTTTCAGGATTTTACCCTTTCCCATATTGCTAAACACAGAAGGTCCGGAAAGGCGTTGGAATGACGTAGATGGCTGCACCCTGTCAAACACTAATATTTTTGGGTTGATCCTAGCATTTTCACTGTCACCCTCACAAACCTCCCCAGCTGTGATATGCTATGTGAGGGATTGCTTGTCCTTACATCATCTTAAAATCCTTATGGGCTGTGATGGTATATAAGCAAGGCCAACTTTAGGCTTTGTAACGCTGCCCCATTGATGTTGTGTGATATTTTGTGTGCTATTAAGTCCTTGAAGGCTTAACTTTGATTACATGCCCTAAAGATGTCTGTTTGCTAAAGCTATAGCCAGACCTCTTCATTAACTTGTCTGTATTAGGATCAAACATATCACTAGTTACACATCCTTGGCAAGTCACTTTCTTCTTAGAGCCAGTCTTTAGAAGAAGCGACAAAACCAGGGATGGGGGCCTTAGTTAATTTGCTTGGGTCCACCTTACATAATTGAAGCACTCCATTTTCTTTGAGAACACCAACCAGCTTCCTCGAACTTACGTTCAACCTTGGTCGCGCTTTGTGGGACTTTGATAAGTGCTAAAAGTGTATATAATTTTAGGGTCATTTTGTTGCATTTTTAGGAGTATTACGTGCTTAATGTTAAAATTTATACTCCTATTATCCTTTTATGCTTCGGTATGGTTCTTTGATGACATTTATATAATTTTGGACCATTTTAACTGAGCATTTAATCCTCATTTCAGTGTATGTTGACCCCCCATGGATGCCCCTCAGATGCCATGCCTGTGGAGTATGAGAAGAGGAGAAAATTCGGTTCCGGCCAAGACCACGGTCAGACTGCGATTCCTACTATGGACTATGGTTAGCTGATAACTACTAGCCTCTTCGTTTTCCTCTATTATATGGACGAGGTTACTTTGATGGCTACTTAAGTGGCAGTTTCAAAGCAGAAATGAGAGATCTTGTTCAGCAATCACAGTCCTACTTTCACATCTTTTTAGTTTAGTTTAGTTTTAGTGTAGTTTTTGTTGAGATTAGAAGGGACAAGCTTACTCTAGGAAGCTTGAAGATTGTTGCACAATTCAAGGGTTGTCATTGTTGTAAAGTTTTCCTTTGTTCTCTTGAACTTGCTTTTAAAATCTTGTTTTAAATGAATTTAGAAACATGATCGAGTGAGTAGTTTTATCTAATCTAGGGAATTGTTAGCCATAGAATTGTTGTTGGATCCTTTGTCCTTGAATTCTAGCGCTTATTTCATGTTTGGATTGATTCATGTCTATCGTAAAATTAGAATGTTGTGAGCGGAATTGGGCTAATTTTGCTTGCTTATACTACGATACACGTGCGCTTGCGGACGTGTTAAGTTTTTGGCGCTGTTGCCGGGGACCAATTTATTAACTTTTGACTTAGTCTTATGAAATTGACTAAGTGTTTTATTTTGTTTTTTTTTGTTTTCCTATTTCTTGTTTGATTGCGTTGGTAGTGTTGGTGATTATGCTTGTAGGAATCTTCCCTGTTTATGCGAAGTCCATTTCTATATGAACGCGATCCCCAGATTGAGAGGACTTTTTGTTTAAGGAGCAAGAAACAATAACTTGAGGAACAAAGATGCGAGGCTGCAAGGACTTCACCAAATATGGCGGGAGGAGGTAACCAAAGAAGGACTCTTAGGGACTTTGTTACCCCTGGAGTCCAAGGCGTTGCATCAAGCGTTGCTTGCCCTAACGTTGATGCAAATAATTTTGAGCTCAAGCTGGCTCTCATTTCCATGGTGCAACAATCTTAGTTTAGAGGCACCCCTTTAGAAGACCCGAACTTACACCTCTCAGTCTTTTTAGTGGTGTGTGACACATTGAAGCTTAACGGAGTCTCCCCCAATGCCATCCAACTGCGGTTATTTCCCTTCTCACTTAGGGGTATGGCGAGAGCATGGCTCCATTCTTTGTCTTTGGGATGTATCACCACACGGAATGAGCTTACTAGAACTTTCCTCGTCAAATTCTTCCCACTGAGCAAAACGGTAAGTTTGAGGAATCAAATCACCAACTTTACTCGATGGGATGATGAGATGCTCTATTTAGCTTGGGAGCAGTTCAAGGATTTGCTGCAGTTATGCCCTTACCATGGTCTTCAAAGATGGATGATTGTTCAAGCTTTCCATAACAGTGTAACCCAATCTGTAAGGTCCACTATCGATGAGGCGGCAAGAGGAACTTTGATGAATAAAACTAAAGGCGAGGCCTATAATTTGATTCAGGAGATTGTGCCCAAATATTTTCAATGGTCCACCAAAGGAGGCCTACCCAAGCGGGTTGGAGGTAAGCTTGAAGTTGATGTAGTTACTTTGCTTTTTGCTAAAGTTGATGCTATGATTCAAAGGTTGGACCGTATGAATGTTAATGCTATGAATTCTAGTGCCCCTCCCACATGTGAAATTTGTGGTTCTATTGAACATGTGATTGTGAATTTTCAAGTTGGGAGTCCTTTTTCCCAAGACTCTACTAAAGTTAATGATGTCCAAGACTTCAACCCGAGACTGGCTAACAACCCTTAATCTAGTTCCTATAATCCGGGTTGGAGGAATCATCCGAATTTCTCATATAGGTCTAATCCAAACGCTCCTACTATGCCCCAATGAATGCTAGGCCGCCCCCGACTTTCAAAGACCATCTTTCCGCCCACAAGATCCCCAAAAGTTCAATTTAGAGGCTATGATGGAAAGTATGCTTATGGCGCAACAACACGATGATTATAGTAAGGAATTAGCCTTTAAGGTCGATGTGCTTACAACTCACAACAAGATGTTGGAAGCCCAAATAGCCCAACAAGCTAGCTTTTCATCTACATCCCCTGATAAACTCCTGAGGATACCAGAATCATAGCCCCTTGAGCATTGTAATTGTGTTACCTTGAAAGATGGGGTAGAAGACACTATTAACCCTGAGGACACACCATTTGAAGAGGGTAGAGAAATAAACATGGTAGAGAGTAACGAGAGGAATGGCGGTGGCAAGGCTACGACATTTATAGAGAATGAAAGTTTAGAGATCCCCACATGTTTTCCAACCAAACGTCAAGACACATGTAGCTTTTCTATGCCCTATGCGATAAAAAAGTGAAAATTGAAAGGGCCTTATGTGACCTAGGTGTAACCGTCAGTTTAATGCCTTATTCTTTGTTTCATAGGTTTCACTTAGGGCCATTACAACCTGCACCATTTCCACTACAACTAGCAGACGGTTCTGAAATGTAACCCTTAGGCAAATTAGAGGATGTGCCAGTCAAAAAAGGAGATCTTTGGGTATTGGAAGACTTTATCATTGTTGATATAACCAACACAGATGATGCCCAAATTATTTTAGGCAGGCCCTTCATGGCTCCTGCAGGTTGCCATATTGATGTAAGATGGGGGCAGATAACATTTAAAGTGCAAGGGTGTTATGTTATGTTTTATCATATGAAGGAGAAAGCGGTTTCTACTAATTCTTCCTTATTGGATGAATTTCCCCATTCTCCTGAGATTGACATGAAGGATATTCTAAATTGTCAAGATTCTCTTGATTTTGATTGGATCTCTACTGAGGACCCCGACCAAAGGTATGTTAAGGTGGAGTTTACTGCTCCTATGCCGCGTTGCATACCCAAGGTTGAGGCCCGTGATTATAATGAGTCTGCTATGAGTGATTATTGCAGGTTTGTTCGAGTTGTTCTCTCTTTTCCCCTTATGGAAGGATTTGATGCAGACTTTGATTTGGGGATTGAACAAGGAGATAGCGAAAAGTTTGATGGACCGCCCTTAAGTGAGATCGTCACTCTTATTCTACGTTATCCCCGGGGTATACGTACTTAACTTTCAGCCAAAACGCATCTTAGTAAAGCAACTCTAACCTCGATACTGTCCTCTGTAGGGCAACAACTCACACCAGGATAATCATATCCTGAGTCCAGTCCCCCTCAAGGTTTTCTTACGCGTCATACATCATAACTTATCTGGGGAACAGCTCACACCAAGATATTTCATATTTTGAGTCCAGTTCCCAGGAACAACTCACACCAAGGCAATTCATATCTTGAGTCCAGTTCCTAACTTTTCTTTAGAGGGAAACAGCTCACGCCATCTTTGCGTGCAGTTTCCAGGAACAGCTCATACCAAGATAGCTCGTATCTTGAGTCCAGTTCCTAACTTACTTATCTCAAGGGGAAACAGCTCACGCCCTTTTGCGTCCAGTTTCCGCCCTCTGGCCAACTTCCCAGCACATTCTTAGACTTTAAAGACATATTCATTTCTCTGTTTCAAATGCTTACTTGGTTGAAAACTCGCTTTTTAAAGTAAACGACTATAACCTTTTCAAATGCTTATAATTCACTTCCTTTTCAACTTAAAACCTTCTTGTAATGTTAATACATTTGCTAAATCGTAAATCGACTTCGTCAATAGCTTAAAAGCTTCTTATAGACGTTATAAGTTTATTAACACATAAATCGACTTCCTTTGAAACTTGAAAGCTTTTTAAAAACGCAATCAGCTTGTTAAATCGTAAAACGATTTCGTTTCAAACTTAAAATCTTCGTATAAACGTAATACGGCTACTAACTCACAATGTGACTTCATTTTTAACTTAAGAAACTTCTTATAGACGTAAAACGTTTGCTAGTTTATAAAACGAATTCATTTCTAACTTAAAAGCTCAGCATAAACGTAATACGTTTATTAACTCGTAAAATGACTTCCTTTTAGACTTAAAGGCTTCTTATAAAGGCAATAAGTTGGTTAATACTTAAAACGATTTCGCTTTAAACTTAAAAGTTGTTTATAAACGTAACACGTTTACTAAATCGTAAAATGACTTAGTTTTTAACTAAAAGGCTTTTTATATAAGTATAATAAGGTTGCCTAATCATAAAACGACTTCGTTTCTAACTTGAAAGCTTCGTATAAATGTAATGAGGTTGCTAAATCGTAAAATGACTTTGTTTTCAACTTAGAAGCTTCATATAAACGTAATAAGGTTGCTAAATTATAAAAACAACTTTACTTTTTAGCTTAAAAGCTTCTTTTAAACGTAACGTTTGCTAAATCGTAGATCGAAACTCAATAGAGACTTAAGTAACCAAAAGGAAAGCAAATAAGAAAAGCTTCATAATTAGCACCTTAAGATACTCTTTTTCGGGCCGTATAAATTCTTTTAAACATGAGAAGGGGTCATTACCCAAACCATTGCCTTAAAAACCTTTTCGAACTCACTTTTAGTTCGCTTTCGAAATTCCTAAACTTATCGACTATTTAGTCGAGTCACTAACTGAGCAGTTCGACGATTTAGAACATTTTCATAAACTACCAAACAATTGGTAAGTACTTATAAGCATTCGAAATCATGAAAGCATGCATTTAACAATCTTTCTTACACATGTCTGCATTTCGAAAACTATTCACTTAATGTCACTTAGCACATTGAGGGGAAAAGGGGTTCACGCATAGCACAGTCATAGACTTCATATCACTATTCATTAAGCCACACATGGCCTTGCAATCCACACGATTGTGGCAATTCACAATCCTATCTCCCTCCTCACACAGCACCGACCACAAGAACCTCAAATCGCTCAATAATTCCACCTCAAACCATCCAACTACCAAGCTTGGTTTCCAATTCAGTACAATGATAATAAATTCAATCATTACATAGTAAAATCCATAGCCACAAGGTTAGTACGCAATTATGTAATCCATCAATGTGATTCAGAGAGCGGTTTAACTGAATTAACCAATCATAATACGACATAAACGAAAACTTCAAAAGTCGCCTAATCGACTAAACCAACGATTGATACTACAAATTCAACATGCCTTGATTGAATCCTCAGCTAACAATATGTTACCAACACAATCCTAGGCTCAATTTAATTGCATATTCCGACATCGTACAAGCAGATTAGTTACCCCAAAATCACCTAATCGTCAAGCATGTCAATTTATGGATCCGCTTGCCTAATCAATGACGTGCAACAGTTATCCAACATCAAACTCCCCCAATTTCAAAGCTAAAGTACTCAATTCTGCCCCAAACATCAATATTTAATCCCCAAACTCAATAAAACTTCCTAATCTAACATGATTGTCGAAAACATTTAGAAATTAATAGTAATTTAGGAGAGGAGAAAACCCACCTCAAATCCAAGCTATATGCACGTGAATTGGCTGGATTGACATTAGAAACGAACTCCACACGCTCCGAAAATCCCTCTGTTCTCCTCGTAAGGTTCGATTAACTCAGACCCAAAACCCTAACTCACGATTTTTGTGAAAATTAAGCACGGTTAACTCAATTTGAAGGGGATTGAAGTAAGGATTCAATTTACAGAGGCAAGGGTGTTCAAATTTTTACCTGTATGCACAAAAATGGCCAGGTGTTCGGCCGGTTCTTCACCGAAATCCACTCTGCCTGCGCCCGAATTTTGGCTCAGCGACCTGTAGGAGGCTCTCCGGCGCCTGGGTTGGTCAGGTTGGGGTTCGATTTGGCTGGACGTGGGCCGTTTATGGAGGTGATGAGAGGAGGAAGAAGATGAAGCAGAGAGAGACTGAGAATGTTGTGAAAATGGGGGGGTCGCGAGCAGGCAAAGGAAAAAGAAGGGGTCGCGCCAATTACCAAAATGCGCTCCCTCACTTAATTTTTGTGTCCCAAGCTCTAATTCATAACCCGAATTCTAAACCCAAATCGATCATATATTCCTTCATCAACTATTCATTCCTAAATCTATCTACGTTCGATTTACTAACATCGAACTACTTCTAAGGTTGACAACCTAATCGATTTAGTACTCGATAATAACCGTTAATAATGCTCAAGAAAAATCATAGAAAGATTTTCAAAAATAATAACTTTAATAAAATTATTGATCACATAGGCACATTACTGATAATGTAACTCATATAGTCAAATAAAATAGGTTTTTATAACGTAAAAACGCGTCACGAACAACTTAACATAAAATAAGGTGCGCGGACCTTACATATATATACGTAGATATATATATGTATATATATATATATACATATATATATATATATATGTATATATATATATATATGTATATATATATACATGTATATATATATATATATATGTATATGTATATATTTGTATATACATATACATACGCACATACGTACATACATATATATATATATATATGTATGTATGTATGTATGTATGTATGTATATGTGTGTGTGTGTGTAAATATATAAAAATAAAGATATATATACATATACATATATATATATATGTATGTATGTATGTATG
>JACYFF010019584.1:41621893-41652629 GCA_017589665.1 Selenicereus undatus
ATATATATATATACATATACATATATATATATATATATATAATGCAAAAGTTTTCAAAAAAACCAATCAACATCTGCCATGTGGAAAAAATTAAATACTTTCATTGTGGCAACTTACAACACGCCAGTTGTTAAATTAATTATAACATTCCGTTAAATTAAATATTTTATGGATATGTATAGCAGTCAATTAAAAAACACCACGTGGCATAAATGAAGTAGAAAATTGATGATTGTTGCTTTTAATAAAAGTAAGGAGGAAAACCGTAACTCTGACTTGTCTATAAAAACGGAGCTACCCCCCCCCCCCCAATTAAGAGGTCAGTATTTAAGATTTCACAAGAGCTCAGGAATGTTTTTTTTCTGGCAGATGGCAACAAGCACTCCAAACACATGTTGTCTACTCGTGGAGACCAAACTCATATCTTGAGTTAGATTAAACCTCTTAGGCCCTCTCTCAACATCAAATTCATTCAAGTCTACTGTAGAAGATTGAATAAGAGGATCTATTACACTTGTTGTTGTAACAATTATACAGAGATTGTACCCATTTTTTGATATAAATGATTCAATTTGTTTTTCAATTTCTTATCTAATTTATTTTAAGCACGAAATTTGTATTTACAAATTTTTGGCACGCCTGGTGGGACATGCTTTGCCTTTCACCTCTTTCTTAAAACCACAAACTCTACATTCTCTCAAAGATGACATGGCCCCTAGGACCGCCATCCCTCAACCTTCAAAGAAGGCTATTCGATCCACATCTCAAGGACCGATAATTGCTGGCATTACGTCTACCGGTGTGATGATTAGAAGTATGACAAAAGCTACTGTGACTGCCATAAAACAATCAGTTGTGACTGTACCGTCGTAGTCTTCGTAAGGTCCCAAGCCTTGGCTCCAACCTGCCTAAAGGAGTCAACAAAATCACTTTGCATCCTTTGAAACAAAGATCTATTGCTGACTTCAAAAGGCATCAAACAATTCCTCAAGGGATGGATGAACTCCAAACTCAGGCCAACCCCATCTTCCAACCTTTCAGTGTAGAAGATCATGGCTATACTAGCAGTGACTCCTTACAGGCATTTCAAAGAGAGTTAGCCGCTCAATCGGAGACCGAATCCTGAAATTCTATCGTTATGCCAGTCATGGTGACGGAGGTGACCAGCATAGAAGAACAGCTTGCAAGTATGAAAGCAACATTAGAGAGGCTCGCTAAGGAGAGTCTAGAGAAAGACGCTCAAATCAAGCGTCAAAGTGAGCAGATTACTACCCTGATGAAGAAGCTGGAAAAGCAACTACTCGAATCCTCTAGCAAAGGCTCAGACGACGAAGAGTCTGACAAGGAGTCTAACTGCAGCGAAGAGTCTAATAACGAACATAAAAAAAGAAGGAATCCTCATTGCATTTGATGTCTGTTTTTAAATTCAAAGCCTGATTGCGAATGCTGTTAAGGCTTAATTGGGGGGAGGACCTCACAAGACACATGTACCCAAAGCCTTATATGAAAAGGATTGATGCCCTTCGTATGATCCATGGTACCAGCCCCCTAAATTCAGCCAATTTGATGGTAAGGGCAATCCCAAATAGCACATCGCTCACTTCATTGAAACTTGCAGTAATGTTGGTAGTAAGGGAGATAGGTTGGTGAAGCAGTTTGTTCGATCTCTTAAAGGGATCGCCTTCGATTGGTATACAGACTTGGAACTCGAGTCTATTAATAGCTAGGAACAAATGGAACATGAATTCCTTAACAGTTTCTATAGTACTCAGTGCGTTGTTAGTATGATGGAGATGACAAATACTAAGCAGTGGAAGGATGAACCAGTCCTTGATTATATCAATAACTGGAGATCGCTTAGCCTTGAGTGCAAAGACTGTTTATCCGAGGCCTCTGCTGTTGAAATGTGCACTCAGGGCAAAGAGTGGGACTTGCTTTATGTCTTCTAGATGAGTAAGCCTATGACCTTTTAAGAGGCAGCTACGAAGGCCCATGACATGGAAATGATGAAAGCAAAGCGTTGCAGCTAGCTGTCTTCTTCATATGAGTTCAAGAAGGACAAAGGTGATTCTAAGAAGAGTTCTAAGCCTCCAAAGGCCTCAATGAAGGAAACTATGACTGTTTCCACTAAAGAGCCCGTGAGGATTTCAGGGAAGTTTAGGCCAGAGGAGAAGAAGACTTCATTCTCTAAAGAGAGAACAAAGAAGAGCCCTACATTAAAGGAACTTCAAAAGAGGAAGGACCCATTTCTTAATTCAGACTTGTCGGGAATGTTGGATGACTTGCTTGAAAATAAGATCATCGAACTCCCTAAACCTAAGCGACCAGAAGAGGCTAGAAGGATAAACGACCCAAAGTACTGTCATTATCACAGGGTCATTAGCGACCCTTTAGAAAAATGCATTACTCTTAAAGCGCATATCATGCAATTGGTCAAGGATGGGAGGATCATACTAGACTTGGATGAAATCATTGAAGCCAATTGTGTTGGCGCTCAATTAGAGTCATCACCTTTAAGACGAGAAAGTCATACCCAACTATACCTAGAGGGCAAGCATGATTTCACTCGGTCGCCATGGATGGAGTTATTCACAATTCAGTTCAGAAGTTTAGAGCCAGTTGTTGTGCTGCTGACGGTATAAACTCCTCCTCTAGAAATCAAACCCACTGTCGATATCTCAGAGGATGATGAAGGGGGTTGGACCCTTGTTACTCGGCGAAGGCCCAGGAACAAAACACGAGACCAGCAACTGCCCTTGCGCCTGAGGAAGATACAAGGGAGGAAGAAGAAACCTCAGTGTGTAAGAGGAAGAAAGAGCTCGAAAATAAACAAGAAGTAGGACGTTCAACCTATAGACCTACTTGAGCAGGAGTCGTTTTGTCCTGTCACATTAGAAGAATTCTTCCTATTGGGTTTTTTTTATAGTCACTGTGAATATGACTTCAGGTACTGAGCTAGAAGATGAATAAAAATAGATAAGAGGAAAAACAGGAAGATTATCCAAAAAGAGATGATAAAAGTCTTATAGTCTTAGAAGCTTTACCAGCATGAATGGGTTAGAGGAAAATCTGTCGCCTATTAGAAGAGATGTGTAAGTGTGTTGCCATCGTCCTTCACCATCCAGAGCTTTATACTGACATGGTCAAAGATGTTGGAGAATCCTCGAAAAGCCTTGCCCAGTATGCCACTTGCAACACAAGTATCACTTTCATTGATGACGACTTGTTGTTAGGCTCCAAACCTCACAACTGACCTTTGGTTGTGACTGGTTATATAAGGGAATAAAAAGCAAGTTCATCTTGGTAGATGGAGGTTCTGTCGTTAACATGATGCCCAAGTCTACAATGAATGAACTAGGAATCATGGTAGAAGAGCTTTTTAAGAGAGGTATGGTGATTCAAGGGTTTAGCATGGAGAGTCAGCCTGCGAACGACATGATTCACCTAGAGATAACGATGGCAGATCTACTAACATCTTCAATCTTCCATGTAATTGACTCCAAAACATCATACAATTTGTTGCTTGGACGCCCTTGGCTCCATGAACATGGAATAGTGGCTTCTACCCTCCATCAATGTATTAATTATTACAGTGGGGGCAAGACGAAGATCAACGGTGATGTCAAGGCATTTACAAAAGCAGAATCGCATTTTGCTGACTTTATATTCTTTGAAGAGGGCATTGTACCCAAGGAGACTATGTCGTCTATAATTTCCTCCACATGTAAGGGTGAGCCAAATGTTGTCAATAATTTCAAGGTGGTACTAAGGCAAGATAGTATGAAACAACAAGACTAGTGTAAGGGAAACATTGAACAAGAGACTATCACTCAACTAGCTAAACATGTCGCTAAGCAAGTGGTGGTTTCCACAAATCACATGCCACCGGTCTCAAGATATGTTCCCGAGGCTTATTGCAAGAAAGGGAAAACACCCTTCAGTGGGTGCAGAAGTGGAAATACTAGGGGTGAGGCTATTAAGAACAATAGTGGGGCCAACTTGAGCACCCTTAAAGAATGTGTCACGTTGCCAATGCGAAACATGTATCAACAGAAGGTGAGCAGACTCCCTCTGCCCAGATTTATCTCTTGTTCGAAGACCTTATTATACAAAGAGGAGAACTTGCCAAATGCTTGAACAAAGGAAGGATTTAACTCGAATGCAGATAAGCTTATGGAGAAAGTAGGTTATGATTTTAAACAATGTTGTTGCGTTAAGGAAGGTAGTGGGGGTAAAGACCTACGGCCTCAACCAAATGCAGAAGAGGATTCAAGAACAAGATGGTCTAGTAGAAGTCCCAAAAGTGGGTCTTGGTTATACACCAGTGCAACCGATCAGGATATTAGGATGACGCAAGGCCATGCAAAATGTAGTTCAACATATCACTACTGAAGAAATAGATAAGAGTAAGGACGAAAATGCTCAACCTCCTGTAAAACCTTATGTATTTGATAGATTACAACCATCCGCCTCAAGGAAATGCTCATCCATCTTCACTAGAATTAGGGGAGGTCAAAACCCTAAGTCTTCTGTGTTCTGGAGGGTAAAGAATCGTGCTCAACCAAAGCCTTCGGTGTTTAATAGAGTCACGAAAGCAAGAGAATCGTTGAACCCACTACCCCATGAACTAAAGGACTCAATGTTCAACCAACTTGGTGTTAAAAATGAAGTACAAAGCACTATCCCTTCTTACGTGAAGCAGTTTTCAACCCTTGATGTGAAGACAGATGGTTCACTAAGGGTCAAGATGCACTGTGTTCTTTACTCAGCAACCAGGTAGTTCTATCATCAACAAAGGAGATGAGCAAGAAGAAGTGACTTCTTCCAATCATATTAAAGTCCAAGAATGGGAAAACTCAGAGTCAAAGATAGAACTTGCAAAAACACCTGAAACTCTTGAAGATGTGGGACAAGCTATGGTTGATGATTTAATGGAATTAAATCTCAGAACAGCCGAGAAACGCTTCCCCATCTATGTAAGTTCATTGCTTACACCCGAGGAAGAAAAGGAGTATTTCAATCTCCTTTCAAAGTACAAGGACTTGTTTATATGGAGTTACAGGGAAATGCCAGGGCTTGATCCCAAAGTCGTGCACCATCACTTATCCCTCACAAGGGGTGTTTCACCTGAAAAGTAGCCTCAATGACGTTTTCATCTGGAGTTAGTTCCTCAACTCGAAAACGAGGTCAACAAACTCATAGAGGCAGGATTCATTCTTGAGGTAAAATAACCTACTTAGATTGCAAACATTGTCCTTGTAAGAAAGAAGAACTGGAAACTTTGCATCTGCATGGACTTCCGAGATCTCAACAATGCTTGCCCAAAAGATGACTTCCTATTGGCCGTCACCTAGCTCATGATCAATTCAACCATGGGACACCAAGCCTTGTCCTTTATGGATTGTATTATAGGATACAATAAAATCCAAATGGCGCTACAAGACCAAGAAACCACAGCTTTTCGCACTCCCAAAGGCATCTTCTACTATATGGTAATGCCCTTTGGTTTGAAGAACGCCATATCAACATACCAAAGAGTAGTGCAAACTATCTTTGACAACATGTTGCATAAAATAGTGGAGTGTTATGTTGATGATTTGGTGGTCAAGTCAAAAAGGAGAACAGACCACCTATAAGACTTTTGTTGAATTTTTGATAGGCTCAGGAGATGTCAACTAAAGATGAATCCACTTAAATGTGCATTTGGCGTCACTTCAGGGAAGTTCCTAGCTTTATAGTTTAACAGAGAGGCATCGAGATTGACCCGATCAAAATCAAGGCAATCCAAAAGATGCCTGCCCTAAGAAATCCCAAAGAACTACGAGTTTTCAAGGTCATTTGGCCTATATTAGAAGGTGCATATCCAACATAGTTGGTCATTGCCACCCATTCCGCCACCTCATAAAGAAGGGTGCACAATTTGAATCGGACCAGTCATGCTAAAAAGCCTTCGATAGCATCAAGAAGTACTTGTCAAATCTAGTAGTTCTAGGGCCACCTATTCCAGGGAAACCTCTTGTACTCTACATTGCAGCTCAAGCAAAGTCTCCGAGGACATTATGTACCCAAGAAATGACTAAGGCAAAGAAAGAGCTCTATATTATTTAAGTTGCACTTTGGTTGAAGCTGAACTGAATTACTCTGTGATTGAAGAGATATGTTTGGCTCTAATGTTCGCCCTTCAAAATTTAAGACATTACATGCAAGCTCATACAGTGTGGGCGATTTCTAAAGTTGACCCCATTAAGTATATCTTATCAAGGCCAATTCTAAGTCGGCGGCTAGCAAAGTGGGCCATAATCCTGAAGCAATATGACCTTGCTTACGTACCATAAAAGGTCGTTAAAGGACAAGGATTGGCTAATTTCTTAGCAAATCACCAATCCCTGATGCTTGGGAGCTAAACGATGACTTTCTTGGTGAGGATGTGTTCTTCGTTGATATCCTCCCACCTTGGAAGATGTATTTTGACGGACCCGTGAGACATGATGGTGCTAGTGTATGAGCAATCTTTGTTTCCCCGGAAAAACATGTCCTCGGTTAATGATTCGTGCTAACTCAGTTATGTTCCAATAATATGGCTGAATATCAGGCGTTGATTTTAGGCCTTCAAACGGCCATTGAAATGGGAATCGAAGACCTTGACATCTATAGTGAATCTCAATTAGTCATTAGGCAACTTCTCTAGGAATATGAAGTACAAAAGGACCACCTCCTGTTATACCATAAATATGCCTCACGACTACTTGATAAGCTTGAAACCATCAACTTACAGCATGTTCGTAGGAGTGCCAACAAGATGGATGACGTACTTATAAACCTTGCAGCCACTTTGGCACTGGGGGCAGAAGAAAGCATGAATGTCCTTATTTACAACCGGTGGGTTGTTGCACATGTTGTTGAAGAGATTGAGGAAAACGTCAACGTAGTTAGTGCTCAAGAAGTAGATGAAGAAGATTAGCGTCAATTGCTCATCAATTATTTGCAGCATGGAAAGCTCCAATGATCCAAACCATAAGGCAGAAATCCAACAGAGAGCTCCCCGCTTCCTTTACGTTAATAGTACTCTTTATCGGCATTCTTTCCTCGGCATTTGGTTGCGATGCTTAGGTAACTATAAGGCAAAACAAACAATAGAGGAAGCGCACTGTAGAATATGCGATGGACACTTGGCAGGCCTAAATTGTATGATCGAATCAAAAGAATTGGTTATTATTAGCCTACCATGGTGTTAGATTGCATGGACCACGCAAAAAGGTACGAGCCTTTCCAGTTTCACGCCAATTTTATTCGTCAACCTCCGAAACCGCTTCATCCAACAGTGGCACCTTGGGCATTTGAAGCTTAGGGCCTTGATGTTGTGGGTCTTATCACTCCAAAGTCATCCACTGGCCACTCGTACATCTTGGCGGCAACTGACTAAGTTTCCAAATGGGTAGAAGCAATCCCACTGAGAGGAGTTAGAAAAGAAAATGTCGTTGATTTTATTCGGAGCCCATATCGTTTACAGGTATTGCGTGCCTCGATATATTATCACTGACAATGGCAAACCAATTGTTAAAAAGCTGGTGACCGCCTTTTGTGAAAAGTTTATGTTTGCCCAACACAAATCTTTAATGTACAATGCACCTACAAATGGGCTAGCAGAAGCCATCAATAAGACACTTTGTAACTTACTAAGCAAAGTGGTGGCAAAGTTAAAACGTGATTGGCATGAAAGGTTAGGGGAGGCTCTTTGGGGCACGTAGAACCACATACAAGACGCCGCCCCAATCAACTCCTTTAACTCTAGCGTATGGGGTCCAAGCGGTATGGCCTTTGGAACTTTAAATCCCTTTACTCCATGTTGTCATACAGGAAGGCTTGACCGAATATGAAAATCACAAGCTTTTCTTGGCTGAGCTCGAGGCCCTCGATGAAAAAAGACTTTGAGCACAACAAAAGTTGGAATGCTATCAAACTCGCTTATCATTAGCGTTCAACAAAAGCGTATGACCACCTTCATTTCAGGTTGGAGATCAAGTGCTAGCGGTAAGAAGACCAATCATTATCCCACATAAGACTAGAAGCTAGTTCATTCCAAGTAAGATGGCCCTTACGTGATTTGGGAAGTCTACACCAACTGTGCTAATAGGATAGTTGGTAATGATGGAGTGCGAGTTGGAATGATGAATGGCAAGTTCCTAAAGCTTTACTATCCTTAATGTATTAATACATGTAAGCTCTTAAACATGAGCCTAAACTATTCATTCTTTCAAGTCAAACTCTATTGTACTATTCCTGACCCGCAAGAGCATAAACTATGAACGACTAAACCAAAAAAAAAAGTCTTGTTGTTCAAACTACATATGACTTGATCCTTTAGGGCCCCCTTCAGGTACATAGGCAGCTTTGGTAACACCTACATACAGTCATCATCATCAAAAATAAAATGAAGTTTGCTGATGCTAAATAAAAAAAGTTCATCTGATTACAGGTTTTATATAACTTGTGAGTTTAAAGGAGAAATATAAAGATTTGGTTGTGTATAAATTCATCTATTGTCATAAAGTTGATAATTGTGGAATCAAAATCATAAGGAAAATCAACCAAGACACATGTACAGCAATGAATAAAAGAAAATTTTCATCTAAGCTTTATTCAATAGATATCAAGATTATATGACAAAAGCGTAAAGAGCATGACAAGGCCACCTCAAAAAAAAAACGAAAAAGAAAAGGATTCCATTAGAAATTCTTCAAATCGTCGAAAGACTCCTTTATGTAGGCTTTAACCTTCCCTAAACTAGCTTTTGTAGCTACATCCATCACTTCAGTGGCATTAAGTATGTCAATCTGACCCTGCAAGTCAATAGCTTCCCGCTTAGCTTCTTAAAGCAAATGCTCGTTGACCGCTACCTAAGAGCTAAGATCGTTCTTTTGATCTTCCAAAAGTTGAAGCTCTTTCAGTATCTCCTCGCACCTCAATTCAACCTTCTTCAACTCAGTTGTCTTTGGTTCATAATGGGCGCCTTTAGTGCACAACTGATGGGAGGCCTCATCAAGCTTACATTGCACCTCCATGCGACGACTATCATGTTCTTCAGCAGATGTTCAACCAGAGTACCTATGTTACAAGTCTTTGAAGTCACATGCTTGCTTGATCAACCCTTCAACCTTACTCTCTAAAGGAGTGATGTCGACACCTTCTTGAACGATGGTGGCACAAAGGCTGTCAAAATTGCTTTTAAAAGAAGGAAGTCCATCAAAAGCGTTGCGAGACACCTTGTAAAGTATGGCTTCACCAAACACTCATGTAACACTCTTATCTACCTCTTTTATAACAGCATTAGAGTCAAAGACAGAAATCCCCCCTTGTAGAACCCTCAAAGGGCATTGTGGGCGGGGTACAAGCGAAGGAGCATTGGCTCTACGAATGGGCTAAACCTCATCATCATCCTAGGAACAAACACCTTTTGAGTCATTTAATCTCGATCTACCGTCAACTAAATCCTTACCAAATGATGGTATTCGTCCAATCGACGTAAAGCATTGACTTCCCGATGACAGAGGAACATGTGCCAATTCCTCCTAGAAGTTCACATCATCGCTTTCTCCCTATTTAAAAAACAAAATGTATGCAAGGACAAAGGAGGTGAGATACGCATTTGGAAAAAAAGAAATCGTGTTTCTATTTAAAAAAAAAAAGGAAGGAGTACCATGCTTTCAGTAGGATTAGGTTCAGCATTGAGAATATCCATGATATTGTCAGCACCTTCTGGGGGAAGCTCGATTACCTTTTTAGTACTTGGCTCACAAACTCCAATGGCTAGCTTGTCTGTCCATTCATAGCAAGATTAATGATAGATTTAGACTTTTGTCTACATATCTCAGGTAAAAGATTTGAAATGTTCTTTACTCTCATTTGTTACCTCTGGTAATGGCACAATGCTTTCAATAGGAATTGCAAGGATGGGTGTCAATGGGATGATAACATGTGTACCTCGAATCCTGATGTGAGAAGAACCATACTCCAACGACGGAACAAAAAGCTCTAAGGGCTTCCCAGAACAAACAATCCTCAACTTGGGCATAAAACCAAGTGTGCCTTCATTCTTTGAAATGTTCGTGTCAAATGAATCACTTCATTTCCTCTTGGAGTCACTAGCATGTGGACTGCAAGTGGAGGAAATGAACATTTTGGACTACCATTCACGAAATGCACGAGTCATATTTCTCGCGAGTAAATTGCGTCGCCCAGGAAGATAGACTTGAGACCCTGTTCCATAGCACATGAGCATGTGGTGATAGCAAAGCATTGTTTCTGGGTCAGGAAGATTATTGAAGTCTAGATCAGCAGGAACATCCTGATGGAAACCGAATTGTCCACTGAGTTAGTCGGGGTAGTAGTGCTCCATGACGAGGCTGTTCTCACAACGGCAAGAGACAAAATTCGAATGAATGCTGACAAAATAAGCAAAGTCAGCTCCCGATAACTTGTTGTCATCCACGAGAGTGTGCTTAAGTTGGTTGATGATGGATGAATGCCAGCGAAAGCCCCTCCCAGAACCAATGAATTCTCGGGCCTCTTCAAGCTAAAATGACTTGGCTTGACCGAGGCCACTAAACTTCACCATGCTTGGACTGCAAGAAGCCTCACTAACTAACCCATACATATCAAAGTTTTTTGCTAACCAAGCATAAAGGAAATGGGTAGAAGAATGACCCCACTTCTAGCAGGATATGAAGAACGACAGATCTCATTGAACCCCTTATAGATACTCGCAAGGATTACTGTAGTGAGGCAATACCCTACACCTGATGCCATAAATGATGTGATGTTGAAAGTGTCAGGGCGTATGCAACAAGCATGTCGAACTGGCAAGATGAATGTGCATAACTGATAAGTTCCCCTATTTACTTCATTTTTGGGACGTTTTGTTGCACTTTTTCTGAAATTAATGGGTTTTATGTTATAATTTATGCTCCAATTATCATTTTATGCTTGGGTATGGTTCTTTGATGACTTTTGCAGGATTTTAGACCATTTGACCGAACAATTGACCGTCATTTGAGTGCATATTGATGCACCACGGAGCTACCCCAAGCCCCATGCTCGTGCAGCAAGAGAAGAGCATAAGAATTCAGTCCAGCCAGCACCATGGTTCGACCGTGGTGGCTGCCACGGACCATGGTGAGTCTGTAACTGCTAACTTCTTCAACTTCCTTCGTTGTGCAGCTAAGGACATTTGATCTTGGTGCTTAAAATGCGTGTTTGATGGATGAAGGAAGAGGCATTCAGCACCATCATCATCTCACCACTACTCTCTCATCCTTCTCACTCTTTAGTTAGAATTTAGTTTAGTTTATTTTTGGGAGCAAAAGGAGAATTGAAGAGACAAGCTTTGCTTTTGGAGACTTGAAGATTGTGGCACCACTAAATGGATGCCACTGTTGTAAAGTTTTGTTTCCTTTGAATTTATCCTTGAACTCTTGTGGTAGTTGAATTATAAATATGAGTGAGTAGTTTTATTCAATCTAGGGATTTGTTAGACATAGTATTATAGTTGGATCCTTTATTTCTACAATCTTGTGCTTGATTCATGATTGAAATGATTTACTTATATCCTAAGATTGAAATGTTATAAGTAGAATTTGGCCAAATTTGCTTGCCTATATTAGGTAGTCGAGTGAAGTACTGAAAAGTGAAACTCACTATTAGATCACTTTGATATAGCTTGACTTAGCGAAACTCGAGAGAGAATTGCTTGTTAAGAGGGACTTATCTTTCATAAATCTTCAACCTAGTCTAAATAAAAGATACATGAAAGAGTGTTAGTTGAATTCATTTGCGTAGTTTAATTTATTTTAAAAGAAAGGATTAAATTTAAGTTGATTGCAATTCCTTGAATCATCCAATCCAAGAAAAATTCATGCTTAATTCTACGTTGATTGAATTTTCAATTAGATAATAAGTATATTTAAACCAACTTTTTGAAAAGATTGATTGCATAGCATTTTCAATTGGACATGAGCTCGGTAGATTACATTGGTCCTTGAGGACTATCTTTGAATCTAAACTACAACACCCATGCATTTGCGGGCGTGTCCAGTTTTCGGTGTCGTTGTCGGGGATCGAACCCGGGCCGCCCACGAGGCAGGCGGGAATACTCACCATTATAACCGGGTCACTGTTGCTAGGCGGGCATGCTACGGGCCGTGGTAAAGGGTTTTGACTGCAGCGACCCTTCACTATCCCTTACTTTCATCTTCTACCACGAAACTCTCTCTCCCTACCTCCCTCTTTCTCTCTCTAAACCCTCTTTTCTTAAACCTTCAATTTCTCCCCCACTTCTTCCCATTTTCACTCAAAATCTTCCCTTTTCTCTTGATCTTTCTCTTTCTCAAACAAATTTCATCTCTTTCTACCATTTCTTCTCCAAATTCATCTCACTTTCACCCTTCCTGCATAACCATTTTCCTCTCTCTCTAATTCTTTCTCTTTTTCACTCTAATTCTTCATTTTTCCTTTCTCACACCTCATTCTTAAGGCGGTTTGACTAACCCCGAACATGTTGCTAGATATAATTGCTTGAGTGAACGAATTGTTGTGGCAACTAGTTACTATGATGACGAATTGTTGGGCTGTTTGGGATTGTTGGATGACATAAGGTGGTTATTTGCATGGGGGGTGTGGGACATTTTATTGAAGCGAAAGAGTATACATATTAGGACCTTACATATGAATTTATGAGTACTTTGCATGTTGAGGTCACTCGATGGCCTCAATGTCAAGCAAGATACTTTTCATTTTATTCACAAGGGCAATTTTACGAGTTGAACTTAAGTACCTTTAATAACATATTTGGTTTTCCACCTAGTATGGACTTACCAAACCGTTAAGTTCCTCATGAATTCAACCAAACTGTACTTTTGGGAGAGCTTTGGGGCGATTTTAGGTACATCACTAGTTCTTCCAAATGTACCCATATGGAACCCTTGTATTTGGGTGGCTCAGAGTATTCTCGCTTGTTGTTTCTTTGCTGAAGATGATAGTGTGAATGTCCCTAGTTTTTCTGAGTTATACGTCCTGTCTTGTTTGTTAGATGGTGTCCAAATTGATCCCCAGGCGTTCTTAGCTTGTTAATTGTATAGCATAACTATTAGCACTAAGGGTAGGATAGTCACTGGGGTTTTAATCACCACCGTTGCTAGATTTTTGGGTGTTGAGCCAAATCCTGAGGATTGAGTTTCTGCACTCGAACAGCTTGATCAAGCTTCTTTTGAGCTGATGAGCTTTTGCAAAGTAGAGGATGGATGTTTGTGCTAGATCTACCCCGAGGATTGGCTTATGCCGCTTCCCAATGCTGAGCAGGCCACTTTACTTCACCAAGCTAACCTTCATTGGATACCCGATGATGCTGATGCGGTTCGTTCTGCACCTCCTCTACCCCCATTTGATTGTTAAGCCGGACCTAGTTTTTCGTCCCAACGTTCCTCCACTGACTATGCAGAGGTTCAAGCCACCCTAGGTCCATTCAAGAGGAGCAAGTGTCCCTTCGAGCCTATGTTGCCTCTAAGAACGCCGCTCTTCGTAACTTTGTCCAACGGCGGCACGACGAGCTCCGTGGGATGCTTGTCACCTAGACCCAATATTTTCAGGACTATAAGGCTTGCCTTGAGACCTAACAAGATTGGCATATCTCTTCTAGTGAACCTTCCCACCCTCCTTCCCCACCTCCCTTATGATTGCTTCTTGTTGCTCCCTCTTTCTTTTTCCACACCTGTCCTCACATTGAGGACAACACTTTGTTCAAGCAGCGGGGGTTGGTTAGTTAATTGATTTCATCTAATGCTTTATTTGGTTTGGCATGTGCTTGTGTATGTGTCGTATATATTGTTCATGCTTGCATTTAGAGTTGCATTGTAAGATTAATCGCATGTAGTTAGAAGCGTGTTAGAGGTACATTAAGGTTTCTTTTCACTTTCAGTTCTTTTTCAAAGTTTTTTTTTTGCATTTTCTTGGTATTGTTATTAGGAGCATGCATCACCTTAAAAAAAATACCAAAGCAAGAAAAAAAAAACAAGAAAAATCACAAACATGAAAAAAATGAAAAAAAGGAAAAATCCTCTACTGATGAACTTTGTAGACTAGGCAGACTTCTTTGGTTTAGATTGATGCTTTGATTTGCCCAATTGTGAATACAAGCGCTTGAAAATGAGTTTGTGAAAATGGGCTTCATGTTTTGGCCATTTGTTGAGTGCGAACTGATTGCCCCCATGATTCTTTACATGAATGTTGGCATGTGTCTCCTAATGAGCCAGGTGTGGCTTTGGTAGATGTCTCGCGAGGTTTTGAGCGTTTAAAGATTGATTTATTAATTTAGCCACTTGTCAATTCATGAACGACTCTTTCTTGACATCATTTCTCTATAACTTGCTTTGACTCTCATTCAAGATCGCACTTAGCATATGCATTCAGGCAATATGATTGAGGCATAATTTGACTTGTTAACCCCAAAGGCCAAACAGCCACCATTGTTATGCATAATGTATCCCTTGCTAGCCCCTTTGAGCTTATATATGTTTTTATTGATGTGAACCTACGAACATAACCTTTGGCCAAACATTTCTCTAACCCTTAAGTGAAGACTAGAGAAGCATTTCATCTTTGTAAACTGAGTTTGATTGGGAGTTAGTAAGGTGCATTGAGATCTTTTTGGAGGATTTTGCTGGTAAGTTGGTTAAGGGATTTGTGTTATTGTGTTTATATAAGAGATCCCTTGTTTTATTGTATAAAGATTAGAGAAGAGCTGAAATTCAAGTTTGATATGTATTCTCTTAGCCAACTCTTTTGTGAAATTGAAAAACAAAAAGAAGAAAAAAAGAACCAAAAAAAGAATAAAGGAGTGTTGGCCTTGTTTGGATTTTAAAAAGTATATTTGACCTTCAAATCTTTCTCTGTTCATTTGGTTGTGAAAGGGGATGTATTTGTTATTGAATTGTATAGGTTTACAAAAAGGGTTGCATAAGTGCATTGGAAGCATTTAGTTCTTAGTCTATGGCTTGTAGCTCCACATTTTCAAAATATTGTTCCCCTCTTACATTCACCCATGGCCCCGTTACAACCTCATAAAGTCCTCATGATTATCTAATGTGCAATGCATACTAGTGGTGGCGAACTAGAGAGTCTCATCAAGGTTATGGTAGATTTGAGTCTATAGAATGAGAATTGAGGGAACCATTCTACATTTTTCAAACAAATGTGTGACGAGTGCCACATTACTACATTGAGGCTCTACCAGCAGTACTAGCTCCATTTGTTTGATGTGTTGATGTGATTGTATTCGATGATTTAGGGGGGTTGATTCAAACTTGACATTGTAGTCTATCAATGATTTCGAAAACTTCTTTTCCTAGCCTCTATTAACTTCATTTTTGGGACGTTTTGTAGCACTTTTTCGAGAATTCTTGGGTTTTCTGTTATAATTTCTACTCCAATTATCGTTTTATGCTTGGGTATGGTTATTTGATGACTTTTATAGGATTGTAGACCGTTTGACCCAACAATTGACCCTTATTTGAATGCATGTTAACCCGCCACAGAGCTACCTTAAGTCCCAAGCCCATGGAGTAAGAGAAGAGCAGAAGATTTCAGATCCAGCCAGCACTACTGTTCGACCGTAGTGGCTGCCACGGTCCACGGATAGTGGTGAGCCACTAACTGCTAACCTCTTGATCTTCCTTCATTATGCATCTGAGGATGCTCGGTCTTGGTGCTTAAAAGACGTGTTTGATGGATGAAGGAAGATGAATTCAGCTCAATCATCATCTCACCACTACTCTCTCATCTATCTCTCTCTTTAGTTAGAATTTAGTTTAGTTTATTTTTAGGAGAAAAAGGAGAATTGAAGGGACAAGCTTTGCTCTTGGAGGTTTGAAGATTGTGGCACCATTGCAGGGCTGCCATTGCTGTAAAGTTTTCTTTCCCTTTCAATTTATCCTTGAACTCTTGTGTTATTTGAATTAGAAATATAGGTGAGTAGTTTTATTCAACCAGGGAATTGCTAGCGACTGTATTATAGTTCGATCCTTTATTTCTACAATCCTGTGCTTGCTTAATGTTTGGAATGATTTACTTCTATCCTTAGATGAAAATATTGTGAGTAGAATTTGGCTAATTTTGATTGCTTATATTAGGTAGTCGAGTGAAGTACTGAAAAGTGAAACTCACTATAAGATCACCTTGATAAAACTTAACTTAGCAAAACTTGAGAGAGAATTGCTTGTTAAGAGGAGACTTAGCTTTCATAAATCTTCAACCTAGACTAAATCAAAGACACATGAGAGAGTGTTAGTTGAATTCGTTTGGGAAATTTAATTTATTTCGAAAGAAAGTATTAAATTTAACTCTATTACAATTCCTTGAATCATCCAATCTATGAAAAGTGCAGGCTTAATTCTAAGATCCAACTCTTTACTTGGTAAATCAAATCCCTAGATGCTTTACGTTGATTGAATTTCCAATTACATAATTAGTATATTTAAACCAACTCATCGAAAAGATTAATTGCATAGCATTTTCAATAGGACATTAGCTCGGTAGATTACTTTGGTCCCTGAGGACGATCTTTGAATCTAAACTACAACACCTGTGCGCTTGTAGATGTGTCCCGTTTTTGGCGTCGTTGCCGGGGATGGAACCTGGGTCGCCCGCATGACAGCCGGGAATACTCACCACTATACCAGGGTCGTCATTGGTGGGCGAGCACTCTATGGGCCGCGGTCAAGGGTTTTGACTACGGTGACCCTTCACTCTCCCTTACTTTCATCTTCGACCTCGAGACTCTCCCTTTGTACCTCTCTCTTTCTCTCTCTGAACCCTTTATTGTTAAACCTTCAATTTCGCCATCACTAGTGCCCATTTTCACTATATTTTCACTCAAAATCTCCCCTTTTCTCTTAATCTTTCTCTTTCTCAAACAAATTTCATCTCTTTCTACCATTTCTTCTCCTAATTCATCTCATTTTCACCCTTCCTCTATAACCATTTTCGTCTCTCTCTAATTCTTCCTCTTTTTTACTCAAATTCTTCATTTTTCCTTTCTTATACCTCATTCTTAAGATTTGTGTTCCAATTTTTCACTTTGTTACCTCCATGGTAGCCACCAAGAGACAAAGGAGCATCAAGGAGGCGAGGACATCACGACCTCAACGGACCTCCGGTACTTTCACCAATGCATGGACCAAAGGTAACGTTCCTCATCCCCTTTGTTTGACTAACCCCAAACATGTTGGTAGATATAATTGCTTGAGTGAAAGAATTGTTGTGGCAACTCGTTATTATGATGATGAATTTTTGGGCCGTTTGGGATTACGGGATATATTTCATTTTATTTGCAAGGATAATTTCATGAGTCGAACTTAAGTACCTTTAATAACATATTTGGTTTTCCAGCTAGCATGGACTTACCCAACCGTCAAGTTCCCCGTGAATTCAACCCAACTGCACTTTGGGGCGAGCTTTCGGGGGATTTCAGGCATACCACTAGTTCTTCCAAGTGCACCCATATTAGGAACCCTTGCATTCGGGGGGCTCGGCGTATTCTTGGTTGTTGTTTCTTTGCTAGGGATGATAGTTTGAATGTCCCTAGATTGTCTGAGTTATGCCTCCTGTGTTGTATGTTATATGGTATCCAAATTGATCATGGGGCATTTTTCGCCCGACAATTGTATAGTGCAGCTGTTACCACAAAGGGTAGGGTAGTCATTGGGGTTTAAATCACAACCACTGCTAGATTTTTGGGTGTTAAGCCAAATCCTGAGGATCGCGTTTCTAGGTCCGAGCGGCTTGATCAGCCACTTTGAGCTGATGAACTTCTGCAAAGTAGAGGATGGACGTTCGTGCTGGATTTATCCCAGGGTTCGGCTTATGCCGCTTCCCAATGCTGAGTAGACCACTTTACTTCACCAGGCTAACCTTCATTGGATACCTGGTGATGCTGAGGTTGTTCGCCCTACACCTCATCCACCCCCATTTACTTGTCAAGCCGGACCTTGCTCTTCCTCCCAACCTTCCTTCATTTACTCTATAGAGGTTCAAGCCAACCTTAGGTCCATTCAGGAGGAGCAAGTGTCCCTTCGAGCCTATGTTGCCTCTAAAAATTTCGCTCTTCGTGGCTTTGTCAAAGGGCGGCACGATGAGCTCCGTGGGATGCTAGCCACCTACACCCAATATTTTCAAGAGTATAAGGCTTGTCTTGAGACCCAGCAAGATTGGCATATCTCTTATGGTCAATCTCCCCACCCTCCTTCCCCACCTCCCTTCTGATTGCTTCTTGTTCCTCCCCCTTCCCATTTCTACACCTGTGTTCACACTGAGGACAATGCTTTGTTCAAGCATGGGGGGCTAGTTAGTTAATTGATTTCGTCTGATGCTTGATTTCGTTTGGTGTGTACTTGTGTACGGATTGGATATATTGTTCATGCTTGCATTTGGAGTTACATTTTAAGATTCATCGCATGTAGCTGGAACCATGTTAGAGGTACATTTAGGTTTCTTTTCATTTCCGACTCCTTTTACAGTTTTTTTTTTGCCATTTTCTTGGCATTGTTAATAGGACCATGCATTCACCTTTAAAAAAATACCAAAGGAAAAAAAAACAAGAAAAATCACAAAGTGAAAAAAAAAGGAAAAATCCTTGAATGATAAGCTTTGTAGACTGGGTAGACTTCTTTGGTTTAGATTAACCCTTTGATTTGCCCAATTCCGAACAAAAGTGTTCGAAAATGAGCTTCATGTTTTGACCATTTGTTAAGTGCAAATTGATTGCCCCCATGATTCTTTACATGAATGTTGGCATGTGTCTGCTAATGAGCCAGGTATGGCCTTGGTAGATGTCCCATGAGGCTTTGAGCTTTTCAAGGCTGATTTATTAATTTATCCTCCTATTAATTCATGAGTGACTCTTCCTCGACAACATTTCTCTAGAACTTGTTTGACTCTCATTCAAGGTCACACTAAGCATATGCATTTAGGCAATATGATTGAGGCATTCTTTAACCTGTTAAGCCAAAAAACCAAGCAGCCGCCCTTGTTATGCATAATGTATCCCTTACTAGCCCTTTTGCACTTATATCCATTTTTGTTGATGTCAACCATCAAACATAACATTTGGCCAAACATTTCTCAAACCCTTAAGCCAAGACTAGAGAAGTGTTTCATCTTTGTAAACTAAGTTTGATTGGGAGTTAGTAAGGCGCATTAAGATCTTTTTGGTGGATTTGGTTGGTAAATTGGTTAAGGGATTTGTGTTCTTCTGTTTGTATAAGATATCCGTTGTTTTATTATACAAAGATTAAAGAAGACTTGAAATTCAAGTTTAACATGTATTCCTTTAGCCAACTCTTTCATGAAATTGACAAACAAAAAGAGTAGAAAAAGCAAAACAATGAAAAGAAAAAAAAAAGAAAAAAAAGAATAAAGGAGTGTTGGCCTTGTTTGAATTTTAAAAAGTATATTTGACTTTCAACTGTTTCTCTCTTCATTTGGTTGTGAAAGGGGTTGTATTTATTATTGAATTGTATGGGTTTGAGGAAAGTGTTGCATAAGTGTATTGGAAGCATTTAGCTCTTAGTCTATGGCTTCTAACTCCACATTTCCCAAAAATTCATTCCCCTCTTACCTTAACTCATGGCCCCGTTATAGCCTCATAAAGTCCTCATGACTATCTAATGTGCAATGCATACTAGTGATGGCGAATTAGAGAGTCCTATCGAGCTCATGGTGGATTTGAGTCTATCGAATGAGATTTGAGGGGACCTTCCAACAATTTTCAAACACATGTGTGATGAGTGCAACATTACTACAATGAGGTTCTACAGGCATTACTAGGTCCATTTGTTTGATGTGTCGATATGATTGTATTTGTTGATTTGGAGGGGGGGTCGATTCAAACTAGACATTATGGTCTATTAATTATTTCAAAAACTTCATTTCCTAGCCTCTATTTACTTCATTTTTGGGGACATTTTGTACCACTTTTTCGGAAATTCGGGGGTTTTATGTTATAATTTCCACTCCAATTCTCGTTTTATGCTTGGGTATGGTTCTTTGGTGAATTTTGCAAGATTTTAGACCATTTAACCTAGCAATTGACCCTCATATGAGTGCATGTTAACCCACCATGGAGCAACCCCAAGTCCCATGCCCGTGGAGCAAAAGAAGAGCAGAAGATTCCAAATCTAGCCAGTACCATGGTCCGACCGTGGTGGCTGCCACGGATAATGGTGAGCCTATAACTGCTAAACTATTGATCTTCCTTCGTTATGCATTTGAAGATGCTCGGTCTTGGTGCTTAAAAGGCGTGTTTGATGGCTGAAGGAACAGGCATTCAATAGCATCATCATCTCACCACTACTCTCTTATCCATCTCTCTCTTCAGTTAGAATTTAGTTTAGTTTATTTTTGGGCGCAAAAGGTGAATTGAAGGGACAAGCTTTGCTCTTGGAGGCTTCAAGATTGTGGCTCCATTGAAGGGCTTCCATTGTTGTAATGTTTGCTTTCCCTTTGAATTTATCCTTAAACTCTTGTGTTAGTTGAATTAGAAATATAAGTGAGTAGTTTTATTCAATCCAGGGATTTGTTAACCATAGTATTGTAGTTGGATCCTTTATTTCTACAATCCTATGCTTGCTTCATAATTGGAATGATTTACTTCTAGCCTTAGATGGAAATGTTGTGAGTAGAATTTGGCTAATTTCGCTTGCTTATATCAGGTAGTCGAGTGAAGTACTGAAAAGTGAAACTCACTATTAGATCACCTTGATAGAACTTGACTTAGCGAAACTTGTGAGAGAATTGCTTGTTAACAGGAGACTTAGCTTACATAAATCTTCAACCTAGCCTAAATCAAAGACACATGAAAGAGTATTAGTTGAATTTGTTTGGGAAATTTAATATATTTCGAAGGAAATGATTAAATTTAACTCGATTACAATTGCTTGAATCGTCCAATCTCTAAAAAGCGCATGCTTAATTCTAGGATCCAACTCTTTACTTGGCAAATCGAATCCCTAGTTGCTTTACATTCATTAAATTTCCAATTTGATAAGTAATATATTTAAACCAACTCTTTGAAAAGATTGATTGCTTAGCATTTTCAAGAGGACATTAGCTCGGTAGATTGTTTTGGTCCTTGAGGACGATCTTTCAATCTAAACTACAACGCCCGTGCACTTTTCGGACGTGTCCAATTTTTGACGCTGTTGCCAGAGATCGAACTCAGGCCGCCCGCGTGACAGGCGGAAATACTCACCACTATACACGGGTCGTCGTTGCTGGGCGGGTATACTACGGCCGCATTCAAGGGTTTTGACAGCGATGACCCTTCACTCTCCCCACTTTCATCTTCTACCTTGAGACTCTCTCTGGCTACCTCCCTCTTTCTCTCTCTAAACCCTTTATTGTTAAACCTTTATTTTCTCCTTCATTTCTTCCCATTTTCACTCCATTTTCATTCAAAATCTTCCCTTTTCTCTCAAGCTTTCTCTTTCTCAAACAAATTTCACGTGTTTCTACAATTTCTTCTCCAAATTCATCGCACTTTCACCCTTCCTCCCTAACCATTTTCGTCTCTCTCTAATTCTTCCTCTTTTTCACTTAAATTCTTCAATTTTCCTTTCTCATGCCTCATTCTTAAGATTTTTGTTCCAATTCTTCACGTTTTTACCTCCATGGAAGCCACCAAGAGACAAAGGAGCATCAAGGAGGCAGGGACATCTAGCCAAGCACCATCACAACCTCAACAAATCTCTTGCACTTCCACTAATGCACGGACCCAAGGTAACGTTCCTCACCCCCTTGGTTTGACTATCCCCGAACATGTTGCCAGATATAATTGCTTGAGTGAACAAATTGTTTTGGCAACTCGTGATTATGATGACGAATTTTTGGGTCGTTTGGGATTGTTGGACGACATCAGGTGGTTATTTGCATGGGGGGTGTGGGACATTTTATTGAAACGAAAGAGCACACATATCGGGACCTCACGCTTGAATTTTTGAGTACTTGGCAAGTTGAGGTCACTCGAGGGCCTCAATGTCTAGCGGGATATATTTCATTTTATTTGCAAGGGCAATTTCATGAGTTGAACTTAAGTACCTTTAATAACATATTCGGTTTTCCCCCTAGCATGGACTTACCAAACTGTCAAGTTCCCTGTGAATTCAACCCAATTATACTTTGGGGCGAGCTTTCAGGGGATTTTAGGACAACACTAGTTCTTCCAAATGCACCAATATTAGGAACCCTTGCATTCGGGGCGCTTAACGTATTCTCGCTTTTGTTTCTTTGCTGGGATGATAGTTTGAATGTCCCTAGATTGTTTGAGTTACACCTCCTGTGTTGTATATCAGATGATGTCTAAATTGATCCTGGGGCATTCTTGGCCCGACAATTGTATAGTACAGCTGTTAGCACTAAGTAGGGCTGGCAAAAATTCGGGTCCGGGTCAATTCGGGTCCGGACAAATCGGACATTCGGACAAAAACTTCATACCCAGACCCTGTTCGGATTACAAATCGGACACTTTGACCAGACCCGGACCCGGACCCGAATGTCCGATGTCCGGACCCGGTTGTCCGAATGTCCGAATTTGTAATATCATTTTAGGAGATTCAGACCAAAATTTTGTGTGACCGAACCCGAACCCGATTTTCTAATGTCCGAACCCGGTTGTCCGAATTTATTTTTATAAAATTTTCTAAAGAATTTGGACTAAAATTACATATAAACATAGTTGTCCGATGTCCGAACCCGGTTGTCCGATTGTCCGAATTTGTCCGAACCCGAAATGGCTCAAAAATCCGGACAACCCGAACCCGAATGTCCAAACCCGAACCCGACCCGGTTTAAATTCGGACATGACCGATTGTCCGAATTTTAAATTCGGACATAAATTTGGTGACCGTACCCGGTTTTTTCCGGGTCGGACAAATTCGGGTAATCGGGTCGGACAGATTTTTGCCAGCCCTAGCACTAAGGGTAGGATAATCATTGGGGTTTTAATCACCAGCATTACTAGATTTTTGGGTGTTGAGCCAAATCCTGAGGCTCGAGTTTCTTGGTTTGAGCGGCTTGATCAAGCCACATTTGAGCTAATGAACTTTTGCAAAGTAGAGGCTGGACGTTTGTGCTAGATTTATCCTAAGGATCGGCTTATACCACTTCCTACTGCTAGGCAGACCACTTTAATTCACCGGGCTAACCTTCATTGTGTACCTGTTAATGCTGAGGTTGTTCGCCCTCCACCTTCTCCACCCCCAATTTACTTATCAAGTCGGACCTAGTTCTTCCTCCTAACCTTCCTCCACTAACTATGAAAAGGTTCAAGTCACCTTAGGTCCATTCAAGAGGAGCTAGTGTGCCTTCGAGCCTATGTTATCTCTGAGATCGCTGCTCTTCGTAACTTTGTCCAAGGGCTGCACGACGAACTCCGTGGGATGCTTGCTAACCCAGACCCAATATTTTCAGGACTATAAGGCTTGTCTTGAGACCTGGCAAGATTGCCATCTCTCTTATGGTCAACCTCCCCAACGTCCTTTCCTACCTCCCTTCTGATTGCTTCTTGTTCCTCCCCCTTTCCTTTTCTATGCTTGTGCTTACATTGAGGACAATGCTTTGTTCAAGTATGGGGGGTTAGTCAGTTAATTGATTTCGTCTAATGCCTGATTTGGTTTGGTGTGCGCATGTGTATGTATTGTATATATTGTTCATGCCTGCATTTAGTGTTGTATTTTAAGATTAATCGCATGTAGTTAGAAGCATGTTAGAGGTACATTTAGGCTTCTTTTCACTTTTGGTTCCTTCTCATAGGTTTTTGTTTTTGGGCACTTTCTTGGTATTGTTATTAGGAGCGTGCATTCAGCTTAAAAAAAATACCAAACCAAAAAAAAAGAAAAATCACAAAAGTGACAAAAATGAAAAAAATAGGAAAAATCCTCTGATGATAAACTTTGTAGACTAGGTACACTTCTTTGGTTTAGATTGACCCTTTAATTTTCCAATGTGAATAAAAGTGTTTGAAAATGAGTTTGCAAAACGGAGCTTCATGTTTTGACCATTTGTTGAGTGCGAATTGATTGCCCCCATAATTCTTTACATGAATGTTGGCATGTGTCTGCTAATGAGCTAGGTATGGCCTTGGTAGATATCCTGTGAGCATTTGAGCTCTTAAAGGCTTATTTATTAATTTAGCCTCTCGTCAATTCATAAGCAAATCTTCATCGACATCATTTCTCTAGAACTTGCTTTGAATCTCATTCAAGATCACACTTAGCATATGCATTTAGGCAATATGATTGAGGCATTCTTTGACTTGTTAACCCAAAAGACCAAACAACCACCCTTGTTGTGCGTAATGTATCCCTTCCTAGCTCCTTTTAGGTTATATCTGTTTTTATTGATGTGAACTTTCGAACATAACCTTTGGCCAAACATTTCTCTAACCCTTAAGCCAAGACTAGAGAAGTGTTTCATCTGTGTAAACTGAGTTTGAGTGGGAGTTAGTAAGGTGCATTGAGATCTTTTTCGTGGATTTGGTTGGTAAATTGGTTAAGGGATTTGTGTTCTTGTGTTTGTATAAGAGATCCCTTGTTTCATTGTACAAAGATTAGAGAAGAGTTGAAATTCAAGTTTGATATGTATTCTCTTAGCCAACTCTTTTGAGAAATTGAAAAACAAAAAGAAGAAAAAAGAAAAAAAAGAAAACAAAAAAAACGAACAAAAAGAACCAAAAAAAAAGAATAAATAAGTGTTAGCCTTGTTTGGATTGTAAAAAGTATATTTGACTTGCAACTCTTTCTCTGTTCATTTGGTTGTGAAAAGGGATATATTTGTTATTGAGTTGTAAACGTTTGAGGAAAGTGTTGTATAAGTGCATTGGAAGCGTTTAGCTCTTAGTCTATGGCTTCTAGCTTTACATTTCCAAAATATTCATTGGCCTCTTACCTTTACCCATGGCCCGTTACAACCTCATAAAGCCCTAATCATTGTCTAATGTGTAATGCATGCGACTGATGGTGAATTAGAGAGTCTTTTAAAGCTGATGGTAGGTTTGAGTCTATTGAATGAGAATTGAGGAAACCTTCCTACATTTTTCAAACACATGTGTGATGAGTGCCACATTACTACAGTCAAGTTCTACCGACATTGCTAGCTCCATTTGTTTGATGTGTCGATGTGATTGTATTAGACGATTTAGGGGGGTTGATCCAAACTTGACATTGTGGTCTATCAATGATTTCGAAAACTTCATTTCCTAGCCTCTATTTACATTTTGTATCACTTTTTCGGGAATTCATGGGTTTTATGTTATAATTTCTGCTGCAATTCTTATTTTATACTTGGGTATGCTTCTTTGATCATTTTTGCTGGATTTTAGGCCATTTGACCCAGCAATTCACCCTCATTTGAGTGCATGGTAACCCACCACGGAGCTACCTCAAGTCCCATGCCCATGGAGCAAGAGAAGAGTATAAGATTCCAGATCGAGCCAACACCACGGTCCAACCGTGGGGATCGTGGTGGCTGCCACGGACAGTGGCGAGCCTGTAACTACTAACCTCTTGATCTTCCTTCGTTATGCATCTGAGGATGCTCGGTCTTGGTGCTTAAAAGGCGTGTTTGATGGCTGAAGGAAGAGGCATTCAGCACCATCATCATCTCACCACTACTCTCTCATCCGTCTCTCTCTTTAGTTAGAATTTAGTTTAGTTTATTTGTAGGAGCAGAAGCAGAACTTTTGCTAGCCATGGTATTGTAGTAGGATCCTTTGATTCTACAATTCTGTGCTTTCTTCATGATTTGAACCGATTTAATTCTATCCTTAGATGAAAATTTTGTAAGTAGAATTTGGATAATTTTGCTTGCATTATATTAGGTAGTCCATTGAAGTACTGAAAAGTGAAACTCACTGTTAGGTCACCTTGATAAAACTTGACTTAGCGAAACTTAAGGGAGAATGGCAGAACTCGAGGGAGAAGCTTTGCTCTTGGAGGCTTGAAGACTGTGGCACCATTGAAGGGTTGCCATTGTTGTAAAGCTTTCTTTCCCTTTGAATTTATCCTCGAACTCTTGTGTTAGTTGAATTAGAAATATGAGTGAGTAGTTTTGTTCAATCTAGGGATTTGCTAGCCATGGTATTGTAGTGGGATCCTTTATTTCTACAATCCTATGCTTGCTTCATCATTGGAACCGATCTACTTCTATCCTTAGATGGAAATGTTGTAAGTAGAATTTGGCTAATTTTGCTTGCATTATATTAGGTAGTCGAGTGAAGTACTGAAAAGTGAAACTCACTATTAGGTCACCTTGATAAAACATAACTTAGCAAAACTTAAGGGAGAATGGCTTGTTAAAAGAAGACTTAGCTTTCATAAATCTTCAACCTAGACTAAATCAAAGACACATGAACGAGTGTTAGTTGAATTCTTTTGGGAAATTTAATATATTTCGAAAGAAAGGATTAAATTTAACTCGATCACAATTCCTTGAAACATCCAATCTATGAAAAATGCATGCTTAATTCTATGATCCAACTCTTTACTTGGCAAATCGAATCCCTAGATTCTTTACTTTGATTGAATTTCCAATTAGATAGTTAGTATATTTAAACCAATGCATTGAAAATATTGAGTGCTTAGCATTTTCAATAGGACATTAGCTCAGTAAATTATTTTGGTCCCTAAGGACGGTCTTTGAATCTAAACTACGACACTCATGTGCTTGCAAACATGTCAATAACCAAAAGGAGGGAAATGCAACTAGAAAGGTCTCAAAACGTTGGCCTTTAACCACTCCCAGGTTGTCAAAAATAACCTGACAATCACCGCACCAACAGGCTCCTACAATGATGATAGAGTACAATATTCCTAAGTGAGGGGTCCGGTTTTCATGATCAGACTTCCTGGAAAATGGTACTTGTTGGGTCCCCGAAACCAGAAGGCAATCCATTGCTCTATGGTTGGCTTGCCCATGAGACCTTGCATAAGTTTGTGGTGAGCAGTGAAAAGACAAGTGCAACTAAGAGAAAGCATATTTGTGAGTTCCCGTTGGGTAGGAATAGCTGCATCATAGAGATGCCCTGAAAGTGGTAGCCCGAGGAAACTGTGGATGTCAAAGATAAATAGGGATACCTCTCCTTTAAAAGTATGTAAAGTGTTCATTTCTAGACACCAATACTCACACACTGCTCAGATGAGGTTCGAACATCGATAAGAAAGGAATAGCGGAGCATACAAAGCATCAAATAGATGAAAGGTTGTGAGTTTATCTTTGCAACGAATGAGGATATCTTCTGACCATTCCCAATAAAGCGAATTGTAAGAAAATTCCCCATGCAATGATAACCTAGCCGATGATTTGTGCCCGGACTCTATGTCATAACGTATTAATTTGTAAGAGGGAGATTCTCTTTTACTTTAATATGACTAGAGAGCAAAAATGTTTCGCATGTCTCCAAATTCTCCTTAGACTACCAAGGAAGGCTCAGATGACCTCCAACGCAATCAAACTTGCACAAGGACGTTATAGAATTGCGAATTGAAAACTTTGTCTGTTCCGCATCTACGTCATTTTCACTTGGTTGGATGTGTAGACATCATCGTTCGCTAGTGGTTTTGTCCATAAAAGTAACCATTTCGAATAGACCCTGCAGCAATAACAGAAATAAAGAAAATTGAGTTGTAGGACTTGTCACTTGGGCAGTTATAGCAATTCAATAATCAGGGACTAAAAAATAAAAAAAAATCTAGACATGGAAGCACTAGAGAACAAAAAAAAAGACAGGAACAAATGCAAGTAAGGGCTCTTCAGCAAACAGGTTAACCCATTGATGTACCCAAAGGGTTATACATTCTAAGGTTAACTGATTATTAAATCAAAATTCACCTCCGGAGAAATCTCATCTTCGGGAATGTTCGCCAGAGGAAAATTCAAAGTTAACCGTTGAAGGATCCAAAAGGGTTATACGTTCAAAGGTTAATCGATAATTAAATCAAATTCACCTGTGGAGAATTTTGCATTTGAAAGTTCGCCTTACGAAGATTTGAAGTTAACCCATTTATATATACCCAAAAAGGTTAAACATTCAAAAGTTAACTAATATTGAGTCAAAATTTACCTTGTAGAGAATTTTTGCCTTTGGAAATTCGTCTTAGGAGGATTCAAAGTTAACCCGTTAAGGTACCCAAAAGGGTCAACATTCAAAGGTTAACTAATATGAAGTCAAAATTCACATTGTGACGAGTTTTCTCCTTTGGAAGTTCACCTTACGAAGAATCAAAGTTAACCTGTTGATGTACCCAAAAGGATTACGTATTCAAAGGTTAACTGATATTAAATCAAAATTCGCCTTGTGGAGAATTTTTTCCTTTGAAAGTTCGCCGTTGGAGAATTCAAAGTTAACCCGTTGATGTACCCAAAAGGGTTATACATTCAAAGGTTAACCAACATTAAATGAAAATTTGCCTCTGGAGAACTTTTGCCTTTGGAAGTTTGTCTTACGAGAATTCAAAGTTAACCTGTTAATGTACCCAAAAGCGTTAAACGTTGAAAGGTTAACCGACATTAAATCAAAATTCATCTGGTCAAGAAGTTTTGCCTTTGGAAGTTCGCCTTAGGAGAATTTAAAGTTAATCCGTTGATGTACCTAAAATGGTCAACATTCAAAGGTTAACTAATATTGAGTGAAAATTCACCTTGTAAAGAGTTTACTCCTTAGGAGGATGCAAAGTTAACTCGTTGATGTGCCCAAAAGGGTTATACATTCAAAGGTTAACCAATATTAAATCAAAATTCGCCTTGTGGAGAATTTTCACCTTTGGGAAGTTCGCCTTAAGAGGATTCAAAGTTAACCAGTTGATGTACTCAAAAGGGTTATACATTCAAAGATTAACCAATATTAAATCAAAATTCTCCTTGTGGAGAATTTTCGGCTTTTGAAATTTCGCCTTAAGAGGATTCAAACTTAATCTGTTGATGTTCTCAAAAGGATGATACATTGAAAGGTTAACCCATATTAATTCAAAATTCACCTTGTGGAGAATTTTCACCTTTGGGAAGTTCGCCTTAGGAGGATTCAAGGTTAACTCGTTGATGCACCCAAAGGATTAAACATTCAAAGGTTAGCCACAACAAATTACTGTAGATTCTAACACAAAATAAAGAACTAGTAATATTGCATAAATTCACAAAACGACCTCTATACAAACAAAAAAAAGGGGTAGGTTGAGACAAACAAGCAAGAAAGATGCAAATTTTGTTTCAGGTTGATATTATCTAATCAAAAGGGGGGGGCATTATGTCCCCACAAGAAGAATAAAGGCAAAAGAAAACAGCGCAAAAGGAAGTCAATGAAAAAGAAAAAAACCAGAAGAAGAAGAATGGCAGAAGAAACTGGGGCATAGGGGAGGAGAACTAAGGGTCAAATTACCTTCAAGTGTTACTTCATCCCCTACTGCCTGCAGGATGCTTTTCAATGTTGCACGCTTCTTTTCAATGTTGTACACCCAGAAAGAAAGGACTGGCAAGACCAAGTGAATAAAAAGAAAAAACCTAAAAAAAAACTAAAAAAGAAAGAACGAAAGAGGCAGTAGTTGTTGTGAGTTGCATAGCAAATTACCATAAATTATTCCTTGGGTAGGTTCTTTACGATGAAGTGCTCCTATGCCTTTAGTGTTGTGCAGCCCCACAAAGAAGTCTCCATAGGGAAAGAGGAAGTTCTCCCGGTGCCTTTAGTGCTATGTAGCCCACGGATTAGCCTTCCATAGCGAGAGAGAGAAAGGGGGGAGAGAGAAGGGAAGAGTCTAGCAAAAAATATATACAATGTGCATTCTTCAAATTAAGGACATTGGTATCATCTTTGTTAATAAATCTTCATATTTTGTGGAAGAGAGATAAATATTTTGAAGATTGCATCCTACAAAATTACACCAAAATAAGATGCAGGGCTTACTCATAATTAAAAAAAATTGAGACATCAATTGCGCTTAAACAACGAGGTTGTGCACGTGACTTAGTCTCAAGGGAGCATTTGTAGAATGCAAAATTTTTCAAAAAACCAACTAACATCTGGCACGTGGAAAAAATTAAATCATTTATTTTGGCCAATTACAATGCGCCATGTGTTAAATTAATTACAACATTCCAATAAATTAAATATTTAATGGAAATGCATTGCGGCCAATTAAAAAATGCCACGAGACATAAATATTGCAGAAAATAAATGATTGCTCCTTTTAGTAGAGATAAGGAGAAAAACCCTAACTCCGACTTGCCTATAAAAAGAGAGCTACCCCACTTGCTAAGAGGTCGACATTTTATAAGAACTCACAAGAGCTCAAGAATCTTCTCTGGCAGAAGACAACAAGCATTCCAAACAGGTGTCGTCTATGCACGGAGATCAAACTGATATGTTGAGTAACATTAAGCCTCTTAGGCCCTCTCTCAAGATCAAATTCAGTCAAGACTACTTAACGAGATTGAATAAGAGGATTTATTACACTTGTTCTTGTAACAATCATACAGAGATTGTACCAATTCTTTGACATAAATACAAAAAATTCAATTTGTTACTCAATTTCTTATCTAATGTATTTCAGGTCCGAAATTTATGTTTACTATACACACACACACACACACACACACACACACACACACACACATATATATATATATATATATATATATATATATATGT
>JACYFF010019584.1:41653029-41664219 GCA_017589665.1 Selenicereus undatus
ATATATATATATATATATATATATATATATATATATACATATATATAGTCTTACACGACTTTTTTAAAAAAAAAAACTGGAAATGTCGTGTGAAGATATTGCCCAAGGATACGAGCTGATGTGATATTTGGTTAGATGCAATCAACCTTGCAATGCAAACAAATTTGTAATTATGTTTTCATTACCTTATTTGGTTGCATAAGACTATTGCAACAAAAGAATTATCTTATACTTATAATTACCACAAACTAAGTAATCATGATTGCATTGCAATGTTGATTGCATTACATTACCATTATACTTCATCCAACCAAACATTACATAAAGTTCTCTAACAACACCCCCCCCCCCCAAAGAAAAAGGAAAAAACAAGGAAAGGGAAACGTTACGAAAGATCACGAATTCTTAGACGTGACTATCTCATATAGGGTTATTATGTGACGAAATTATGTTATGATGACTTTTTAAGGTTTTGCAATGTCTATTAAAATTGGAAGAGTTACTTTCAAATTTAGGAATGACTAATAGTTTACTTAGGTGTAACTATTAGAGTTACTTTTAAATTTAGGAATGACTAATAGTTTGCTTAGGTATGATTGTAATAATAGTCACCCCTAAATGCACTATTAGTCAACGCAGTCAATTGCAAAAGTGACTGTAACACATACCGCTTATGATATGATCTATGTAAGATGGTGTCATACAAGTTTTACGAACGAAAAAATTTCAACCACACCAAAAGCTAACAAAACGCAAGAGAATATTTCATCAGTAGAATTAACACTCTATTTATGCTGGAACAACAATGACCAAAATTTCTAGTAAAAATAGTCAAGTGCATGAAAGATAATGCTAAGGGTTTCTACTAAACTCATTAGTCAAATGTAGCCATCCTCATACAGAGTATTTGGGAAGAAAAAAAGGCGACGGACATTAAGCATTCTTGTTCATTTTGGTGGAGGGAAAAAGATGGCATCTGCGGTCCTCTTGGACCGGAACTGTTTCTCCAGATCAGCGTTGACATTGAAGGCTGCCTTCAGCACTTCAGGTGATAGGGCCTTCCATGCTGAGGTCTTTCCTGCTAAGTGAGTGAATATGGGGCTGCAAGTATCACAGGCGTTGTTGCATTAGTCAGTTTTGATACCAAAAATATAAGATTAATTGCTTCTAGTAATGACTAGAAGGCCTCGTCATCGGATGGGCAGGATATATAAATGGACTTTGGTACTTGTCATTTGGTTTGGATTTTGATTTTGTCAAGTTAATTTAGAACCGGCTCGGAACCGACTGGGTTCTGTCAAGCCAGGTTCTGGCAGGTTATGTAATATATTACAATTTCACAATTTACATATCAGCATCATAAAATTCATCTTTGTTAGATAAATTTTGGGCTCTTCCCAATCGTATAGAAGTACTTACTGCGTAGTCGGTTTCTATTGCATAGCCAGAGGAATCATTACTGGAAGGCTTAGAGGGGGAGGTAATCCACCTTATGACTGCTATAATTTCTTTTTCCATCTTCTTTTATGATAGAGATAGTGACTTTGAAAGAGCTTCTTTGTGAATCAATTACTTTGAATTATCTCATTCAATTGCATTGGGTTCAGTGTAACTGGGTATGGATAAGTATTTGCTATGTAGACCTAATTGTGTTAAAATTTAAAAGCATTATCAAAAGATGGAGCAAATCAAAAAGCGTATGCAAGGGTTGAGGGAGGGAAAGAAAGCACACTTACTTAGGTGTAGTGATTATGGAAAACCACTCCATCCCGGAGGGATCTGCAATCTTTGAGACCACAAAGAACCTTGGAACAATAAACAGTTGACCTTCTTTTAAGGTGGCTTCTAAGACTCTTCTCCCATCAATGCCAACGACTTGAACCCGACCACTACCTTTGACAATGTAAGTAACTTGAAGGGCAGAGTCGCATGAAAAGCCAGGGGAGCACATAGCACTCCCATCCAACCTCACAAGGTCAGCCCCAAGGCCAACCTCCCCAACCAATGGCAAGTTCTTGGTGTTAAGCACCACAACTCGTCCACCATTCTGAATATCGACATCAAGGGGTGCTTCCAAACAGTTCAAAGCCATGCCATTCCTGTGTGCGTTCTTCGGTTCGGGCATTTTTGCAGACGCATCAAGCTGAACTATTCCATTCCCTGGCTGCTGCCCAACAAGAGTGTTGGCCGTTTTTTCATCCAAGTCCCAGGCTTGGCTCACAAACTCCGGTGTGAAACCAGTAAAGATTCCATTTGATCCAGTTAAGAAGAAGTCAGTGAACCGGCCTCTTTGGCGGGCTTTCGAGGTGTCACCAAGGAAGAGAATAACTAGCTCTGTGTCATCCTTGTTGTACCACCACGTAATGACCCCAAAGGGAAGGGCAATTGCGTCGCCCTTCTTGATCGCAAGCACCTTTTCCTCCTTTTCTGGGAGCACAATTCCGGCAATTCCATTGCCTAGAAAAATGACATCAGATTGTACTTGTTACAAACGGAGATACTCATAGAAAGAGTATTGTTAGACATTCTTTAATATTAACCTTATGTTATGATTAATTTCTTTCATTATCGATCTTGTCCTTGTTCTCTTGTAATCAAAGTGACTAACTAATTAGTGCATATTTGTTTTGCACACCAGCATATTACTCACATATTTATCACAGTAATTTCTCTGCAACAAGATCCAAGAATTTGCATTAATTCCTTTAGGCTCACCTAAACGTTTGATATTAATAAAAATGTTATAGTTGCCTAAGTCCTTTTTCTTGTTTTGTTCCTAAATACAATAATTACACAGATTAAGTAAAATTTAATCTTTTGAATCAGGATCAGTCATGATGAACTGGTTTTTCTAAATGATAACCTGGACTTCAGACCATTAAAGTACTATCGGTAAGTAACATCCACGGCAACACTAATTGTTCCTTCATGGGTATACGAGGATTATAACCTAATTAATGAAGAGGCATATATTGGGTTTTTTTTTTAAAAAAAAAAATCATGAAGACCAATGTATAGTGATATGATTTAATTGGCCACACAGAATTAACACGTTATGAAGGCGGACATCACAATCTTATTTGTCCTCAAAATACTGCTCACATTGTTCGAATCCCAAACAAGAAAAGGACCATTTACTGAAGAGTCATGGAAACAAGTTCAAAATGGTTCTTAGAGACAAGTTTAAAGATTGTGAAAATCTAGGAAATGAAAACCCTTCGATGATTCCCACTGCGTGTTTCTGGAGAGTCAAGAAACATATACCTGTCAAGAAAAGAGGCTACTTCCAATATGACCTTCAAAAAGAGGATATGTTCGTAACCAATCATATTCCCCAATAACTCTACTACGTGGGAAGTTCACATCCAAATAACGTAAAAAAGGAGAAAAACCACCTGTATATGAATCTTATTCATGCCCCTCAAGAAAAGAGGTCATTTGCAGTGGACCATCATAACATGATCAATTGAGAAAAAGGGAAAATATAGAACACAAAGCATGTGGCAATGAACAAGGGGCAAGGATGATAAGAAAGCCACACCTTGAAGAACGTAGGCGACTTTGGACGAATCAGAATAGCAGGGAAGCGAAAACCCATTTTTCTCAAGAGCGAGCTTTGAGGCTCCGATGTTACCCTCGCGAAGCATGGGAAGCTCAGAATCGCACCATGCAAAGTACGTGCCTCCAGAACCACCATGCACCTTGGCAGCCAACTTGGGTGAAAGATCAATCTCCATCTTCTCCATCTTGCCTCTCTCTGTCTCTCACTCTCTTGTACTTGTTGAATGGAAAAGAAAATTTGATCTTACAGAGGCAATTTGGTGTGCAAGCTGATTCGGGAGAGTATTTAAAGGAAGTTTGTGGAAGGATCCCATTGTAACAGAATACGGACACCCCACTAAAATTCTTAACAGACTGCGGATAAATTAAGTAAACGTCAGACATTCGTTGACGAAATAAATGTAAGACATTTGAAGTTTGAGATTTAACCTAAATTACGCTGTGTCCAGTAAAGTGTTGCCCAATGATAGACTTAGTTTATTATTGATTGTAAGTTTGTAACTGTCAGTCGCTACATCGTACAATCGGACGTATATTTGCAATTGTATGCCCAGTCTTTAGACAGGAATCAAATTAGTTTTTTTTTTTTGCTATTTAAAAAGAAAAAAAGCTCATGCGTTGCACTAACAAGTTGTTTGGTTCGTAGACAGTAGCTTTGTGGTTGGTCTAGGGTTGATTTCTTGTTGTTGGCATGTGATTGAATTTTTTTTTTTTTTAACGATTAATTACTTTTTCTTTTTGTGTGAGATAATTACCTTTTCATTTCATTCCTCTTTTTATTCTGTTTTTTTACTGTTAGTTATTTTGGCTTTTATGGTGAGATAATTCCCTTTTCATTTCGATTTTTTATATTTTCTTTCCCTTTTCACATTATTATTTTGGTTTTCTTAAATCATTACCAAACAATTTAAGTGAATATCTTTTACTCGTAAATGATGTAAATAAGGTTTCAAAAAAGAATGATGTACAATAAAACTACACTCACACTACTTTTTTTTTTTACCATAGTTAGCCTTAGGGTTCGCTCACAAAACATAATTAGTAATGCTAACTAATTTATAAATGATGCTCACTAATACATTACAATAAGGTTCACTAATTATTTGTGGCTTATGAGATAGGACTTTTTCTCGTCATTAAAATAAATGAACTTAAAAAGAAATGGAGCTATGATATATATTTAGTTCTAAAAGAAGTTGAAAAATTATTTTGGTTATATATACTTTTTTTTAGTGAGCTATGATATTTATTTAGTGAGTTGTGATTGTTATCTAGTGAGTTATGAAATATAATTGGTGACCAATATGATTTAGTGAGTAGTACTAATTTTTCATAATCAAAAAAGAGTTAGTAGACATACAATACACAATTTTACTGAACATATACACATTCTTGTTCATATTTTGTGGTATGATTTCTTAGTGAGTTGCATTATGATTTTTGACGAGTTATGATATATGTGTAGTGAGCAATACTTTATGTTTATGTTATAATGTGCTATGATACATCTTTTGCTTAACTAAAATATAGCACTATTCTGCGTTACTTTCCTTTGATACCTAGGCTTAAAAGGCTCTATATGTCATCTAAGACATCTTCACTAATGAGATGGCATGCAGAGGGTCGAATAGTCGATGGAAAATTAAGGCATCCAACATATGCTGAAGCTTGGAAAGATTTTGATAACAAATACGCAGGATTCGCTATTGATCCACGGAATGTCAGGCTTTGCTTGACAACTAATGGCTTTAATCCATTTGGTAATATGAGCACCCAATATAGTATATGGCTAGTTGTGCTAATGACTTATAATTTGTCTCCATGGTTTTCCATGAAGCAACCATATTCGTTTCTTACATTGCTCATTCCCGGTCCAAAGGCGCCTGGAAATGATATTGATGTGTATTTAGAACCTTTGGTTGATGAACTGATTCAACTATGGGAGCCAGGTGTAGAAACGTATGACATATCAAATGATGAGACCTTCTTTTTACATGGAGCCTTAGTTTCTACCATTACTAATTTTCCCATATATAGTAACGTGTCAGGTTGGAAAACTAAAGGGAAGTTTGCATGCCCATATTGCAATATTGATACATGCTCCCTTTATTTGAAGAGGAGTAGGAAAATGTGCTATATGGGTCATCGTCCCTTCTTGCCTGGAGATCATAAATTTCGTCGTAGCAGGAAGACCTTTATTGGAGAGACAAAGATGAGGCCTCCTCCTGAATTACGATCCGGATCTGATTTGGTAAGTCAAATGGAAGGACTTGATGTTACTCTAGGGAAACATCCTGATACCATTCGAAAAAATAAAAGCAGGTTGGGTGATAAAGTGATGCCTTGGAAAAAGAAAAGTATTTTTTTCCAACTCCCATATTGGGAACATCTTCTCATACGTCACAACTTAGATGTTATGCATGTGGAGAAGAATGTCTTAGAGAACATATTGGGTACACTTTTTGGCATTGAGGGGAAGACAAAGGACACTTTGCAATCATGTCTTGATTTGAAGGATTTGAATATAAGGCATAATCTTCATCTTGTAGAACAAGGTAATAAGACATATATTCCTTCAGCATGCTTCACATTATCCAAAAAAGAAAAGGAGGAATTCATTAGTGTACTGGCTTCTATGAAAGTACCCGATGGTTATACAGCAAATATTAAAAGGTGCATTGTGGATGGTAAAATATACGAGTTAAAAAGCCATGATCACCATGTTATAATGCAACAATTTTTGTCACCAGTAGCGAGTAAAATGCAAAACAAGAATTTCGGTACTCCCTTGATTGAGTTGAGCAACTTCTTTAGAGAACTTTGTTCTAAAGTTGCATCACCTCAAGACTTTGAATGCTTGCAAGACCGTGTCACTGTTACACTATGTCGATTAGAGAGCATTTTCTCACCTTCCTTTTTTGACATAATGGTGCATCTAACTATTTATCCACCATATGAAGCAAAAGTGATTGGACCTGTTATTTATCATTGGATGTATCCCACAGAAAGGTATGTAGCCAACCTTATTTGTACTTCAGTCTTTCTCACAATTAAGAAGCATAATAGTCATGTTATGTGATTTTAATGATTGCCATAGCGATTTAAGAACGTAAAAAGAATGTGTTCACAACAAAAATCGTTCAGAGGGATGCATTGCTGAAGGTTATATAGCAAATGAATGTTTAACTTTCTGCGCAAGATACTTGCACAGTGTTGAAACGAGGGAGAATGTAAAGCTTGTCGTGGAGGTACAAATTTAACCACTACTTCGATTTTATAAATAATATTTATAGCATAGGAAAGTAGGGATCGATCCCACGAGGAAAGATTATGTCAAAAAGCTAGTTTAATTCTAAATAATTTTACTAATCTAATTTCTAAAATAAATCAAACTTAATGAATAAAATTCTGAAAAATACTTAATATTGCTCCTAAATATTCTAAATTTAATTCTAGAAATGAAACAGTAAATAGCTACCCTAAATAATCTGGAAAAATAAAAACAGCAATAATAACACAATATTCAACTAAAAATTAAAACAGAAAATAAATATTAAAAAACTTACAAACAGCAAAATAAACTAATATTCTTAAAGTTTATAAGTTTATAACTCCAGAAATATAAGTTATTAATCTCAGAAAAATTAAAACAGAAAATTAATTCCAGAAAATGAAACATAAAATAAAATCAGAAATTAGAAAAAAAAAATAAACTGCACTAATATAAATACGAAATTAAATAACACAATTAACCAAATTTAAGGATATAATTTTCGGGACTTAAAAACACCTAAAAAAAATAAAATAAAAATTCAAAACGTATTTTCAGATTTATTGAAATAAAAACCTGCACAAATCCAATTCATGAAATAATTCTGAAAAATTATCAAATAATTTGCAGAACTTCAGAAATTAAATAGAGGCATATTATGACACTATATAAACCCTATTATGGATTAAAAATTGAAAAAAAATTAAAGGAACTATTTTTAGCCAAATTTCTAACAAACCGTTAATTAAACGGCAAAACAGAATATAAATTAAATATAAAAATTGTAATCAATCTAAATATCAAAATCTAAATAATCTAATATCACCAAGACAATCCTAAAAGACTACTCTTTTGGGGGGGGGTAAACGGAATTTATATTAAAGCTAATAGAAGAATAAAAATTGACAAACTAAAATAATTAACAAAAAAGCAACAAATAATTATCAAATATACCAAATTTATGAAAAACGGTTAGCATAATCTATATCCGCCATGCAAATTAATATTGATCATCAACGTACAAGTCGATTTTATCCATGAGTTAGACTGTAGAAGACATCCACTAGTGGATCTTCCCCGTTTTTCATTATATTATAGTTTATTTGGGTCCATCCCTAATATAATCCTTACTAATTTTGATAACCCTCACACCAGTGCAAGAATTTAATCAAACTAGAGCATTACGTATTAGAAAAACATCATCTAATGCCTTGTAACCAATTAACCAGCAAATCAATTTAACAAATATCTATAACGATTATCTTATAAAAAGAGATAGGTTTGAGCCATCCATGATTAATTAGGGTGATACTTTTGCCTAAAAGACAATAACTTTTACGTATTAAAGCCTTTTAAACTATCATATGAACTCATATTAAACTAAGTATCATGCATTCTAATTAATATAATACGAATATCATGAAGGATAAATACTAATCACTATAGAATCATAAATATAAATCAACTAGACAATAAAGTATGAAACTTGTTTCAAAATAATTAATTTAGCATGGTTTCAAATAAATTATACTAAGCAACAAAAATTACTCACTCATATTAAAAATAAAATCACAAAATTCACCCAAATAATTCATGTTTAACAATAATCTAAACAACACAAAAAAAGAGAAATAAAGCTATACTACTTGAAGATGATGATGGGCGTAGGGGGATGCCATGATGTTGTTGTAGATGAGGCAGCCGTGGCTTATGGAGCTTGGCGTGGAGATGTTGATGATAGCCGTGAGAAAGGACGGTGATTGAAGATGATTGGCGGAGGGATAAAGATTGACGATGATGGTGGTGATGTAGGATGGCTGGCGTGATGATGAGAAGAAGAGAAGGAGTTGTCGTGGCTTTGTGCTGGGCGTGAGAAGGGTTAGCAGTGAGTATCAATATGGAATGGGATGGTGATGATTTTATGGTGAGGAGATGAAGAAGGTGAGGTAGGGTTTAGCTCCTAGGGTTTTTCTTTTCCTTAGACTCCTTCTATCCTAAGTCTTCTACCGTCTCTTCAACTCTTGTAACCCTAGCCCTAGCCCGAATAAATAATTATGCAAATAATATTTTTCATAAATTATTATTTTTGGGCCAACTTGATAGCCAAGCGTGTAAAACCAGAACTTTGATGTCTCCTCTTCTCCTTTTTATTTATTTAGTGCCTAACCTGAAAAATATATAAAATAAAGTAAATTAGACGAAATAATATATATAATATTATCAAAATAATTATTAAAACCATGCATGATTTTTGGCTTCACAAATTCCCTCACACTTAGACTTTGGACGTCCTTGTGTAAAGAAATCTTAGACTCGACCTAAAAACTTACCCTCTTTCTTTCTTATAAAGTCATGCATAACAATGATATTCATACTAGGCCTTGGCTTGTGTTAAAAACAGTTTTGTTGAAAATTAATTAGTTTTTCCTCTTACAAGTGAATAACTACTACACAACCTACTACCATCAAAGAGTTTATTCATCAACCTCACAACATTTCCCTAATGAACTAACAAGATCAATAATTATCCATCTCTTTTAAATATGTATATACAGATCAAGAGGTCTAAAAAAAAATTATGATGAAAAAATTTAGGCATGGTATGGCTATAGAAACAGCTGAACTAGATAGAACAACTCATTGAATTGATTCTAACTTGCCTTGTACTTATTTCTTCTTTTTTTCTTCTGCTTTTTTTTTCTAAGTCTACTAGCGCACATATTCGAGGCCCATGTAGGGTCTTAGAGATTAACCACTCCCTGTCTCACACTCACCCGAATAGAGGTGCTGGAGCAAATAATTCATTCTCATATTTATTTCTTTATTGAATGTTAGTTTGGCCGAGCCATTGATCGGCCCAAAAAGGGGCATGACTCTCCCAATCATGGGCTACTCCACTCACTTGAGACCTAAACTTAAGGGGAAAAGGTGCCGAGCCACCTATTCCTACCTATGCCGGTAATTTAACCCTTTTTCCTTTCCTTTTTCACTTTTGTTTTTTTTTTATTTTTATATAAACAGACAAGAAAAATCACAATTTTAATGAGTTATTCTACTAATTCAATAGTCTAGGAAATAGGTTAGGCTAGTTTGTTGCCTTTGAAGCGGATATAATACATGATCAAATATGATGAATAATCATGACAGTTCCTCATTAAAGAGATATATGAGGATCAACTCAAACTTCTCTGTAAGATAGCTAGCATGCTTAGAAGTCTTCACTCATAGAAGAATAAACTACAAAATAGCTAATAAAACAAAAAATTTTAAGCAAGCAAGCCTAGCATAAACTTATATCATGCATTGTTCATAAGAAAAAAAAAAATCTCGATTTTCTTTGTGTTTTTTGTTTGTGTTTTTTTTAAGAATAAATACCGCAGGAATCAAATGCAGGATGCACGCCCCCCCCACACACACACTTAATTCATGCATTGTCCCTAATGCATGTAAAAAGATAGAAATAATGAAAATAAAAGCAAAATTAAATAGGTAATTCACTAAATATGTTGGGTTGCCTCCCAACCAGCGCCTTTCTTTACCGTAGTTGGCTCGACACTATGAAGCTCCTATATCCTCTAGTTGGATTTCTTCCACTAGATCATCACTAACCTGGTAGCACACTTTTTGAAACTCAACATGATCAAGACTCTTAGTAAGCACAGTCAAAAATTCATCTTCATTGGACAAGTCATAAATATCTTGGGACAACTGATCGATAACAGTAAGTGCATACACGTAATTCACATCAGCAGGAAATCTCATGGCATCAAAAATATTAAATTTAATCACCTCACCATCCAATTCCATGGTTAGTGCTCCTTCATGCACATCAATTTTAGTCCTAGCTGTTTTCAAAAATGGCATGCCAAGTAAGATGGGAATATCATGACTTGCAGCACCCATGTTCATCACATAAAAATCAGCAGGAAACACAAGTTCATTCACTTGGACTAAGACATCCTCTAACACTCCATCTGAGTGAATACTGCTCCTATCAGCTAATTGAATGACTACAACAGTTTTCTTTAACTCACCTAAGTTCAGTTTGTCATAGACAGACCTAGGCATAACATTAATTGAAGCACCCAAGTCAAGCATAGCCTTATCAAAGTAAAGATTTCCCATCTTACAAGGAACACAAAACACACCTGGGTCTTTGTGCTTATGGGAAAGTTTCCTTTGAAAAGCTACAAACACATTTTCCCCCACACTTACGTTGTCATTTCCTACTAACTTTCTTTTAGTAGTACACAATTCTTTTAAGAACTTTGCATAATGAGGCACTTGTTTAATGGCATCAAGGAGAGGTACGTTGATCTCTACCTTCTTTAATGTCTCTAAGATCTCTTGGTTAGCCT
>JACYFF010019584.1:41691576-41760028 GCA_017589665.1 Selenicereus undatus
GTAAGGCGTTTAGCCTGGGAACGTTCAATTTTCAGGGGAAATTCTGTTCGTTTCGTCACAAAGTTTAAGTAAGAAGTTAGGAAAACGTAACGCTTTCAGCCCTAGGGGCTGGGGGTGTTACAGAAGCTGGGGATTAAAGCAACCAAAATATGTCGAGGTTCTAAATAACATAGAATTTATGATCGAAGAAAAAGAATCCTTCAAAAACACGAAGTTATTCTTTTTCTTTTTTGAGAAAAAACGAAGTATAGCTACAAAAAAAAAGGTCAAAGTCATCCACTTAAAAGGACACTCGTGGCAGTCAGACCTTCCTTCAATTATTTGTTCATGCAATGCTTATTCAATACAAAGAACAAAATACATTTTGATCTAATAAATGTTCCTCATCATTTCGTCGAACCGGGGTGCTTGAAACATCACTGATGAATAGAATACGTTTAACGGAAAGAAACTGTCTTCCAAGAATACATTCCCGCATTGCTTTTTTTTGTCGAAAGATTGAACAATGTGAAAAAGGATTTGACAGAAGAAAAAAAGAGCTTGACGCGCTTCTTTTGAAAAAAAATGATCTGCGATTCGATGGGGATAGAAAAGACAACATACAACTCATTCCTTTCTTCGGTGCTACCTTCTTCTTTCCAAGGGATGGAGTAAGATTCAATTCTAAAGAATTTCCAAAAAATGCAAGGGAATGAATAGACAGAAAATGTTGGAGAAAATGTTGGAACCTCATTGGAAAGGATAAGGTAATGAAATTGATAGAAAAATTCATAGATAACAAAGGGATAAAAGAATTGATAAAGCGAATAGAGATGATGATAGAGATCATACTCAAACCAGAAGAATCCGCTACGAGTTGTAATCTTTTTTCATATGATGACCATTTTTTTTATGTCTTATTTTTTCATCTACATGATAAAGGCAATTATATGACGTAAAAAACTATGATTGAGATTCTGAAAGCATCATGAAAATCTTACGTGAAGCTGAATTAGGTTTTTTTTGGTGGTCTCTTTGAAAGAGAAGTCATAGTAACCCTTGAGGCCATAGTTGCTAAGCACAATGAGACTAACCAAGCAGTTGGCAAGATCTAAAAAGTAGCCACAAATGCAGACTATAGATCTGATTTAGAAAGGAATCAAATGAACCTTTAGCCCGGGATTAGAGTAATAGCCCTTGGTTCAATCCTTTTGTTCATTGTAGTCCCTTCATCATTTCTCATCCTCCACTTCTATAACTAAAGTAGCCAGCTAAGGAGCCTTGACCAGGATATGGTGATACTCAAAGTTGGGAAATACTTATGTCTATAGTCATTCTTTCGATTTCATAAGATGATTCCAAGCCAACTGCCTCCCAAGTGAAATGCTATTGGAAATGCCCTTCCACAAGCTTAGTCTACAGCCACTACATAGTACCTTCTTGCTGTCCTAGCCTCCCTTTCTGCCTCCGTACTTTCCACTGCTTTGCTTCTTCCTAGGGATGAGATCTCGCTAATCCGTCTTCCTAATAGCTTTCATGGAGGAATAGGTGCTTAGGCGTTTTTGCTAGGTGATTCAAAAGAAAAAGCACTTACCCATTGGTCAACTGTAAGAGTTCCCATACCTGGTTTAGTACGGAAACTTTACAAAGAAGCTCGTTGTTGAGTACTAATTGCCCCTCCGCATGAGACCTTTTCACAAGGGAGACATGTTGTTCTTGATCTTTATCTCTAATAATTCCAGGATTCCACCCTGGACCTTTTCCTTCCGTCCAATCGAACATCCTCCAATACAAGGAGAAAGCTTTAAACTTGACTGTTCAATGTTGCTAGAACTTCCTCTTGTAAGAAGAACATACGACCAGAGGGTCAAATAAGGTTTTGAGTGAGGGTTCGTACTCTAGGAAGAGGTCTTTATGGTACCAATGAAGGTCTTTCAAATACTGTCCCTCCATCCAATTGTGATAAAGGGTGTATTCTATATTTAACCTATCCCCATCAACCATCTAATCATCAGGAGGAAGGATAAGTTGTTAAGGCTTTAATTCCTCCCTGATCTTGTGAAGGATGAAGCCTTTAGAGTAGAAACTGAAGGGAAGCCCTTGTCCATAAAACCACTCTATTGGTTGCTTCATCATATCACCTTGACCGACCGATGGTTTAGATGCCATCGCCCTAATCCGCGTAAACCTTTTGGACAGTTTATTAGAATTAGAACGAGACATGATCTGGTAACCTGGCCCCGCAAATCGGTATAATACTGATTGCGGCATTTTAAACTTCAAAGCAAGGGTATGGTATCCAATGAGGTTATTAGTAGCTAAAACAGCACGGGTGGAAACCAGTGATAGATTGACCTGTAGCTGTTTTACCCATAACTGCTTAGTAAATTCAAGAGCACTAGTCTTAGAGACAAAACTTTTAGCCAATTCGATTTGGACTCCGATTTTCTTTCATAAGCGAAGATACTCATCAGCCACCCCTTTATCGGCAACGACAATGTCATCACCAAGCAAAGCATACCGAGGAAATGGTCTGGTACAATGTCGATTAGCCTTGTCTACTGCTAACCATACCACAAAATGGTGGGTTAGAGAGAACAACGCCACAAGAGCCATAGTAGCCCAATGGTTGACCAGTCCTGAATGCCAAAAGTGAAATACTCTTTGTTGAAGGAGGACTTCTTCAGCATCATAGTATAGATTTTCACATGACGGTAAGTTCTTCCTTAGTGTAGAAGCTCCAATGAGAATTTCCTTATATACAAAAGAACTTGGGAAACTCCAAAAGTTATTAAGGTGGTGTAACCATACGATTCGCTGCTTCCAATAGATTCCTTCTCTAACTGGCACGAATATAAAAGGGGAAAAAAGGATTCCCGGGGGAAGGGCAGCGTCATCCTTTCTCACCAGACTTATTAAAGAAGCTCTCCCCAGGTCCAAAAGGAGCTAAGTGACATTAGAAAGTCCTACTTGTCTATCCCAGTTGATTTGTTTATTCTGATAGAGAACAGAGCCTTTTCGATTTTGTAAGAAACGGCACCGGCACGAAGACATAGCAAAAACCCCTGTTGGGGTAAACAAAGTGCTCTTGACCTCTGTTTATTAGATTGGATGAGAAAGCCACCCCTTTCTACTGCTAAAGCTCGCTACCCTAAAAGAAACCCTCTGTTTCTTCCCTAGTTGGATAAGCCCTTTCCCTTTTTATGTCGAGGGTGGGAATGAGTCCTTTAGCTCCATTGGCTGGAAGTAGATAATCAGCCTTTTCCTGCAATGCTTGATCTCCATCTAATTGATATTGAATTTCATCTTTGACATTCTATACAGGTAGGCACAGGATCTATCGTCGGATACCAAGACTACCAATCACCTATTCATTGACTTGGGGGGAGATGGTATGATTTTCTTCCCTTGATAAAGGCTTGGAAGCCGGTAAGCACATTCAATCGCTAAAACCAAAATGGTTGGTGGTAGACCAGAATCCACATTCACTGGGAACAATTGCATCATCGGAAAGAGGAATTCAAGAAAGGCATATGTCCCAAGGTAGGGTAGGATCTTTTATCATACGGGTTGGAAAAGGACAGAATGAATCTTTCGAATCCTAGTATGCAATTGAAGTGAAAAAACAAAGTGGTTCCTTTATCTTTTTTTCTACTTGTTAGGGCCTATCCTTTAACTTCTTTATGTTTTCAAATTCATTTTAGTAGTTAGCATAATAGAATGATTTGAAAGCTCGTAACAAGGAATATGTGGTTGTTTATGTAATGTAGTGTTTTGTAGTAGTAATGAATAAATCTTTTGGATAATTTTTTTTTTCTCAATTTATAGAAGATAGGAGTGTAACGTAGTGGAACGAACGCTTTAACAGATTAGATTGTTTTGAACCTTGCTCGTATAAAGTCGGATTTCCATTTCTATCCAACAATTAGATCTTAGCAGCTTTATTAAAATTCCTTAACTGCAGGGACTTGTTAATCAGCTCCTGTGTCAGCACAACGATAAGTGTTCGTTTCACTACGTTACACCCCTTTCCTTAGATCGGAGCTATGCCTACATGGGAGAAATAGTTAACCAAAGGATCCGTAGACATGGCAAAACTGGCTCGAAAACCGTTCCTAACTGACATGACCCGTACCCGACCCGACACCCGAAATAGGTGACCCGAACGAAATCTTATTTACCCTGCAAAAGCTCTCTTTCGATCCCAAGCCTTGTTTGATATAGGAGATTGCCTTTTGTTTGGGGTGAAATAGAATAAATGAAAGACCGATCCTGCTACTGATGCCAAAAAAACCGATGTAGCTGGGGTCAGATCATTCTCCGACGGAAGTTTCGAACACCGTTTGCAGTGATACCACTGAAGTCAGTTTACTCATTTAGTCCTAGCCTTTCGCCAGTGGAGTCCTTTGTGGCTTACTCATATGAGAAGTTCGAATCGAAATCCAAACAATGAAAGATGGAACAAGGAATCTTGAGTAAGCGTACCATTTCATTTAACTATTTCCATACAAGGAAATATCTCTGACTGGAACTGCTGTGTCAGCAATGAGGACAATCAAACCCTCTGGAATCTTCACCTTTCCCAATGTCGTAAGTAAGATCCAAGGAATGATTAAAACTAGTATTTACATTTTCTAAGTTCTCAAACATCATAAGAGAATCAATGTTTGTTTCCAAAGCACTTAGTTTTGTTATCCTATTAATAAGGTAGTGAGAGATGTCTCTTGTTAGTTTCTTGTCTTCCTAGGTGAAAGTATCAAATCTCATAAGAGATGCGAAGAAGAAGGAATACAGAAATAACGAGCTAGGTCTTTTAGTTCAAGAGATAGTCTCTCTTCCCTTTTAAGTCTAATTAGACAAGCTAAGCGCTACAACTATTTATTTATTGGTGTTTAAGGACTTGTTTCACTAACAGTCACTGCTGCCAAGGCATCAGTTTCCAAGTCTGATAAGTCATTTTTTTAAGTAAGAGAAGTACACAAAAAAGGTTTAGTTATAGCACGAAGTTAACGCGAAACAATAAAAGAAAAACCCCTTTGTCTGTCATCATATGGTCTAAAAAAAGGGTGAAGACAAGACACTCTGGCATCATGATAGGAGCTTGAAGACTCAGGAAGAGAATCCGCTTTGACAAAAGTTTCAGTATCCCATGTGGTGTGAGTTTTCTCTCTTACGTTAGTATGGAGTCAAGCACAACAGCCCAATCAAATAAACAATGAGAATCGCCTTGACTAACTTTTGTTCAACCTTCATATTCTTGACCTTTGCTTTCATTAGCTTTCTTCCTCAAACAATAAGTTTAGCCATTCCTATCTCAACTGAGTCCAGTAGGTCTTCCAATAAAAGAAAACACTATTCTTGATGATCCTACAAAAGGGAACCTTAGCACCACCCTGTATGCCAAAATTTCCTATGAATCCGAAGGTTCTCCTTCCTCACGTTTCTTTCCCATGAAGCCTCTTCAAGGAAGCTAGCTCAAGGCCCTCTGGCAGATCAAGACGACTGATGAAAGGGGGTAGAAAGGATATAACACCTGCCGATCTATGATCAAACAAAACTCTACAATAAGAATGGGATACAAATTGACCGGTACAAAAGCAATCTCTATCAATCTGCGCTCATTGATGAGACGATGACATAGAGAAGAAGAACCCTTTCTCACCCCCCCTTTTCACTTCAAAGTCAAGAATAAATAAAAGAAATGGATTTGATGGAATCGAATAGCGAATGTAAAAGCAGTTAAGAAAGGTCTTGCATCTCCTACCTAATACAATTGACCGACTAGACATCTCTTTCGTTCAAACAAATATGCCTTCGCTTCTTCACACTATTTACCAATGAAAAAAGGAAAAAGAAACTACCCTTTTGAATTGAAGAAGCTGAAGGGGTGAATGAGCACTGCGGTAATGAGCTGTGAGAAACATGAGCAAAGCATTCCATTTATAGGCGTTTATAGGTGTAGGCGAGGATGATGAAATAGATAGATGTCCAATCCTACAGCAGCTAGTTGCTCAGCCTTAGACTTAGGCGAATCTCACACTTCAATCAACCCCTTCGTGCTACAATCCAATCAGTCGATGGATCAAGAGGCGTTTCTCTTTTGTTTGGGGCGGTAGCTAAAAAAAGAAAGTCGTTGGCTGTGAACAGACAGTTCACAGACAGTTCACAGGGCAGCATAGCATTAGCTTCAATTGAACAAGCTCAGCAAGGAAAAAGAAAGGTGGTAGGCCAAAGAACCGTTAAACGCTTCAACTTGGCCATTGAAGAAGGCAAAGGCTAGGCAAAAGACAAGGCCAACTTACTGCTTACTTTAACGCCAAGGTTTAAGCCCATAGACGGAACTTTTTTTTAGGTATTAGGGAGGCGAGGACACCATTTAGCACCTAATGTGGGGTTCAATGCCTAACAAAAATGACCAAAAGAAAAAAAAAAGAGATGTATTAAAAAGGGGAGGAGAGAAAGAACGCATGCATGGGGATTCTGTCTATCGGAGGTTCGAGAATCTATGATAGGACATGACAGGCTAAGGAAGAATTAATGGAAGTCCATTACTAAGAGAAGTGGTGATCAATACCTAGTTACTGGTGGATACCATGAGCAACTTCGCGAGCTTTATGCTGTTCCACCACACCATCGGAGTGATACTTTACCTTGTGAAACCATTTACTCCCAACAAGATTATGACCAGGAATGGCAGGAACTAAGTCCCATGTTTCATTATCAAGTAAAGCATTATACTCTTCGGCCATAGCTTTTTTCCACTTGGTGGATTTGGAAGGTTGAGAAAAAGAGGTCGGCTTAACGTCGGTAACTGATGTCAACAAAGACAAAATGTTTTTAGGCTTGACTATACTAGCATTAGCCCTAGTTATCGTGGGATGAATATTGCACATTATAAAAGCCACAATTAGGATCGTAGGCCTGAACACAGGGGTGGATGACGTGTGGGTCGACGAGGGAGACGACTGTGCGGCCAAAGAATTAGACATCGAAGACTGAAGAGCATCCAAATATGAGCTTGGGCCATCAAGCTGGCTCATCCGACAAGAGGTAGAAGGAACCAGGGAAGGGATAGGGCTTAGCATGGAGCTGGGCCCAGACAAAACAGCTGATGACACAGGTAGGGGAGAATGGGCAGGTAAAGCGCTGGACTGACCTAGGGAAGCATGGTTCGTATCTGTAACAGCTGGGAAAGACCCAATAGGGCGGGACTGAAGTGGGGAAGCATGGGCTACGACACCATGAGTATGGAAAGAAAAAAAAAAACGTCCGATCGGAGCATGCAGAAAGAAATTGTCTTCATAGTCCTGGCTAAGCTCCGTGCCGTGAGTATAAAGAGCAAGAAAAATGCAGCTTCGCTCAGACAGAGAGATAGAGAAGGAGACGTCATATGGGGCTTTTCCTGAAAGAAAAGTCATATATAATGGATATTGAGTATCTAGAGCTTAGAAACCAAGAAAAAGCACAAGCCAGAAAACACAATATATGCTCCAGGCACACCTTCGTAACTCCAATACCCGGATCCTCAACCCTAGCTTTGGGGATCTATCAAATACTAGCTTGGGTCGATCAATTGACTCGATCTACTTCTTTTCCCCTACCCCCGAAGTCTTTTGTTCTCATTTTCTTATAGCCGACGCTCTGCAACTCTATCCTCGGCCGATCTATGAAGGTTCGATAGGCAGAGAGGTTTTTGCTTTCAACAGCTTGCTCTAAAAGGCTTCTTCAGGTTTGTTAGGTAAAGTTTGACCTGACCTCAATTTCCTTTTAGCTCTTTTTCAGAAGCACGAGCGGCATCGAGCAGCCTCTGATGCCTATACCTGAGCTTGATAGATCTGATGCCTAGTGACTTAAGGGAACACGGTGCCTGCAAGAAAGGTGTACTTATCCACGGGTTGATTTGTTAAGATGGGCAATTGGATGCATGTTCCCTAAAGACTTTTTAGCTCTTCTTCCTGTTAGGCAGAGCTTTGCCAAGGTTTAATCTAAGGAGTCAGAGGCTGAAGATAGATGAAAAAAGTAGATCTGCGCCGCCTTTCCTTAACTGCATGGCTTGAAACAAGCTACGTTATATTATAAGCTATAGGAGGGCTGCAAAGGCTTTATCAGTGGCTAAAAAGGTAAACCAAGCGCCAGAGTGAGGAAGAGCTAGTCAAATACCATGAAAGCCAGGAAAAAGCTCTATTCAACATGATGTTGAAGTAGTGATCGACTGCTAAGTAGAGTTGAGTGATCATTACTTGGAGACTCGATGGATGTTTTCATAGGATTGAACTCATTCCCACATTCGTTAGCCGCAAAGTGTACAAAGAAATGGCAGCGATTTCCCCTTGGTAGGCTCGTACATCAATGTTTCCTCAGACGACAAGACTAATGTTGCACAATGCTCATACCCTACAGAATGCATTGCCTAATAGACCGTTGCTTTGGTCATAGACCCTTACATTGCAGGCAAAGCAAGGGTTGTTCACACATAACAAATAACAAAGGACCAGTGAAAGCCAAAAGCTTATCAGTAAGTTATATCTATTACCTTTCTTTAAGCAGACCATTCGACTGGAAGGACAATAAAGCTCAAAAGAATGCAAGTATCCAAAACCTGAAAAGGCCACATTGGTAGTTGTAGAGCTCAGGATGTGAGCTGGGACTTTCCCCTCTCTACTGAATGAATAAAGCTTGAGAAAACCAATGCATTAGGGTTAGGCTGACAATGTCTGTCTGGTGTACCCAATCTTTGTTTTTGTATAGGGCAGGTGCTGCTCATGACAAATGCATTAAGTTATCTTCTTATAAAAGTTAATATATAATAGGAGAAGGTATTCAACAAGGATCCCCAGCCTAAGAGCCATGAGTCCTACTCATAACTAGCTTCAAAGGTATTATAGCCCTTGCTAGTATAACACCAGATATGTAAAGCGCTACTATACTACTATGAAGATGTTCAGCTGCCTCAATGGTCATTAGACGATTCTTCCTCCGACAGCTCATCAGCTGCTGACGTTTCTACTTGTCTAGATGTAGTCCTGTCAATCACTCCTTCCCTTCACGTCACGAAGCAACTTCTTGTGGATCCACTACTTGATCTATAATATTCGTTAATACTAATTTCCAGTGGTAATGTTGCCTATGTGTAATAACTAATTTATAATTAAGTTAGGAAAAATATGATGTAAATGGAATAAATCTGATTCGATTATTTTAGCTAGCTTCGGACGGTTCTAAATTAATATCTAACAGAGGATGAATTCAATAGATTAGTATTAAGCTGTGTTTGGAGGATTACATGATGGCCTTCGGCAGGAGGCTTCATAGGAGGATTCAAAAGCCTCTCATTTCTGGGAGACCTCTTAGCCATTATATCATAAAGAAGGACTCTGTTAGATATATCCAATGGATCATGATGAGACAGCCTTGTTAAGACAATAAAATCATAAGCCCAACTGGATTTTGGAGACAAAAGGGGAGCCATGACGAGCTTACTCTCAGGCACTCAGAGTCTGCTATTCCTAATGTTGAGTGATGAGAAAGACCTATTATTATTTATTATTAATAGGTAGTCTAGTTATTAAACTAGATGGAATACTAGGTTTTGACCTATAAGATTAACTTTTGACTAGTCTTATTACTATATATCCTATAAATCTAAGTTTATATAGAAAGCATGATAGATAATCTAAATTATGATTATTAGAATTGGCTTTTGCATTAAGTTACTTAGGTACTTACAATAATTAGCCCACCATTACTTCACTTTTATAGGCATGTTCCGGGAAGAGCCTCTTGGAAGAGATAAGTTCACTATTTGGATAGATCCATATACATTCCATTATGGGATACGGACTCGTTAAGGGCTATATTGAAAAGAATAGCAACCATTTACATGGAAGATACAGACTCGGTAAGGGCTATACTGAAAAGAATAGCAGCCATTTGCATGGCAAAAGCGCTGACACGATTTGTTCATGTAGAACTATCAGATTCAGATATACCAACGGGGATCAAAGGTTTCCTTATCAACATCTAACATGTGCTTACAAAGTACTATTCAGAGCCAAAACTTCTGTGCGGGTAGGGTACTACTTTTCAATAAAGGAATCCTTAGCGACGGTAAGCAAAAGAAAAATCATTATATGATAGGGCTTTCGGCTTGAAGAGCAAAGGCTCGGGCTCAACCATCCACCATAGACCAAAACTAAGTAGAGTACAAAGATGAAGAAAAAATTCTAGTGAGAACATTGCAAGGATTCCTATAATCCTTTTGTAAAGAATGACGATGTTTCTCTTTCAATACAATATCAGATAAGATAGACCAGGCCACGATCGAAGAGTACGTGAACCGGAATGAGGAGAAAGACGAGTCGAAATCCAGGGGTAAAATGTATAGATAGCACCACTTTTCAATTTTATGTGAAGCCCAACGAGCTCCGTTTTCATTCGCTTAACCACCCTATCTCACTTTTGCCACCTCAGATTACTGGCTACTCTCTACAGGTTCATTCTTGTTAGCATCTACGAATGTCGGGTTGACAAAATTCTTTGGTTAAACTACTTTAAGAATCCAAGTGTGAATGGCACTCGAAAGATCGGTAATGTACTGGGGTCCATCGAGCATCGCAATTTCTTAGTTATTGGGCTTAACATTCTTTGTGTTCAAGATTCCCAGTCTCACTAGATATCGAGGCATAATCCCCACCACATAATTAGATAATAAGGTAAATGACCAGACTTTTAGGCGACAATGATTATATCTACTCATAGATGTCTTTATTGTTTTCAGAATGAAAAGAATTTTCTTATTAAGAGGTCGAGAAAGAAAAAGAAACTAACTAAATTGACATGTCCCTTTGCTCAACGATTGTGCGTAGGTTTATATAAACATATATCTTTTCTTCATCTCCACGGGATTCAAATTCTCATTCCCATAAATGAATTTAACGTATCCGGGCTTGTTTTCTCTATTGGAACATAAAGATAAAAAAAAAGAACAGACACCGTATGGCTACACCACATGTAGTTGACGATTTTCCATAGATTCTTTGAAGCATGTGGTAAACATTGGGATGCTTTCCCGATGTACATTTTTCTTCTAAAAAGAGATGGAAAACCCACAAGGGCAATGCCATGCGAGGCTGCTGTATTGAAAGTAAGCCAATAAGCTCATTAACATAGACAAAGATAACTGGCGTTGGCCCTTCCTACAAGCTGTCAGGCAAAAGAAGTGCGAAAGAAGAAGATTCAACATTTTAAGGTCTTTTCCAGTTAATGAACTACATTTTTGTAGTTATGTGGAGATCATAGATCTACTTTCGCAGAGCTCTGAAATCACTATATCAAAAAACCTCATCTTCACCTTAGTCAATGCCCCATTGACTTGTTGGGGAGTCTTCGGGTGGATTTCACTTGTGTGTATGTGCGGTTGTTGTATTCACATGGTTTTTCAGTCTTCTTAGTCAACTTGTGCTAGGCAAGCTTACCTATTAGTTTTACCATTCTATCAAACTATTTGTTGGGCTTCGAAAAGACTATTCTCTAATCTTGAATTGGTAAAGCCTTCAAAGCTTCCTTTGGGTGATCAAAGATGAGAATCAAGGCTACTCGCCCCTGGGCTCACTATTAGAAATAAGGGTGACTCTTACCATATGTAACTTAACTAAATAATGTCTTACTTCCTAGGCCTATCAGACCGCTGACTAAATACCTATCCCAGCTTTGACTACTGACTTTCCCTTACTGCTTCAAGCCCAAGTCCTTCAGTCTTGCGGTGTGGCAGAGATGGATAGTGAACAGACAATTTACCCCCCTTTCCGGTCTCACTTTCACTTCACCACTCTGGCATTCCTAGGTCAATTCCATGTTTTCATCATAAACTGATAAATATTATGTCTAAGTAGAAGGGGCAAAACTACAGATCAACTGGTTCTCGCTTCTCGTCTAATAGTTCAAAACGAGTTCGCCTCTGTCCTTGAAGATCGTCTTTTTGATGACGGTATGTGATGATTTGTTTCAAGGTACGTTCTTTGGGCTCTTAACTGCTATTTACTAGTAGATCTTTTAAGGATTGGAATACAAACAATTGGATTTCCCTTTGTACGAAAAAGGAAAACGAAAGTACTAGTTATCCATTTTTTTGGGGATAGGCAAGGACTACTTAGGAATAGGCAATTACAATTGAAACTGTCAAGCTTAGGGCTCTTAAGGCTTGAAAACGAATTTGAACACTAAGGGAAAGTCAAAGCTTGAAAGCTTGCTTGCCTAGCTTTATAAGCTAGCTATAAAAAGATGTAAGTAGCATCAACTACTGATACAGTGTGAATAAAAGGAATTGTTACTCTTTCTACTGTGCCTGCTGGATCAAATAGAGGAGAATTGGCACTGAGAGAAAGATCTCTTATTCGATTTTAATAGGGAGAAATTGATCTTTTCTCGTGAGCCCTCCTCTGTTGACCAAGCCAGGAGATTGGGAGTTAAGTTAGCTCGCTTATAGGGAAATAGCGAGAAATTGACCGGGCGGTCACTGGAAAAGAACATAGAGTGAAGGCCAATACCGGGCCACTACTCGTAAGCTACCTTTAAGGCTATTATGGGTTTAGGAATATATCTAACATCTTACACTAGTAAGCTCCCCCTTTCCTGCTTCATTGATCTTGCCTACTTTTGGCTTACCGGATGGAGGACCCAGAGTAAGGAGAACAACTAGCTCTGTTCTAGCTGGCTTTTTATTCTTTTCGATTTGAAATAAGCCTTTAAAAGGTAAATATAGCAACTTTGGGTACAATCAGGAGAGCCGGATAAAGACTAAAGCTTTCAAACTAGCTTTTTGTCTTTTTCTACAGGATTTGCTACCTAATAGACCAGCCCAAGGAGGAGAGCGAAAGATAACTATATATATTAATCGTAGCTTTTGCGGACACACATGGAATGAGACTAGCTTTGAGCCCTTGCCGCCAACGAAAATTCTATCCTGCTTAAAGGCCTGCACACTTTTCTCGCCTATGTATCGAACGTATTTGATTGCTTCCATCATTGTGAACTAGCACTGAAAGGAAAGGCTTGCTTTCTGGATTGCTCACTTGCTCGCATAATGGTCATGAGGACAAATGAAACCAGCAGCATATAGAATTCTTTTATCTTTTGGAGAACTCTGATCTCAAAGTCCTCTTATAGGGGCATTAATAGATAAGTGGGCGGACTCTATAGGTTAGCTATAAATGAAGAAAATGCAGACGACCCTTAGCATTTTAACCTAGAAGTAGCTATCCCTAGTGAAAGATCTAAGCAGCTTTCCCAATTGGCACATTGAAAATAGGCATTTATTCTATTCGTCAGGCTCTCCGAATAAAGAAAGAAAGTACGGATTGGTACGGAGGATTGTTCATTTTCAAAGGGAAAGATGACTTCCTGCTTATGTCTTGTGTTTGAAAAGAAGTTTGCCTACAGGCTAGATGAAAGAAAACAAGGGCTTAATAACAGATAGATTGATGACGCCCTTATGACTTCAACTAAAAAGAAAATAGAAGTAAATGCAGAACCCATTCCATATTCTAATAGACTGATCGGGGGGTCCCTCACTCTGGCAAAGATCTATATAATAAAGAAGTAATGCCTAAAAGCCATGACTTAAGCTTGAGTCTTCCTCATAACTAACGTTAATGTTATTATTGTACCTGCCCTTTGACCTGGCTAGTGGGCGCCAAACATGTCTTCTCCTTTGACTTCAAGTCCACCACCTATAGATGGTCGTTTGCTTTTATTATGTTTGAGGTAGTTCAGGCTTGTTTTGGCCAAGAGTTTGCTTCCAGTGTATTTCATTCTACAATGACGTGTTGTGTCTTTGAGGTGCCTAGAAGCACTCTCAAGTCACATTTACAGCGGGGAAACCCCTGGGATATCTGTCGTCTTAGCCCTTATTCACTATCTCACATCATCTTTTGATTTGGCACTACACGCAGGAGGCGTACCGAGGCGATTATTTCGATCATTATGGGGTACTCAATGATGATGTGGTCATTACGGACACAAAAGTAGCTAGGTTGGCTCAGCACTATCCAAGGTGTTAAAATTTCTTATCCAAAACCCAACATTTTGGATAGTGGCGCTACCTCATTGCTAAGGCTAGGACTGGAGGGTGAGCTTAGAAAAAGGTTATCTGCTGACCATAAATGCAATATATTATGCCCTTGGCCTTGATCCGAATTTGGGCAAAAAGAATGATTATTTGCTCCCAAAGCACTCTCTCATCGTTAGACCTAGCAGGGAATGAAAGTCTTCAAAAAAAGCATATGATCATAGGAGTCTGTACTACCTTGAATAGCAGATTAATGGTCTTCATGATACAGGCTAGCCAGTTCCCTTTTTAGAGGTTCAGTGCTAGGGCTTGAGCTTAAGTTGAGAGAATTTCCTTACATGCATAGGATCTTAATGGTTATAGGTTCGACATGGAGTAGTACATTCCATTCTAGTTTTTCCTCTACCTTCAGGTGTAAGAATCTCCTGAAAGAAAGTGCTTTTCTCGTATGAGCGTGATAAGGATATAAAAGACGGTAGATTTTGGGGGCGAGTTGTCTTTGTTCTTACATATTGGAGTTGCTTTCCTTCTCCCTTCTATACCAGACCAGAGTGTTCAACGTTGGCGTCAATGACTCCTTGGAATTAGAAGAGTTTAACACTACATAGAGGACGTGCCTATACGCATAGGTCCGCACCAGTTTTTTCTTTCGCAAACCTTTTCGTTTTTCTTTCGTCTTGGAATGGAGTCCCTTGTTATAGGGAGTGCTTAGGAATATGTGCAATGGCCATATCTTTTACTCACTTAAAAAGGAAGAGAAGGACTGATTAGAACTAAAACTGCAAAAAAGATTGAAAAGCGTGTGGAAAGTGTTATACCAAAAAGAAAGCTTTCTTCATCTTTAGGGACAACCAATTTCTCTCTAATCTCATCGTCTCAATAGGGCTAGTGATAATCCTTTCAATAGGACTTGAAAGTGCTTTTAAGAAAATGGGTTGACATTGACTTAAAAGTGATTTCAAAGCTGGACGGGAAACGGATGGAAATTTGAACTTACCTTAAGAGCTCAATTACTTTTATATAGTTGAGCGTCCTCTTTCTATCGACGAGCGAAGACCACATTCTTGGTCTAAACCAAAGATATTTGGACCTCATTAATAATGGAATAGAAAGTGTCGTATTTCTTTGTCCAAATTACAGAGAAAAATGTGCATGTTGGGGTTTTAAAGGCTTTCTCATATTCAGTTGGAAGAGTTTAGGTAAGAATTTGTGGTCAAGATGAAAAAATGCTCATTAAGCCACAATCGGTAATGTTGGCCTTAACACAATGCAAGTTTTAAGTAAACTACCTCTTTGATGTCATTCGTATTCCAATCACCTGACGCCTTTTTCTTACCATAATCCTTGTAAAGCGGATAGTGAACAATGCTTATTCCATAGATAGAAGAAAAGAAAAGTAAACTTATGTTTCCACTCCATTTTCATTACGAAGATGTTTCACCATCAAGATCCGTCGCTCAAACCGAATCACGCCAACGTTATGGAAGTTCCTGGATTGTGTGAAATAAGAGTAGTACCCAAGGCAACACCTTCCGATTTCATAATCGAAAATGGAAAATTGGATATGGAGATTTCATTCGGTCATAAATTAATACAGACACACAGGGGTTCGATAGGAAAGTCCTTTCGATCCAATCCATTCTTGGGGTCAAATAAAGACAAAGGATATGTCAATGACCTAGCGTGACAAAGCACTCTCCGAGGGCATGGAATGTCTAATTTTTTCGTCAGAATCTCTAGAGTAATGTCTCTCTTAGATTACCTGGTCAAAATACGGGAAAACTCCATTCAATTCTCGATGGAAACAGAGTTTTACCCGGCACTAGAAGATTATTTTGAGATCTTCAAACACATTCGAGGGTTCAATGTGACTATTGTCACTTCAGCCAACACATAAGATGACACTTTACTATCGTGGAGTGGCTTTTTGCAAAAAGATGAAGGTCAGTAAGATGTTAGAAGAGAAAAATATATGAGATCACAAACGTAGATTGCTAGCGGCTAAAGGACGAAAGCTTTCGTTAGCCTTTTGTTTTGTAAAGATCCCGCGAGCTGTTCGCCATTGTCCTTTTTGCCTTCATCTTTTTCCTTTGCATGAGTAAGAAACCGATGTAGTTTCACGGGTCACCCTTGGAGAGTATATGAGTTCTTTCAAATTTCTCGTCTCATTTTTCGTGTATTAGCATCTCGAGGTCCTTGAATTTCATAGGTTTGGTGGCGATCCCAAAGCTAATAGAACAAGGGATTCCGGATTTTAGAATACTAAATTATTTTAGAATTGATAAATATTTATGAATTAAATATTTCAAAATCAAAAAAGAGTAATAGAAATTCAAAAATTTATTTCTATTTTTAATATATAATAAAATAGAATCTACGGAAAAGTAAAAAATTAACTAGCTGCATCTAATACCTTCTAACTGAGACAAGAATGGGCGAAGTTGCACAAAAAAGTGTTTTTACAGTAATCCAGAAACCAGAAGGGGTTTAGAATATTTTTAAAAAGGTGCTTAGAGCACCGCACGTCTATGTCATAATAGATCCGAACAATTGTCTTGGATCGACTTCCAGATCATAATTGCTCTAGTAAATAACTAAAGAAAAGAGAGAGATGGGAGAAAGTAACTAATTGCAAACATCTCTCAGAGGTTCGGTAGTTATTTCACTGTTAGCGGGTCTCTTTGTTTGTGTTGTCTGGAAAAAGGACAAGTCAATGATTATTCGTTTGTCGGAACAAGGAGTCAAAATTTTGGTATATAGGGATCCCATAAAAACTTCTTTTGAGGAACGGGCCAGATTGGGCCATTTTTCAGGAACAATAGCTAAAGGCCTTGAAACTACCACTTGGATCTAGAACCTACATACTAATGCTCATGATTTCGATAGCTATACCAGTGATTTGGAGGAGACTTCCTGAAAAATTTTTAGTGCCCATTTCAGTCAACTCTCCATCATCTTTCTTGGACTGAGTGGTATGTATTTCCACAGTGCTCATTTTTCCAATTACGAAGCATTCCTAATCGATCCTGCTCACGTTGGACCTAGTGCCTAAGTAGTTTGGCGAACAGTGGGCCCAAAAATCTTGAATGGTGATGTAGGCGGAGGCTTCAGAGAAATACAAATAACCTCGGGATTTTTTCAGATTTGGCGAGCATCTGGAATAACTAGTGAATCACAACTTTATTGCATTGTAATTAGCGCATTAGTCTTTGTAGCGTTAATGCTGTTTGCTGGTTGGTTCCATTATCACAAAGCTGCCCCGAAATTGGCTTGGATCCAAGATGTGGAATCCATGTTAAATCACCATTTAGCAGCTACTAGGACTTGGGTCTCTTTCTTGAGCGGGGCATCAAGTACATGTATCTTTACTGATTAACCAATTTCTAAATGTTGGGGTACATCCTAAAGAGATACCACTTCCTCATGAATTTATCTTGAATCAAGATCTTTTGGCTCAAATTTATCCCAGTTTTGCCGAAGGAGCAACCCCATTTTTTACCTTGAATTGGTCAAAATATGCAGAGTTTCTTACTTTTTGTGGAGACTTAGATCCAGTAACTGGGGGACTGTGGCTGACTGGTATTGCACACCGTCATTTAGCTATTACAATTCTTTTTCTGATAGTAGTTCACATGTATAGAATGAATTGGGGCATTGGTCATGGCCTAAAAGATATTTTAGAGGCCCACAAAAGATCATTTACAGGCCAGGGACATAAAGGCCTATATGAGATCCTAACAAAGTCATTGCATGATTAATTATCTTTTAATCTAGCCATGTTAGGCTCTTTAACCATAGTTGTAGCTCACCATATGTATTCGATGCCCCTTTATCCATATCTAGCTACTGACTATGGTACCCAACTTTTATTGTTTACAAATCACATGTGGATTGGTGGATTTCTCATAGTTGGTGCTGCTGTGCATACAACCATTTATATGGTAAGAGACTATGATCCGACTACTCGATACAACGATCTAATAGATTGTGTCCTTAGACATCGCAACCCAATCATATCACATCTCAATTGGGCATGTATATTTCTAAGATTTCACAATTTTGGTTTGTATATTCGTAATGATACCATGAGTGCCTTAGGGCGTCCCCGCGATATGCTTTCAGATACCGCTATACAATTACAAACCGTTATACAATTACAACCCGTCTTCGCTCAATGGATATAAAACACCTATGTTTTAGGACCTAGTGCAACGACTCCTGGTGCAACAACAGGCACCAGTTTGACTTGGGGGAGTGGTGACTTAGTAGTAGTGTGTGGCAAAATAGCTTTGTTACCCATTCCATTAGGAACCATGGATTTTTTGGTCCACCACATTCATGCTTTCACAATTCATGTGACGGTACTGATACTTCTTAATGGCGTTCAATTTGCTCGTAGCTCTCGTTTGATACAGGATAAAGCAAATCTTGGGTTTTGTTTTCCTTGTGATAGACCTGGAAGAGGGGGAATATGTCAAGTATCCATGTGGGATCATGTATTCTTAGGGCTATTCTTGATGTACAATGCCATTTCGGTATTAATATTCCATTTTGGTTGGAAAATGTAGTCAGATGTTTGGGGTAGTATAAGTGATCAAGGGGTGGTAACTCATATTTTGAGAGGAAACTTTAGGCAAAGTTATATTACTATTAATTGGTGGCTCCGTGATTTCTTATGGGCATATGCACCCTAGGTAATTTAGTCTTATGGTTTCTTCATTATCTGCATATGGCCTTTTTTTCCTATGTGCTCATTTTGTATGGGCTTTTAGTTTAATGTTTCTATTTAGCGGACGTGGCTATTGGCAAGAACTTATTGAATTCATCGTTTAGGCTCATAATAAATTAAAAGTTGCTCCTGCTACTCAACCTCGAGCCTTGAGCATTATACAGGGACGTGCTGTAGGAGTAACCGATTACCTTCTAGGTGGAATTGCCACAACATGGGCGTTCTTCTTAGTAGGAATTATTGTAGTACGATAATGGCTAGGAGGATTTGAAAGGCATTATGGAATCCTACGTATGATCTTACAATTAAAAAAAAAAGGTACTAGTACCAATTCACATATCTCTCCCAGCAATCAGTTCTAGTTGATGTAATGAAAATTTGTAGGTGACAAATAAATGCAAAAAAAAAGGAAAGAAAAAAGAACTAAGAATCATAAAAATATCATAAGAATCCTTATTGAGAGTGAAATTCGATTGTCTTCCTTTTCCCGGTTTTGAAAAGTGTAAGGGTGAATTGATGAATTATATATATTGGTTATCGGATCTGTCGGGACTGACGGGGCTCAAACCCACAGCTTCCGCCTTAATAGGGCAGTGCTCTGACTAATTGAACTACAATCCCAGGGAACTAAGATCTACAGTATCCTTTTTTTTAATGATTTGATTTTAAAAAAAATCTAGTTAGAATTTTCGTGTTGGAGCAGAGACAGATGATATCCACATGAATATGCACTTTAGTGAGAACAACATGAATTAATCATAATTTGTCCTTATTTAAAAATCGATGAAGAATCCATGTTTATACTTAAATATTTATAATTAAAGATCGTGATATGAATCTAGATTATTATCATGATCCAAATTTCCCAGAGCAAATTAATCGAGCAAACAAATAAAAAAATGGAATCCATAGGAGAAATTTGGAGTCTTTTTTTCCTCTATTCACCGTTTCTAGAGGCAAATATCTTCATCTCATAGTGGATGAGTGAATTATTGGGCCTAGCTGGATTTGAACTAGTGTACACATATGATCAACGAATTTACAGTTCGTTCCCATTAACCACTCGGGCATCGACCCAAGAAGAACCAATTCAATTTTAGGCTCATTAATAATCTATGATCAACTTCCTTATGTAGTACCCTACCAACAAGGGAAGTCGAATCCATGTTGCCTCCTTGAAAGAGAGATGTCCGGAACTACTAGACGATGCGGGCATACGTGCCCAACTGCCATCATACAATGAACATAGTATGAACAGGTTTTTTGAAATTGTCAATATAATTTAATAATTAGAATTAGATTCAAATGATCTTTCGTCTGTCTTACACAATTCCATAGAGCTTTTGTTTATGAATCATTCATTCTAAGCATTCGATCTTCAATATACAACCCTTGGAATTTCTTTATTATTATTTTATCATTCGTTTATTTCTTTTTTTATTTTTGTATTATATTCAAATTAAATAGTAACTAAATATTAAGTGAAGTTCTATTTAGCAATAAGTGAATATATTCATTCTATATTGAATCCTTATATATTGAATTATATATTATACACTAAGAGAAAAATTCTATTATTTATTATTATTATTATTATTATATATATGTATATATATAACTATATATATTATAGATACTTAGTAAGATAAAGTTTCAATATTAAAGAAAAAGGTACATAATATGAAATAAAGGATCCTTTCAGGAAGTAATTTGTTTGCTCAAAAGCAAGGAAAAATGAGGTTAAGTTAAACAAACCCCATTTTCCCACCCTATTCCGCAACGAGCCATTAGTTGCTATCAGTCTACTCATTTATTCTATAGTATAGAATAACTTTATGTAGTAATATCTACATAGATAGATTTTCTATGTATATACACAATAACCCAGTCAAGATTTGACTAATGAAAGGCCCTTTTAACTCAGTGGTAGAGTAACGTCATGGCAACGCGTAAGTCATCGGTTCAAATCCGTTAAGCGGCTTTTGAGTTTTTTTTTTTTTCATAAAAGGCCATGCATCCTAAATGCACATTAGTCTATTGGTAGGGAAATGAAATACTCAAAAATGACTGATATGGGGTAGGGGGCCCCTTGAGTATTTCATTTCTCTACCAATAGACTAATGTACATTTTTTTCGTCTCCCAGTGCAATAAGTATGAAATACATAGTAAAAAAAGAAATTATGACACCTAGAGGAAAGAGAACAACTAGGATGAAAGGTATTACTAATATTGCTATAGTGACACAGGATGATAGAATGTCACTAGGATAAGCATTCGATTAGAAAGAGAACTATGGGAAGATTATAATGACCTCACTAAGAACCTCATTAAAGATAGATAGCTAACTTAGAGATCTGACATAGTTAATTTATCTATCCTAGGTTGAGGAATTAGGGAAGAACGCTTTCAAATCAAGAAGAGATTCGCAACTAAGGAGGAAATAAGGGACTCATATCGGAACGGCTTACAGGAAAAACTAGATATGAGAGCTTGCCTTGAACTGCCCTTTGGACTAAAGAGAAATGGCATTAGAGCCCTTCTCTCACAGAACAAGAAGAGAACAAGCACAAGAATGAGGAAACTCGTACAGGGATGTTAATTTGAACATGCAGCAGTACAACATCGGCAGCTTTCTAACACTCATAGCGCCAATCAGCTATTACCCTAAGGCTTTCTATTCTAAAAATAGGGCTTGAAATAGCTAATTCATTCTTAGCTGTTTTAGCATCTTAGAAACAGACTAAAGGGAACTAGCAGACGATGTTAGATAAGAAGAAAGAAAGAAGAAGATCGTCCGCTGCATATCATCCGCTGCTTTAATATTTTGTTAGTTCAATAGCCTAGCTTCCAACTAGCAACTCGGTCAGATAGGAAATGCCCACTACAAACTACCTAGGAAGAGATTCTATTAGTTAGGTTTGGTTGTTAACAATGTCTATAGGTTGAATAATTCCTATAGTTGCTTTTTTTTAGTTCCTCCACTAGTAGTTGTAGTTCTCTTTCTTTTACCATACTACCGAACGAGAGGACTATAGATGGATGTAACGTCTAATACTGCAATTCTTATTTGACATTATTCTTCTATCCTAGTGCTTCTATTTTCCCTAGCCCTCCATTCCAGTGCTGGTAGTTGAATAAGGCTAGGCCAATATGAGCTGAGGTAAAGATGGATAAGTAAGCTAGGGCAGGCCAAGTAACTAAGATAGAACTCATACCTATAGTTTGACCCGGACGATCCGGGCGTTAAAGCTTACATCAATCCTATCTTAGTATTGTCCTTTAGGTAAAGATGGATAAGTAAGGAAAGGGTATGCAAGATAAGGTTATTTTAGAACTAAGATTGCCCTCCTTCCCTAACTTTATTGGGATAAGGCCTATAAGCTCCTATTTTAATAGCTAGATGTGACTCGAGTAGTTTCTGTACTGAAATCCCTAAGTCAGGTTGTTCCTGTTGAGTTATAAAAGATAGGATATCAAAGATAGGATAGAAGAGATTAGATTGATCAAGTGATAACTGAAGTCCATCCACTTCAGTTCCTTTCAATGGCCATAGTTCAAGTAGAGAAAGGGCAGGAAATCTATTCGATTATCTCCAAGTTGCTAATGTATGGTGGTCGAAGTAGAGTGAATGAGAACAAATCACGATCTATCAAGCTCTGTTGTACCACTTCAATCGCTAGCCTATACTCTAGCCTAGCAGACTAAGGCAAGGAATCAGTCAGTTCCTAATCGTGTAGGAGACTCGCTTTTGCCTATGGATCTGTTGAAAGTTAAGTAAAATATTAACTTGAATGAAACTATAGCACAGAGGAATGCTAGCGAGCCCTCATATACAAGAATAGGTGTTCACCCAAACCTAGCTTCCCTCCTTTTCCACTTGAACCATAACCCAAATTGGAACCTCCATCTAGACCTGGACCTGACACCTCCATACCCTGTTTGCCAATGGTTGTGGTACAGTTAGTTGCGTATTGAATTTGTTGACAGTAAGGCTGACGCTTGGGAAGCTTTTATGCCTGTAATTGATGGCAGAACGACTGACTCCTCCCTTTCCATTAGCCCAATCCGCTTTATGATCCCAGTTGGTGCTTATCTTGTACCGGGCGAATTCAATCTTCAACAAATAGTTGAGCGATCAAAGAAAAGAAGAACTAAATATAACAACAAAGCCAGAATAAGAAGGGATATGACCAAAAGGCAATGAAATAGGGTTTTTGTCTAATCCCTTTTCTTCTCGTAACTCTCCTCATTCATTGAGCTACCCTCTGTTTTCTTAAGGTGTTTTTCTCTTATTTGTACGATAAGTATATGTAGGAGTGGAACCTCTTGCAGATCTTTGCTTTACCTATTTATGTCCCTGAGATTTTTCTTCCCCCTACTAACTGTAACGACCAAGGTTTGGCGAGCAAAGTGAATCAATTAAAGAAGCATAGAAATGTAAAGCCACGCCGGAGAGCGCAAGAGTTTGAGGTTAGTGATGAACTGTGGTCCTAAGAAAGGTAGTCAGGCAGAGAGATGCGGTCAATTATGACAAAAAAGGATTTTGCCCCGTATTTAGGATTATGGAGAAATACAATGACAATGCTTAGCAACTAAGGTAGAACTGCCCGTAGCGTTTGGAACGTCCCGAACGTTTAACATTTCAGAATTGAGCTATATTATGGACATGAAAGTGAAGAGGACGAAGAAGAAGGAGGAGCCATGATGGGTGAAAACGGAGAACCGTTGGGAATCGAGCAGAAAGCTATAATGACCAGAAGAGGATCAAATAGATGAAAATGAAAACTCTCATGTTACAGTGGATGATAGAAATTGTTACTGAAAGTGGAGGTGCTGAGGTTGGCCCCGGACGGAGAGGATTTTCTCTTTCATCAAGATTTCATAACAAAGGGCTCCTGAGGTGCTAGCCGCCCTCTTGGGCTATACCTAGAAAGCCAGGCCAAACATACCGACATTCGCCTAGCTGTGTGATACCTATTGGAATAGATCCCACCCAGACTTACTAGAATGCCAAATATTTCCTTTAATTAAGGGGTGAGCTAGGCATTACAACACACAGTTATGAGTGCTCCTTAATTCAAACTCTCGACGGGAACAAGGAACAATTGCAGCGATCACACCAATGTCAGACATTTTTCATTATTTAAAGGGGGCTTTACTATTTGCTCTTTTTCCTTCTCTCGGCTCCTAACAGCCTGACAGAATGATGAAATCCAAATAAAGGATCAAAGATGAGAGACTTAAAGCCAAGTCTTTACTTCAATCTTCAGCCGGACATTGCAGTTGGTTTGGTGAAATCAAATCCCTTTAGTCCCTCTCTCACCCGCTTCTTTGTTTTCTTTTTCATCCCACTTTAAAAGAGAGAGGAGTGCAGTGTTAACTGTTTGAAGGATAATAATAATTTCCTTTCTTTTGATCTACTTCCTAAATGGACAGCTAGGCTATGAGAAGACTTGTTCTCCTAATATAGCAGACTAGCAAGTCTCGAAGAAAAAATGCACATTAGTCTGTTGGTAGAGAAACAAAATACTCAAAAATGACTGATGGGCGCACCATGCCCCCATCAGTTGTTTTTGAGTATTTCATTTCTCTACCAACAGACTAATGTGCATTTTTGTTTATTCGAGCCATTACGTACCTTGATTGTGCTTTTTTTTATTTATGGAACAACCGGCAAGGTTCAGTTCGCGCTTTGTCCCGGGAAGTCCTACAATGAGTTATTATCAAAGCATCACCGAAGGTGGTGCCTGATTGTCAACCATACCAGCAGTGGAGAGGGATCTAATCATGCTATCTCCAATCTCTGCCCTCTGATTTAGAAATTGATCAATAATCACGTTTTGGACCCAGTAAAGGTTTAGACTTATAGTTGGCTGAGTAAGGAGCTGGGATACCTTTTGGCACCCTAAGGAGCCCTAAGGAAATGAATTCCTTTCAATTCAAAGTCTAAAACTGGGTTTTTCGTTCCTCAAGCTCCTAGCTAGGCAAGAGATATTGATGAACAGGCATCGAACGACTTTGCTTTTGGGAGTCTACTAGACGAGTGGTTAGCGATCAAGTAGTTAGCAAACGATGGGAGGGTTTCGATGCATAGTACACAACCCTTGATGAATGGGGCCAGTGGATGTATATTTGTTAGTTGAGTAGAGTCTTATCAACCAACAGTGTCCTAGGCTAGCTGGTCGGCTTTTCTTTTCTCATGACAAAAGAAGATAAGAAAAGAAGCGAAGGGCACACAAAACACATACAGTCTTCAAAACGGATCAGATTGGAGCCTACTGCCTGCAATAATTACAGAGGAAGGTGGTTGGTTGTTCTCTTCCCTCTTCCTTGTATCTTGGAATTGATCTCTGGTCCTTTATTTCCAGCTAAAAGCAGATCAAAGACAATAAAAATGAAAGGCATCTTAGGCAACAACCACTTCCTGATTTTCATAAGAAATAGTTGGGATAAAAGTCACATATGAATAGTAACCAACCCCAGTGACAGAGGTTCCGGAGTTGACAGTAGCTTTCTAATCTTCCTCAAAGCCAGCCTTAGGAACAAATCTTTGAGTTCTATCCATTAGAACTTGACTTTCATCACTCAGGAATAGAGAGCAAGAGTCGGGAAAAAGGAAGGCCAGAGCGAGACCACTACTCAACATCACGGTCAGGGAAGAAGAGCGTGGTAGTCGTGGAACTCAGCCTTCAAGTCCTCTTTTCTTCTACTGTTAGAGAGGAATTGGGAGCATTTAGTCACCCACCTTAAGAAGTGCACTCCAAGATGGAACTTCGATTGGTCTTTGACTTTTTCTGATAGCGCTTTGTCCAGCATTGATGAATTTAAGACTCTACTTGGGGCAGCCCTCACTCTGAAAGCCACTTTTCAAATCTTTGTCCGGTTGTCCTTACTTTAACAAAGAAGCAAGCCATGTCTTATTCGAGGTAGCGGAGTTGTGCTTGCCTTATGCTTTCTTTTCAGCCTTTTGCCTTCATCTTTGATGAATCGCTTTTAGCTAGTTTTTCTCGTGTGTTCCCCCCTTTTTTTCTTTTTCTTTAACCATAGTCTAAATCGGTAAGCATTATAAGGCCAAGGTAGGCGGTGCGCTTAACCTATTTCGTCTATGGCTATGTCGTTGCTATCTTTCAACTAAAAGATTTGGCCTGAGGGTCATGTGTAATAAGGGAGCCCAGAGGCTAACTTATCTCCCCGGCTAGCAGTCCTTCCACCAGTCATTAAGTCATCGCCTAATCCTTCTTCAGAAGCCTCTAAAAATGAAATTTTCATCTTTGATTGTTATCTCTGTTATCTTACCAGTGCTGAAAGAGCCCCTACCTGGACAAACAGTCTTGTTGGAAAAGAGTAGTTACTATTGTTGTTCTCTGAAACTTGCTTAGAACTTCTTAATTATGCTTAGAAAGCTTATACTCCTTGTAGACTCTTAAACCTTCCAAAAGAGAGTCTTAGTTAGTTCATTCACTATTAAATTAAGCACTAGGATATCTACTCAGTGTCTATCGAGGAGCCTTCGCCTTGCCTATTTCCTTGCAAGCAAGTGATTTTATACCTTGTGTTCTACGCTTTAATTGGAAGCAGTGGTTTTAGAGTGACTTTATGTCTAGGAGAAGGCAGTACGGAAGCGAAGGTTTTTGGCTAAGACATACAATCGATCAGGTGAAAATGACCTATAAGAAAGGTTTTTCCTTCTTTTCGGCTTCTTTATTTTGTTGAATTTAATTGCAGTAAGAAGTGGTCCCTTATCTCGCTCTTGGTTAAGCGGATTAATGCTTTAGTAAGAAGAAAGGTTGGCTGTTTACTACGCTTTACTTAAAGTGGGCATCCACTTGTTCGATGCAGTATTATGATGTACAAGACCCAGGCTTGCTGTAGAAGTTGTCTATTCCCGTTTTCCTTACTAGGAAGGGTCTGCCTAGGATCATTCCTCGTTTTCATCGAAAACGGATAAGCATGAGGGATGAGAGGGCAGATATGCTAGTGAAGTTTAACTTATCTATATTCTCTTTAGCTAAGGTTATTTGCCATAGGTAACAGGGTCCATCAAAGGCTGTTAGGCCCCCTTCCTAAGTGTTTGATGGATGTTCCCCGTCAATTACCTATGGATGGCACATTAAACCAAACGGTGCCTCTAAAGCGCCTAGTTGGCTCCAAAACCGTGTACTTCGTGGATCAAGTCAAGGCTAGTTCCATCTAAGTAAGGCATTCGGGTGAAGTGACCTTACGGGACATAGCTACACTTCAACACAAATCAGGGTTCAACCTAAGAGAGCTAGTCCTCATCTGACTTATAAACAAGACATTGAAGGCTAGCTATTTGTTACCATAGGGCGGTCAACAATCTGCCCCTCATTTTCGTTTGGAATACAGGAGGATTCCTATAGGATTCACGGGAGAAGAGGTGGCAGGGGTGCCTACACTCTTAGAGTTCAGTACTGTGGGAATGTGATTAGGAGCCACATTTAGTTAGATTGGGCAACTTTCTCTATATAAGCTGCCTTTCCCATTTCGTTAGCCAACAAAATTGGTCATAAGTAAACAAGGGAACTAGCACTAAGCGACTAACAGTGGAGGAAAGACCCACATAGAAGATAGGCGTATACCTCTGTGTATAGCATCTAGTAAGGATGTTATGTACCACAACTATCATACTTCAAGAATTCCCTAGGAGAAGAAACAACCTCTCTTCTTTGTTTCTTTTAGGCGTAACTAATCCCCTTGCTTGGTCGGCAAATCACGCGCTTCTTCTCTTGTTAGAGGAAGCCTCGGTTCAAAGTCTTCCTTATATTACACGTAGTAGCTCTTCTTGTTCAATCCTTCAATCTTTTCGATGAAAGAGTGACTAAGTGTTTAAGGCCAATAGCATTTTCTCTAGCAAGTGTGTTCAAAATACCACTATATGAGAATGAGATAAAGCCTCATCTTTTTTCGCTGTTTGTTTACACCTTCCTTTTGAACTCAGCTTTCACATCTTTAATCCCCGATTAAGCTAGTCACTAGCGAATGCTTCCAGAACAGACCTACCTCTACTCCAAACAAGAGCCTTCGGGTATCATGCTAGCTTAAAAACATAGTACGTAAGGATATAGTTCCTTTCCTCAAAACTAGTCATCCAAGTGGGGCACCGCGACATGTGCCATATTTAGGTTGCTTGCGACTGAGACTTTTAGGGATTATTTCAATCTTCCCTTAATTAAGGGGTTTAGATAACATCCGATCAAGAAAGAGCCACCACTTGGTTCAATAATTAATTGAAGGAAAATTATGTCCCTCTTCGACATCAGATTCTTGTCCTCTTTTCCAGGGGAAATTACGTTTTGTTCTCTACGGCCCAAGGAAAAAAGTGGTCTACTTAATTGAATCTTATTTTAGCAGGTGTCCCTTTCGTTTTCAATAAGGACATTGAATAAGAGGTACTTGCCCATAGAACCATAAACATTTGCTTATCACCGTTTTACATGAAAGGTGGGTAGAGGATCTTAATACTGCCAAAGAGCTCGAGTAGATTCATGAATGTCCTGGAATTTCAGTATAGGCTTAATAGGTCGAGAGAATCTTATGCCGTGCAATCTCTTACTGAATCTATTTAGACTATGTTAAATCCATAACCCGAGTACACACATTTGCAAATCCGGCCCTCTTCCGTTCATCATGATTACTTTGATTGCTTTGAAAACACCCCCCTCTCACTCAGGGGTAGCGATCAGATCTTCCTGCTTCAGCAGTTACAAATGGTGATTCTTACCACAAAATTAGACATTCCACTTTGAATGTTGTTTTCTTTCACTTTGATTTGGCTTCCATCCCTGAGCTTTAGGCCTTGCTTTCTTACGAAGAAGAGGCTTTCTCAGATCATGTGGGGGAATAAGACTCAACAACTAGTCATTGAAGTTCAAGAAGCAAACCTAGAAAAAGGCAAAAGTCAAAGACTTGGAGAAAGAAATAAAAAAGGAATTTTGGCATAGAAGAATCATATAAGAATCAAAGAAAAAGATTTCATGGGGGTGACGCTGGTGCCAGATCAATCTGACGCGGGATCTATAGGCTTCGCCAGTTTAGGATCCCCTTTTATAACGGGAATGGAACGAGCGAAGCCATTAGATTGATTAGCCCAATTGGGTGAACAGGAATGTAGTCGTCTAGATTGTACCTGCAGGAAGATTAGGTGGACCCCTATACATTCATTAATTAGGCCGAAACCAATCGAAATGATCATGCTACCTGCATTTTAGTTTTGCTTTATCAAGCAGGGGCTTAACCGCTTCTTTCTATTATTTCTTAGATTTATGGCACCATTGGTAAAAAAGAGAAAAAGGTCGAATGTTTTTCCTATTTATGTATTTAGAAAGTCTATACTTAACACACCGACTCAACTGGAAGCTGAACCATCAAAGGGTTCGAAAGTGAAGGTTTCAATCATATTTCTAACACTAAAAAAGCCATAACATTGATTTACACTCGATAACTAAAAGAAAAATTGGAATATTCTTCATTGTTTGATTCACCTACGCGTGATACTGATCTTAGCATACCAAGGGGTTGGCCTGAACTAATGTCCTATACGAGACAAAGGCTAGAGAGGAAATGGCAAGTGTCACATCTCCTTCTGTAGCGGATGATTAATATCTATCGCTATCTTCAGACTTGGGCAAAACTAATGTTGGGTTTAATGGCCCAAAATCAACTCCGTAGATCTACCACAAGCATCAAGGAGTTTGGGCTATGGACCGTGGCGACTAGGGTTTTGTTGCACTAGCAGCTAGGGTTGCTCCTTGGGTTTTTTGCGTCCTTGTACCTCTAAACCCTATATAAAGGGCCTAGCCTAGGCTCTGAAGATGATCCCAATAATACATAAACACAAGCATCCATAAGAGCTTAAGTTCTGCTATTCCTATTTTGTCAGAGAGCGTTCTAAGTGATTTATAATCGCTTTTTGATCTCTTCCTAGAGCACATCGCTCTGAGATTAGTTTTGAACTCTCCTATCTCATAGTGGATTCTTCGCTCGTCGTCGTCTGTGGTTTTCTCTCATTTTGGGTTTCCACGTAAATCTTGGTGTTCTGTACTGTTCTCGTTATCTTTGTTTTACTTTTTATTATCATTGTTCATCCTAACGCTTCCGAAATTAGTTTGCTCTAATTCCTAACAAGTCGTATCACAGCGTACCCGCGACCGTGAGCTGCGCTAGTGGATGGAGAGCCCATGGGCAGTCACCTAGCGGGCCAAAGATGCTGGGTGTGGACTGCCGGTCAAGAGGACTTGTAAGTCGGTCAGTTAGTCAGGCACAACGAGTAAGTTGTGCACTTCAAATGGGAATGATTGTAACACCCCGAGTGTGGTTTAAAAGTATTGAAGTGACTACTTATATCACCAAAGGTGCACATTTCTTTTCGGGGAGCTCACCCTTAAGAACTTCATAGTTAAGTGTGCGCCGCGAAGCAATCTTGAGATGGGTGACCCCCTAGGAAGTTTCCCGGGCAGTGTGTGAGTGAGGACGAAGCACGTCACAAAGGCTTATGGTGATTTGTGGGGCCAATCGGTGATCCTTGACGCTGTTATTGGTAGGGCCTGTGACTGAGAGGGGTCAAGGCATTATAGTTGGTATTAGAGCGAGGCTTAGGATGTCTTCAATCATGAAGGTTGATATTCAAAAGTTTGATGGAGAGATTAGTTTCAATCTCTGGAAAGTGCAGATGAGAGCGGTTCTCACTCAGTGTGGGTTGTCGAAGGTTCTCTTAGGATCTCATACGAAACCCAGTACGATGACAGAAGAACAATGGGCGGAATAGAAAAAGAAAAATCGTGGTTCTTTGACAGACTATGAATGGGAAGAACTGGAGGAAAAGGCACTTTCGGTCATACAGTTGTGCTTGGCGCCACATGTCTTGTGAGAGGAGCTTGATAAAACAACTGCAGTGGGTCTTTGGGTTCGGCTGGAGGAACTCTACATGACGAAGAGTCTCGCCAACAAGATCCAATTAAAGGAAAGGTTGTACACTTTCGAGATGGCAGAAGGTACTCCTGTTCAAAAACATCTAAACGTTTTTAATTCAATTATTGTTGATCATGAAAGTTTAGATGTAAAGATTGAGGATGAGGATAAGGCTATATTGCTGGTTGTCTCTTTGCCCTCCTCCTGTAAACACTTCAAGGAAACTTTATTGTATAGTAACAATGACACTTTATCTTTTGAGGATGTTAAGTCTAACTTACTATCCAAAGAAAAGTTTGATCATGAAGTGCGTTCTGATGACAAAGCAGAAGGTTTGTTTGTAAGAGGAAGATCCATTGAAAAGGAGGGTACAAATAGGAGAAGCTCCATATCGATGTCGAAAGGACATAAATCCAGTAAATTTTCCAAGTACTGCATAAACTTAGGGCATTTGGTCATGGAATGTTACAAACTGAAGAATAAGAAGGAATGGGAAGAGAAAAACAGTCAATCTGCAGAAGCTGCAGTTGTTGACTCTGGGTCAGATGGTGATGTCTTAATAGTCACCACAACTGACAGCAGAGGTGTTGCTGAGTGGGTTATGGATTCCGGCTACACCTATCATATGTGTCCCCACAGGGACTGCTTTTTAACATATGAGTCGTTGGATTGAGGTGTCGTTCTCATGGGCAATAATGCTCAATGCAATGTCATAGGCATTGACACTATTCAGATCAAGACCCACAATGATGTACTGAGGAATCATTCCAATGTCCGTCACATTCCTCACCTTAAGCGCAACTTTATTTCACTTGGCACCCTCAAATCTAACGGGTGCAAGTATTCTGCTGAAGGTGGAGTCATGAAAATCTCCAAGGGTGCGCTAGTTCTTGTAAAAGGAGTAAGACGTGGGAGTCTCTACATGCTTCGAGGTTCCACAGTGACTGGTTCAGTTGCAATCACCACCCCCTCATCTGAAGCAGATTCTACTCAATTATGGTATGCTCGCCTGGGCCACATGAGTGCGAAGGGAATGACAATTCTAAGCAAGCTAGGTCTATTTGGCAGCGAAGGTATGAGAAAACTTGATTTCTGCAATCATTGTGTTTTTGGAAAACAAAAGAGAGTTAGTTTTTCTACTGCTACTCACCGTACTAAAGGTACCCTTGATTATATACATTCTGACTTGTGGGGTCCGTCTAGAGTTTCTTCTATTGGAGGAAAATGTTACATGCTGACCTTTGTAGATGATTTTTCTAGAAGAGTCAGGGTTTAGTTTTTGAGGCAGAAAAACCAGGATTTTCCCATGTTCAAGAAATTCAAAGCCCTCGTAGAGAACCAGACGGGAAGAAAGATAAAGAAACTCAAGACTGACAATGGCCTTCAGTTTTGTGAGTCTGATTTCAACAAGTTCTGCGCCACTCAGGGTATCGCCATAAATAAGACCCTAGTGAAAAAGCCTCACCAAAATGGAATCGCAGAACGTATCAATCGGACTCTACTTCAAAGAGCTAGTTGTATGCTCTCCAACGCCAACTTGTGGCATCGTCATGATTTCATGGCAGAGGCTATTTCAATGGCCTGTTATCTGGTGAATGGTTCTCCACACTCCTCTATTGACTTCAAAATTCCGGATTAAGTTTCGTCAGGTAATCCTATTGGCTACTCTATTATGCAAGTATTTGGATGCTCTGCCTATGCACATGTTACCAACGGGAAGTTAGCCCCTTGGGCTATCAAGTGCATGTTTCTAGATTATGCATTTGAATCTAAGGGATACCGACTATGGTGTCCCAATTCCAAGAACGTCATTCACAGCCGGGATATAACCTTCAATGAAACTGTTATGTTTTCACCGGGGAAAAAGTCTGTTTCTATAGATAATCAAGAAGATGTCAGTGAGAAGGTGGAGTTTGAGATTCCTGCAGATGTCCCTCAAGGTGGAGACACATTATCTCATTCTAGTAGTGAGGTCCAGTCTGAGGAACTCAATCCCAACATTCCAAGTCCAGAACAGCAGGCCACAGATAGTTACTCCGTTGCTCGTGACAGACTACGAAGAACTATCAGGAAGCCTGCACGTTACTCAGCTGATGATGAGAATGGGCTGATTGCGTATGCATTGGCCGTTGCACAGGAGATACCTAAAGGTGTTGAACCTTCCTCATAGTCTGAAGCCATTTCCTGTCCTAACTCCTCAAACTGCCTTATGGCTATGCAAGAAGAAATGGAGAGTCTGTACAAGAATGAGACTTAGGAGTTATGTGATTTGTCGAAAGGTCGTCGTGCTCTAACGGCCAAGTGGTTCTACAAGCGAAAGGAGGGCATTCCCGGCGTTGAAGATGCAAGGTGGAAAGCACGACTGGTTATTCAAGGCTTCAACCAGAAGGAAGGTATTAACTTTAATGGAGTCTTTTCTCATGTAGTACATCATACCTCCATTAGAGTGCTGCTTGCTTTTGTTGCTCTATTTGACTTGGAGTTGGAGCAACTTGATGTTAAAACTGCATTCCTTCATGGTGAGTTGGAGGAGGAGATTTATATGAGGCAACCTGAAGGATTTATTGTTCCTTGTAAGGAACACAGTGTGTCTCGACTGGAAAAGTCCTTGTATGGACTTAAGCAAGCCCCCAGATAGTGGTACAAACGGTTTGATCCATTCATGATAGGGCAAGGCTATATGCGATGTCACTGTGACAATTGTGTACATTTTCAACAATCTGGTGGTTCCTTCATTTATTTGTTGCTATATGTTGACGATATGCTCATTGCTCCCAAGGATAAGTCCTTGATCAGCAAGTTGAAATCTCAACTTAGTGATGAGTTCGAGATGGAGGATCTAGGCACAATCAAGAAGATACTTGGCATGGAGATTCACAAGGATCGAAAAGCTGGTAAACTATACCTATTTCAAAGGAAGTACCTTAAGAAAGTCCTTGATAGGTTCAATATGGATAACTATAAATCAGTATCCAATCCTCTGGCTGAGCATTTCAAGCTTTCAGTCGAATCCTGTCCAAGTCTGAATAGGAGATGGAGAGAATGTCTCACATCCCCTATTCTAGTGTAGTTGGAAGTCTCATGTACACTATGGTCTACACTAGACCTGACTTAGCCTATGCGGTTAGCATGGTGAGTCACTATATGCACAATCCTGGTAAGGATCATTGGGAGGCTATAAAATGGATCCTTCGCTACGTGAAGGGTTCTTTTGACAGATGTTTGGTGTTTGACAAATTCAACACTGCAACTTATGATGGTGCAGGTTTCGTTGGTTTTGATTACGGTGGAGATCTTGATCGTAAGCGTTCTATTTCTGGCTATATTTTCACCCTATGTGTGGGTGCAATCTTGTGGAAGACATCACTATAATCTATTGCAGCTTTATGCACTACTGAAGCTGAATATATTGCTACAACTGAGGGTGTCAAAGAAGCTACATGGTTGAGAGGCCTCATTACTAAGCTTGGAGTTTCACAAGGTGTCACTATTGTATTTTTGGATAGCCAGAGTGCTATTCATCTCACCAAAAAAGGTTCTTACCATTCAAAGATCAAGCATATCAGTATCAAGTACCACTTCATCAGAGATACTATTACCACAGGAGACATTACAGTGAAGAAAGTTCATACCTCAGAGAATCCTACTGATATGCTCACCAAGTCTCTTCTTATTGCTAAGTTCTAGCATTGTCTGGACTTAGTTGGCATTCAGTGCCTTTGATTACCCTTCGGGGTCCTTTGACGGTGTTCTCTATGGGTGTTGGTGATTTTGATCCAAGGTGCAGATTGTTGGGTTTAATGGCCCAAAATCAGCTTCGCAAATCTACCACGGGCTTCAAGGAGTTTGGGCTATAGATCGTGGCAGCTAGGGTTTTGTTGTACTGGCGGCTAGGGTTGCTCCTAGGGTTTTTTGCATCCTTGTACCTCTAAACCCTATACAAAGGGCCTAGCCTAGGCTCTAAAGATCATCCCAATAACACATAAACACAAGCATCCATAAAAGCTAAAGTTCTACTATTCCTGTTTTGTGAGAAAGCGTTATGAGTGATTTGTAATCACTTTCTAATCTCTTTCTATAGCACATCACTCTGAGATCAGTTTTGTACTGTCCCATCTCATAGTGGATTCTTTGCTCATCGTCGTCCGTGATTTTCTCCCGTTTTAGGTTTCCACGTAAATCTTGGTGTTCTTTATTGTTCTTGTTACTGTTGTTTTACTTTTGATTATCATTGGTCATCCTAAAGCTTTCGAAATTATTTTGCTCTAATTCCTAACAACTAAACTTCTATGTGATGAAGTAGAGGAATAACATTTGTTCGCTAAAGAAAAAGAAAACCATTACCAAGAAAATGAAAATTTCACAATCGAGATCGCAAGCATGGATCAAAGACGGAATCTCCTCAAAAAGAAGCGTTATCGATATGAAATGCTATAACGATTCACTAATGGAAGTCTTTCGATGATCCAGCTGCTCAGACTAGACTCCTTTGCTTAGTGGGTAGGAATGAAAGATCGATTTAGTTATTCATAGAGCTACCACTTGAGTTTTAACATTAGCCCTTTGATTTTATTATACTCAATTTCTTTCAAAAATCAATGATAAAGATTCTGTCATGTGGTATACTAAAAAAAAAAATTCCCTACGATTAAGTTTTAACATTAGCATTCATACAATTACTCGAGCAGTATACTTACAATATAGATTATGCGTATTTGGAATTTAGTATTGGATATACAATGCAATTGACTTTATCATGTGATATCTCATTTACTTTAGGTAAGGTTATTCCTTTGTGTGATCAGATTGGTGATCGTGTTCCAAAAAAGAAGATATATGAGATGATTAAGCAACTAGTGAAGCTATATGGTGAGCAATATCAGGATGCTGTGATTAAAGGTCTCTTTATTCTTATGAATTATGAGAAAAAGGATTCCCCTCAATTCGTATACTTTCCTACTGATATATCATCAGATCTTCTTAGTCATATTTACAAAGTTATGGAGTCAGAAATGGCAAGTTGTGAACTACCAAATGTTAAATCACTTCAGTATAAACAAATTCGTATTTCGGCTAAAATAAAGGCAATCAAAGGTAAGGGAACTGAATGTAGTTCTTTCATTGTAGTTGATATAGAGACTATACTAGTCAATAGTGTTCATGTACGTTACGCTACTGGTTACTTAGTGGTGAATCCTGGTGATGGCCTGACTTCCATACCTTCATATTCGATCCAGACCTTTTCAAGAGAAAATCACATTTCTTTCTATCCTAACTTTGAAGATAGGAGTCAACAAATCTTATTTGAGTTTCTATCACATTTCGAAATATATATGAAGAAAAATAATAGTCTTAAAACCATTTATTTCCATAGTTTTGCCCAATTTGATGGAATTATCATTCTTAGGTATTATGCTGATCATGGTAATAATTATAGAATTAAAACATTGATGAGGAATCATAAACTTTGTGAGTTGAAAGTCTATATTGAGTAAGCTCTTATTATGTTTCAGAGATTCATGCACATTGCTCCCTAGCACCCTTGAAGCATTGGGAATGACATTATGTCCTAAATTAGGTTCCAGAGGTTCTATCCCACATTTAGAATTGGAAGTGTCTAATCTTCCGGGTCATAGTGAGGGTTTGACAAACTATCTTTTACAAGATATCCTTCTCATAGGTTTTGTGATGTTAATGGCCGAAGAGATTATTTGGGGAAAGTATCATATTGATATTGTGAAAATGATGACATTGTCATTACTTTCCCTTAAAATCTTTCGTCAGAATTATTTTGATGATGAGGCCTTTCATATTCATTTACCTATAAGGAACCAAGACAACTTTATTAGGCGTGGCTATTATGGCGGTCATGCAGATGTGTATAAGCCCCATGGTGAGAATCTTTACTATGATGATGTGAACTCTTTATATTCTCATATTATGAATGGATATCCAATGCCTTGTGGTCTAATTGTCTGGAAGAATAATTTGGAGAGCGTAGAATTAGATAGCTTGTTTGGATTTATTGAGGCTTTTGCAGTATGTCCTACTAATATATCATGTCCATTCTTACCTTATAAGGACAAAACTTGGACTTTAGTCTTTCCTACAGGAAAATTCGTTTGACTCTATTATAGCAAAGGGTTGAAGTTTGCAGGTAATTTAGGTTATCATATAATTCCTCTTAACTATAGCACATGCTTTATGATCTCTATCATCCTGTGCTTATCATATATGTCATAGAGAAGTTACCGCAATTTCACCAGCGCACACTGTTCCTACTAATATGCAACTTGCTGATATCTTTACCTTGGTGAGGAACAATTCTATTTTATTATAAGGATTTGTACCCCATCCCTTTTAACTCAGTGGTAGAGTAAGGCCATGGTCCACCGGGGCCGCATTAATGTTCAAAAACAGCCTTTTTCACCAGGCCTACGCTAAGAATTCAGAAGAGAACAAAGACGAAACCAAGAGGTGAAACCCCCCTTAACCCCGCAGGTTGTAACCTGTCCAGCGAATTCAGCTTTTAATTTCCCCTTAGGTTGAGTGTTTAAAACACTAGGCTTTCGCCCTCTCCTGGCCACTAACATTCCACGACTAACCCCTTACTAAGGAAGACCCCCAGGTCGAAAATTCTCTTTTTGACTATCCTCTAAATCAAAACACAAGTTTAGGGGACGTTATTGGAAAGGATTGGGTTTGTGTCAAGTCAGAAAAGGACAGGCCTTGCTTGACAATAGGAGAAAAAGTCTCGGTGTAAGAAATTCCAGCCTTTTGAGTCAAGCCCCTAATAACCAGAAAAGCTTTGAACCTTACGAACCATAAGCCAACTATTTAACCTTATAGACCCACAACCAATCAATAACTTTCTTATCAGAAGACTTACAACATCCCAGGTTTGATTATCATTAAGTGCTTGGATTTCCTTATCCATCGCAGCCAACCAAGGTCTTTTAATGCCTCTGTATAGCTTTGAGGGTTAAGAAATGTGAATGTCAAAATCATCATTAAATCCAACGGCAACACAAGCATTAGGCTGAACACAAAAATTAGTTACAGTGTAGAAAGAAGAAGTTGTAGTCTCTAAAGTATGATTATGACACACATAATCCTGTAAGTATGCTGGTGAATTTTGAGATCTAGGGGATCGTCTTACTGGCTGAACAGTTCTGGAGGTTGAAAAAGAGGCACTCATCTTGTGCTGAAAGAGTTTCATTTGGGGAAGAAATTTATTGACTGTGTCTAAAGAATGCTCTGCTCTTAGAGGAAATAAAGGAAAATTTTCTTAATGAAAATGACATCCCTGGAAAGAAAGCAACGTTCTCTTTCAATATCCATTACCTTTATACCCTTTCTTTCCAAATTGAACAAAAACATAAGGTTTGCCCCTTAGATGAATCAACTCTCTACCTTGTTGTAAGGTGGAAACAACACAAAGGGTAAATGAGGTTCTTTCTTTCATCCTCTGATAATTGGTTTATAGTGGTTTTTGAAATGTTACATCTATAGCACATGCGACTTTTAATGATCCATACCATTTTATCTTTCTTTCAAAATTAATGATAGAAAAATTTATAGAACTTCATACTAATCTATAGCACATAAATGTTGGTAGAGAAATGAAATACCAAAGAAAATGGCATGGATATGACATATAATATATTAATAAAAAAACCAACTAACTTAGTAGTCTTTTTTATCATTTCCAAGAAGTAAAGTAATTAAATTCATTAGCTGGATGATAGATGATCCAAAGAGTTGTATGCTATGTAAACTTCTTCGAATTTTGAAAAGAAATAGTAAACCTCATTAATTGAATTTGTAACACTTAAACCATGATATGAAATGAGTCGATAAAGTACAAATCCGGTTTATAGAATAACAAAACAAGTGGTAAGTGCCAAATATGCAACTCGTCCAGGTCAAGATCTTATTATGTGTATATCTTGTTAAACAAGCACCATATATATGTTCTTTCCTCTAGAAAGTACGTATCCGCTTAATATTTCCAATAGAACGATGGCTTTCTCTTGTATTTGGAGAAAAAGGAAAACAAAAGGGTTATGTTGTTCCCCATTATCCCTATATAATTTGTATAAGAGTTTGTTCGGCGAAATAGAGAATTTACACAAAAATTCGAAATCTATTTCCTATCATCTGTATTTCCTTTCAAATAGAAACATGAGAATTATTGAAATATCTCTTTGCTTGACATTATTATCTTTAAAAACACTTTGCGAAACGATCTATAAAATAATTGATGCAGTTTGATTCCTCATACTCAAAACTCAATTAGTTAAGTAGTATTTCTAGAGTCCAGTTCATCCCCATACTACAAGTGAAAGGGAAAATATAAAGATTACCATTAAAGCAACCCAAGAGAGACTTACAATATCCATGTGAATTATGTCCCCTATCTGTATAAATATGAAGGAAAATTTCCATTATTATTCACTAATACTAATAATAATGAAATAAATGGTATAGAGTAAAAAGAAAAGGACTCTTACTTTGGACTATAAATTAAATTTAATGAAGCAATTCAATAAATCCACATACATATAACAAATTCCTATACGATTTTGAATAGCCTATTCCACTCTTGATCGGTGGAAATGGGGTGCTTTTTGAGCTTTTACTATAAAAGCCAATTACCCAATCGAATATTAATGGAATACCTAAATACCAAGAGACTCGTTTGCGTGTGTAAACAAAATATATTCCGTTTTTTCACAATTACTAATTATTAAATAGTTACATATAACCTTCAGCTCTCTAATCAAATTCAGGGCCCAGTTAGTAACCATTACTTACTAGAATCTTTCCTTGAATCCTGGACACAAGGATTTATAGAACTTGAACTTTTGAGAACCCCAAATGTTTAGAGTTGAGTAAGTACGTATCAAGAGACAAAGGTCTCTCCTTCGGCTGGGGAATAATCCGGTGAGTTATAGGTTCTATCTGTCGACAAGGAATTTCAGGTCTTTTTTTTAATTATAACTAGGCGACACCCAGATTTGAACTGGGGAAAAAGGATTTGCAGTCCTCCACCTTACCACTTGGCCATGCTGTCAAAACGATACAAAATAGATACAAATATTACCTCTTTGGGATTCGAGGATCCCCATTAAGCATCCATGGCTGAATGGTTAAAGCGCCCAATTCATAATTGGCGAATTCATATGTTCAATTCCTACTGGATGCACGCCAATGCGACCTTCCAATCAGTCTATTGGAATTGGCTCTGTATCAATGAAATCTCATCAGGATTTGGTGTGATATATTTATATATGTTGTTTATATTTTTAACATTCATATATAATTGTAGGAACAGTAAGAACTATCATTCTTATTGGGACTCGAATTCATAGGGAAGAAAATCTATTTACGGATGGAATCAAAAAGTAGCAGAAAGATGGAAAAATAAATAATTGTAACAATATCGAATCAGGATCCACTAGGGCTGAAATAAAGCATTGCATTGAACTCTTCTTTGGTGTCAAGGTAATAGCTATGAATAGTCATTGACTCCGAGGAAAGGGTAGAAGAATGAGACCTATTATGGGACATACAATGCATTGATCATTACGCTTCAATCGGGTTATTCTATTCTACCTGATTAGAAATTTGAAACAAGAAAAGTTACAAAGTAAAAAAACTGAAATCAAAATACTTAATAGTATGACCATCCATTTATACAAAACTTCTGCCCCGAGCACACGCAAGGGAGACGTAGACAATCAAGTGAAATCCAATCCACGAAATAATGTGATCCATGGATATTGTCATTGTGGTAAAGGGCATAATGCTAGAGGAATCATTATTGCAAGGCATAGAGGGAGAGGTCATAAGCGTCTATACCGTAAAATCGATTTTCAACAGAATGAAAAAGACGTATATGGTAGAATCGTAACCATAGAATACAATCCTAACTGAAATGCATACATTTGCCTCCTACACTATGGGGATGGTGAAAAGAGATATATTTTACATCCGAGAGGGGCTGTAGTTGGAGATACCATTTTTTCTAGAACAAAAGGTCCTATAAAAATGGGGAATGCCCTATCTTTGACCAATATGCCCTTATGCATAGCCATACAAAACATACAAATCACACTTGGAAATGGTGGACAATTAGCTAGAGCAGCGGGTACTATAGCAAAACTGATTGCAAAACAAGGGAAATCGGCCACAGTAAAATTTTCTTATGGGGAGGTCCGTTTTATATCCAAAAACTGCTCAGCAACAGTTGAACAACATTAAAATCACACTTGGGAATGTTGGAGTTAAGCATAAGAGTTTGGGTAGAGCCGGATCAAAGCGTTGGCTAGGTAGGCGTCCTATAGTAAGAGGAGTAGTTATGAACCCTGTAGACCATCCCCATAGGGGTGGTGAAGGGAGGGCCCCAATTGGCAGAAAAAATCCCACAACCCCTTAAGGTTATCCTGCACTTGGAAGAAGTAGTAGAAAAAGGAATGAATAGAGTGATAATTTGATTATTCGTCGACGTAGTAAATTGGAAAGAAAATAGAAGTAAATAGGAAATAAAATAGAATTTTTTTTCTTTGTCTTTACATTTACCTAATAAAAGGAGTAAATAAGTATGACACGTTCACTATCCTTTTATAGCAGGTTGTCTATTTTGCACAAATCATGGCTAATTCTTAAGACAAAATGGTGTCTTGGACAATGGAATCTAAAGATAAGCGACATTTCAAGTAAGTGGTTACATAATCTTCTTATGGCCGAAGAAATGATTCATCGAAATAATGAATCACCATTGATATGGAGATCGCCAAATCTTTGGGAGTTCTTCTATTCAATCCTTTTCCTTCTTCTTGTTGTTGGGTATCTCGTTTGTAAACATCTTATCTTCGTTTTACGAGCTCGAGTGAGTTACAAATAGAGTTGAAAAAAGCCAAATATTTGGTGATTCCATCATACACGATTGATTTTAAAAAACTTAAGAATAGGTATCCTCCAGTAGAACCGAATTCCTTCTGGTTAAAGGAGCTCTTTCTAGTTGTTCTGGAACAATTAGAAAATTTTCTATTTCAAATATTGAATATGATGATGGGTGTACATTCTTGAAAAATTATTGGAATATTAATCTCATCGATCTCATAAGTATCATACCAAATCCCATCAATCGAATCACTTTTTCGAGAAATACGAGACATCTAAGTCATAAAAGTAAAGAGATCCATTCATTTATAAGAAGAAGAGGATATGCAAATAAAATGTTGAAGGCTGATTGGTCTGATGATAAAATAGAATCCTTATTTGGGAGCACTCATGCAGTTTATGATGAAGAAAGAGAATTCTTGGCTCAGTTCTCTGCTTTATTGCCAGAAAAAAGAATTGATCAAATTCTATTAAGTTTGACGCATAGTGATCATTTTTCCAAGAATGAATCTAGTTATGAAATGTTTGAACAACCGAGAGCAATTTACTTATGACACTTAGTTGACATTCATCAAAAGTATCTAATGAATTATGAGTTCAATACATCGTGTTTAGCAGAAAGACGAGCATTCCTTGCTTATTATCATACGATCACTTATTCACAAACTTTGTGCGGTGCTAATAGTTTTCATTTCCCATCTCATCGAAAACCCTTTTTGCTCCCCTCAAACATATCCCCCTCCCCCTCGAGAGGTATTTTAGTGATGTGTTCCATAGGAATTGGACGATCCTATTTCGTCAAATACCTAGCGACAAACTCCTATTTTCCTTTTATTACGGTATTTCTGAGGAAGTTCCTCAGAGCAAAGGAGACTAAATTTTTTTTGACTATGATACTGATGATGGGATGGATGATATTGAAAATGGTCCAGGGACTAGTGAGAGTGACGACGAGCTTGATGATAGTTACGATAGTGATGTTGATGTTGAAAAGAAGCTGAAGTATATAGCTGTGGATCAGGATGCGTGTAACGCCCCCAAATTAAACATTTTTCACTGCTTGTATTTTCCTTAATAAATCCCTTAATTATAATCTAGACAATCGAATGATAGGGGCATTATCGTTGTCCAGAAGGACAAGGTTTTAAACATGAGTGCTACAACTAACATGGTTAAGCATAGCTTCAATCATACACATACACACCTGATCAATCCATAGATAATCAATTGTTAACCAACATAACATTTTTACACTATAGTAAAACAATTCACCATGTAATATGCATCTCCATCCACTGAAGATTTCAATATACAACTCTAAAAATATGCATACACTGTACCAGTGTTGATCCATCCTGATTCCCTTGCTCAACTTATTCTATTCCACTGGTTTACTAGCATGAAGACGATTATGTGAGGATTTGCCTAAAACAAAACATGAAAAACATTTCGAACTGTGAGCCAAAGCTTAGTACATACATTCCTGTACTGTTAAATAATCATTGAAACACTGGTTGGGCCCGCTTTGGAATTCATTTTAAGTTAAAACAGTGAATGAGATGAATATAAAACGGCATTGCTAGTTATTATCTGATAGTAAACCCCTTCATACTGTTACGATCTATGAACACATGTACACCTGCCAAACCGATCGGGGCACCTGGCCTGATGTCGCGCGGGTAACTAAAGGGCGAATGCCCTATAGATGACAACTGACGGGGTCACCAATTAAATGATAAATCACTGTGTAAACTGATTCATTGTTGTACTTACCAAAACATGATAACTTTGATAAATACACTCTGATTTCTAAAGATACAAACAATGAACGTACCTAAAGTCTTTTAAGTGATATTTCACTTGATAATACTTATGCACAATGGAAACGATAGACTAGGCCTCAATTCTGCTAAAGAAATGTAATTATAGGTAAATGGAGTTAGTAAACAATATTTACTCCCAAAAATTGTAACTTTAATGGAAATTGATTAATTAAAAAGCTTCCAAAATTCCAATAATTCAACATAAGATATGTTACAACAAAATGATTTGAAAAATTAATCAATTACGGTTATTGAAGTTGAAGTACAACAAACCAAACAAAATAGACCAAATTGAAATGATTGATGTGATAATGAAAAGATTTTAATTGATATAAATGAAATATGCGTTTATGATATTTTCGAAATGGATAATAGAAAGTGTAATGCTTCTGAAATGGATAATAGAAGGCTTAATGTTAGGAGAGGTGTTGTGAGGTCCATAAAAGCTCAAATAACCCCAACTGAGTCCAATAAACACTGATTTGAGTCATTACTCTGCCCATTTCTCAAAATCCCATTTTATGCTCATTTAACTCGGTTTTCAAACCCAAATAAGCTTCCATACACTAATCAAACTTGTTGAACTCACTAAACCTTGTAATTGCTTTGCAATACCCATAATTAGATAGAAACTTCTGATGATATTTCCAAATGTCACGATTTCTTTCTTCCGCCGTATTACCGTTTGATGGTCTACTTTAGAAAATCCATATCTTTCACTCTCGACCTCAAATTGAGATATAAAACCCCAATATGAAAATCTCACAAAGTCCTATAAAACTTTCATTGAGGACACATAAGATGATTCACATAGTAGGGCCCCTAAAATTGGGCTAGAACACAACCGTGCACAACTTCAATCCAATCTGCGCAGTCGTAGTAAAACGACCATAACGTTTTCCAAAGAACCTGGATTAAGGTAATTCAAAAGGCATTTGAAAGATAACTCATTGATATATCCACATAGCAAAAATCAAAATTTTTCAATGACCCAATCAATACTAGTTTTTCCGTGAAGTCCGCTGTTCACAAATGCTCCTAGTTTCGATGTATTCTGCGAAGTCTTCAGTAAATTAGTCATAACTTTGTCCACACAACTCAAAATTGAGTACTTCCATAGCCTATTGAAAGCTAACTCATCAAGATATCTCTACACCAAAATTAATGAATTTTTGATGTGCCAATTAATACCAGTTTTCTCTCGAAATGACCCTTGTTTTAAGTCTGTTTATTGCTCAATAATCACATTTTTCAGTCTTTTCTTGACATAACCACCCACTAAAATCACTCTTTAACTTATATAAATCAGCATAAATATCTTGATATTCATTTCCAATGTCAAACATCACAAAATGTCATTTAAAACAATCAAAATCCATCATCACACCCTAAACTTGCATGAACATGAACACCCTCCATCTTTTCTTTTTTACAAGATGATCCAACCAATACAACATCAAAATAACTCTTGATTGCATCAAAACAACATGATTAATATTCAAAAAGAAGAATCAAAATCCAAAACACAATTAAAACAACAAGATAAAGTTAGGGTTTACTCACTTCAAGCTTGAATATATGAAGATGGAGGTGGTGGTTGATGTTTGTGTGCGTTGTGGGTGGTGGCTGGTGGTTGAAGGGGTGGTGGCTGGTGCATGTGGTGGTGGCAGCAAGGGCTGCCCATGGGGGTAGAGAAATGGAGAGGAAAGTGAGAGGAAAGAGAAAGGAAGAGAGAGAGGAAGACTAGTCTTCCCTTTGCTAGCTTGGTTTACTTGGATGAAAATCATCCACGTAAACTTGGTTGAGATTTTAGCTCCCAAAAAATATCTTGGTAATTGTAATTATGGCCTAGTGATGGTAATTAGCGAAGCAAATGGATTAGAAACTTGTTGGGCCGAAATTGGCCTTAAATGAGCACTAGGTTCGGAAAAAAAAAAATCAAACCAGGTGCGATTAATTAAATTTTGTTTTTTCAAAACTCGAAATTAAATGTGATGTCATGAGAAATAATTTAATCTTTTAAATCATAATTATTGAGGCCTACTATCAATTTTTCCGAAATTAATACGGTAAATGAAACTTGAATTACAAAGTGGGGCCCAAAATTGAATTCTCCCAACCGGGATGATTAAATGAGATAAATAAATGTGAAAAATTAATAACACGACTTAATTAAATAAATGAACATGATTTAGGGTCGGACTATTACAATGCGGATGATATTCTATCTGAGATGGGAAAGAGAAAACAGCCATTTTATATCTTATTTCAATTCGAATTAGTAAAAATAATGGCTCCTTGCATAATATGGATTCTAGACATTCATGATCTGTATATGAATAAGTCGAATTACTTATCCTGCTGTTTATGAGTGAAGTATATCTCCATCAATTGTGTAAGATATTCCACTAATCATGTTATTGCTTCGACTAATATTCCTCAAAAAGGGGATCCCTCTCTAATAGCTCTGAATAGATTAAATACATGCATGAAGATACGAAAGCTTCTTATTCCACAATGACGAAAGCACCTTTTCACTCTTTCTTCTACTAGGGGATTTCACTTGGAAAAGAAAATGTTCCAGACTAATGGATTCGGGCCCATAACCCTGAGTTCCAATGTACGAGATCTTGTAGCACTTACCAATACGGCCCTTTGATTTGTATTATGGGGAAGATATCAATTATAGATACGAATACGATTAGATTCGTTCTTCATAGACAAACGTGGGTGTCCAATTCGATAAAATATCAATTGCGGATCATGGGATCCTTTTCTATCAGATAGGAAGGGCTCTTCCACAAAATGTACTCGTAAATCATTGCCTTATAGATCCTATATCTGTCTATATGAAGAAGGAATCACATGATGCAGTGGATTCTTATTTGTAACAATGGTACTTCGAACTTGGAACGAGCATGAAAAAATTAACGATACTTCTTTATCTTTTAAGTTGTTCTGCCGGATTGGTCGCTCAAGATCTTTGGTCTCCACTCGGACCCGATGAAAAAAATGGGATGTCTTCTTGTGGACTCATTTATAATGATTATGCTCTAGTTCATAGATGTAGAAGAAGCTCTAGTGGGATTGTTACGGATAGAAAAAGAGAATAATCTAGTGCCATTGCTTATTTTGCCCAAACTAAGGAATCCTTTAGATATGATAAAAAATGGATCTTGGTTTATCCTTGATGACAGATCTCTCTATGAAAAACTGGATCGGGATTGGATGAATACGCATTGGGATTGGACGAAGCATTTAAATCGGATGTGTACGAACCATTTAAATCAGAAGTGCACGAAGCATTTAAATCGGAATTAAACTAATATGTATCGAGATTGACAGAATAAGAAGAAGACTTAGAGTCGAAACAGAGCCCGCAGGATTTATTTGATCACATAGTTTGGGCTTCTAGAATATGGACCCCCCCCGTGCTTTCTATTTGATTCGATCGTAAGGACCACTAAATTGGAACTTTCCTATTGGGCTAGGTCATTGCAAGACAAGTGGATCATTTATGATGAGGATGAGCTTGAAGATGTGGAGTTCTTGCAAAGTAGAATCGTGTCGTACCCGACACGAACTAGATATTTCAACGAACAGGGCTTTTTTGCACTAACCCGATTCATTTGGGAACCTGAAGATCCAATCTATTTCCTATTCAAAAATAAGGATGAGCTCCTTGTCTCTGTGTTTTCGAATCGAGAATTCTTTGTAGATGAAGAGATAGATCTTTTGATTTCCAAAAAGGAGCCTTCTAAATATATTAAGGTAAGCTGGTTTATCCATAATCGAAAAGAGAAAGGTAGGCACTTTGAGTTGTTGATTAATCGCTCGAGATGGCTTAGAGCCAATAGTTCATTATTTCAATCGAATGAATGTTTCCGTTATACTACTCTATCCGAGAGTTACTAGTATTTATTAAATCTGTTCCTATCTAACGAAACACTATTGGATCAAATAATAAAGACATTGTTGAGAAAAGGATGGATTTTCCTGGATGAAATTAAAATTGGAAAATAAAAAATCCGCATGTCTGATGAAATGGTTGTTGCTATCTGCTCTAATAATGAATCATTGATTTGACTCGACCTCCGAGATCTTGCAATTGCTCATTCAATGAGCATTCTCAATATTATGCCTTGAAGAGGACTCGACCTCCATGCTCTTTAGGACGAGATTTTGAGTCTTGTGTGTCTACCATTTAACCACCAAGGCATCTTGAAAGTAATTCGTATTCTATGAATATGATATCTATCTAGTGTGATATATGGAATATACCACAAAGGAGGAGTGTTGGAGTCTTTCTATTGATCAATCATATAGTATATAAATATAACTAAAATAATCTTAAAAAATCATATAGTGAATATCACTAAAATTTTCTAATAAAATTACAATACAAAACAAAAGGAGGTTTGTTTGTCATGGTTTTTCAATCTTTTTTCACTAGGTAATCTAGCATCCTTATCCATGAGGATAATGAATTCGGTCATTGTGGTCGAACTCTATTATGAATTTCTAACCACGTTCTCCATAGGGACCTCTTATTGCCTACTTTTCCAAGCTCATATTAAAGTTATAGAAGGAGAAAAAGCAATTGATAAGGAGGTAGTAGCAGCAACTGGTTTACTTATGGGACAACTCATGATGTTCACTCCGATCTGTTATATGCCTCTGCATCTAGCATTGGGTAGACCTTACATAATAACTTTCCTTGTTCTATCCTATTTAGTCCTTCTTTTCCACTGATACAATTCCGAAGACTTTTATGGTAAACGTAAACAAAAATCTACTTGGAAAAATTCAATGCCTAATCCCAACATTCAATGTATAAACCTAATTAATCTCATTTATCAATTATTGAACCACTTATTTTTCTCAAGTTCAATGTTTGCCAAATTAGTTACCATTTATCTGTTTCGATACAACACCAAGATGTTATTTGTAACAAGTAGTTTTTGTTGGTTGGTTAATTGGTCCCATTTTATTCATGCTTTCCCCTTCCAATCCAGTACTAACAAGGTAACTGTTTGCTCTTTCCTTGAGAGAACTTTAGCCTTTCCCAGTGCTTTCTCTTGGTAGACACAAAACAGGCTCTCACATGATAACCGACACATGCTAATCTTTGAAGCAGTGACGTAGCCACCGTGGGGTCAGTGGGGTCATCCGACACCCCTCTCAAAAAAAATATATATATACATTTGAGAATTTAAAAAAAATAGAAGCTAACTATATATATTAGATGTGTTGAAGAGGTACATGAAACCTCCCTTTGCTTCAGTGGTCCAGGCGCCTGGTTTCTGAGTTGCCATATCTCTGATGTCCCGGGTTCTAGTCCTCTATCCTTCCCTTTTTTCATTTTATTTTTTTCATTTTTTTTAAAGCCTCTAGTACTCTTCCTGTTCCTCTGTTTGTTTTGTTCGACAGTTTGACTCCTTAGCCGTCTCTTCCTTTGTCTGTTCGCTCTACGTACGACCACACACTCAACCACCAGGTCCACCGCCATTCCACCAAAGCACCACACCACCACCCACTGCCTGTCAGTCACCAGTGAGTCGGTGACCGCCCTAAAACCGCCGGAAAAGCCTCTTGACAGCCAGCCTTGCAGCCTACGACCCACCATTACCAATGACCTCAAGTCCTCAACTCTCTCTCCAAATTTGTGAGTTTTCCTTTTGCTAATACTAGTTTAAATGTTTAATTGACTTGAATTTGCTACTTAATGCTTCAATTTGTAGATTAATAAGTTTGTATTGTTTGATTTGTGTGTTTATTTGTCAATTTTAATTCCAAATTTTTTTAACTTATATTTTTAATTTCAATTCTAGGTTAAATCTCAATTTGTAGATTACTTTGTTGTATTCTTTAATTTGTGAGTTTATTTACCAATTTCAATTCCAACCTTGTTTCATTTATTGGTTTCATTTCAATTATAGGTTAACTCTTAATTTGTAGATTGCTTTCTTTTTATAGTTTAATTTGTGAGTTTATTTTCCAATTTCAATATAAAATTTGTTTAATTTATATGTTTAATTTCAATTTGCAGATTGCTAGGTCAAAATGCATAGATATTTCAAAAACATAGCTAAGGAATCCTCGTCGTTACCTTCAAGTTCGAAATTTGAAAATTCACCATTGAATGAAGAAGGTGGAAATGATGTCACTCAACCACAACCACCATCTTCTGATGTAAATACCAATTTCATTCCCTCTTCTACTCAAAAGAAGTAGGGTTGATGTAAATGCTCTTCCATATGATCTAGGAGAAAGAAAACCATTGTCGCAATACCATCCAAATGAACGTGATGAGGTAAGAAGAGCTTACCTTCAAAAAGGCCCATTGCAACCCCAAAATCATGTCTTCCCTCAAACATTCATCTATGGAAATATGCGTTGACTCAATAATGCTTGGTTTGGTGAATATGGCAATTGGTTGGAATATAGCATAAAGGAAGATGCTGCATTTTGCTTGTGTTGCTATTTGTTCAAAAATGATGAAATAAGCCATTTTAGTGGAGATGCATTTACAACAAAAGGATTTAAGAGTTGGAATAAGATGGGTAGATTCAGAAAGCATATTGGTGGGGTAAATAGTGTGCATAACCAATGTGTGAAACGATGTGAAGACCTTATGATGCAAAGACAATCCATACAAACTGCATTGGATAAACAATCAGCGCATGTTAAAGCTAAGTATAGGACTTGTTTGACTACTTCGCTTGATGTATCAAGATTGCTTTTGTTTGAGGGTTTCCCTTTTCGAGGTCATGATGAAAGTGAACATTCAAAAAGGAAAGGAGTTTTTCAATCCATTCTAAAGTTTCATGGGGAAAAGAATGAAAATGTAGGAAGTGTTATTTTGAAAAATGCTCCTGGTAATTGTATAATGTATTCCCCTAACATCCAAAAGGATATTGCAAATGCATGTTCAAGAGAAACTGTTAATGCTAATCTTTGAAGAAATTAGGGATGGATATTTTGCTATATTAGCTGATGAATCCCGTGATGTCTTTTGTAAATAACAAATGACTATTGTTTTGAGATACGTTGACAAAATGGCGTTCGTTATGGAGCGCTTGGATAGCCTTGTTTATGTTACTAGCACGACCGCATTATCATTGAAAGAAGAAATTTATTCTGTGCTTGCTAAGTTAGCCTTGAGCCCATCCCGAATACGAGGACAAGGATATGATGGGGCTAGTAATATGAGGGGGCACGTCAATGGACTTAGAACTTTGATTTTGCAAGAAAATCCATCGGCACATTCTGTTCATTGTTTTGCTCATCAACTTCAATTGACTCTTGTTGGAGTTGCAAATGGACATCCTCATATTAAAGGGTTCCTTGAGTTGGTCAATCTGATTTTGAATGTCATTGGAGGTTCTTATAAACGTCGAGATGAATATCGAACAAGACAATCGAAGAAAGTTGAAGAAGCATTGCGAATGGGTGAGCTTGTAATTGGGAAGGGCTTGAATCAAGAACTAGGACTGCAGAGACATAGTAACACTCATTGGGGATCTCATTTTAAAACATTTTTGAATCTTATTGTCATGTTTGCTCCAATTGCTGATGTCCTTGATGCTCTTGCAACAAATACAGATTCTGATGATAATGCTAGAGGTCAAGCTATATTGGATGGTATTCAGATATATGACTTTGCTTTATTATTACATCTTATGAAATTGGTGTTAGGCATTACAAATGCATTGAGTCAGGCATTGCAAAGAAGCGATCAAGATATTGTAAATGCTTTATCACTACTTAGTATAGCTAAGAAGCAATTACAACACACAAGGGATCATGGATGGGATGCTTTGATTGATGATGTTAAGTCATTTTGCCTGAAACAATATGGAGGATTTCGCTCCACTTCGTGCTCGGGGAAAGTCTAAACGTAGACTTTCTTCGGTGACAAATAAGTATTACTATCGTGTTGATGTGTTCTACTCAATTGTTGATTTGCAAATGCAAGAACTTAATAGTCGCTTTACTGAGGCAAGCATTGATTTGTTACTTGGTTTGTGTTGTTTGAGCCCTGCTGATGAATTTGCTAGCTTTGACAAGGACAAGATACTTAGGATGGCTTGACTGTATCCAAATGATTTTGATGAATTAGGCATTGAGGCCCCTGGTTTTGAGTTGGACACTTACATCGATAACATGCGTGATGATGAGAGATTCTCTAACTTGAATGGACTTGGTGAGCTCTCTACAAGGATTATTAAAAAAAATAAGCATTTGAGCTTTCCCCTCATGTACTTATTGTTAAAGTTGGCATTGATTCTACCAGTTTCTACAGCAACAGTTGAAAGAGTGTTCTCTTCGACGAAGTATATTAAGACCAACTTGCGCAACCGGATCTCAGACGAGTTTTTGAATGACACTGTTATTACTTACTTTGAGGATGATTTCTTTGAAAGCTTATCTACTGATGATATTTTGCATCGCTTTCAAAATATGAGGTCTCATCGAGGACAATTAGACTAGATGTAATATAATCGTTGCTTAATTTCAGTTTATGAGTATTGCTCAATTTTATATTGTGTGTTGTTAATTCCGACACCCTTCTCCGAATTTTCTGGCTTCGCCACTGCTTTGAAGTACTCCAAAATATGTGAAAACTGATTGAAATACTCTACTGGCATCCCTGAAAACCTCAACCACGCAAAGTTCTTTGCAATCCGATCATTCGCCTCCATGAAGTCCTATGCCTTTTTTATAACCCCTCCATGGCGCCCCCTGCCCCCATCAGTTGTTTTTGAGTATTTCATTTCTCTACCAACAAACTAATGTGCATTCTAGCCTTTTTCTGTAACCCCCTCCACGGGACACCCAGCCCCCATCAGTCATTTTTGAGTATTTCATTTCTCTACCAACAGACTAATGTGCATTTTTTCTTTTTAGTTATGTAAAATAAAAACTAGATTTTATTTTATTAACTTCTTTCAATTCAAAAGAGGCAAGAATCGGTAAATCATAAATAAAAAAGCAAATTTTAATAGAAAATTTAGCTATTCGATTATGGAACATATATATCAAAATACATGGATAATACCCTTCATTCTACTTCTAGTTCCATTGTTAATATGATGGGGACTTCTCCTTCTTTTGGCGACAACAAAAAATCTTTATATGGGCTTTTTCTAGTTTTTTTTTTTTGTTAAGTGTAGTTATGATTTTCTCAATGAAGTTGTCTATTTAGCAAATAAATAGCAATTTGATTGATCAATATGTATGGTCTTGGATTATTAACAATGATTTGTCTTTAGAATTCGGCTGTTGGATCGATCCACTTACCTCTATTTTTTCAATGTTAATTACTACTGTTGCAATTCTAGTTCTTATTTATAGTGATAATTAATGTCTCATGATCAAGGATATTTGAGATTTTTTGCTTATATTAGTTTTTTCAATATTTCTATGTTGGGATTAGTTACCAGTTCAAATTTGGAACAATTTTTTATTTTTTGGGAATTAGTTAGAATGTGTTCGTATCTATTAATAGGGTTTTGGTTCACACGACCTATTTCTGCAAATGCTTTTCAAAAAGCGTTTGTGACTAATTGTGCAGGGGATTTTGGCTTATTATTAGGAATTTTAGGTATTTATTGGATAATAGGCAGTTTTGAGATTTTTTAAAAAAATATTCAATAACTTTAATAATAAAAACGCGATCCATTTTTTATTTTGTATTTGGTGTACTTTCTTGTTATTTGCGGGTGCAATTGCTAAATATGCCCAATTTCCCTTTCATGTATGGTTACCAGATGCTATGGAGGGGCCTACTCCTATTTCAGTTCACATACATGCTGCTACCACGGTAACAGCGGGGATTTTTCTAATCGCTCGACTTCTTTTTTCATAGTTATACCTTATATAATGAATGGAATACCTTTCATAGGTATAATAACCGGACTACTAGGAGCTAGTTTAGCTCTTGCTCAAAAAGACATTAAGAGAAGTTTCGCTTGTTCTACAATGACTCAACTAGGTTATATGATGTTAGCACTTGGTATAGGTTCTTACCGAGCTGCTTTATTTCATTTGATTACTCATGCTTATTTAAAAGCATTATTGTTTTTAGGATCCCGATCAGTTATTCATTCAGTGGAAGCGATTCTTATATATTCTCCAGATAAAAGTCATAATATGGTTCTTATGGGATGATTAACAAAACATGTGCTAATTACAAAAACTGCTTTTTTAATAGGTACACTTTCCATTTGTGGTATTCCGTCTCTTGCTTGTTTTTGGTCCAAAGATGAAATTCTTAATGCTAGTTGGTTATATTCACTGATTTTCGCAAAAATAGCTTCTTTCACGGGCGGATTAACTGCATTTTATATGTTTCAAATCTATTTACTTACTTTTGAAGGTCATTTGCACAATTTTTAAAAAAAATTACAGTGGGAAAAAAGTGGTTCCTTCTATTCAATATCTCTATGGGGTAAAGAAGGATTGAAAAGGATGAATATTTATAAAAATTTTGGTTTATTAACCTTATTAGCAAGGAACAACAAGGAAAGGGCTTCTTTTTTCTAAAACAAAAAACCTATATCAAATTAATTGAAATTTCATAAAAATGATCCGATCCTTTATTAGTATGACCGATTTTGACAATAATAAAATTTCTTCATATCCTCATGAATCGGACAATACTATCTTATTTCCTCTTGTTGTATTGATTCGGTTTACTTCATTCATTGGATTCTTGCGAATTCCATTCAATCAAGAAGGAATGGATTTGGAAATATTAACCCAATGGTTAATTCCATCTATAAATCTTTTACATTAAAATTCGAAGAATTCTATGGATTGGTATGAATTTGTGATAAATGCAACGTTTTCGGTTAATATTACTTATTAGGGAATATTTATAGCCTTCTTTTTATATAAACCGATTTATTCATCATTAAAAAATTTTGATTTAATTAATTCATTTAATAAATGAGGTTCGAAGAGATTTTTATGGGACAAAATTCTAAATATTCTATATTATTGGCCCTCTAATCGTGCTTATATATATGCTTTTCATACAACATCCTTTATTAGGGGTGTAAAAGACTTGGCTGAACTTATTTATTTTTTGATAGATGAATAATTGATGGACTTCCGAATGGTTTTGGTGTTACAAGTTTTTTTTGTAGGAGAAGGTATCAAGTATGCAGGAGGCAGTCACATTTCCTCATATCTTTTTTGTTATGTGTTCTATGTATCCATTTTTTTATTAATTTACTATTTTGTTTTCTACAAAACTAAAATAATAAACATTCTTTCCTCCTTTTGTATTGTAATTTTTGTATTATATTTATTATACGATAATTTTTTGATGATAATTTTTCTATTTCATATATAGAAATAGAAAGAGATGGACTAGAAAGGACATTTGACACCAAAGGGATATAAAATGAGCGGAATTAGGATATGGAGGGAATATAATGAAATAGAGCTACTTTGAGGTTCCACATGAAATGAGGCATGGAAGGGAGCCACTACGAAGGAGTTCCGGGAGTTACAAAGGAAGCTTCAAGTTCATATTGGTCATGGGTTGAGAACAGGAATTGAACTCTATAAGATAAAGTCTCCCGTTGTTCCTCAGTAGCTTAATGGTAGAACGGTCGGCTGTTAACCGATTGGTTGTAGGTTCGAATCCTACTTGGGGAGACTTGATTCATTATTTAATTCAGAATGAAGGGCTTGGCTTTGACTATTAAGAGTAGGTAAGTGGGTAACCCTTTCCCTGTCTTTTTTCTATCTCATCGTATCAAATTCTCATTCTATTTTGCGATATTTTACAATCTTCGTCAATACCTCGGTGTAGGTCCGGGATAATCTTTTGTCCGATAGTCCTGGGGCTATTTACAACTAGCCAATTAAGAATTCTCGGAGGTACTAGCAATGCATCAAAGATGCAATGATCGATTCTCCCGAGTGGTTACTATTATCGTGAGCGAACATAAAACTTATTAATGACATGACGAGGAGCACATTTTTGCTATGTTACTAATACCTGCACTTGCTCTGCTATTCTGCCCAAGCCTGGCTGAGGAAGAGTTACGGGGCGTAAAAAAAAATATGCCATAAACCGAGGCATAATATAAGGAAATTAAAATTCCTTCGTGTAATAAAACAAAGTAAGGCCCATTCCACTTCGACAAAAGACCCACGCCCAAGTTCCATAACTTTGGGTCCATTATCCTGATCACGATTTTCCTACCCCCAAAGGGGAAAGTTCCTTCCCTTTGTGGTCGGTTGTGGGCAAGGAGGGATTCGAACCCCCGACACCGTGGTTTATAGCCACGTGCTCTAATCCTCTGAGCTACAGGCCCCACCTCGTCTCCACTGGACCTATTCCGAAGAGTATCTATCCTCAAACAAAGAAAGGAACCTTTGCTCTCCTCAGCTATTTTGGGCTAAGAAGATTTGAAGGCGTGTTTCTCTCTATAAGAAAAGAAAAAGAATCGGTGCATTTCGAGTAGTGAAGTGGGAGAGAAGGGATGTCATATTGATATTGAAAAAGTAATAAGAATTAAGGTGTTAAGCTTTTCATCATCCTGGCATCGAGCTATTTTTCCGCAAGGACTCCGATATAGTATCGTCACTGCAGTAGAGTTTAACCATCAAATTTGGGATGGATTGGTGTGGTTCCTTTATGCCTAGGACACCAGAATATCGAACAAAGATTTAAGAAAGGCATGAGAAAAAGGCATACTGGCTAGTGATTGTGAGGCCTTGATTCTTAACTGGAGGGGAGACCAAAGGCCTCTGCCCTTCCATTCCTTGGATAGATAAAGAGGTAGGGCAGGGCTTTTGGGTTTTTCATGTTGTCAAAACAAAGAGTTGAACAATGGTTTTTCGTGTTGTTAAAGAATTGACCAATGAAAATAGATGGCGAGTGCTTAATTGAACGGATCGGGTCATGTTAAAATAGAGGGTGACTGCTTGATCGAATGGATTAGGTCATGTGAAAATAGATGGTGAGTGCTTGATCGAATGGATCGGGTCATGTAGCAACAAGGTTCAAGTCTTTCGGTATGTTAGGATGCCTCAGCTGCATACATTACTGCAATTCCACTTGACACCTGTCGTAATGATAAATTGCTCGTCTCGCCGTGTCCTTGTTCTTGCATTCTCAAAACGTCTGTCGCTCCATCCTCGGAGGGGAAAACAACCCATCACTGTCTCAGCTAAGCTATCGACTGCTCTGGAAAAGTCGGAACAAGAGAGCACTCATCTTGGGGTGGGCTTACTATTTAAGATGCTTTAAGTAGGTATCCGCTTTGCACTTGGCTACCCAACGTTTACCATAGGCATGATAACTAGTACATCGGAGGTGAGTCCTTCCCAGTCCTCTCGTACTAGAGAAAAGTTCTCTCAATGCTCTAACGCCCACACCGGATATGGACCGATCTGTCTCATGACGTTCTGAACCTAGCTCACGTACTGCTTTAATGGGTGAACAACCCAACCCTTGGAACATCGTACAGCCCCAGGTGGCAAAGAGCCGACATCGAGGTGCCAAACCTTCCCATCAATGTGATCTCTTGGGCAACATAAGCCTATTATCCTAGAGTAACATTTATCCATTGAACGAAGGCTGTTACACAAGGCATCGTCAGATCACTAAGGTCGATTTTCATCCCTGCTCGACAGGCGGGTCTCGCAATCAAGCTCCCTTCTGGCTTTGCTCTTGAGGGCAGATATTTGTGCCACCCAAGGAAACCTTTGCATGCCTTTGTTATCTTTTGGGAGGCCTACGCCCCATATAAACTGTCTATCTGAGACCGTCCCTTGGCTCGTAGGTCCCGACACAAGGTTAGAGTTCTGGCCTTTCCAGAGTGGTTTCTCACTGATGGCTCGGGCCCCCTCGAAAGGGGGCCTTTTATGATTCCTTCGCTTTCCACCTATGCTGTGCAGGAATGGCTCAAAGTCAATCCTAGGAAACCGGGAAGCTTCATAGGGTCTTTCTGTCCAGGTGCAGTTAGTCCGCTTCTTCAAAGACATGTCTATTTCACCGAGCCTCACGTTTTGGATATGTCAATTATGTTATGGACGGAGTCCTATTCACGGTAACCTAGTCGAATTGGGAGAAGTTGTGGGTATTATTGCAGGTCAATCCATTGGAGAACCTGGTACTCAACTAACTTTGAGAACTTTTCATTCTCGCAGTGTATTCTGAAGGGGTATTGGAGAACATGCACGAGCCCCCTCTAATGGAAAAATCAAATTCAATGAGGATTTGGTTCATCCCATACGTACAAGTTATGGACACCTCGCCTTACAATTTTATATAGACTTGTATGTCACTATTAAGAGTGAAGCTATTCTACATAATGTGAATATTCCACCAAAAGGTTGTCTTTTAGTTCAAAACAATCAATATGTTGAATCCAAACAAGTGATTGCTGAAATTCTTGCAGTGGCATCCACCTTGAATTTGAAGGAAATGGTTCGAAAACATATTGATTCTGACTCGGAAGGGAAAAATCCACAGGAGTATCGATGTGTACTGTGCACCCGAATTTACATTCGGTAATGTTCATCTCTTACCAAAAACAAGTCATTCATGGATGTTATCAGGAAGGTCGTACAGATCTGGTGTAGTTACCTTTTCGCTCCAGATGGATTAAGATCAAACAAACAATCATTCTCTTTCTTTCGAACAAAGATTATTTCTAACTCCTCAGTGACTAATGATCAAGTAAAAGATAAATTTTCGGCTCCTTCTAGTAAAAAAATGGATAGGATTCCAGATTATTCAGAACTTAATCGAATGTGCCATTGTAATCTCATCTATCCTGCCAAAAATTTGGATTTATTGGCAAAGAGGCAAAGAAATAGATTCATTATTCTATTCGAATTGAGTCAAGAATGAAACAAAGAATTAATGCCCCTTTCCAACAGTTCGATTGAAATACCGATAAATGGTATTTTCCATAGAAGTAGTAATTTTGCTTATTTTGACGGTCCGCAATATCGAAGAAAGAGCTCGAAAATTATTAAATATGGGAATACAGAGATGGATTCAATCGTTAAAAAGGAGGATTTGGTAGATCCGTCTTTTTTCGTTCCCGAGGAAGTGCATATATTACCCATATCTTCTCCCATAATGGTACGGAACAACAGTATCATTAGAGTAGGTACGTAAATCATTTTAAATATAAGAAGCCGAGTAGGCGGAGTGGTCTCAGTGAAGAGGAAAAAAAAGAAGATTGAACTTCAATTTTTTTTTCTGGATATATATATTTTCTTGGGGAGACAGATAAGATATCCCGACACAGTAGCATTTTGATACCACGAGGAAAGACAAATTCCAAGAAATCAAAAAATTGGAAAAATGGGATCTATGTCCAATGGATCACCAAAAAAAAGTTTTTTGTTTTGGCCGTACCCGTAGTCACATATGAAATCACGGATGGTATAAATTTAGCAACACTTTTCCCTCAGGATCTGTTTCAGGAAAGGGATAATGTGCAACTTCGAGTTGTCAATTATATCTTTTATGGAAATGGCAAAGCCACTCGGAAAATTTCTGACAAAAGTATTCAATTAGTTCGTACTTATTTAGTATTGAATTGGAACCAAGACAACAAAAGTTCTTCTCTCGAAGAGGCCCGAGCTTCCTTTGTTGAAGTAAGAACAAATGGTATGATTCGAGATTTTATAAGGATCAATTTAGCAAAATTCGCTATTTCGTATATGGGGAAAAGGAATGATCCCTTTTTTTTTAATGATGATGGATCATATCATACCAATATGAATCCATTTTATTCCATTTTTTCAAAGACAAAACTTCAACAATCATTTAACCAAAATCAAGGAACTGTTCGTACGTTATTGGGTAAAAATAAGGAATGTCAATCTTTTCGAATTTTGTCATCATCCAATTGTTTTCGAATAGGTCCATTCACACTCAACGGTGTAAAATATCACAAAGAATCAATTAAAAAAGATCACCTAATTCCAATTAGGAATTCATTGGGTCCTTTAGGAACAGCCCTTCAAATTGCGAATTTTTTTTCATTTTACTATTTAATAACTCATAATCAGATCTTGGTAACTAATTATTTAAAGCTTGACAATTTCAAACAAACCTTTCAAGTACTTAAATTTCAATATTATTTTATGGATGAAAATGGGAGAATTTCTAATCCCGATCCATGCAGTAACATCTTGAATCCATTCAAATTGAATTGGTATTTTCTTCATTATAATTTTTGTGAAGAGACATCCACAAAAATTAGTCTTGGACAATTTCTTTGCGAAAATGTATGTATAGCCAAACATCAACCGCACTTAAAATCGGGTCAAGTTATAATTGTTCAATTTGACTCTGTAGTAATAAGATCGGCTAAGCCTTATTTGGCCACCCCAGGAACAAAAGTTCATGGTCATTATGGGGAAATCATTTATGAAGGGGATACATTAGTTACATTTATATATGAAAAATCGAGGTCTGGTGATATAACACAAGGTCTTCCAAAAGTGGAACAAGTCTTAGAAGTTCGGTTGATGGATTCAATATCCAGGAATCTAGAAAAGAGGATTGATGGTTGGAACAAACATATAACAAGAATTCTAGGGATTTCTTGGGGATTCTTGATTGGAGCTGAGCTAACTATAGCGCAAAGTCGTATTTCTTTGGTTAATAAGATCCAAAGCGTTTATCGATCCCAGGGGGTACAGATCCATAATAGGCATATAGAAATTATTGTACGTCAAATAACATCAAAAGTCTTGGTTTCAGAAGATGGAATGGCTAATGTTTTTTTGCCCGGAGAACAAATTGGGTTTTTGCAGGCGGAACGAACGGGGCGCGCTTTGGAAGAAGCAATCTGTTATCGAGCTATCTTATTGGGAATAACGAGAGCATCTCTAAATACTCAAAGTTTTATATGCGAAGCGACTTTTCAAGAAACTGCTCTAGTTTTAGCAAAAGCAGCTCTCCGGGGCCGGATAGATTGGTTGAAAGGACTAAAAGAAAACGTTGTTCTGGGGGGGATGATACCTGTTGGTACCGGATTCAAAGGATTCGTACACCGTTCAAATCAACAAAAGAACATTCCCTTGAAAAAAAAAAAAAGAATCTATTCGAGGGAGAAATGAGAGATATTTTGTTTTACCATAGAGAATTATTTGATTCTTGTCTTTCAAAGAATTTCCACGATAGATCAAAACAACAATGATTTCTGGGATTTAATACAAGAGATTCATCCTTTTTCTCTTCTCTGTATTTGTTATTTACGGTTTTTAAATAAAGTAATAAAATAAAGAAATTCAAATAATAACAAATAGAAAGAAATTAGTGGTTTGGGTTGTGTATCAATGGCCAATCCGCTTTAGAAAAGAAGGTTCCGTTGGAACAATTACTTATTTCCGGATACCTCATCTCTTTATTAAATAAAAAAAGAGAAAGTGTGGGAAGAAATGATAAGAAGATATTGGAACATCAATTTGGAAGAGATGATGGAGGCGAGAGTTCATTTTGGTCACGGTACTCGGAAATGGAATCCTAGAATGGCACCTTATATCTATGCAAAATGGAAGGGCATTCATATTATAAATCTTACTAGAACTGCTCGTTTTTTATCAGAGGCCTGTGATTTAGTTTTTGATGCTGCATGTAGAGGCAAACAATTTTTAATTGTTGGGACAAAAAAGAAAGCAGCTGATTCAGTAGCACGGGCTGCAATAAGGGCTCGATGCCATTATGTTAATAAAAAGTGGCTTAGAGGTATGTTAACGAATTGGTCCACTACAGAAGAGAGACTTCAAAAATTCAGGGACTTGAGAATAGAACAAGAGATGGGGAGACTCGCCCGTCTTCCGAAGAGAGATGAAGCCATGTTGAAGAGACAATTATCTCACTTGCAAACATATCTGGGTGGGATAAAATATATGACAGGGTTACCTGATATTGTAATCATCATTGATCAACAAAAAGAATATAAGGCCCTTCGAGAATGTATTACTGTGGGGATTCCAACGATTTGTTTAATCGATACAAATTGTGATCCGGATCTCGCGGATTTTTCGATTCCGGCGAACGATGATTCTATAGCTTCAATCCGATTAATTCTTACCAAACTAGTATTTGCAATTTGTGAGGGCCGCTTATATAAGAAATCCTTGATTCATAAAATTAAAAAAAAAAAATGACTTCGTAAACTCGATAATAGAATCGGTTACTATTCCTGAATCTCAAAAAATATATAAAAATGACTGGGGATATTATGTGATTAATCGGTATCCTAAATAGAAAATTCAAGTAGACAAGTCGAGAAATAGATAAGAGATGGTTGAATCAAAATAATTTCTTTGAAAGTGATATTTCAGTCAGAGGACAATATGAATGTTCTATCATACTCAATCAACACACTAAAGGGGTTATACGATATATCCGGTGTGGAAGTAGGCCAACATTTCTATTGGGAAATAGGGGGGTTCCAAATCCACGGCCAGGTACTTATTACTTCTTGGGTTGTAATTGCTATCTTATTAGGTTCAGCTGCTATAGCTGTTCGGAATCCACAAACCATTCCGACTGGCGGTCAGAATTTCTTTGAATACGTCCTTGAATTCGTTCGAGACGTGAGCAAAACTCAAATTGGAGAAGAATATCGCCCTTGGGTTCCCTTTATTGGGACTATGTTTCTATTTATTTTTGTTTCCAATTGGTCAGGGGCTCTTTTACCTTGGAAAATCATACAGTTACCTCACGGGGAGTTAGCCGCACCCACGAATGATATAAATACTACTGTTGCTTTAGCTTTACTAACGTCAGTAGCCTATTTCTATGCGGGTCTTACAAAAAAGGGATTAGGTTATTTTGGTAAATACATTCAACCAACTCCAATTCTTTTACCCATTAACATCTTAGAAGATTTCACAAAACCTCTATCACTTAGTTTTCGACTTTTCGGAAATATATTAGCGGATGAATTAGTAGTTCTTGTTCTTGTTTCTTTAGTACCTTTAGTGGTTCCTATACCTGTCATGTTCCTCGGATTATTTACAAGTGGTATTCAGGCTCTTATTTTTGCAACTTTAGCCGCAACTTATATAGGCGAATCCATGGAGGGCCATCATTGATTAGTCTTAGGAAGAGTCCTTTTTTTAGCTTAGATCAAGGCAATATATGTGTGGCTCAAGATACTCTATTCTATCAGTATAATCTCTTTATATTTTCCAAATATACAAATATAGTCTACGATAATAGAAAAACGATCTTCGAGAAGTTTCAACTAAGGGGGAAGAGAGGGGTCGCGCCAGGTATGTGGAATCCAATGGCTATAAGTAAACTCTTGTAGATTAGATGTTTCGAAGAATGATTCGAAAATCCGATTGAATTTCAGATAGGTATGGTATGCCAGTCGAAGCCCTTACGTTTCGTTTATGACTGTGAATTGAATGAATAAACAGAGAAAATAAAGAAAAAGATCGAAGAATGATTAGAAAAGGAAATGAAAAAACTCAAGTTGGATTGATTCGGAAAGACTCTACAAATAGGAACTAAAAAAGATGAAGTCTTTCTAATGATCTAATGATTCAATAATATTCTTATTTCTATTTCAATTTGGAGTTTTTAGTTTTTTTGACTAGATGAATATTAGCAATAGAATAATAAAATCATAATTCATTGGTTGATTGTATCATTAACCATTTCTTTATTTTTTTGGGGGGAGGAACTCATCATGAATCCACTGATTTCTGCCGCTTCCGTTATTGCTGCTGGATTGGCTGTAGGACTTGCTTCTATTGGGCCTGGAATTGGTCAAGGTACTGCTGCGGGCCAAGCTCTAGAGGGTATTGCGAGACAGCCCGAGGCAGAGGGAAAAATACGAGGTACTTTATTGCTTAGTTTGGCTTTTATGGAAGCTTTAACAATTTATGGATTGGTTGTAGCATTGGCGCTTTTATTTGCGAATCCTTTTGTTTAATCCGATAAAAGAAAAAGAAATAGGGGAAATACATATTGATTTTCGGGTATTGGACTTGCAGGTTGCTCTTTCACATTATATCAAAATATCGTTCCTACACAATTACTTATTCGTTGAGAAACTAACCTACGGGAAGGACTGATTTGAGGATGAGGAATTAGTGTTACCCACTCCCTTTCTTCCTTCCCCTTTTTAGTCCAAAGGAGAAGCAACAAAACAGGTATTTCGCAATTCACATGAAACCTATCTATTGCAATAAGCAATAAGAATAATACTTATTTATTGCTTATTGGGAATCTCAATTGAAAAAAGACAATTAATTTCGAAATTGAATCGATTCAAAAATCGATTTTCTATATTAGAAGTAGCAAAGAGGTGAAGGAATACAACGATTTTTTTAGTTTATCTATAAGAGGAGCTCATATGAAAAATGTAACCGATTCTTTCGTTTTCTTGGGTCACTGGCCATCCGCCGGGAGTTTCGGGTTTAATACCGATATTTTAGCAACAAATCTAATAAATCTCAGCGTAGTGATTGGTGTATTGATCTTTTTTGGAAAGGGAGTGTGTGCGGGTTGTTTATTTCAAGAATAGGTTGGATTCAACCAGCTGTACCTCTTTTTTTTCTTTATAACTAGGGACGAAAGGTACATGATTTCGCGAATTACTTCTGAATAAATAAAGAAATCATATGTAAGAACCATAGCATTTCGCGATTTGTTGGTAAATAAACTTTGATTCTCTATCAACCAATAATGGGGGACCGTTAACATGGTTAAAGCTAAACCGTTTGAAGTCTAGGCACAGCATGGTATTCTTTCTACCACTATGTTAATACCGAAATGGTAAAAAAAAAAGAATAGTTCGGATTCGGAATTTATCGATATAGAACACTCATGTCGATAAAATGATTTGAATCCTTTATTGGAAAAATGTTCATCCTTTTTTTCTTAATATTGATAGTAAATAAATGTCAAACGCTGAGTCGATGACCTACATATAAAGTAAGACAAATTTTTGGATTTGAAGTGAAGAAAAAAAAAAACAACTTTGCTGACAATTACTTATTTTTTAGTTTTTGTTTGGTCAGAAGAGTCCTCTGAATATTCTGGTCTTTTTTTTTTTTTTATTAGTGATACTTTTTTTTGGAATATGAACAGAGAAGAGAGGATAGGTTCATTACATTCAAAAAAGATATGGAAATTCGCCATAAATAATAGAAGTAATTGAACGTGAGAGCCAAATGAATTGAAAGATTCAAGTTTGGTTCGGGAAGGGATCATGAACGTTTTGAAATGAATGGAAAGATAATCTACTTTCATTAAGTGATTTATTAGATAATCGAAAACAGAGGATCTTGAATACTATTCGAAATTCAGAAGAACTGCGCGGAAAGGCCATTGAACAACTGGAAAAAGCCCGGGCTCACTTAAGGAAAGTAGAAATGGAAGCGGATCAGTTTCGAGTGAATAGATATTCGGAAATGGAACGAGACAAAATGAATTTGATTAATTCAACTTATAAAACTTTAGAACAATTAGAAAATCAAAAAAATGAAACCATTCATTTTGAACAACAAAGAGCGATTAATCAAGTCCGACAACGGGTCTTCCAACAAGCCTTACAAGGAGCTCTAGAAACTCTGAATAGTTGTTTGAACAACGAGTTACATTTACGTACCATCAATGCTAATATTGACATGTTTGGTGCCATGAAAGAAATAACTGATTAGTCCTTCTCTTCGACTGTAGGTATTATTTTTTTTTGGAAACAAAAAAAGAATTATATTAAGAAAGACTCATGGCAACCCTTCGAGCAGACGAAATTAGCAATAATATCCGTGAACGTATTGAACAATATAAGCGAGAAGTCAAGATTGTAAATACTGGTACCGTATTTCAAGTAGGTGACGGCATTGCTCGTATTCACGGTCTTGATGAAGTAATGGCAGGTGAATTAGTAGAATTTGAAGAGGGGACAATAGGCATTGCTCTGAACTTGGAATCCAATAATGTTGGTGTTGTATTAATGGGTGGCGGTTTGATGATACAAGAAGGAAGTTCTGTAAAAGCAACAGGAAGAATTGCTCAGATACCCGTGAGTGAGGCTTATTTGGGTCGTGTTATAAATGCACTAGCTAAACCTATTGATGGTAGAGGTGAAATTTCAGCTTCTGAGTCTCGGTTAATTGAATCTCCTGCTCCCGGTATTATTTCGAGACGTTCCGTATATGAGCCTCTTCAAACCGGGCTTATTGCTATTGATTCGATGATCCCCATAGGACGTGGTCAGCGAGAATTAATTATTGGGGACAGACAGACTGGTAAAACAGCGGTAGCCACAGATACGATTCTCAATCAACAAGGCCAAAATGTAATATGTGTTTATGTAGCTATTGGTCAAAAAGCATCTTCTGTGGCGCAGGTAGTTACTATCTTCCGGGAAAGGGGAGCAATGGAATACACTATTGTGGTAGCCGAAACGGCGGATTCCCCCGCTACATTACAGTATCTTGCCCCCTATACCGGTGCGGCGCTGGCTGAATATTTTATGTACCGTGAACGACACACTTTAATCATTTATGATGATCTTTCCAAACAAGCACAAGCTTATCGACAAATGTCTCTTCTATTACGAAGACCGCCGGGCCGTGAAGCTTATCCCGGAGATGTTTTTTATTTGCATTCACGACTTTTGGAAAGAGCCGCTAAATCAAGTTCTCGTTTAGGTGAAGGAAGTATGACTGCTTTACCAATAGTCGAGACCCAATCGGGAGATGTTTCGGCTTATATCCCTACTAATGTAATTTCCATTACAGATGGACAATTATTCTTGTCCGCTGATCTATTTAATGCTGGAATCAGACCAGCCATTAATGTGGGTATTTCTGTTTCTAGGGTGGGATCCGCGGCTCAAATTAAAGCCATGAAACAAGTAGCTGGTAAATTAAAATTGGAACTGGCGCAATTAGCAGAATTAGAAGCCTTTGCACAATTTGCTTCTGATCTTGATAAAACTACTCAGAATCAATTGGCAAGAGGTCAACGATTACGTGAATTGCTTAAACAACCCCAATACGAGCCTCTCACGGTAGAAGAACAGATAATGACTATTTATACCGGAACGAGGGGTTATCTTGATTCATTAGAAATTGGGCAGGTAAGGGGATTTCTTGATAAATTACGTACTTACGTAAAAACGAATAAACCGCAGTTCCAAGAAATTCTATCTTCTACCAAGATATTTACTGAGGAAGCGGAAGCCCTTTTAAAAGAAGCAATTCAAGAACAGATGGAACGCTTTCTACTTCAGGAACAAGCATAAAGCAATTGATCCCTCCTTAAACTTAATAAATAGAAATTTCTTATTATTAAATATTTATATACCTTTCTTCCCATAGATATCTCAAAAAATATATGAAAAATAATTGCGTCCAATAGGATTTGAACCTATACCAAAGGTTTAGAAGACCTCTGTCCTATCCATTAGACAATGGACGCTTTTCCGATTTTTTCGCCTTTTTTTACTTTGACCTTCCTATTTCTTGTTCCAGAAAAAGAATTGGATTTTACGTGAGATGATAAAACTTTTTGAATTGCGTATTCAACTCAATGATGCATTTATTAATATAGAATAGAGCGGGTAGCGGGAATCGAACCCGCATCGTTAGCTTGGAAGGCTAGGGGTCATAGTCGACGTTGATTTTTCATTTTGAACGTCTCTAATTCAAAACCGAACATGAAACTTTGGTTTCATTCGGCTCCTTTATGGAAAAGGGAAAAATTCCCAGGTCCAAATCTAAGACGGGAACGAAATTACAAATTTCACCCATAACATCTATGTCAGCTTTTTGTATGAATGCATTCAATTCAAAACAACTTGCTTTCTAGATGATCCCTCTAGAAGGGAGGATTCTAACAATCTTTCTAGTTACTTCGTTCTCTATTTCTATTTGAGAGAGTCCTAAGGAAAAGTATTTTGTTTCCACCGAGCTAAAATAAAAACAAACAAAAAGAAATATGTTGATTGAAGCCTCTAGTAAACTAAAGTCATCATTTAATAGCTATTTTGCTTCCCTCTAAAAAAAAAGGGAGGATTTAGTTACGATTCGAAAACGATTTTTCTATCTTCATCCATGGATCTCTTACTTATACTCATTTTCAAAAAAAAAATTCATGTTTCGTAATTTAATAATCCAACGTTTCAATTTCAAATTTACTTTTGGATACAAATCACGAGAATTTTCAATTTTCCTCAAATTTCTCATTGAGAGGTAAAGGATTAATTCCTTTTAAGAAATAAAGTTTTTGATCGGAATAGTAATCAAACCGGTGGACCCCTTAATAGTTAAGGGGTTTGTAGAACGAATCGCACTTTTACCACTAAACTATACCCGCTACAGTTCCCTTATTGTATTGAAATGGAACTTTTGTCGAACACTGAAATTGGCCGTAATCAAGAATAAAGATAGAATCATAGAAAGAATCATGTTTCGTAGGAGCAGATTTTTTTTTGTTCCAGCTCATAATCTGAACGAGTCACACATACACCCTAGTACACGTTCCTCGGCGCTGAGGACATCCCCCAAGAGCGGGGGATTTCTTGACATTTCTGATTGGCTGTCTTGTGTTTCTAATAAGTTGGTTAATAGTTGGCATGTTAAATCATATACATAATGGACTAATTCCAATCAATACTAACTATAAGTAGAGAAAAAAAATCTCAAATGTTTTGCTTTTTCGATGTTCCCTTTATAAGATCAACAATTCCATAAGCTTTAGCTTCTGTTGCTGACATAAAAAAATCTCTTTCCAAATCTTGGGATATAATCCAGAGGGGTTTGCCCGTTCTTTCGTAATAACCCCTTGCGACGGTTTCTCTGATAGACAAAAGTTCTTCTAATCCCTTTAAAAGTATTGATGCCTCCCGTTTTTTTTTGTCCGCAAAAAAAGTGATAGAAGGGTTATGAATCATTATCCTAGCGTGAGGGAATGCTACACGTTTTTTATATTCTCCTCCGACCAAGATATAAGCTGCCGTTGAAGCAGCCATCCCTAGGCATATTGTACTTAC